>CM028383.1:45145844-45179682 GCA_013146195.2 Codonopsis lanceolata | reverse complement strand
TAAAAAATAATAATAATAAAAGATACTAATAAAGGCACGCTGCATCTAAACCCTAAAGACTTCACCACCTCCCGATGCTCCATAACTCATTTTCCTCGTAAACCGGCCCAAATTTGGAAAGGCAGATAGTAATCGGGCCGGTTGATGATGCGAAAGTAGTGCAAAAAATCGAATGAGTAAGGTATCAAGACGGGATCGATAAGGGCGTAATCAAGATGCAGGAAACAGATCCAGCAAAGATGGCAAATGTATGAGCAACCGATATGGGTACAGATTCGGGCTCCTGTGGTACACCCGATTCGCATGCAACAGCTGGCTGGGACCAGACTGATGCACGAAATGAACGCTTGCTAAGCCAAATAGCAAGTCTTATACAAGGTTCGAAGCCCAGTGGTGAGTAAACTCTTCCCTACAGTCCCCAAGAAGCATCCACATCTCATGTGCCTCAAACCCAACTGCCAAACACTAACCCACCAAATATGATCGCTACCCCAAATCCCAATCCTCCACCAAGTCCCTACTACCCAAATATCGCCCCTACCCGTCCTATCCCTCATATCCTTCCCCAACCACCAAAATTCCCAAAGCCCAAATGACCTCCCGGCTCCCATAACCAACCCACCTCGCAACAACCCACATACGGACCCACAAAATTATAACCCCCGCCAAGTTACCACTTTATTTACCTTATAATGATCCCGGCTCGCCAAATTAAACAACCCAAAATCCACCAACCCAAAATCCATATCCTACCCAAGTTCCACCAGCCCAGAATCCTTATCCAGCTCAAAATCCGTATCCAACCTAATATCCATATCCAGCCCAAAACCCTTACCAGACACCGCAGCTAGAAATAACCTTCCCTTAACCCAACAAGATATACCAAAGCCAACTCCCCCACCACCAAAATAGAGGCCGACGGAAAATGTAAAAAGTCATGGTACTCAAGCTTCTTAAAGGGGAATTTTCTACGCTGGCACCGACATTACAACGCGGCGCAAGATTGTCTTTCAAATTCAAAATGCCCGACATAGAAAAATTTGATGGGACCGATGCCCTATATCCCACTTAAAATCTTATTCCACCGGCATGCGCAAGAGGGAGCTAGCTTTGAGGCTATGGCTTCAAATTTTCACCTCACCCTAATAGGGGCCACAAACAATGGTTAATGTTGTCCGATAGCGCACCATGAATACGTGGGACCAAATAGTCAAGCATTCTCGAAAGGTACAAAGACAACACCCATCCCGAAAATAGAAGGACCTTGAGTCGTGCACCCGTAGGAAAAAAAACAAGGCCGAGTTCGCGGTCCGGTGGAAAAAGAAAGTTGGCCCAAACCTTTGACGTGATCCGATCCAGAGTCATGCATGTTCATCAAAACCTCCACCATTTTTTACCGAACACATGCGGTACCTTCCCTATACCAATTTCAAAGAAATAGTAGAGATAGGAGCCCGTATTGATGATGATATATGGACGGGACAATTACAAGCCAATACGCCCCTTACCTCTTTCCGTTACTCTAAAGGGAAAACAACCGCAACCACACCCGCACCAACTGTCAATGTGGTAGGAAATGCATCAACCACTTTTCCTACCCAAAATTATGGCACTGTTCCATGGTCTTATGGAGCGGACAGTTCCGTCAACATAGTCGAGGAATAATGGCCCTCAAATTTTTAAATCGAATCCGCCATTATGATGAACCGCAAGCCTCCTAGTCTCGTGATCCCGCAGGGCTAATGGCACAAGGAGTGTTAAAGCCTATAGAAAATTATAAGCCACTGCACCCACCTCGACTGTGACTGAATCATGCCCAAGATCGTGAATATCATCGCTGAAGTGGTCACCTCACCGATAAATGTTATCTGCTCAAAAATGTTATTCATGATCTTATAGATGATAAGGTTATTGAAAAGCCCACTCCCAGACCAAATATAATCAATAACCCTCTACCTCAAATCAACATGATTGAGGTTGGTGAAAACTTCCTGGGTAGGATAGGCAGAGGTACTGATCACGAGAAGCTCCTTGCTGAGTTTGAGTCCATTTCTAATAAACCTCTGCAGAACTAGTATACTAAGACCGACCCACTTTTGACGCCTACAGAATCGGTGGAATCGCCGATTCGGAAATATTACCCCTATTCCTTTCCCTAGCTTTACGGATCGGTCATCTACCGATCCACTACCTAAAATTGAGGATCTCAAACCCCAGGTCCTCAATAATGTAATAAACCCTGTACGGTGTGATTTTAATAATAATCTAAATGTCTTTGCTTATTTCTTAGTTGCACCTACATTAAAAGACGCATAAAATAATTATAATAATGAGTCATTTAATAGGACCCAAAAGATAAAAAATTCTTATTTGTCTGAGCTTGTAAAGTCGGTAGAGCTCCAGGAACAACATCATTCATCAACATCAACTGAAGACTGATCCACTATCAATCTGGGGCTGGACAATGAAATCAAAGGAATCAAAATCGGCAACTCCCTGCAAGGCTCTGAAAGAATAACACTCATGGATCTCCTCAAAGAGTTCGTGGGCATGCTTACCTGGTCCTATGAAGATGTGTCGAGGGTAGACCCAGCCATAAGTCGAACACCGGATCCCCATATATCCGGATGCTCGGCCAATCAGACAAAAGCTCCACCGCATCAAGCCAGAATGGTCACTACAAGTTCAAAAAAAAGAAAAACATGAAACAGCCGCACGTCAACTTCATTCGGGTAAAAAAAATAGAAAAAAAACAACACAAAAAAAAAAAAGAGAGAAAAAAAAAAAGAAAAAAAAGAGAAGAAAAATACCCGATCTGACTGTCCAATATAGTGACCGTTCCCAAGCCCAACATGTTTTTTTTATCAACGGCATGCTGGGCCTTAGTCAAATCAAAGGCAGCAGGAGACTAAGAAAAGACCTCATTCACCACCCCTTGGGGGACCTACTGCTATCATGTCATGCTGTCTGGGCTAAAAATGCTGGGGCTACTTATTAAAAGGCTGCTACCCTTTCTCTTCCACGATGTGCCGTATATTGTCAAAGAGATCCGGTCAGGAGATGCCGCACTCCTCACAAGCCAGAAAAGAAAAGATCTTGTTCAGCCTCCAATCTCAACGAGCTTAAAAGGTATTATGCTTGAGACACCCTATCTGGTAAGTGCTTCCCTCTCCAGCCCGCTAGGCTGAAAACCCGAAAGGGCGGCCTAGGCAAAAGTTAGGGCAATAAAAAAAATATATATGCAAAAAAATAATAATAAATAAATAAAAAATAAATAAAAAGGAGAAATAAGGGCTCGCTAGGCTGAAAACCCGAAAGGGCGGCTTAGGAAAAAATTAGAGCAAATAAAAATAATAATAAAAAAATAATAATAAAGGCTCGCTAGGTTGAAAACCCGAAAGAGCGGCCTAGGCAAAAGTTAGAGCCAAATAAAGAAAATATATATATCAGGAGAATAAGGAGAGGGAAAGCACTCTTTGAAACCTCGACATCCTACCTCCAGTTTTCAACACACAAGGGGGCTCGACTGACAGAAGAAAAAGAAAAACCACGACAGAAGCTCACAATAAAACACTAAAATATAATATTACGGGTCCTAAGGTGCAACTTAGGAATAATTGCTAAAGAAATTTAGATTATACATTAATTGCCTGTACATATCTATTATTGCCTGTACCCCCTTGTTTCCCCCAAAACTATCCTTCATTTGCAGCTTAAGCCCCGGAGCAGTCCATTAGTGCTTGCGGCGTCCGTTCGGCCGGTCCCATATAGTTCTTCTGCAAGGCACAAAAAAGGCTCAGTCTCATCAGAATCAGAAGCACCAGAAGTATCCTCGCCCTATTCATCATCTGCGTTACCATTGTCCTGAAGCAGCTAAACGACTTGGATTCTGATCATTTACGGCTGCCTTGTCTGATTGTGAAGAAAAATGCAGGGATTATGAGAATAGTCTTATGTCAAGTATAGCCCTGCAATAATTATATGACTAAGGAGGTATTTGCCTTTTCCTTTCCCCGCATATCACGAATAAAAAAATAAAAAAGAGAAGAAAAGGGAAGCCCGCTCAAGCCCGAAGGTACATTTCTTTAAAATCCGTTTTGGAAATACAGCGTGCCATTACCTATTAGATGTCGGTATAGCTTTACTTTGTGCGTGTGTCTTGAGTCTGCATGTTTTTTTATTTTGCATCATATAAAATTAGATTGCATTGTAAATGTTTGTATAGGTTTTAACAAAAAACACACAAAAAAAAAACAAACAAACAAACAAACAAAAAAAAAACAAAAAAACAAAAAACAAATCTTTTTTGCATATAAATAAACGTTTTTGCATTTTAGGCATCGTAAAGGTGTGTTTTGCATTTTAAAGGTATGTACTGCATTTTGCATTACTGCATGCATGATAGAATAGGAAAATATCCATGCATCATATTAATAAGCATCCTATAATTTTTAGGCATCGCATGTGCATCAAATAAAAGTAGTACATACATTCATCATTTGCATTTATTATCCAATAAGCTGCATTAGGGGTGCGCTAAAAAGAAAATAAAATGCCACCAACCATGAAAATAAATATTCCTATGGCATTCACTATATCCCTGCAACATAAGCATGCATCATATAGCCCCATTTGCATTTATAGTATAAATCATGCATAATAAGGTCAATTAGTGACCACTAGTTTAATCATGCATCCTAAAAAATAAATTTCATGCATCATTACTTAATGCATCATTTAGGCATAAATAGGATATGCACATGCATCATTAATAAAGACAGGAATGCTTCAAAATTGCCAAACATCGCCAAAATCTAGCAGATCAGAAGTATTTCCAGGCGGACCAAATAAAAAAAACAAACAAAAAAGGAAAAAAAAGAGAAAAAAAAAGAGGTAATAAGCATGCAAATAAAGAGAAATGACAGGCATGCAGAACAAAAAACAAAAAAAAAATCGAGAGAGGGGAAAATGCATGTACAAGAAACGAAAGGAAAAATTTTCAGGTACATGAAACAAGAAAAAATGCGGCGGCAGAAGAAGAAACTTTCGGCTAAAGCCAGAAGATGGCAGCAAAGAAAAGATGATTCCAGCTGATACCAAGAGATGCTGCAGCAAGAAAAAAAAGGAAGTTTCTGACCAAGGTTAGAACGAGTAGTAAAGAAAATGCAGCAGCATCAAGAAAAATTTTCCCGCTAAAGCCGAAAACATAGCGGAACGGGAAAAGATTTTCCAGCAAAGGCTGGAACAGTGATAAAAGAAAGAAAAATCCCCAGCAAAGTGCAGCAACGAACAGCGTAAAACAGCAAGGAGCAGCAAAGCAACATCAACAACAATTTGCTGCAAGGACACGTCAACGGTAAAGGAAAGGAAGGTATTTTCCTTTTTTACACTGCATTTGTATGATGTTTGGAAAATTTCCTTTAAGGGGTACACAGCCCCGGATTAATAGGGGAAGGTCTTGTTCTCCGTTGAAGGCTGAGTTCCTGAGGAGGCAATGCATTCCATACATTTTGGTTATGTGGGAAACTTTCCTTTAAGGGGTACACAGCCCCGGATTTATAGCGAAAGGTCTTGTTCTCCAGTAGAGGCTGAGTTCCTAGGAAACAATTCACTCCGCATAGCCGCACGACGAACTACGTTTGGTCTGATTCCTTGGCTAAGGATACGTAGGCAGTCTATCACGGTAGACGCGACCATCATATCACATATTTACCCTTGCCGTACTTATTTGATAAAGCTTTGCCCCACTTGCTCATTTAGTATTGCCACACTTGCACCACAACACTTACACCGCAGCATTTAGTCCCCAGCTGAGTGAACTACGTCTCGGTCTGATTCCTTGTTTAAGGATACGTAGGCAGCCTATTTCGGTAGGCCCTACCGTTGTACGAGTGATAGTTTAGGTTTTGGCCTGAACTACGTTTGGTCTGATTTCCTTTAATGGGGAATACGTAGGCAGCCTACATTAGTAGGTCCGACCATCAGAGCACTTTAAATTCATATCTGCTTAAAAACTACGATAACCTTTTATAACCGACTAAAAATGTCTAGGTTATGGAGTTTGGATAGCATGATAAACTGTGCATTATAACTGCTATCAATTGCATTCTCCCGGTTTGAAATGAACGAAATTGGAGAGTCTATTGTTTATCAACGATGTTCGCCTACTCGCAAGCCTTGGGTTACCCGTAGACTCCATCGCTGAGGGGCTCAGACACCCCACGCACTCTCGTATGTGACTCGACATAAGATATCAAGAACTCGTTAAAACTTAACAAATGTCAAGTTACTGTGAGTTAAAAATGCGAAAGGCAAAGCAGATGCGCGAAACAAAGAAGAACCGCGAGGGGTGAAAGTGTGAAAAATGAACTTGAATAGTGCTAATGGTGCCGCACCAAGGCCCTTGGTGCCACCACATGCCTCTCTTGGTGCCACACCAAGGGGTCTCTTGGCTGCACCCTGCATTTTACTGTTGCTCCTCTCTAGAGAATGAAATGTACAAGGCTTGAAGCTCACGGTACAACTGATCAAAGCAGGCTGAACAAACTCAGAAATTCCCACCGAGTCCCTGCTTCTCCAGTATAAATAGGAGACCCCGGCTCCTCATTTCAGTTGCTCAATGTTCGCGATAAAAATCGCAACGAAACTCTCTCCGTTATTCTGTCAAAATATTAGTACGAGAGGTGTGAGATAGGTGAGTGGAAGCCCCTAAAGTCTCCAAACCCCATCCAAACTCCGCCAAAATAAATATCCATAGGTTATAAGTGATCCCTAGCCTAGTTGTTAGATATCCACCTCACTTTCCCGGCCCAAAAATCCCAAAGTAAGTCGTTACTCTGCCCGAGTAATGAGCTGAAAACCAAACAAAACTAAGCTGTTATTCCGCCCAACCAAAAAGGCCAAAACCACCATATATAATCCGTCATTCTGCCCAACCAAATAAACCAAAACTACAATATTTAAGCCGTCACTCTGCCCAAATCACATCAGCAACAGCAATAAAAAGTCTCCCTCTCCCGAGAAGGACAGAGCGAGGACACCCCGCTCTAAAAGGTAAAAGCCTTTAAGGGCGTTATTTTATTTATTTATTTACTTTTCCGTTCATTTATTATTTAAAGTTGTTATTTAAATCCGGCACAATGTACTCAATATAAGCCGTTGTGCTGCCCGGATTAGATTAGGAAATAGTATGTAAAAGAGCCGTTATAATGACCAAATATTTTTAAATGCATTTGCAATTATTGTAAGGAAATGACTGCAAGTCCGTAAATAATATAGCCACGGATGTATTTGTTTTATTTTCCTGTCATTTAATGCTTTATTTATTTGCTAAATAAATATAACAATAAGCATACTTTAGTCAAAAACTATTTTGAGACCGAAAGGGCGAGTTGGGTGCCTAGCACCTTCCCAACTCGTAACTTAGCCTCCGAACCCGCTTTTTTTTATCTCTGGTTTTCTTTTTCTGGTTTTTCTTTATTTTTGCCTTAAAATAAATATGGCGACTCTAAAAACTTTTTGGATCCAGTGGGTACTCGCAACACTCCTTCTTTGCACTTTTCCGCTCTCCCCTAAAAAAGGGAGAATTGGAATGGAAGGGTGATGTATTCCCATATCCTGGTATGCCCTAAACAATGGATAACTTGATACGGGAAACCCAAAGCTCCCATAGTGATCTGAAATGAGCCATAAGGCTACTTTTATAATAAAATCTACTAAAGGCAACCGAGGCACATTCTAACGTGCTAACTTAGACAGAACTCCTCTCGCACTTTTGATTTCGTCTTCCCCTAAACAAGGGAGGGTGGAATGAGAGCAGTGGTGTCCCGCATCCGTACGTACGCGCACCCCTAACCAAGGGCGCGAGGGGCGCGCGTCGCGATCCGGGAACCTCACAGTACCCACCGAATACAATCGGTTTCCAGTGTACTCCAGTAGTACCCTTGTCGGATGACTTTCTTTGACAGCATATGCCCGTTCATGTGTGGCGCACAAGTACCACCATGAAGCTGGTCCATGATTTGCTCAGCTCTGGCCTGATCGATGCATAATAGGTTTAGTCCCTGGTAGTGCCTTTTGTATAGGCTGCCTTCGCTGAGTACAAATTGTGATGCCCATCTTCGCAGGGTGATTTTCCCCCTTTTGTCTAGGTGGGAGGATAGACTCCTTTTTGAAGAAGATTCATGACATCTTAATACCAGGGCTCGTTGTCTTTCTCAGGAGCAGCATCGATCTTAAAGCAGTAAGCAGGAGTGGTCCTTTTCCCAATCATAAATGGTTAGATATTGATTTCTATGGGAATTCGGACTAATGATGCTAGAGTGGCCAAGGCATCGGCGAATTGATTTCTATCTCGTGACAAGTAATGGAACGAGATATTATCAAATTTGCTGGCTAGTGCTGTCAGTTTGGCATGATAGAGCTGCAGCCGGGGATCCTGTGTTTCCCACTTCCCTTCGACTTGATTTATGATTAGAGCGGAGTCACCATAAACCTCCAAATCTTTGGCTTTTTTTTTTGAAGAGCCTCTTCTAGACCGGCAATATAGGTTTCGTATTCAGCAGTGTTATTTGAGCATTCAAACTCCAATTTTATGGCCAGCGGAGTATGGCAATCTGCGGAGTCGATTAACATGATTCCTATACCAAAGCCTCTTTTGTTGGCAGCTCCGTCGAATAACATTTGCCATTTGGTGTCATGATCGGCAATTTCTAGGAAACATTCGTCTGGGAAACTAGGCTCTGATGTCTTTTCTGCTTCTAGAGGCAGATCAGCTAGATGGTCTGCAATCACGGTGCCTTTAATGGATTTAAGCGTGACATAGAAGATGTCAAACTTGTTGAGGAGCAATGACCATTTGGTTAATCGGCTGGAAAGTGATGGCTTGCCGAAGATGTATTTTACAGGATCCATTCTGGAGATAAGCTTGATGGATCGAGCTTGCAGATAAGTTTTGAGCCTTTGGGTTGCCCAGACTAGACCAGTGCAACTTTTCTCCAATGATGAGTAATTGAGCTCGCTTCCGTGTAACTTCCTACTGATGAAATAAATGACATTTTCGATGTAGGAATTTTCTTTTTCTTAGGTGAGCATAGCCCCTATTGCTGTATCTGTGATGGTTAAATATAGGAGGAGAGGTTTATGTGTATAGGGAGGAGCTAGTACTAGTGGGTTGGCAAGGTAGGCTTTTATTTTTTCGAAGGCTAGTTGGCATTTTTCGTCACAGATTTGATCAGTATTTTTCTTTAGGAGTTTCAATAGGGGCTCACATATGGAGGTCAGCTGTCTGATGAAGCGGCTTAATTATTGCAATCGACCAAGGAAGCCTTTGACTTCTGTTGGAGTTTTTGGTTGCGGCATATTTATGATGGCTTTGACTTTGGCTGGCTCGATCTTGATGCCTTGCTCGGTCACCATGAATCCCAGGACCTTGCCCTTGGTAACCCCGAATGTGCATTTGGTGGGGTTAAGCTTCATCTGATGCTTTCTTAACCTTTCGAAGAATTTTCGAAGGTCTTTGATATGGGCACCGTTGGCGTCGCTGGAGTGCATGATCATGTCGTCCACGTACACTTCGACCTCTTTATGGATCATATCATGAAAGAGAGTGGTGTCAGCTCTTTGATATGTAGCCCCAACATTTTTTAGCCCAAACGGCATGACAGTGTAGCAGTAAGTTCCACAGGGGGTGGTGAATGATGTTTTTTTTCTGGTCTTCTGCTGCCATTTTGATTTGGTTGTAGCCCAGCATGCCGTCTACGAAGGATCTTATTTTGTGAGAGGCCACGACGTCTACCACAATATCGATGTTGGGTAGAGGGAAGTCTTCTTTGGGCAATGCCTTGTTGAGGTCACGGAAATCCACACAGATTTGAACCTTTCCGTTGGGCTTTGGAGCGGTCACTATGTTTGACAGCCAGATCGGGTATTCAACTACCCGGATAAACTTGACGTGCAGCTGCTTCATTATTTCTTCTTTCACTTGCAGTGACCATTCTGGTTTGATTCGGCGGAGTTTCTGATTGGCCGTGCATCAGGATAAGTGGGGATCCGGTGCTCAATAATGGCTGGATCTAGCTTGGGCATATCTTCGTAGGACCATGCGATGATGTCCATGAATTCTTTGAGGAGATTGATCAGTGCTGCCCTTTTCAGAACCTTGCAGATAGCTACCAACTCTGACTTCTTTGATTTCATTGTTCAGCCCCAGATTGATAGCGGACAAGTCTTCATCATTGTTCTTGATTGGTGCTCTTCACGGTGCTTGGCCGACTTGGCGAGCTCAAGCAAGTAACTTTTATCTTTTGAGTCCATTTCATTAAATGGCGTATTATCAAAGCTAATTAATTTGTCTTTTAATGAAGGTGCAACTAAGGAATATGCGAATACATCTAGATTATCATTATTAGAGTCAAATTGTACAGGGCTGGTTACATTATTGAGGCCATGGGGTTTGAGGTCTGATCAATGTATTTTATACGTCGATTTTATGCTTCTATGACTTAAATTATGCTAATTCACGTGGCTTTTGGCTACTGATATGTGTTTTCAGAGAGTTTTGTAAGTTTCAGGGTTTTTATTAAAAATATGCAAAATACAAGGCTTTAGTATGCAAATTCCAAGAAGGGTCCAAGATGAAAATTGAAGAAGAAAAGAAGAAATCCCATGCTGGAGACCTTGCGGTCGCAAGGTGTTTCAGACCTTGCCCCTGCAAGGTGGACAGTAACTTGAAGAAAGCAAAGCCAGTCTTTGGAGACCTTGCGGACGCAAGGTACCCCACTACGCAAAGGTGGTCAGAATGCGAGAAAGTCGTATTTTCACTGGAGATTCGATTGCAATACAACTCTTCGGTATAAATAGGAGCCGGTAGCCAAAGCCTAGGATATAGAAAAACGGCTGGAAACAGTTTTGTATAGCTTTAGGATTGATTTTAGGTTGTATAACATATTTAGATTGTGTAATTACAAGTATTGAAGATCAGATCATGTCTCCGTTCATCTCCATGTGTTGTTCATTGTCTATGATGAACTAAATCATCACTAATCTAGAAGGTGGGAGGTAACTTGTATCGAATTATGTTTTAATTCATATTTATGTTCATTCAATTCTTGTTGATTGTGGTGTTTATCAATCCCTCTATTATTTCGCTTTGAACAAATGAATGTAATCATAAATAATAAAGGCCTAGAGGTGCGGATAACTGCATGACCAATGTGCATATGTCGTACACTGGCTCACCATCATAATAAATTGGACCTATCGATGCACGAGAGTGATAAGTTAGGGCCATGTTCATGCATGACCTAGGTGACAGATGTATCATATGTTCTTGTGCTTAGGATATAGAATGGATGAATGTTGCGGGGATGGAGGCTGAACCAATAGTTCAACAGACTATATCTATCTTTTGTGAACGAACCCAAGAAATTGAATGATAATTATTTTGAATTAAACATAGAGGAGATGCAAGTGAAACCCGAATCCTAGATTGCCATCCACCATAAGATCTTCATAACCTGTGATTGCTGCTAATTAGTTAAACACCTAAATAATAATAGTAGATTAGAATAAAATAATTATAAAAAACCCCCCTTAGATTAATAATTCGCTATCAATAAATTGCACGAGCTGCGATCTCTTGTCTCTGTGGGTTCGACCCTGGCTTCCAAAACTATTCTATAATAGTCTTGTCCACTTGCAAGGAAATAATTAAAATAAGACATCGATCAAGGTCCTCAATTTTAGGGAGCGGATCGGTAGATGACCAATCCGTAAGGCTATAGGAAGGAGGGGTAATAGTATATCCGAAAAGGTCCACCAGATCTACGGGCGTTAAGAGCGGGCCGGTCGTAGTATACCTATTCTGTAGAGGCTAATCAGCAATAGACTCAAACTCAGCAGGGAGATTTTTATAGCTAGTGCCTCCATCTATCATTCCCAGAAAACTGTCTCCTAGATAGTCATTATCTACATATTTACATATTTTGCGCGATAAAAATAAAGCAAACAAATATATAGCAAGATATAAAATAAAGCAATGTAAAGCAATAATAAGCCCCAGCCCTTTTGTTATACTGCCTGGAAATCAATTTATTAATTTATTTCTTTTTTTTATACATGTAACGGTACCTGGAATGAAACTGTTGCAAGTGAACGGTTATGCACAAATATATATACATATATATATATATATATAAATGTGATATTTAAAATGCCAAAGAAATATAATAAGCATATTTTAGTCAGAAACTAAAGAAAACTGTTTTTTTTAAAATGAAAATGAGTCTAACCCTTCATTTTTATTTAAAATAAAAACGACGTCCCCAGCAGAATCGCCACCGTGAGTGCCCCGGGAAATATTCCCCCCAGATCGCGCTCACCCTTTTTTAGGGGAACCCGCGGCTCGGGGAGGACATCACTCTTTTCATTCCATCTTCCCATGTTTAGGGGAAAACGAAATTAAAAGTGCAAAAAAAGTGTTGTCAAAAGCACGTTGAGTACGCCTCGGTCACTGAGTGTGCTTTAGTCCACTATGAGAGCTTTGGATTTTTTCGTATCTCATCCTTCCTTGTTTAGGGGAAAACAAGATACATAAAATGCATCACCCTTTTCATTTCATTCTCCCTTGTTTTGGGGAAAACAGAAAAGTGCAAAAAAAGAATGTTGCGAAGGCACGTGGGAACACGCCCTGCCTCACTGTGGACTTGGGTTCATTTCGGGTCACTATGAGTGCTTTGGATTTTTCCGTATCTCATCCTCCCTTGTTTAGGGGAAAACAAGATACAGAAAATGCATCACCCTTTTCATCCCATCTTAAGCAGATTGGATGTCATCTACACCAGACTTGGAGAATTGACAAGTGTCTCCACGACTGCTGCTGAGATTGCAACATCCTTATCCAAGGTTGCTGCCAGGAATACCAACATCCTCCGCCAATTTCAAGAGGATGTTTGGACTAGATTTGGAGAGGTCAGGCATGAGTCTACCGACCTAATGATCAACATGGATGCTCAACGGAAT
This sequence comes from Codonopsis lanceolata, assembly GCA_013146195.2. Taxonomy (NCBI): domain Eukaryota; kingdom Viridiplantae; phylum Streptophyta; class Magnoliopsida; order Asterales; family Campanulaceae; genus Codonopsis; species Codonopsis lanceolata. Next base: position 45,166,662 of record CM028383.1, on the reverse strand, counting down.
GAGACTGTCCGCCTGGTCTCCATTCTCTTTACCAGCTCTTCCACACAATGACCCTTCACCTTACTTACGGTCGTCCTTCAGTTGTAGAGCTCAACAATCAACTGGCAACTGAGGTACAATATGAAGTTGAGCGGGCACGTGATCTATCACAGAGGAGAGATGTATGCAGTCTATGAATCAAGTTCTGATGGATGAGAACAACAGATTTCATGAAGAACTTGACTACCGTTCTTGATCTGTCAAACAACAGTATTCAGAAGAAGAATAAGCCAGAAAAGTTGAAGAACTTGAGTGACAACATCGAGAACAGGAAGCAACTGACAAAGCAAACAAGGGAAAAGGTAAAAGGCCATGGAAACACATTATGTATCCTTTTATCCTTGTATCTATCTTTTTTTTTTTTGAATACTCTATAAAAATTAAACTTCTTGTTTGAAATACAGAAGTATCTTATTTTTCAAAAAAAAAAAAAAAGAGTCTACTGTTTAAATTTCATGTCCTTTAATTTCCTTTATATGCTTGGAATTTAAACATCTAGTTTAAATTTATTTAAACTGCTTGCTCTAATCTTCTTGTGCTTGTTATTTAAATCTCTTCTGTTGTAAGCACTTAGATTAGCTTTTACACTTGAGGTGTTCCTTATTTTTTGATAGAGACATGTTTGCTGTTATAAAACTTTAATCTCTTCTGGCATGCTATTATCTATCCATAAGCTTTCATAGCCCTCATTTGTAAGTAATGATGACCAGATGAAAATATGAGGAGATTATTGATTCTCATTGTATTTTAGATTTGCATTTGCTCATACATTACATTAGGTTCTATACTTAGTGGCTAAATAGGTTGTGTACCAGTTAGTGTGGGAACTATGTATAAAACTTTACCTTTAAAATAGTTATTTAGACTTCACAGCTTCGACATTCATCAACAAAAGACTTCGGCAAAGCCTTCACCAACAGACCTTGTCTACCTACAAACTGCAGAATGACGTGTATGAAGACCATCAGGATGTCCTGCTCAGCTCATTTCAAAAAGGGATTATTTATTCAGATACTTGATAATATCCGTTTGAATTATATCCTTCTAGAGTTGACTCCTGAATTCAAGGATACGCCACTGCAGTTTTTTCTAAAAGTTCAAAGACTTTCGTCTGTGATAATTACTGAACTGGACAAAATATATACACAGTCTGACACATACAACTCCTGCAGGACTGCAACCTCTATTGTCTTCCACCTGCTCGATTCTGAAAGAACGTGAGTAGCTAGGATTCTACAAACTGCCTAATGCAGTTTCTAATGTAGCTTGTGAAAAAGCTACAATGGAAGTCACAATAAACAGAAAAATCAAAACAACGGAAGACTTAATACTAAAGCACGAAATTAATCACAAAATGTTTACCAAACAATCTACAAGCTTATACTTGTAGATCTAGCCTCATGGCCAAAAAGATTTCACTAAAAACGATGAATTGTTTTACAAAAACTATGTGAAATCACACAAAAAAATATTCTCACAAGACAATGAGTCTTGGAGAACAAAAACCCCACATAAACAAGTTAAACTAAACGTGGGAAGAAACAAAATCAGCTTCCTTTAAACAAAACAGGAAGACAAAAAAGCAGGTTTGAGTTCGATGTTCTGCCAATGTAGTGCATTGACAGGAACATCTTGGCCGCACTTTGGACTGAAAAAGCGCTTGAAACACCTCGATTCTGCTCACAGCTTCTATGGTTTTTGTTCTCTTTCTGGAGCTCTACAAGAACCACGAATCCTTGCACCTGAATATATAGTTATGCGTCTCCTACACACCCAAAAACAGTCCGTCTACTACAAGGAAAATGATTAGTTATTAAGGAAAAATCCAACAACTTACCAATTCAATGGGATTTTATTACCAAATATGAAAGTGGTCAAGAATCTTGGTTTGACAAGGATTTATGCTAAGATTTTGTTACCAAAGATGATGAACCATAATCTAATAAAGGATTTTGTTACCAAAAATAATGTAGCCGAAATCTAGAAAAAGATTATGCTACCAAAAATAACTAAACTAAATCTAATAAAATAAACTAAGTCCTAAATTAACACAAACTAAACAAAAATCATATTTTGACCAAGAAAGGTGAAACAAGACCAAAATAGGTCATGCCTATTTTACCCTTACAATCTCCCCCTTTGTCGAGCCTTTCTGGTCAAATCAAAAAACAAGTGTTTATTCAACACCAATCAAACCATCTAACCTGCATAGGTTAGAAAAACTCATCTTCCCCTGAATTTGTGCAATGTATAAAGTCAGAAATCATAGGATTCATCACCATCACCATAAACACTTGATCTCTCTCCCCCTATTTGACCGGAAAAGGAAGAGGGATAAACCATCTTTTAGGAATTCTCAAAAATCAAAGATTTTGAAAAACACAATTAAGTGTTCACCATGATTTAATCACACCACTAGCAATAACTGAGCACATCATATCCAGATTCAAACCTCTTAGTATCCCACAAAAATTAGACAACCACTAAATATTTTTCAACATGGAGATTTTTGGAAATTGATTTGCACAGTTTATATTAGGACAAAATTTCACCAAGCTGATATCCTTGCCAACAATGCATGTCCTAAAATTTTATGCCTAAAAACATGATAACTAAAAGCTAGGCAAAAGAATAAAAAAAATGCAATCACACACAAGTGATAAAGACTAGATCAAAGGATGTAGTTCCTAATGTAACTGCATTGGGAGATGCATTCGCCAAAATTGTGATTTTATGATCAATATTGCATTTTTTTTTTGTTTTTTTGTTTTCTCAACCAGATTTCTCTCCCAAGATCATAAATTTTTCATAACAAAAATCTATAGGTACTTTATTTCCCTAGGAATATAGCTCTACTTTATTTCAAGCTATAAAAACATGCCACTTGGAACCTTTCACACTATTTACCAAGGGAAGCCACTTAACTTTTTGATCAACCCATGAAATCCGAGGATTCATAGTCCCAAAAGAAAGGTGCCACAACCTTGTTAATAGGTAGCTCTTTTCCGTTAGGCAGCTTTCACACTTTTTCAATTAAAGGGAGTCAACTTTCTCAAGATCAACCCATGAAAGCCTAAGCTCCATAGTACTTTGACAAATTGCAGCATCCCAAAAATTTCAAAAGGTAGCTCTTTCCTTTGTGGACTTTAAACATACTCAAGAACTGGGAGAGAGAGAGAATCATAACAATGAAATCACAACAGATTTTGAATGAAATTCCCAAGCAACCACAAGAGTCACATACATGTGAAACAATGATCTAGAGTGCCCTCTAAAAACAAAATGCAAGCATGCCTATTTTTTTTTCTTTTCTTATAATTAACTAAGTGTAAAATCATATGGCACACATACCAAGAGATTTTCTTAGATTGGAAAATATCTTCAAAAATAAGACTCTTAGTAAATATATCAGCCAATCGATTTTTTGTCCCAACATGTTCAGTGCAAATAATCTCTTGTTCAACCATGTCTCTAATAAAGTGGTGTCTTATATCAATGTGTTTTGTTCTAGAGTGTTGAACTGGATTTTTTGCTATACTAATTGCATATGTGTTATCACAATACATGGTTAACACATCAATGTGAAGCCCACAATCTTTGATCATTTGGTTCATAAAAGTAGTCTCAACACAGTTATGTTTTTTACTAAACCAAGATCCCAAATCATTTTTCGAAAATTGATCAAGTTCTACAAAACACGAGACATGGATATCTTCACACTCAAGAGTGGACAAGCAAGAAGGTTTCCTATAGTCTACCTTACCTTTCGTCCTTGTGGACATCTCATCATGTATATTACCTATGACTTGTAAAGTGGGATGCACTCTTTGGATTTTGCTTAGAATGCCATGTCCATGATCAGTCAAACTGGACTGATTTTCTGCTTGTTCTGAATCTGTTCCAGCATCTGCCAAGATTCTGTCCAATGTGACTTCCGATGTAGCTACATTCAGAATCATATTGGGTATCACATTCTGAATCACATCGGCTGAACTTCCAGGACTTGCAGATGCTGAATGTTCTGGGGCAGGTGCACTGTTTTCATGTGCATGTTCTGAAGATTGTGCAAGAGATTCATGATCACCAAAGTCAAACAAACCTGAAACATCATCTTTAGCAAATTGACCAAACCCTTGACAAGTCCTACATCCAATAGAATCAATATTTTTATCACTTGATGTAGACTGTTTAGCAAAAGGGTTGGTAAAAGATTTTTCAGAGGTTTGGAATGAGTCTTCATTAGGAACAACCTTAAAATACGCATGTTTGAAAGCAGTTTTGGAGTTTGAAGATGAAAATCTATTTTTTTCTTTGGCTTTCAAAATATTTTTAAACTTGGTTGATAAAAGAGCTATTGACTCTTCATCAAAATCAAATTCCTCAACATTCCAATTTGAGAAATTTGTATTCGTTAATGTAGGAGGATGAACAAAATTTTCATATTTGGAATCCATCATGGCTACAAACAGAATCTACTCTTAGTGACGTCAAGAGGAGGCTCTGATACCAATTGAAAGAACGTGAGTAGCTAGGATTCTCCAAACTGCCTATTGCAGTTTCTAATGTAGCTTGTGAAAAAGCTACAATGGAAGTCACAATAAACAGAAAAAACAAAACAGCGGAAGACTTAATACTAAAGCACGAAATTAATCACAAAAGATTTACCAAACAATCTACAAGCTTATACTTGTAGATCTAGCCTCATGGCCAAAAACATTTCACTAAAAACGATGAATTGTTTTACAAAAACTATGTGAAATCACACAAAAAAATATTCTCACAAGACAATGAGTCTTGGAGAACAAAAACCCCACATAAACAAGTTAAACTAAACGTGGGAAGAAACAAAATCAGCTTCCTTTAAACAAAACAGGAAGACAAAAACAATTTTAGAATTCTGATGTTACTGCCAATGTAGCTGCATTGACAGAACATGCCGATCTTCTCGAAAAGCTGAAACACCTCGATTCTTCTCACAGCTTCTATGGTTTTTGTTCTCTTTCTGGAGCTCTACAAGAACCACGAATCCTTGCACCTGAATATATAGTTATGCGTCTCATATACACACCCAAAAACAGTCCGTCTACTACAAGGAAAAGGATTAGTTATTAAGGAAAAATCCAACAACTTACCAATTCAATGGGATTTTATTACCAAATATGAAAGTGGTCAAAAATCTTGGTTTGACAAGGATTTATGCTAAGATTTTGTTACCAAAGATGATGAACCATAATCTAATAAAGGATTTTGTTACCAAAAATAATGTAGCCGAAATCTAGAAAAAGATTATGCTACCAAAAATAACTAAACTAAATCTAATAAAATATACTAAGTCCTAAATTAACACAAACTAAACAAAAATCATATTTTGACCAAGAAAGGTGAAACAAGACCAAAATAGGTCATGCCTATTTTACCCTTACAGATTCATTACCTGCTTCTCTCCTACTTCGATCAGATATTAGTGAAGAAGAAGTCAACCTAACTTTTTTTTTTTTTTTAGGAAGCAGGGGCGGCACCCTGCGCAGATTTATTAAAAACAGAAGAGGAAACAAACTTGAGGGGGACAACCAGCCTTACCCTTATAAACGGGGGGACTAAGGAGCCTAACCTCGAACTGAAGATAACAACAAAAACAAAACAAAGACCTAAATAGACGAATAAAAGAGAGATCATCTAGCCCGATTACGAAAACTATAAAAACCATACTTATCCATATGCAGAAGATGCTTAACCTCTTTAGACAAAGAAGAAAAGGAGACAAAACTTCTATATCCCTGATTCAAATGCGCCTCATCTGCCAGCTGGTCTGCAACCCTATTCTGTTCCCTGTAAACATGAGATAAGTGAAAGTCTGCAATCAATCTCTTACAAGCCCGAAGATCATAAGTATACTGCCAAGGAATACCAAGATTATGAACTAAGAAGCCAACTGCCACTAACGAATCTGATTCCACAAACACCCGGGAAAGGCCCAAAGAATGACAGAGATTTAGACCATCCAACAAAGCTCTAATTTCCGCCTTTGTATTAGTGCCATGATTGTAACAATTAGAGAAAGCCCCAATTAAATCACCATTGGAGTCTCTAATAACCCCACCTCCAGTGCAAGATACCATTTATTGAAGAACCATCTGTATTTAATTTAAAGATACCCGGATCCGGAGGATGCCATCTCAGCCAAAGACCTCTAGATATCACCACGTGCTTGATAGGAATATGAAGCTGCTGCATAATCAAATTACCAAAAGAGCCACTGTCCGATTTTGGGGTATAAATAGATAACATACCTTCAATATCTCGCAAAACTGCCAGCCGAATTTTAACAACTTGCATGGGCATATTATCAAAAACAGCAGCACACCGGGCCTTCCAAATTTCCCAACAAACGTACATAAAAATCCCCAACCGACACGCCCCCAGTTGACGTCGTAAAGAGCCCTTCACCCAACTTTTAAAGAATTGATGAATTGATGAGGCATTAACAGTCAGCCCAATAAGACAATGAAATTGGGTCCAAATAGCCTTGGCAATTTCAGAGTGAATGAACAGATGGTTAATAGATTCCGAATCATGACTGTCTGTACAGCAACTACACTTGGATGCAAGAGAGATATGCCGAGATTGCAAGTTAACATCAACTGGCAGACCATTATGCATCAATTTCCAAATAAAACAGCTTACTTTAATGGGAATCCAAGGCTGCCAAATTTTCGAAGCCCAAGCCCAAGCGGATGTCGAAGTCGAAATTTCGAAAATCCCGAAAAGAAGACGATTGGAGGAACAAATCGAGGCGATCGGGGTAGGGAACAAATTATATCCGGGGTACTTATATCACAAGATACTCGTTGAATGTATTCCATTGTAGCGGGTTCAATCAAATCACGAAACTCCTCAATCTGGGCAAGAGCATGGCGAACTGTAAGATTACGATCCACCGGATAAGGACCCTCGAGACGATGGCCACACCAATTATCATCCCAAAACGAGATGTCTCCCTTACCAACAACCCATCGGCTACACTGCTGAATACGCCACGCCTGGCTTAAAATTGACGCCCATGGGGCTGAAATAATGCGGTTGGATCCATGCACACCTCCATATCTACCCAAACAAAATTTAGCCCAAAGACTCTTGCCATTAATTGCACTCCAAGCAAGTTTTGCATGCGAGATTTCAAGAGACTGCTTGAGTGGCCGGATACCCAGTCCGCCTTCTGCCAAGGGACGACATATTTTACTCCAAGAAATCCATTGAGTCCTAGATTCCCCATTAGCACTCCATAAGAAAGTAGCCATCAAACCTTCAATGCGGCGCAAAACAGTTTTAGGAATTGGAAGAGCTGCCATAGCAAAGACTGGAATACTGCCAAGAACGGATTTGATCAGAGTGAGTTTAGCGCCAAAGGACAATAACCGAGACCTCCAGCCTTCAATGCGTTGAGAAATTCGAAGCTCTAGATCCTCAAAATACGATCGCTTCGCCCTTCCTTTGTAAAGAGGAAGACCTAGATACCTCATCGGCCAATGTCGAAGAGGGAATCCCAGCCATTGAGAGATAAGAGCAGCTCTCCGAAAAGAACATTTACGATATATATAAAAACTGCTTTTAGAAGCATTGATCATCTGCCCCGAACTGTCTGCATATAAATTAAGAACATGATGTAGCCCCTTAATTGATCTTTTGCTCGCATTACAGAAGATGAGCATATCATCTGCATACAAAAGATGTGAAATTTGCATCCCAACACTGCCATGATAATAACTCAGAACGTCACCCTTCAAAACTGCTTTGTTGATGTTAAAGAGAGCACTTCTGGGCTAGGATGAAGAGCAACGGAGACAAAGGGTCACCTGTCGAACCCCCTAGAAGACTTGAAAAAGCCAAATGAGTCCCCATTTATACGTATAGAATACCAAATATTGCCAACTAGATGAGTGATCGAGGTTAGAAATGATGCAAGCCATGAGCAGCCAAAGCACGATGAAGGAAGTTCCACTCCAATCGGTCGTATGCTTTAGACATATCTATTTTAACAACCATATTCCCCCCACGAACCTTTTTATCGATTCGTTGTACTAATTCGTGAGCCAACAAAATATTTTCTGTATCTTTGCGATCTTTTACAAAACCCGACTGTTCTTGAGAAATTAAAGAGGGGAGCAAAGAAGAGAGACGGGTAGCCAAAATACGGGACATAATTTTGCATGAGAAATTACAAAGACTAATGGGGCGTAAATCTTCAAAACCTCTTGGGTTATCTACCTTTGGAATAAGAATCAGGGTGGTAGCAGACATCCCCCGATGCAAAGAGCAACCAGTGAAAAAATCCCGAACCGCCGCTATCACATCAGCTTTAATAATATCCCAGCACCCTTGATAAAACCAACTGTGAAGCCATCGGATCGGGAGCAACGCATTCGGGTTCATAGCCTTAACCGCATTCCAAACCTCCATCTCTGAGGGCGGGGAGACTAGAAAATTATTGTCAACATCCGTTACCTTACTTGGGAAGCCCACAAATAAATCCTCGTTCACAATATTATTATCAGATGAAAAAAGATTGGAGAAATATTCATTGCATGCGCTCAACTTTGAGTCGGGTCATCACTAATCGACCCATCTGCCATTTGAAACCGAATCCGGTTACGACAAGCCCTATCCTTAATACTAGCATGAAAATAAGCTGTGTTTCTTTCTCCGTCCCGAAGCCAATGTTGTCGAGATTGCACGGCAGCCAGTTCCTCACGCCAGTTCAAAAGCTGAATTAGAGCCGCTCTAGAGTCAGCAAGTTGCTGTTCGATTGCCGCATGACCATGTTGCTGTGACTCAACCTCTAGCCGAAGAATCTCATCTTGCATTGTATCAATATTACGATGGATATTCCCAAAGACATTCCAATTCCATCCTTTTAGAGCAGCCCGAAGATTTTGTAACTTCCTGAAAAGTATATCCATAGCCGAACCATGCATCGTGATATTCCATTGAGAATTAACAAACGGAAGGAAGGCGTCATGGTCTAACCACATTCGTTGAAAACAAAAATTCCTTTTTATTTTGGTACCACTATCCAGAGAAAATAACAAAGGAGAGTGATCAGACGTAGCTGTTGCAAGATGTTGAACTTTGATTGCCGGAAAAGAGAGAGACCTTGAAAGCCCCATTAATAAAGACCCGATCCAAACGCTTCCAAATTCTGTGAATACCTTCCTGATTGTTACACCAAGTAAAACGACTACCTTCATATCCCGCATCCTCAAGGCCAGCCTGAAGCATACAACTGTTAAAATCATCCATCTCGCCAAAATCACAAGACGTCCCACCAAGCTTCTCCGACGAATGAGAAATAACGTTAAAATCGCCCCCAACCATCCAAGGATCGGTACAACTATTAGAAAAGGAAAGAATATCTTCCCATAAATCTTTGCGCTCCAAACGAGTGCATTTAGCATAAACAAAGGTAGAGTAGGCCTTAATATTATTCCCCATTGTGATAGAGACAGTAATGCACTGATGAGAATGAGCAAGTAAATCCACAGTTACATCATTATTCCAAAGCAACCATATATGAGTATCAACCTAACTGCTCTGGGCATTTAATGCTTCCAATCTAATAGAGCTATTATTCACTTCATCTTCTCTAACAGTCTCAAGATGCCCTCCTTTATATACCTCCATTGAAGACCAAAAGAATTCAATGCTCTGAAAATTATTCAACAAGTTCAAGTTATCTAACTGATCTGTGTATTCAAGAGATCATAACCTGATCAACGAAGTCCTCAACAACAACAAGAAGACTGCACATTCATTGCTACATATTTCCTTCCTCTTGTTGTATTCTTTAACTATTCTTTAGCATATTGAATATTCTGTTTCCCAGATATTCACTACCAACCACCAAACACAAGTCAAATATTTTGTGCACGATTCATTAGAGATTTCTGTAATGGAACTAGTGGAAAACATAGTGCACTTTCAAATCCAAAGTTGACTGCTTTTGTGGTGGACGTAGTACCCTTTATAGTACGAACCATCTCAAAATACATGTGTTCTTTCTTCTATCACAATTATTATTTTATATTCTTTTCTGTTTTGTAACTTATCTTCTGTGAGCATCGAACTTAAGAGAACAGCCAAGTTAAACAACTGAAACTAACTCTTATCTTTCAATCAGCAGCTTTTCTTAAATAAGTTAAACAATCTATGTGCTCCGATAGATATACATGTCCCTTATAAAACCTAGAATTTTATTATGTTCATGTTCGGAGATCTTAGTTGATAAAATGATTGATAAAGGATACCAATGACAACATTTTGGAAGAAATTTTGATCATTTGGGAAACAAACTATTCACCCCCTCCTAATCTATAGTTTCTCCTATGACTTTCAGTAGTGCCCATAGGGAGACCTACAATTGGTATCATAGTCTAACTCTTTGAAACTGAAAATTTTAAGTCTAACAACTTGAAAGACGATCAAGGCTCTGAGTTACATAGCCAGGGGTTCTCATGAAAATCAACTTGAAGAGGTGATTTAACTAATTTATTGATGTTGCATCGAAATTTCATCAAAATATTTGTTTTTCAAAATTAGTACTCTTTAAAAAAGAATTTGAAAACTTCTCTTTATGAATTGCTTTTACAATTCTTGTGGTTGATATAATTACTTATGTGGCGATGGGACCCCCAATCTCTAAACGAGCCTTGGGTCGAGTGCCAAAACAATTCTCACACAAAATTAAACACATTAATAACACAAAACACAAAAATAACACAATTGGACTCCATAAGAGCTATCACACAAATCCAACAAGCTCTAAACACACATATTAAATATAACACGTAGCACGTAATTAGTCATGCTAAAACACAAATAATACACCCTAATGCACAATTAATCAAATATGCAATTCTCGGGATTTACATCCTCTCCCCCTAAAAAGAATTTAGTCCCTATATTCTCAAGCCAAATCTAACAAAAAAGGGAGGTACTCCTGGCATAACACACAACCTGCCTCAAGAAGATCTCTTGGTTCTTCCCATAACACTTTAATGAGTTATCTATGAAAGTCCTTGAAGTCTAGTTTCTAATGCACCAACGGATCTGAATTCCGAGTTTTCTTTAAAGTTATGGCCAATTTACTACAGACTGCTTCTGACCTACGGGAATACGCGAGTCAAACCAAAAATCTAACACGAGTATGTGGAAACGTATACACGACCAATCCAAAACAATTCCATGTTAATCCTCAAGGTCCCCTAGTCATCCTGGGCTGAACCTAAGGTCAAAATAATACCAACTAAGTAAAAAGAAAATCTACACAACCCGTACGAACTCGTACGACAACATTGTAAAATTGCGATCCCACCGTGGTTATAATTATACCAAGTCAAAGGTACTCACATAATACACGCTCAAACCAAATATATGCTTTTGTGTTTAATTTTAAGAAAACAAGCATGTTTATATGTGTGTTGAGCTCCTCGTACTTGGGACTCGACGGTGTGTATATTTACAAGTAAACATCTACTTGTGCATTGCATTGAGTCCAACGGACATATGTGTGTGTCATGACAATGAGGGCGACAAATGTAGTTGCGAGAGTCATATCTCGCAAGTGCTTCGGGTCGTTGTCATACCCCTTCGTTATTGGCCGTAACAAGGAAGAGCCTGGTTAGAGTAATTCACATAACCAATGAAGGGCTTGACTCTTGGGTAACACTTGGGGTCATAAGACTCATGGTTAAGTCCCAAGGTTAGTGTTTTTCTAGATACTATTTGGTTCAAATATGGATTTCAGTTCTGGATACTATTGGGTTTAGACAATTCAGTGTGTGTATTGTGATAGCACTACAACTACAATGTTTATTGGATTTCTGGTGCCGTTCAGTATGTATATAGCGATAGCAGCACATCTACAGTGTTTATAGTAGGACAATAGGAAATCTCTCCTGTAGATTTTGTTCAGTACAAATCAGTTAAGATACTGATTTATATCCTGACTATGTGTTTATATTACGTTGAGTCAATGTGCATTATAACATGATCAACGTGAATTGTGTGCAAGTATATGAATTGATATACTTGATGTATGGTGTATTGTGTATCATGTATTGTGTATTGTGTATTGTTATATGTGCATAACAACATACCAAATAGTTAGCCGTAGTAACTTATTGAGTTTATTACTTATCCCGTTCCTTTTTTTTTTTCCTTCTTAGGTTTCAGCCAACCGAGAGTTCTTGGTGAGGCTGGCAAGATCGTGTGGCTACCAGGATGCCTTCGGGTAGAAGCTCGTTGTGAGCTTGTTCCTGTGTATTTGGTGACAGCGTGTTTACTAGAGTTTTATAAACTCTATGTTGGGTAGTTATTGTATATTGTAGCAACATGTTTAGTATTCTTTTATTGCCGACGTGTAACGTTGTGCTTATGCATATAATGTTATTGGTTGGTTGGCTTTAGAGCCTTGTATTTGTCCGGGCAATGACCCGTTGACTTTGTTATTTTGTTTTCCCGGCCTTTTAAAGCAGTGGTGTTTCTATTATCATAGCAGAGATTATTGTGTTTTAATCAGATTTTTGTTTACCCCACTTTTAGTATGAGCTTTGCACATGTTTTATTTTGGGCTAGTGTGTTTTGTTTTGTTATTACACACTTGACCCAAATTTCGTATAGAGATTAAGTATAAGAAACCCTTAACCATGGAATCTACTGATCACTACAATTCTATTATCATTAGGGAAATAATAATTAAGAAATAAGTAGCTAAAAAGATGGGGAATGGGCTTGTGAAGCCGTGGAGAGATAATTTAAAAAATAATGCTCCAAATCCCAATTTACACCCCGATCTAAATGACCAAAATAGCCTTCACTTAATATGCACATGTCAATTTCTGTTACTGTTTCTAACGTCCATCGCATTTATGGGGCATAATGAGACAAAATGTAACATGGAGTATGGCTTTGAGACAAATTCCTTTTCGGGTGCAATGTGAGATTCAGTGGATATATTTAGGGAGGAGGCTAACTATCTTTTGGCCTAAGAAAATTCATTGGACTTAATCAAATCCTTATTGATTATCCTAACCAAAAGATTTAAAGTTGTTAGGCTAGGATCTAAATCTTGTATTCAAGCACATAAAATATAAGTATGGGCTTTGAGGATGTGATCTGGTGAGAAACTATACTTTAGATGATCTTTGGGCCAACGGAAGTATGCGAGTCAAGAATCGAGTTAAATTTAGGGTCTAAGTTTTAAATCTGTAACATACTAGTGTGTAATATGGAGTATGCATATCCCATATGTTAGTTTTTTATTCTTACTTTCAAGTCATTTTAAATATCATATAATTACTATACACTTTTAATCCTAGCCGTTTATTTAAAGACATCGTATCATATATAGATCGAGCTTTGGGAGTTATGTTATTTATAATGCCTTCTTACCAACCGCCTCCTCATAGCTATATTGTCTTTCCTCTCCATCCTCGGATGTTACACGCATCTCTCTGCCTCTCTCTCCCTCATTTATTTTTAAATCTCGTTTCGAATACATATAGACATCATGCAAATTGTGGTTCATATAGCTAGAGTAAAAATGAAGGTAATGACAATTTCTCTACTTAAATATATGCATGTTTATGTTTAGATTGATTTCTCTGTTTCAATATCCATAAATGTAAAGAGTCATAAAAGTTAATGTAATTCATGTTATTTTACATCTATACATCTAGATTTATTATTAGATTAAAGATCTGTTTCGTATGCTCTTTGATTTTTCGTTCATCTATGGATTCATGGTTGTGTAGATAGATTTAACTATTCAGTGAGAAGGTAAGCAAATGGTTTTAGGTCATACTTGAATCGATTAAATCTACTCACAATGGGAAATTTATATTACCAAATTAATCAGACCATCACGATCAAGTTTGTCTCCCATGTATTCAATCGGAGATCTAAATCGTATGCTCTTTGAAATTTCGTTTGTACATGGATTCAAGGTCGGGATATATAGATCTCACTATTATGTAAGAATGTAAACAAATGGTTATATGTCTTTTTGGATCGATTACCTACCCACAATGGGAGATTTATATTATCAAATTAATTAGACCATCACCAATCAAGTTTGTCTTTGATTTTGTCATATCTATTTTGAATCTTAATTATTATTTAAGTTGTAATTTAGATCTAACTTATTTTTATCGCTTATTTAGGTTTGATTATATTACCAATTCATATGTGTGGGTGAGTTATTCATTATAAAAAATCACGCACACGTGCACACATACACATAAATAGAGATAGAGAGAGAGAGAGAGAGAGAGAGAGAGAGAGAGGAGAAAAGTGAAAAAAAAACATTTCTCAACTATTCGGTTTATACATGCTTGCTCACTCAATTTTTTTTCTTATTTGGCTCATTGAACATTTTTTTTTTCATCCACCATCACCGGTGTTAAACTAACACTTTCGCCTATTAAGTAGACATGTGCTCTGTATATAACAATTGTTTCAGGGATAAAGTAGGAAATTTGTACTAATACTAAAAGAAAATATTAGTTGAGGATTTTTTATGCAATTTTCATAAACTTGTAGGTTATTAATTATTCCTCGCGTAAATTACAAATAACCCGTTAACTATGGATGTGGTTCGAATTGCCCTCTGTCAACTATCAATTGATACATTGTTCCCCCTTAACTATAACGTTGTTTACATCGTACCTTATGTTTAAATATTGTCATTTAAATTGACAGAAAATGCCTACCTGAGTATTATGCGACCATCATTATTTTTGTTGTTCTTCTTGTTGAATAGAATGTCATTGTGGTGTTTCAATTTTTACTATCTTAACTTAGTTGTTCTAATACCTTCTTTGTAGTCCATATATACGAGGCAGAACAATTAAATATTGATGTCTTTGTCTCAAAACATCTCTCTTAACTTTCATAGTCATCCATATTTTCTTTTGATATTAGTGATGGAAACTCTTCACTTCCCTTCAAAGATATTTTATATTTCTATCTAGTCCCATACATAACGGAATTGGAGGAAACATTGCATATATAGTCGATGGCACTTTCCTTTTATATATTTTTTAGAACTTGCATGCTTAGGACCATGACATGAATGCCTACTTACTCTGACATATGTTTGTTACTTACATTTAACTTACTTCAAAAAAAAAATTTATTTTTTTTAATTTTGACTAATTTAGTTTTTATTTCTATTGTGTAGGTGGACATAATAAACAATAATGAAAATTACTTGAGATCGTTGTTCTTGGCATTTCAGATATCTTTCACATGTTCAAGGTACTAAATGTATTATTTAGATTATTTTATATATAACCACATATTGTATGCGCCAATATGCTTCAATTTCTGTATTCTTCAAATTGATTTTCTATGTAACACTGTTTAATCTGGATGATATTTTAGTATTTGCAATAAACTAAATTGGTGAACATAGTACAATTATTAAATTCAATTATACACCGACTTTAAACTTATTAAAGGCTAAAACTTGGGTAACACGTGTGTTGGTGGGTTAAGCTGTTAGAGAGTAATGTTTTATCTTACGAATTAAGATTTATAAGACGGTCTTACATGAAATCTACTTCTTATTAGATTAGTCCTTATATAATTTTACTTGTTATTGCCTCAATAATTATAGTCTTGTATATATAATTAGCTACTAATGGTTTAATAATTTTGAAATTAGAGGAATTACTGAAATCATTAAACGTGAATCTTACAACTTGATTTCTATCCATATAGTTTAAGTGTAAAAAGTGATAAGTTAGAAAATTTTAAACTACATAAAGTAAGACAACTTCTCAAAACCTTACTAGAAAAAAGTAGCATTGGCGGGACAAAATATTTTATTGGCCAAAATATAATTACCTCCCCAAAGTATCCATCTAATCCCAAAGTGTACCACAACCTAAGGTTTGTCCAGAATGTCATCCGACGTTACCATTTGTCTCAGTTTCCCCCCTAGCCATGATAGCCGTTAGAAAAATAACGAAAAGTTATCTTTTAAACTTTATAATGGTAGAAATTATACGATAATTTTTTTAGTAGATAGAATAATTAACATAATTACCATGTTTTGAATATTTTTCTTAATTTAACATAATTAACAAGCGTTAAAATTTCAAATTTATTAATAGCAAATATCACCAAATTATTTTTAAATAATGATTATAATATACGGTTAAATTTTAAAAGTAAAACCAACAATTTAATATCATTCCACGGTTCAAAAGAAATTATACGACATATTTTTTTAGTAGATAACATAATTAACATAATTACTATGTTTGGAATATTTTTCTTAATATAAACTAATTAACAAACATTAAAATTTCAAATTTATTGATTGCAAATATCACCAAATTATTTAAAAATAATGATTACAATATAATGTTAAATTTTAAAAATAAAACCAACAATTGAATATCATTCCACGGTTCACAAGAACAAAAATATAGTTAATAGATGAATAGTATTTCATAGGTCCATTAACAAATTAGAACATTGCTCATTATACATGCTAGCACAACCTTTTGATTAAATAAAATGTCAATTACCAAGTCATGTTTGACATTTTTTTGTGCGCTTTTTTTTGGGGGGGTTTCTTTTCATTATTTTCAAATTTATTATTTGTATATAGTAGTTCGATCTATTTTTTTTCTGTCGTCTAATTTCTACCATTATAAAGTTTTAAAAATAACTTTTCGTTATCTTTCTAACGTATGTCACGACTATGGTACAAATTGGAACAAATGGTAACATAGGATGATATTCTGGGACAAACTTTAGGTTATTGTGCACCTTGGAATTGAGTGGATACATTTTGGGGGGGGGGTAATTATATTTTGACATATTTTATTAATCGGGGGATAAATTAATGGAATTGGTCAAAATGGTTTTTGACATCAAAATTGCTTTGCTGGGTGAGTAGTTTGATAATAGCCCATTGAGTTCCCGTTTCAAAATAAAATTTTTAAAACAAAATAAAACTTTTAATAGTCCATTACTAATAAAATGACACTTTTATGCCGTAATTTTTAAAAGTATAATTTTTAAGTGAAATATTTCGAAATTGAATAGTAGTCTCTTTGCCCGAAACGGAAAGAGTATATTTTAGTATAGGATCAGGGATGACCTATTTAATATTTTGTTTCTTAAATTATTGTCATGTTTCAACCTTTTGAGATACATATTACTCCATTCGTTTCCAAATAATTGTCTTTTTTTTTGTCCATTACAAAATAATTTTCATTTTTCAAACTTTTTTTAAGAAAACACTTTTTACTTTACCGTTATTTTTTCTACATACTTTAATTATGACCACATGTTTAAGGGCATTAAAGAAAACTATATATTACACCAATATTTATAATACTGTCAATTATTTTTTCTTAAACGATGTATTGAGTCAAAGTAGACGATTATTTAAAAAGGATGTAGTACTTGTTTTACTATTTGAAAAAAAGTTAAACATATATGTCAAATTTTTATTTGAAAAACACTTTGCTTAACTCAAAAAGTCAAAACATGAGTATCAGGTCAAAAGGAGATATAGTTCACACTCTTGTTCATGACAAATAGGTCTTTTTTGTTTATTTGTAGCATAGCATTATTGTCCAATATTATTGTAATCTCTAGAGATGATATTAGCTAAAAGTCAATAAAATCATGGTTCAACAGTTTATTTTTCTCCCAATAAACAAAAAAATCAAATTATCAAAATCTTGGAGATATGCAAAAGAAGATTTAGTAAAAAAGCTACCCGACCACCCTTTCTACCAACTATATATACTAATGCATTCTAATCACTACCAAAACATTCATAAAAGAGTTGAAGTACAAATTTTTTAAAGAACTTACGATTAATAAAATGGCAGATAATCAGAGTTTTTCATCTGAAATTCCTGCAGGTTGGGTGTATGAAAAGGTCGTCTTCAAGAAAGACAGACCCATCCCGGTACTCACCTCTTCTTTCTTCTTAGCTAGAGCCATGACCTCTTTTTCCCCATAAACATAAAAAAATTACTAATCATTGTGCATGCATGATTTCTATAGGTTTACTTTAATCCAGAGACTGGGCAAAGGTTTTGGGGCAAAGAAGCCCTTTTGCGCTATGTCAGATACATGAATGGCGTGCGCCAACAACAAGACAGTAAGTTTGATCTCTTATAAACTGAGACCTAACAATTGGGTGGGTTGTGTCGGGTGAGTCAAATCAGGTAGAGAAACAAGTCGTAACCCATTAGAGGTCAAATATCAAACGGGTCGAAATGGGTCGGGTTTAAATGAGTACCTGGTTAAAACGGGTCAACACGTGTTTAACCAAATTCCGCCCCCCCCCCAAAAAAAAGAAATCAAATTTATAGAGTGATAACTATATATCGAGTCAAAATGAGTAATTGGTTCGACCCGTTTTATCCCGACATGACACAACCCGTTAATATTTTTGGGTTGAAATATATTACCTGTTTCGACCCAAAAATGTTAAAGGGTTGGGTTGGGTCGGGTAATTTTCAGGTCGTGTCAGGTGGGTGAACGTTCGAGTTGTAATTAACAGACCTACTTATAATCACCTTCTCTTAATTTTTAGCTATCTCACTCATTTTATTTTAGTAGCTCTAGCTTTATTTACGCATGACCTAGAATGATATTCTTGTATACCGAGCGTCACCAAAAGCAGAAGCACCCCACATCGAGATGCTTCCGATGACGGCTTTTCCTCCACCAACCCATGAAGTGTGTAGCCCCAACACAAATGGAGGCCAGGGATAGAAAATAGGAAAGGGAAAAATAATTGTATAATTTGAAAAATTTGTAATTTATAACTATATCTTTTAGAGATAGATAGGAGTAGTTATGAGGAACCCATGCATGTACTGATGATTTCTCATGTAATCACTTTTCTAGAAAGAATAAGACCGAAAGAAAAGAAAGATTGCTATCTAGTGTTGAGATCATCATTTGAAACTTCACTCAATTAATGAACTTTCTATTTATATCCAGTTGTAGATCTGATAAAGCAAATTTTTGGTATCATATGCGAGGAGAGATAGTTAGTAATCTCACTAGCCGGAGTCGAGTCGAGCTTTGAAGATTCGAGCTCAAGCTTGTAAAAGAAATATTCGAGCTCGAGAGCTAAAATTGAGCCACCAAAGTCTTGTATGGACTTGACTTGAGTTCGTCATGAGCCATTAACGAACAATTCATTTTGGTTCAAAATCAAGTCGGCTCGATTTGGTTCACAGATTTTGACACTTTGCCAATCTGTCTCTCTAACCCAATAATTCTACTATTCGCTATAGCAATTGGGTATATATGCATGAGTGACATTCCAAATTTGCATACAAATTAATACTCCCTTCGTTCCAGGTAAAGAGTTCCCGTTTAATAGTCAAACTTTTTTAGAAAATGACAATTTTAGTAACACATTAGTAATAATTAACACTTTTATGCCTTAATTTTTGAAAGTTGACTTTTTATGTAAAATATTCAAAAAATGGAATAGTGAACTATTTTCTTGGAACGGAGGGAGTGTGAAACATGACACTTGAAGAAGTAGATCTACTCAAATCTCCAAGGAGAACTGTGAAACTTCGAACTCCCACTGGTCTCCCTTTGTTCCATTCAAAACTGGTGAACATAGTACAATTATTAAATTCAATTATACATCGACTTTAAATTTATTAAAGGCAAAAACTTAGGTAGCGCGCGTGTTGGTGGGTTAAGCTGTTAGGGAGTAATGCTCTATCTTACGAATTAAAATTCATAAGACGGTCTTATAGGAGATCTATTTCTTATTAAATTTGTCCTTATATAATTTTACTTCTTATTGCTTCAATATTTATAGTCTTGTATATATAATTAGCTACTAATGGTTTAATAATTTTGTTATTAGAGGAATTAAGGGTAAAAAGTGATAAGTTAGAAAATTTAAAACTACATAAAGTAAGCCAACTTCTCAAAACCTTACTAGAAAAAAGTAGCATTGCGAGATAAAATATTTTAATAAACGTGGGATAAATTAATGGAATTGGTCAAAATGGTTTTTGACATCAAAATTGCAGGGTGAGTAGTTCATTGAGTCTCCGTTTGAAACTCAAACTTTCTTTAAAATGAAACTTTTAGTAGTTCATTACTAATAATCTCTAGAGATGATATTAGCTAAAAGTCAATAAAATCATGGTTCAACAGTTTTTTTTTTTTTTTGTCTCAGCATTTCTTTTTTTCTTTTTTGCAGGTCTGGGCCTATTCAGTCTTTCATTTTACTTCGGGCCCATTACGTAGTCGCATCCATGAGCCGCCTTTTCTGGCTGAATTTGTGAATGCCAATCGGGTGGAGGAGGACCGAGATGGCCACTTTTTGGATGAGATCAAGATGCGAGACATGATCGCGAGCTCGAGCTCGGGCACAGTGCATTTATATCCCTGGAGGGGCTTGACTGGTCCATATATGATCTCCCTAGAGATGAGCCGTTGCCGGATACTGATGGTGTCCATTATGGTTGATTCATTGTACATGGGCGAACGGGTCAACCTCCAGCATTCTATGTTTCCGGTGCCTCCAGTGACACCTCCTCCACCTCCCCCTTGGGTGATAGTCCCAGACTTCCTGCCGAACAGGTATTTGTACCTGTCAAGATGTATTATGCCTCAGAGTGACTATCCTATCATGGCATATGAGGAGTTCCTGAGGACAGTGCTCCATCACCCCTTTGCTGACTGTGCATCGTGTTTACGATGGCGA
>CM028383.1:45070654-45145744 GCA_013146195.2 Codonopsis lanceolata | reverse complement strand
GTGGATTAGGGTTTGAAGGAACAGAGTTGGGATGTTGATATCAGATATTCTTTCACATCTGTGAGTCGTTGGTTTCATCCATCTATGCTCCCATTTGTTGTTGCCTCATGATCGTTTTCTTATTGGGAGTTGTCTCAGGGTGCGGTTTGGGAAGGTTATATTAGGTTGGAAGTGTCCCTTGCTATCAGTTGCTCTGCTTCTATAGACCATACTCCTTAGACAATTCTGCCATTACTCAATACCTTGTCTAGGAAGGTGGATCTTCCTCATTGTGACTGTTGCTGTTAAAGCTTCAATTTGAATTTGCAACCTTTGGTTCAAATGCCTTGACATTTTTTCTCTTTCACCCTTTCATAAATCTCTGTGATAGGGAGGCATAGGATTATTGGTCCTATTAGATGGGATTCTCCATTCCTACCATTTTTGGGTGTTGGACCATACCGAAAGCTCACACCTAAATCCTAAATGAGCTCTTTGATTCCTCTCGCAACACATCTTTCTTTCCACTAGCCTCTTTTATTTGGAAGGCAAGGGTGCCTGTTCAAGTTAAAAGCTTTCAGTTGGATACTCGTTGCAAGTGTAATGGTTCAGAAAGAAGATTTCGCTAGCAAAGCTTTATGATTGAAGATTTTTGGTGCTATGGAGTTGAAGATCACTTTGAGCCTTTGTGGAGGAAAGGGGAGTATGTGTGCATTTACAAGTTCTGTTGACAACAGTCAGCAAGGTGGATTCGTGGAGTTATCGATTTGATGTCTACCTCACAGAATTTTCTCCAAGCTGGAGGCTTAGTGGAAATTAATGTAATGAATTCCTTGGGTGTTTAGGATAGTAAATTCTATCGTGATTCAAAGTTGTACAGATTCCCATACGTGTTGGGGTTGATGTTGAATTTATTTTGGATTGATTTCCTAGACATCTAATTCTCTTCATTTGGGTTTGCTTGGTGGTCCAAATGCACCCCTCCCTTGGTGGAGGGTATGTTTCTACTCATTGTTTGTGAAGTAGAGGTTGGTGTAGGTGGGAGTTAGTCCTCCCTACTCAGTGTTTAGAGTTAATTCATTGTGAGACTTAGACCTTTATATGAGATAACTTGGGAGAATGTATCTATATTAGCAGGAATCTGCCACGAGGAGTGGATATGGGTATGCCAAATTTTAAGGTTTATGCTAAGGTGTATTAAAAAACTGCCACACCCACACACCGCACTTGTATCATATCTTACTGACGCAGGTACTTTAGCCAACATGAAGGATCCTGGACATAGAAAGATACATTGACGAGGATTGGACCTCGAACTAAAGTTGTGGGTGAAAATATGATGTGGCTCTCTTGTATTGGTGAGTGAATGGGTCTTTTTGAGTTTCTACTTTTCACTCCATGGTACATTAGTGAAGCCGTTTATTGGTGGATGTTAATATAACCCATTTTGATTGGTCATGTGGTTAAACCACATTAAGTCTTCTGTTGTATATGGTTGCTTTCAACGACCATGTTTTTATCCAAATTAATACTGATGCAGTATTTTAGTTCATTGGCTTCTGGCCAGGAAATAGGTACTAGAGCAAGACTTGGCTAGAGCTGACTTACGCTCTTGGCCAAGTGCTGCGTCATCGGAATGCTTGGGACCCATATGTAGAGCCCTTATAGGTCAAGTATCTTCCTCTGTCTCCCCAAGGGTTCAATCATGGATTTGAGCCCTGATAAGAACATTGTGGTACTCCGTATGTAGGTTTATATATGACCACCCATTACGAATGGGCACGAACATATCTATGGACTTTTGGATGGATGTGTGGTAGGCGAGTTGACTCGCGTGCTATGTTCTCAGGCTCGGTTTGGGATTTGATTTGGCTTGGCAAGGTCTTTGGTTGAAGTCTCCTTGCTTGCCTTTGTTTCATTCACTTTGTTATGTTATGTGCTGATTTGATTTATTTATAGAGAATGGTCAGGATATTTTTATGACCCTACTTTTTTGGATTTGCTTCCTATGATCTATTGTCTTTTGTTTTGGGATTCTTTACTTGATTCTTCATATTGAATTTGGAGGATATCTTAAGGTTCTGTTTCTTTGTCATTTTCTTATTTATTTACATTTCATTCTTCTTTGGAGCTAAGGATGCCTTTTAATATCACAGACCGACTGATATGTAATGTATTTGCTGCTATATATAGCTAGATAGCAATTGGCAGACAAGAAGAGTTTAGATCAAAGAACCAAGATAATGCTCCACACAATGTTAACGAGGATGCTACTGTCTCCCTTTTAACATTTACTTATGTCCAAAAAAAGAAAAACAAAAAAACTTGGCATTCATGTGGTACCCTTATGCCTGTCCCTTACTCTGTTTATATGCTATCTTATGATTAGGGAATCCTGAAAATTAGATATTTATAAATTATAATTGAATATGTGTCATTGGTAATGTCTAGTTGTGATATATTCATCGGATAGTTTATTATTTGCACCTGGGGTTTTTTTCCAGCTTTGAAATGATTATTACTATTTTTGTTATTATTGTGTTGAAGAGAAAAGACTTGACGTGGTTATATCTTCTTGTATATTATGTTTTTATCAGTTCACAGGCAGGACCGATAACTTGTGGAAAACCAATATTGAGATCCACTGTTCCATCTCTCTGTCCTCTTCACTTTCAAAAGGCCGAAAAACATGTTGCAAGGGCTCTGAAGAAGGCAGGGTTAAATGCAAATTCTACAAGTAAACTTGCTCCCAAGTTCCATGTCATAGTGGCGGAGTATGTTAATCAAATCCAATCCAAAAGAAGAGCTCTGAG
Source organism: Codonopsis lanceolata (assembly GCA_013146195.2). Lineage (NCBI taxonomy): Eukaryota > Viridiplantae > Streptophyta > Magnoliopsida > Asterales > Campanulaceae > Codonopsis > Codonopsis lanceolata. The sequence goes on along the minus strand of CM028383.1, from coordinate 45,142,952 downwards.
GGAAGCGACAAATAACTCCGAAAAAGAGGAAGAAATTAGTATCTAAGGTTCTCTGTTATATTGAAGATATGTTTTCTTTTGCACATTAGTTGTCAGATGAATATATTTTTGATTGAATGATATCTACTGATTTGATGGATCAAAGGTTTGAATGGAAAATGTGAATTGTGACCTGCAAGACCAGATATCATGCCTATTAAAGGTACATTATGCTCTCTCTCTCTCTCTCTCTCTCTCTCTCTCTCTCTCTCTCTCATGCAGACTAAGCCTCTGAATTCTTTTTTGGTACTCATTTGCAAAATTGTCCCATCAGTGACTGAGATTGTTCTCAGACCTCCCAATATTCTGTGGTGACACGGATTTGCCTACCCTAGAACTAAGCTCAAGGATGTGGCCAATCCCTTATTTCTTTCAAAAATGTCTTCTTTTAGGCGTTCTTTGATCAATGTGCACAAGAATCTTCTAATAATGAGATTTTGTACTTCAGTTTTTGGGACATTCCATTCTACGGGACAGAGGCTAAAAAGGAAAATAGAGAGCCTCTTTTCGGATGAGTGTGATGGCGAAGACTTTCCTTTAAGAAGTTCAAGCGGCTCCGCTAACAAAACAAGACAAGGCATGAACGAGGAGGCTTCCTCTTGAAGTTCAAATACCCATCAAGGATGGATCAGATTTGATGCATTTAGACGTGGTTGGGCTAAAGGTGCAGCTTGGGCTGGGGTTGATTTAAATTATAACTGTGCTAGGTTTAAAGGATGTGCCAAGTACACTCCACGTTTGGTTCAAAAGGGTTTAAGAGATCCAGAGTAAGAATGATAAAGTTGGTTGGAGCAAAGGGAAATAACATGTTTGGGTGTAATGGGACTCTCGAATCATTGTTGTGTTCTAGGGTTGCAATGAAGTTGGAAAGGTTTTTGCCAGAATGAGGTGAAAGTGACTTCAAGTACAAGGTCTATAGTAAAGATTAGGCTTTCCGGGATGCAAGACTGGAGCAAGGGTGAAAGTAGCTTGAATATTGATCTGGTTCATTCTTTTTCTAAAGATGCACGTTTCAATTATGTTCCAGAGTAAAAGGCTTGGATCAGTTTCTTGGCTCTGGGGGGGTGCCTAATAATGATTAGTTTATTTAGGTTACTGTTCTTGTATATTGAAATAATATTGATACCCTCTATTGGTCCAATATTGCTGGGTCCAATTTTCACCAAGAAAACGATCCATTTTAGTTGCATCTTCGAGTTTATGTACTTTAGTAGGCCCTTTATGGAACTATCTGTTCTCAAGGTGTTTGCCCAAGTGCCCTCACCATTTCTCCCCCAGTTTGAGGTTTGGAGATACTACCAGTCTACCATAACAAGCACAATATTGTCAGGTCAGGAATAGGGTTATATGAATTCCTCAATGTGCTTCACTTCTTTAGAGAATCTGCTCCGACTGGAGTCTGATGACTTATTTGATGGCATCTGTGATCATGCCTTACCTCATTAGAACTTAGAAGTGCATATATGATTATTATTGTTTTTTAAAATTCAATTATTGCTGTTAATCTTCTGTTTCTTACTACTCGGCTGAATGGCAGGCTCCATGTTTGGAAGTTCCAATATTTGAGGGGGCTTGTATAAAAATTTACCCTCAGCAACATATTTCCTTTTGTACGAAAGTTTAAAGTTTCCTGTGCTTCCGAGAAAGGGAAGTGGTCCTTGTGTGTTGTGAATGGAGTAATTGATCCGTTGGAGCTTTGGTCCCTTGCTATCCTTTATTGCACGGGCAAGGGCTGCAACGGAGAGCAACGTTATCTGGAACTAGTAGCAAGTACTAATCATGATTTCACTAGGGTGGACCATGTTGGCTGTAGTATTTAGTCTCATGATATTTTCTGTTTGCCATATTTTCAGGAGGCAACGAGTTATCAATTTGGTTTTGGACTGTTACTTGTATGATGATGATGGATAGTCCGCTTTGACCTTGTCATGGCTTTGGTAATCAGATCAGATCATCAGAATGAGTGGGCACTAGTTCATTCATTATCATTTATCCCATCTGAGACTGGGTAAATATTTATGGATATTGTAGATATGATGATGCAGATGTTGTACAATGTTAGTCTACTTTGGGTTTTGCTTATGTTGATTGATGTAAATGTGGAGAATGTTTGAGAAGATGAGGCAGCATTGTTTACAGAGAGAAACACGGGGCAATGGCAGTCATCAGACTCATCACCAGTCACCAGTCACCACCATCTCACCAACTGACCCGAATGCATTACCTCTTGGCTCTTGTCTCCTGTATCCTTCATCCTTAATCCTTAATCCTTAAACTACTCATCTTTGGTCGTTTAAACAATTTATCAAGGATACATATTATATATTTTTACTTTTAATTAATAAATATCAAAAATACCCTTTACTGGAGGCGGGACCCAGAATCTGGTTCTCCATCATCATTATCGTTCAATGGAGTAGTAGAGTAGGTAGTATTATCTTTGTAAACCTTACTGTGTCGGTGAGATCAATGGCCATAAACCCTTTTGATCGTGACGGCTTTTGTTCGTTTTATATCTTTAATAACCATCACATGCGCCGTTGCTAATTATATATTGATTGTACTGTTGTTACACTTTTCTACATAAAACCCCACTTCTTATATATTCCTACTTTTTTCGGTAAATAATTCTCGTTCGAAAATAAAATGATACTTTTAGTAACTTATTACTAGTAAAATAAAACTTTTATTTCAATAACCAAACACCACCTATTTTTTTAAAGTTTGGTAAACAAAAATTAAATTAGTATTTTAAAAAATTGAAAATAAAAATAGAATAATCATCTTTAAAAATAATTTTAACTTTATTAGTCAATATAACATGAGCAAGTAATTAAGGTGTAGATTTGTTTAAGCATATAATTATTTAATGGAATAACTAATAATCTAGTGGATTAATAAAAAATGTAATGAGAATATAATATCCCTTAAAAGAAATGCTCCATTTAGGCTAAAGTGAATTAAAAGTGTCTATTTTCTATACTTCATACAAATATTATATTTGCAATTTTGGATGCCACTTCAACTATTCTACATTATTTGCAAAAATACAAAGAGATCGAAATGTCCTAAAGAAATAAAAAATGTAGAGTACATAAACTGACATATTTGAACCCTAAAGACAATCAAATACAAATCTTCTATCCCACTTCCTAACACATTAAATCTCAGTCCTATTATCATTATTATTTTACCTCACCTTCTAGTCACAAGACGTGTATAAACTAAAATTCAATGAAAAAGGGGGGTTGGATAGAAGGTTTCAAGTCTTCCCTCACCCAGTTCAGTGGCGAATATTGCTCCTCAATTTAAGACCGTGTTTGGTATGGTAGCTTTAATAGTAAGTTTTCTCTAATTAATGAGTTCCCAAACACAAGTATAAAATGTGTTGATCAAGGCCATGCATATGCACCAATATCTCTCATAACAAAATGGGAACCATTCACCAAGAACCACCAATCATCCAAGACCTCAATGTCATCATCCAACACTCCATAATACTTCTTCCCTCCCAAGAAACCCAGAGAAAATCCATGTTCTTATCAAACATAGACCAAGTTCTAAATTTCCATGTCCAAACTGTCCATTTCTTTCCTCCCAATCCCCATTTTCCTCCACAAGTCGTGGTAGAGAAGCTCAAATCTGCCCTTGCCAAACTATTGGTGCCTTACGATTTCTTGGCGGGGAGGTTGAAGTTGAATCCTCAGTCGGGCCGGTTAGAGTTAGATTGCAATGCTGCCGGGGTTGGCTTTGTTGTCGCTTCGTGCGACTTCTCGTTGGCTGAGATTGGTGACCTCGTTTATTCGAACCCAGGTTTTCGACAACTTGTCTCTGACGACATTGATAACTTTGGACCAGAAGATAAGCCGCTAATTGTTTTTCAGGTATAAAACTCGAACGAGAACATAACCTTGTATGTGCCATTTTAGTATTTTTCATTTTTGGTTGAATTACTCTTTACGTTCCTAAATTATTGTCATGCTTAATTTTGTTTTTTTAGACAAATGAACTATATATTTCATGAATATATAATAATAATAATAATAATAATAATAATAATAATAATAACAACAACAACAATAATAATAAAATACACTCCTTCCGTTTCTAAATAATCGTCTTAGTTGATCCGGTGCACAGTTTAAGAAAAAGTAATTGACTTAATTATTTATATTGGTTTAATGTGTAGTTTCCTTTAAAGCTCATGTGTATGTGACCCATAATTAAAATAGAGTGAAAAAATAAGGGTAAAATGGTAAAAATAATGTTTTAAAAAGGTAAGTTTCAAACTGGATAATTATTTTGGAACGAACGAAAAAGAAAAATATGAAAAAAGAAAGAAAGACGATAATTTAGGGTCGGAGGGAGTAATATATTTGTAGTACCCTCGGAGTGAATTGCCCCCGTAACGTAGGCCTTAATTACAAGCCCTCCGTAACTTTTTGGCAAGTAAAGTACTCATTTCTTCCCATAAAGATGGACCCTTTTTGTGGTTTTTTTAGTTTGTTCTAAATAAAATAGTTGATGTATCTAAAAATGCGTCATACCAAGGTGCTGAAGGTATGGTCGAACATGGGTTGCTGGAGTTGTGTTTCGATGGTGAAATTATTGTCGTTGGTGAATATCTAGCTATAATCTGTAAAATGAAACATCGGGAGCCGACGGGAAGGGCTCTCGCCAAAAACCCTCAAGCATGATTATCAGTACAACATATCTATAAAAAGAGGGCCCGTAATGTTTATGTGTGTGTGATTTTTCGTCAGAAAGAGAGAGAGAGAGACAGAGAGAGAGAGCCCCACTTTGTCTATGAAATAGAGGGAGTTATTTATACATGAGGGAATGGGTTCAGCCAGTTGCGCATGAGCCCGGCCCAATCCTTCGGACATCATGTCAAATACAGTGGGTCATTAAATGAGGCCCAAAACGCCATTGAGTTGTACATCACGCCTACCTGCGCTTATGCTCCCCGCTCGAGTTTACTCGCGGCTGAGCTTCGTATTATCTTCCCTCTTGAATTTACTCGTAGTTGAGTTGTACATATTTTGGATCTGCCTCAATGACGTTTTGGGACTCGTTTAATGGTCTGTATTTTACATAATGTCCAAAGGATTAATTGGGCTGAGCCCATACGCAACGGGCTGAACACATTCCCTCATGTATTAATAACCTCATCTAGTTCATAGAGAAAGGGGGGGGGGCTCTCTCTCTTTTTCTGACAAAGAATCACACGCCGAAGGGTTTTTTGCGGGGACCTTTCTGGCCGACTCACGGTTTCGTTTTAGATATAATAGTCATATATCTACAAACGACGACGATTTCATCGTCGGAACACAACTCCGGTGACCCATTTCGACCCTACCTTCAACACCCCCGGTATAACGCTTTTTTTGGATACATCAATAGTATTACTTCTAAAAATAGGGAGTATAGTACTCGTTCCATTTAAAAGAAAAATCAATCTTTCCTCTTTTTAGTCGTTCCAAAAAATAAATTTTTTTTTTAAGTTATTTTTTTTTATCATTTTATAATTAATTTAATTTTCACTTTAATTGACATGTCACACTTTCATTTTTGAGTATCTTTAGAAACACAAACACACACATTATCCCTAATATTTATAAAAGAGTCTATTATCTTTTTTTTAACGATGTTTTGTCAAACACGAAACTCTTTTAATGGAGGGAGTACTTAATTTAGTGTAATCGAAAAATATACAAGTAAAACTAAAATCTTATACTCCCTACATGCCTAGATAATTATTGATCAGCTTTCCATTTTATTCAATCAAAAGAAAAATGTCATGTTTTTAAACTTTTCATTTTATTGGGGCTGGGCGAATGGGACTGGGCTGGTGGCAGTCCCAAACCCAACACACCCATTTGGACTGGTTTCAACCCAATCCCTATTAAACATTTTTTTTAAAATCCCAATTTGATTTTAAATTAATTATTAAATTAAAATAAAAAAATTAACATTAATTTAAATTTAATAAAAAAACAAAACATTAATTTAAATTTAACAAAAAAACAAAAAAATGAATTTACGTAAAGGGTATTTTGGGAAAAGTATTTTCAAAAGTGCTGTATTAAGCATTTTATAGGTGTTGTATTAAGTATACCCCTTATTATTTCTTCATACATTAATGATGATGTCTATGTACAAGTATTTTAAAGAAAATTATATATTATACTAATATTTATAATATAGTCGGTTTTTCTTGATATGTAGAAAAAAAACAAAAAACAAACTTGTTATATGAGATTTTTTTTGAGTAAGTCTCATGTGAAATTGTCTTACATATTTTAATTAATATTATGCAACTTTACTCTTGCACAATTCAATTTACCAATATACAATAAATTGGGTTAAAATATGTCTTATATAAAATATAAAATATCCGTAAGACAGTCTTTCTTTCGTTAGTGTTTTTTGTTTTCTAAATTTGAGAAAGAAAGATGTGACTAGTTACTTGTCAGAGCAACTCCATTGTTGCAATTTAGCCACCTTCTTATTAAGAAAAAATAAATAAAATTGGGAGCACCCTTCTCTCGATTACAACTAGGAGAAAGAAATTTCACTTCCCAAATAAAAAGAAGACTTTTGGGAAGAGAGGAAGGAGAGAGGGGCGGTGGCAGTCTGTGTATGTGTGGGGGGAGGGGGAGGGCTCTGTATTTAGGAGGGATGGTATTAAATTTAATATTTTTATATAAAAAGATGAATAAGAAGATTATATACTGAAAAGATATATTTTAAAGTAGATAAGAAGATAAAAATATTTAGGTGATATTAAGATCTAACTAAAAATATATATATAAATAATTAAATATTACACAACTGGATGCTCTTAAGACGATTGTTGATGAATGACCGCTCAAGTAGTTGTCTACCATTAAGGGAACTCTAACGTCCCACTTGGTGTTTACTCAATTGCTCAATTATATGATGTTGAAGCTCTACCTACGATATGATTGTGACCATTTCATAATTTTTTGACTTTATTTGAATTACATTCCCACCTACCCACCTCACCAAAACCCTTGTCTCGAAATTTCATGACAATAGTCTATATACATACTATTTGTAAAACCAATCTACTCTCAAACTAGGACGGACAATTAGCTGGGTTGAATTAGGTTTAGGTTGAGTTGAAATATGTAATGAGTTAAAACATATTAAAACTTGTTAGAATTTAAATATCAAATCGATTGAAATGTGTTAGATCAAAAGGGGTCGAATTGAAATAGATAACGGATTAAACGGATTGAGTTAAGTCGAACAAAATCACGAAAGCGAGCCAAGGCGTCGTAATTTGGTTCAGTTCATATTATTTACGAATTGATCAGCTGCGGTTTAATTCATACTTCCTCCGTCTCGGATAAATATTATTAGTGGACAAAACATAAAGATTAAGAAATATAATTAATGATAGTTTGTCCATTACACACACTTTTTTTCTCATTAATTATGTACCAATTACACTCACTCACTCTCTCTAGGATATGTAATAATGTTAGTATTAAATGAAGGGATAGATTAGGAAAAATAGTAGAGAATTTGTACACAAAAAATCTTTAGGAACATTAGTTGGGATATCCCAAAATAAAATGTAAAAACATTTATTCAAGACGAAGGGAAAATCATTTTATAAGTAATCCCAATCATTTCATTCTTAATTTGATTTTAATATTTCATTGATTTTTAAATTTACGATGAAAAGTTTCATGTGAACAACAAAAGTAGTTCTATAAAGATATAAATACAGCAGTTGTTGTTTCCGTTTTATAGGTGACTGCATTTAAGTGCGGTGGTTTCGCCATTGGTGTATCCAATAATCATGCAACTTTTGATGGCCTCAGCTTCAAACTCTTCTTGCAAAATCTGGCCTCTCAAGCTGCACATGATCATCTGTCCGTCACCCCATGCAATGATCGTCACCTCCTGGCCGCTAGATCTCCTCCACGTGTCACATTCCCACACCCTGAGCTTCTCAAACTAAACAACCTCCATGAACAACAAGATCAAACCAACAACCCCCCTAGTACTACTAGTGTATTTGATTGCCCAGTAGAGGATCTTGACTTTCATATCTTCCGGCTAAGCTCCGACGACGTGAATCGCCTTAAAGAAAAAGCGAAAGCGGGGCCGGTCAGCGGCGGTACTGGTGCTAAAGTGACCGGTTTTAACGTTGTCACAGCGCACGTATGGAGGTGCAAGGCCTTGTCGAATAATGAGTCCGAAAAGAATCCAGACCGGGATTCCACTGTGCTCTACGCGGTGAATATACGGCCGAGGTTGAATCCGCAGTTACCTTCCTCGTACACGGGCAATGCGGTGCTTAGTGCCTACGCGACGGCATCGTGCAAGGAATTAGAGGAAGGGCCGTTTTCGAGATTGGTGGAGATGGTGACGGAGGGGTCAGCTAGGCTGACGGACGAGTATGTGAGGTCTGCAATCGACTGGGGAGAGGTGTACAAAGGGTATCCAAACGGGGAGTTTCTGATTTCTTCGTGGTGGAGACTTGGATTTGAAGCGGTGGAATATCCGTGGGGAAAGCCTATTTATAGCTGCCCTGTGGTTTATCGTAGCAAAGACATCATCTTACTCTTTCCTGATATGGATGAGGCAAACAACAATGGGGTGAATGTCTTGGTGGCTTTGCCTGCCAAGGAAATGAAGAAATTTCAAGCCTTGTTTTACAAGTTTCTTGCATGATCTCGATCTGATCTCTTGTACGTGAAGCAATCGAGCAAGGAATATTAGTACGTATTATATTTAAATTACTATACATGTACGAGATCGTACATTTATCTATCTATCATACGGTATAATAAAATCAAAGCTAAGTTTGTTCAAAAGACTTTACACATGAAATAAAATATATTCCTACGTTTCTAAATTATCGTCATTTTAGACTCGATATATCGTTTAATAAAAAAATGATTGACTGTATTATAAATATTGATGTGATGTGTGATTTTTTTAGTGTCCTTCTTATAAAACAGTTATGTAATTGATTAAGGTTATTCAGAGGTTGAGATTAAATTATCTTAAAAATCTTAACGGTTGAGATTCATCCTCACATTCATATGTATGAATTATTATCCATTTTTAACTTTCTATTTTTTCTATCACTATTACAAGTCACCCCAACAATTAATATTATGAGCAGTCACTCATTTTTCTTCTCCATATGTTTTATCTTCACATTACAAAGTCACACCCTAAGATTAATCTTCTGAACAGTCATCTCTTATAAAATATCAACCTCTCAACTATCACTTGAAGCAATGTATCCCTCAACTGTAATATTTTTTTAAAATCGCACCTTTTATTTAGGCAGTGTCATTTCAATTAACGAAATCAGATAAACTAGCAATGTGCCATAGGCACGGACATGAAGATTTAGTGTAGTCATAATTAAAATAGGTAAAAAAAAAAAAAAGAATAAAATGGTAAAAATATTTTCTTGTGAAAGTTTTGAAAGAATAACAATATATTAAGGGCTTGTTTGGTAGTCAGACAAGGATAAGCAGTATTATTACTCCCAGTACTATTAGTGCCCTCGCTATTAATCCTCACTTGTATATCGAGGGTAATTTTGAGATTATAAATGTTAATCCCAATTTTTTTTAGTGAGGGCGCTAATAATACCACCCTCCTCCTTTTTTTTTTTTGATGAAGCAGGGCGGCACCTGTGGGATTTTATTAAAAAGGAAAAATAGTACAAACTTGAGGGGGACAACCAGCCTTACCCTTCGAACGGGGGGACAAAAGCCTGACCTCGAGAAAAACAAAACAAAGAGACACTAAGATCTACGAAAAGAAGATAAACCGACAGCATCTTGTTGAAGAGCACGGCGAACCTCCCTCGGAAGATGAGAAACCGCTGAAAAATCTTTATCACATTGCATGTTATGAGCTGCTGCCGTCCGCATTTCCTTCCCTGTAAAAATGATGAATTTTGTTGTTCCCCAAAAGGTCCAGACATTTACGAAGATCATAAATAAACGGCCAAGGACAACCTTGAGATCCCTTAATAGTTGACACTACCACTAAAGAATCCACTCACCATCACCCGATCATAGTTTAAGGCACGGCACAAAAAAAGACCATCTCTGAGGGCGTGAAATTCAGCTCCAGTGTTGGTACCCAAACCGTAATGTCTATGGAAAGCATATATGAAGAAACCGCATGAATCTCTAATAACACCCCCTCCAGTAGCTATGCCATTGATCGACGACCCATCAGTATTAAGCTTTACAAAAGGAGCCCTTGGAGGATGCCAACGAATCCAGGAGCCATGACATAAACTTATCTTCTTAATAGGCAAATTGAACGTTTGCAGACTAAGAAAACTCTTTCTCGAAATAGGAGATTTAGGATTGAAAAGCCACAGCATATCTTTTATCCCATTCAGAACTTGTTTAAAAATAACATCACCAACCATAGGGACAGAATCAAACACAGCACAGCACCGAGCCTTCCATAAAAACCAGCATCCATATAACAAAATACCAATCTGAACAGCTCCTCCTTGATTACGAGCTGAAACTCCTTCTATCCAGATTTTGAATAAATGAACAATATTCGTATACCTATCTACCTTGTTGAAAGGCTGAGCCAATCGACGCCATAAATCACGAGCCACCACTGAATGAACGAAAAGATGATCTATAGACTCACGGTTTGGAGAACTATGGCAGCACACACAACGAGAAACTATAGGAACATGTCGAGAGTGTAAGCGCAAATCAACTGGGATAGCACCATGAATGAGTTTCCAGCCAAACGCACTGATTTTGGTGGGGATCCAAGATTGCCATATCCTTCTAGCCCAAGGAAGAATTGGAAAGTGGATACGAAAAAGGTTCCAGTACACTTTTGTGTCAAACTGGCCAGACGGAGTCTCACAAAAGATCAGACTATCCTTCACATTATTTGCCAATTGAGCCTGTTTAATTCTGCCGTGATACTGACTAGGAATGCTGGGGAGCAAAACTTCCAAATTATTTAAAGCCTGCCTCACTGTCAAATTTATATCAATAGGTTGCGCACCCTCCAGCCTAACACCGACCCAATTGTCGTTCCAAAAGGAGACATCACCTCTACCAACGATCCATCGACTATGCTGTATAAGGGGCTCAACATGAGCATAAACTGCCTTCCATACATGCGACGCGGAATTAGGAGCCAAAAAACCATGAACATTCCGATACTTTGCTGTAATGAATTGAACCCATAAGCTGTGCCCTTGAAGAGCGCTCCAAGCCAATTTAGCATGAAGAGTATCGCGAATCTGTATCAAAGACCGGAAACCCAAACCACCCTCATCCAAAGGCCTACACAGATCAGTCCATGCAACCCAATGAATACGATGATTGCCCCCTTGACCCCATAAAAAATTAGTCATGGCTGATTCTATTCGACGAAGGACACCCATAGATACTTTGAGGGCTGCAAGCGCGTAAACAGGAATACTACTAAGAACCGATTTAATTAAAATTATTTTCCCCCCAAACGAAAGAAGATGAGATTTGTATCCATCAATTCGCCTTCGAATCCTATTTTCCAGCTGCTCAAAGTATTGACGTTTAACACGGCCGTGAAACAGAGGGAGACCAAGATAAGTCATCGGGAAGGAGCGATGCGCACAGCCTGTCCAATTAGCAATACACTGTACCTTACGACGGGAGCAATGAGAAGAAGTGTAAAAGCCACTCTTCTGGAGATTAACTAACTGACCTGAAGATCTCTCATATTGGGAAAGAATATTCTTAAGATAAAGAATAGATTTCTTCCCTGCATTACTGAAAATAATCATGTCGTCGGCATATAGAAGATGAGAGATAATCATATTCCCCCGGCCATGTCTAAACGGCTCAATCAACCCCATCTCAAAACCTCTATTAATAGCACGCGAAAGGATATCTTGAGCTATGATAAATAAGAGAGGAGACAATGGGTCCCCCTGACGAACACCACGAGAAGACTTGAAAAAACCGTGACTTGTGCCATTAATTCTCACAGAATACCATACATTACTAAGAAGGTGCTCAAATAACATACACACCTGAGAATTAAATCCAAAGGTCTGGAGTGCTTTTAAAATGAAAGGCCATTCCATTCTGTCTTACGCCTTCGACATATATAACTTGAAGGCAATATTCCCTCCAAACACCTTGCTGTTGATCTTATTAATAAGCTCATGTGCCAAAGCTATATTATCTTGAATGGTCCTCCCCTTGACAAAGCCAGATTGTTCCGAAGAGATGATTCTAGGAAGAATGCCAACCATCCTGTTAGCCATTATCTTTGAAATAATTTTGCAAGAAAAATTACAAAGACTGATAGGCCGTAGATCGTTGAAGGAACTAGGACTGGAAACTTTTGGAATAAGAACCAACACTGTGGACGAAATGCCGCGATGAATAATATTGCCATGAAAAAATTCTAGAACTGCTGCGACAACATCATTCTTAATAATATTCCAGCAAGCCTGAAAAAAGTGTCCTGTGAATCCATCAGGGCCCGGAGCACTATCTGCGTTAAGCCCCTTAACAGCCTCCCAAATTTCATCTATCGAGGGAATAGCAACCAGAGCTTTATTATCATCTTCCCCTATCAAAGTCGGAACTACAGAAAATAACTCCTCTTCCATACATGGATTAGAGGTGGAGAACAAAGAAGTGTAGTGGTTTACAGCCATATTGCCCAACATAATATCATCCGAGACCCAAGAGCCATCTGGCGATTTAATCTGAATGGTATTCCATGCTGCTCTATCCCGAAGTGTAGCATGGAAAAAAGCCGAGTTACGATCCCCGTCCCTGAGCCAATTAACACGAGCCTTCTACTGAATCAATTCCTCATCCCATTTAATAGCCTGCTCAAGATCCTTTCGCGTGCGATCCAGTAGATCAGCCACATTCTCATCCCATCCTTGTTGAAGCTGGAAGTCCAACCTAAGAATGCTATCTTGATAAGCTGCAATTTTCTTCTGTATGTGCCCAAAGACCGACCAGTTCTAGTCTTTAAGAGCTTTACGAAGCATGGTCAGCTTCCTATGAAGGATGTCCATTGCCGTGCCATAACAATCTCTATCCCAAATTGACTTAACAAGATTAGAGAAATCAAGGTGATCTGTCCACATTCGCTGAAACCGAAAAACTCCTTTAGGTTTCTTGATGAATTGGAAATAAATTACAAGAGGAGAATGATCTGATTTATACCGGCTCAAATGAGAAACCCTTATTGGAGGAAAAAAAGCTTTATATAAACCATTACTAAGGACACGGTCCAAACGCTCCCAGATTCTGCCACGGCCCTGATGACCATTGCACCATGTGTAAACTGAACCTTCAAAGCCTACATCTGTCACCCCAGCGGCAAGCATACAATTATTGAAATCCTCCATGCTACCAAAATCAAATCCTGAACCGCCAAGTTTTTCTGTCGACTGAGAGATTGTATTGAAATCTCCTCCTATAAACCATGGAGAGTTAATGCTATTAGAAAGATCCACCAAATCTTGCCACAACGTTTGACGATCCCCTCTCGTGCACTTAGCATATACAAACGTAGCCACCGTTGACAAATTATTGAAACCAGTAATTCGGACAGAAACTTGCTGAGTATTCGCCCCAAGGTAATCAACCTGAATAGTATCATTCCATAGGAGCCAAATATGCGTATTAGTAGGGGCATACTGCATGCTATTGGGAAAACGAAGTTTCCTAGGTATATTATCAATACGGTTTCCAGCAATTTTGGGCTCAAGAAGAACAACCAAAAAGGGTTTATGTTGAGAAACTAGTTTTTGCAAATAAGAAATAGTCTTCTTATTTCCGACCCCGCGCACATTCCAAAGAAGAATCGTCATAAAAAATATTAAAAGGAGGATTTCTGAGCCTTAGCGTTAGCCCTAGTATTACGCTTCTTTCCCTTAGCTGATTTTGCTTTAGGCTTCTTCTTAGCCTTTACTTGATCCCGACATTGTTGTTGAAAAGCCTTAATAGACGAAGCCGATCTAGGAAAATCCACTAGATCATCAAGCGAAGCCGATCTAGTAAGCTTGATACGCACTTTGTGACCAACTGAATCCCCAGATCTGTGATCATCCAAACCCTTAACATTTAACAAAGCATCAAGATCTGAAAAGGAATAAGCTTTATACAAGCCAGCTTCCTTATTGATACTACCGTTACCATTACTCGCATTATATTTCAAATCATTAATTTTTGCCTTCAACGAGGTCATGTTTCTAGTCCCATCTAACTTATTCTGCACGTCTTTATCAAAGTCTGGGATATCAACCGGTCCCTTACATGGCTGAGGATTACCATCATCTGTTGGAATCCCGGATGTCGTTTTTGCACCTCCTGAACGTCATCATTCTGAACATCCTCCGTGAGATCAACAAGAGAAGCAAAGGCATTGGAAAGACTGACACTCTCCTTTTCCTTAGACGTATCGACTTGTGTATTCATCTTGGCAGTTGGTAAATTAGTGCATGTTGGAATCTCTTCTGTCACACATCCTTGAGAATCCTTGACATTAGAAACCGATCCAACCTCCGGCCTCTTCAAAATTTTAACTGGTTCCCATCTCTGAACTGGAGGAGGATGATTAACAGTTTCTAAATGAACATTAACCTTCTCTTTATCTTTGTTTCCCTTAAGAATTGTGTCATTTTTGCCGGCGAGATCGTTAATCTTAGGAGCTTGAGGAAAATTCTCTACATGAACACTTGCCTTGATTATTCATTCTTTTCTGTCCCTTACGACATCTATCCTTTGTGTGTCCCAACAAACCACAACCAACACAAAATAAAATATTACCCTCAAATTCAAGAGGTTGCCAAAAACCAACATCTTTCCCAGTACCAATCCAGAATCGAGTAGGCAATGGTTCAGCTACATCTAGTTCAATACATATACGAGCAAAGGCGGGGCGAGTAAGGGCAAGAGTTTTCTCATCAGCCCTTAAAAACCGCCCCAATGAATTCCCAATACACTGTAGAATAGACGAGGTTGAAATATGTCAAAGGTAATTGGTGCAATCGAACCCACACCGCAACTGTGGTGCTATCCTTCCGAAAAGCAAAGTCGGGAGACCAACGAAAAGAGCGATACATACTAGATTGAATCATGTGGGACTCCTTTGAGAGAGCAAGAACAAGGTCTTCAGCCGAGGATAGACGTACCATGACATGTCTGGGGTCCAAAAGCCCTACCACAAAAGCCTCCTTGAGGTTCCACGATCGTGCGATTTCTTCCTAAATAGCATGGACCGAGGGTCTTCCAGCCGAAAACTTGAGAACAATGGTATTAGCTAGTTGTTTCTCGGCAGCCTCCAGTTCAATAGATGTGAATAAGCAGTCAGGCTCACCATGAAAATTCGTAGTTTGTCTAGGCGCTAAAGGAATTGCATGCAAAAGAGGAACATTATTGCCAACAAAGCTTTTTGGTGCGTGCCAGGTGGATGCATAGGTCTTAGAGTCGAAGCAGGTTGGAGATGAAGAAGATGGTTGGGGTATTCTTTGTGGCGGGGAGGACAACGGAGGTGAGCCCCCAAGCCATCCGGCGGCATAGGCAAACCCTAATTAGGGTTAGGGAAAACGAGAGTAATTCTAGAGAGAGAAATTGTAGAGAGAGAAAATCAGCTTCAATGGATTAATATTCTAAAAATACCACCACCACCTTTGTATTAATAGTGAGACAATAATGACTTAATCCGGATAACTCATGTTATTAGTCCCGACCACCTATTGCGTATCAAACATCATGCAACTCAGCTTATTAATCTTATCTGCCTTTAACCCTGATTACCAAACGATACCTAAAGGTTTAATTAATTACGGTAAACCAACGTCGATGACTAGAATTATGTCTGAACGGTTGAGTTACTTGCAATGCAAGTAATAACAAAAACTAAAGAGATGATAAAAACATTGTAAAAAGAGTATAGAGAATGAATTATTACGAGTCATGTAAATCATACTAAAAATTTTACACTCAGCGAGGTGATAGGTGATGTGGTCATAGTGGGTTCCTTAATTTTTTTTGGAGTACAATGGCGAGGAAAATAATATTCCGTCCCTACAAAAATTATCATTTAAGTTAATTTAACGTATGGTTTAAGAAAACATATTTGATCAGATTATTAATATTAGTTTGATGTGTCGTTTACTTTAAAGCTCATGTATATATGGCTCATAATTAAAGTATGATGAAAAAATAAGGATAAAATGGTAAAAATGCTATTTTAAAAAAAAATTCAAACAACACAATTATTTTGAAAATAATACAAAAAAAAAACATGACAATAATTTTAGGACGAAGAGAGTACTTGTGTTTGGTTGCGTTGTGTGGACTGGGGGTGGGGATGATGGCTGCAGGTTGAGAGGACGGAGCACGGGAAGCACAGAGATTGATTTTGGGAAAAGTCTCATCTTATTAGATCTCCAATTAGTTTTTTTTTGTTTGGTTGAAATTTAACTAATGATGGTTATAACATGAGTTAGTAAATAAGTACAAATGAGGGACTCATTATAACAACATTAGTTGTAATCTCATTGAGTACTTTTGTGTGACCCTAACATTACTATTTAAATAGATCTACTCTAATACCGTCGTCTTACAGATTCTAATTAATTCATAATACGGAGTCATGCTTTCTCACATGTTCGATCAACCCACCTACACACAATGGGTCAGGTAAAGATGATCTTTCTTATAAAAAAACACTCATATATGTTTGGTACCAAAAATGGATCTTTTTATCGACCTTCCTGAGAGAAAATGTCCTTATGTGGTTTCACATATAATTAGATACCGAAATCCATTTCCCCGGCCCAAGGGTTAGGATCTTCTCTATCCAATTTCCAGTCACCCGAAGCCACTTCCTTAGTATTAACCGGATCACAACCCTCTCTTTGGTATTTATCGGGTAACGTCAAATAAAAGTTGTCTTACCATAGTATTTGTCATGCTCTTTTTACATAAGTGGTTGAGACACTTTCTCAGTTTTCACTCGCACAGTTTCGTCGTCATCGACTATCAATCCTTTCTAAGATTACTCGATTCTACGTGCGAAAATCGGTTGTTATCTATCACATATTTAATTGACAGTTGTTGAGTTATGACTCAACTGTTGTATCGGCCTCAGCCTCAAAGGCCTACTGCAACATATGTGTGTGAGAGAGAGAATGTGTGTGTGTGAGTGATGTGAGAAAAAGATGTGCCTTCGCCCCAGTAATTAGCTGAACGGGAGTTAAATTCGTGTGGGTTAAGGTTGGAGAGTGGACGGTTGCGGGCGGTGGTGGAGGTGGGCGACGCCGTCTGTGGTCAGTGGCGGCCACTGGTGTCGGTTTTCGATGGTGGGCGGTGGTGGTGAGGTTAGTGGGTAACAGTAACACAATGGATAACCAGGTTAAAATCCATTTTTATCCATTTTTATGGACAAATTACGAGCCAGTCCCTTATCCCACATTTCTATTATGTTTAGTACCTATTTTTTTTACCGCATAAAGACATTTCGTTAAATTGTACCTAATATGCCCCTTCGCCCATCAAGCTGGTTTCGACGTTAATATTTCCCTCCCCATCCAACGTGATTTCTCCCCATACGCTCTCATTATATCAGTTGATCATCTTCAATATCATTCATATTCTTCCATATTAAATATCCTTCCAACGACCCTAAAAGGTGGCCTAGTGGTAGAGTTGGGGCTTTACAAAATGTGAGGTTAATTTCATGTTCGATCTCTTCCTATTGCCCCTTAGGGAAGGTCTAATATATATATATATATATATATATATATATATATATATATATATATATATATATATATATTTCCAACAAAATCCCAACCAATTCAATGTTATGCTAGATCATAGGACATGTGGTAATCCATCTATGCTGCATTATAAATACTGTTTATTTCAACTCATAACAAAGTTAGTGAAAAATGATATATAAAATCAAATAACCAATACAAATTCTACAATGTTAGTATTTGGGAATTGCAATAGCCGATAGCAAGGGTCCATGAAGAATGCAGTTTATCAAGGAAGTTATCCTAGATTCTGCTCTTAAACCTGAAGGTGTGGCTCCAACACAAATTGCTTTACCTCTTAGTCGTGTTGATTCCTTTCGAATTATACCCTTTTACCGTTCCATATTAAGTCGCATGGAGCAAATAAATGGATCGTTGATTTTGAAAAACAAAGCTCCAAGATGGCATGAGCAACTTCAATGCTGGTGCTTAAATATTCAAAGATAAAATTTAAGACATGATGCACAAAATTTAAATCGTGATCCATCAATTTTGAATTACGATGCATCAATTTTGAATTGCGATGCAACGAATTACAATCACAATGTATCAATTAGGAATCATGAAGCAAAAGCAACAAAGAAAAAAGATTGAAAGAGGTGAGGAGTGTGGCAGTAAGAGGGAGAGAGAGAAAAAAGAGTGAGTGTTGGCGGGTGAAGAAGGGGAGAGAGAAAAAAGAAAAAAAAATATAAAGGAGAAGTAGGAGGGGAGTTGCCGAAGCACCGAAGAAAAAATAAGATTAAGAGAGGTGTGGAGTGCGGCAGTAAGAGAAAGTGAGAATCAAAGAACAAAAATAGTGGGTGTTGGCGGGTGAAGAAGGGGATAGAAAGAAGAAGAGAAGAAAATAAAATGGCTGGAACAGGGGAAAAGGGAAGGCACGATGGGTGGTAGATAATTTAATCACAATGCATAAATTTTCAATCGAGATTGATCACCTATTCGAAATTGGGATGCTTTGATTTACAATCGTGAAACATCAATTTGGATTCGCGATGCTATTTGGGATCGCAAAATCTATGCATTGTGATGCTTAGATTGTGCTTTGTGATGCCCATGGTTAATAATTGTACGCGTGTGATAGACATATTTTATACGTCTTTATCGAGTACTTTTATGACTTAGAAATAACAATTCCACGTGGCTTTTGGCTAATGATATGTGTTTTGAGCTATGTTGTGAGTTTCGGGGTTTTAGATGAACTTATGGGATTTATGAAGCTTTTAGTGAAGATTTCGAGGAAGGGTGCAAAGTGCAACATTGAAATAGATGCAAAAGAAAGAATTTGGACAGCTTGCAGCCGCATGCCCTAAATGGCCTTGCCCTCGCAAGGTGACCAGTATGCAGCATTGCCCGTCCAAGACCCTTGCGGACGCAAGGTGAAATCCTCATGCGGCCGCAAGTTCCCCAGAAACCGACTTACGAGGTTTTTCACATGGATTGAATTTCCTATTCCCCTATAACACTCTGGTATAAATAAAGGACGGTAGTCAAAGCCAAAAGACGTCCAGAAAGTGCTACAAAACAGCTATAGCGTATATTTTAGTTTGTATTACGTAGTTTAGTCATTGTAATTACAGTTTTGAAAATCGATTCATGTATTCCTTCATCTCGTTGTTCAGTTCATCTTCAAGGATGACCTAACCGTCCATTAATCTAGAAATGAGGAGGTAACTTGTATCAAATCTATTGCTTAATATATTTTTATTCATTCAATTCTTGTTGATCATGATGTTTATCAACCCCTTTATTGTCTAGCTTTGACCAAATGAATGGAATCGCAAGTAATAAAGGCCTAGATGTGCGGATAGCTGCACGGCCAAATGCATATGTCGTACACTGGCTCACCATCATGATAAACTGAACCTATCGAAGCACGAGAGTGATAAGTTAGGGTCAGGTTCATATATATGACCTATGTGACAGATATGATTCATATGTTATTGTTCTTAGGATATAGAATTGATGAATTATTTGGGATGGAGACTGAACTATAATTTGACAATCTATATCTATCTTTCGTGAACGAACCCAAGTTATTGAATGATACTTTATCTAAATAAGCAATAGAGTAGATGCAAGTGAAACCCTAATCCTATATTTCCCTTCTCCATCATATTTTTACAACTGTGATTGCTGCTTAGTTTAATTAGATTTATTGTTTTAGTAGAATAATTAATTTAAATAAAATAAATAAAAACCCCCCTTAGTTTAAATAGCTACCGATATTCTTGCCATTAGTATTCTTCTTATCTCTGTGGTTCGACTCTTGCTTCCCAAGCTAATCTACAATAGTCTTGTCCACTTGCAAGGAAATAATTAAATAAGACACGATCAAGTTTTTGGCGCCGTTGTCGGGGATATGCTAGTTTGCATAGTTAATTTGTTGGTAGCGTTGTTTTAATTCAGTTTTATAAAATAAAAATACAAAAAGATTTTTATTTATTTTTAGTTGTTAGTTTTTATTTGTTTTATTTGCTTTTGTTAATTTATGCACGGTCGTAGATCTTTAAATCCTAAGCTGGTAGAATTAAATCAAAATATAAATAATATATCTTGGAAGAAATTAGAAAGATCCTGATAATTTGGAAAATCAGCCTGCTAATCAAGAACAGTTGAATTGAGAGGATCCTCTGGTTGATCCTCCAATGGATAATAACAATAATCAAAATCCTGAAAATCTGGTTCCTCCGGTAAATTTGAATCAAAGAAAGGAAGAACCTGTTGATGGGAATATGGAAGTAGTAATCAATCAAAGAACTATAAATGATTATGGTCGACCCATGTTGAATGCAACACCATCATGTTTAGTTTTACCAGAAGCGGTAAGAAATTTTGAACTTAAAGGTCATTTTAATAATATGTTGCCTTCTTTTCATGGATTGACATATGAAGATCCAGTATCGTTTGTTAAGGAATATGATTTTATGACTGAAAATTTTTCGTTAGGAGGTTTGACTGAAGATCAAATAAAAATGAAATATTTTCAGTGTGCATTAAAAGATGCGACGAGAAGATGGTTTATGAATTTAGCACCAAGAAGTGTTTATACTTGGGCTCAATTATATGATTTGTTTATGGGTAAATTTTATCAACATGTATCTCTTTCAGAATATAAAAAACAAATTATATCTTTTCAAACTGAACCGGGAGAGACATTCCATGAAGCATGTGATAGATTTAAAAATTTACTTATCATGTGTCCCCATCATAATCTATCTCAAGATGTGTTAGTAACTCAATTTTATCCTGCTCTTTCGCTTGCATTGCAAACTATGGTTAATAGTGTAGCCGGTGGTTCTCTTAATAGAATGACACCCGCTGAATTAGAAAACTTGCTTGAGATGTTAAGTGCAAATTCCCAACATAAAAGTACAAGAGGTAAAAGTAGAAGTTTGTTTCAAGTCCAAGAAAAATCAGATACTCTAGCTCAAACGAAACCTCAATTTGAAATTTGGCAATCACAAATCCAAGAAGCATGTTCTATTTGTGGATTAAATTCTCATGCTACTAATTTGTGTCCCTCTAGTGTTGTGTATCCTGAACAGGTTAATGCAATGAACATGTACCCTCAAAGACAGAGGAATGATCCCTATTCCAACACTTATAATCCTGGTTGGAGGAATCATCCTAACTTTTCATGGGGAGGAAATAAGTCATTACAGCCTCAACAATTTCCTAAGCAAGGACAGTTGCAGATTGATGAAGCTCCAAAGTGAGAATGATCAAACAGTGGACAAACTGCTCTTAATAAATATTTGCTAGAAACTGTGGAAAAATTGCAAAAAGATCTTGTCAAATATCAAGAAAGAGAAGAAGGGAAGTTCCCTAATCAAACAGAACAAGCAAAGTCTCTCTCTACTCTACGAAGTGGTAGAATAATTGGAGAAGAGGTAAGTAACCCTACTCAATCTACTGATGTGCTTGACAAAATGGATAACTCTGGCAAAGAAAATGAAAATATTCAAGCAAAAGACAAAGAGATAGAAAAAGAAATTTCATATAAAGATAAAGTCACTCAAGAAAAAGAACAAGAGGCAGAACATCTTGAGGAACCATATGTGGCACCTCCACCATATGTTCCTCCAATGCCATTTCCTGGTATACTCATGAAAAACAAGATTGATAAGCAATTTACGGAAATTTATAATATGCTATCCAAAGTGAATATTAATCTCCCTTAGCTTAATGTCATTAAAAATATTCCGTCATATGCTAAGTTTTTCAAAGATCTCCACTCTAGAAAACAAAAATTTGAAAAGAATAAAAAAATAATTGTTTTTGAAAATGTGAGTGCAGTATTACAACCTGAACTTCTTCCTAAATTAAAAGATTCATATAGTTTCAATATCCAAGCCTCTTTGGGTAGTTCTAAAAAGATGAAAGATATGCTAGATTTAGGAGCGAGTATTAATTTAATGTCCTTCGCTGTCTATAAACAATTAGGATTGGGTGAATTGAAACCCACTACTATGTCCTTACAGTTAGCCGACCGTTCGGTCAAACATCCTTTGGGTATTGTAGAGGACATTCTAGTACAAGTTGATAAGTTAATCATCCCAGTCGACTTTGTGGTTCTAGAGATGGAAAGAAAAATATGCACTAATAATGAAGTTCCTATTTTGTTAGGTGGACCTTTTATGGCCACTGCTAACACAATTATTAATGTTAAGAATGGTAAACTCTCAATATCAGTTATGGGTGAAACTGTAGAAATTTCGGTTTTTGATGTGTTAAATAGACCAAGTGACATGAATGCATATTTCTCAATTGATGAAATTGAAAATCTTACAGCCCAAATCTTTGAAGCAAATTTAAATGATGAGTTAGAGAGAGATACGTATGTAGAAGTTGATGATAGAAGCTTCTCCCATATAAAAACTGACATATAAGAGTTAGAAAAACAACTCCGAGAGACAGATGCTAGAAAAGAGAAGGAAAGATTAGAAGCTCTCAAGAATGAAAGTGAAGATAAGGAAGAAGTGGAAGGTCCCAAATCGGAAATTAGGTCTGATAAAATAGAAATTGGTGAAAATGATAAAGAAAAAGTAGAAAATCAAAAATCTGATTTTGATGAAACAAAAATGGATAAAGAAAAAGAAGAGAAATCTAAGGAGGAAGATAAAGAAGAAACAGTAAAATCAGAAACTCCTAAGTTTATTCCGTCTGTTAAATCCCCTCCTGAGGTAGAATTAAAGCCATTACCGTCCCATTTAAAATATCCATTTTTAGGGGAAGGTAAAACTTTACCCGTTATAATCACTGCGAATTTAACAAAAGAACAAGAATCAAATCTGATAAAAGTTCTATGGACACATAGAGAAGCTATAGGTTGGTCCTTAGCGAATTTGAAAGGAATTAGTCCTTCTATGTGTATGCATAGAATTCATCTAGAAGAAGGTAGTAAACCTTCTAGAGAAAGACAAAGAAGACTTAACCCTCATATAGAAGAAGCAGTTAGAAAAGAAGTGCTTAAGCTTCTTGATGCGGGTATAATTTACCTGATATCTGATAGTAAATGGGTTAGTCCAGTCCAAGTAGTTCCAAAGAAATTAGGAATTACTGTCGTTAAGAATGAGAAAGATGAGTTAGTTCCCACGC
This sequence comes from Codonopsis lanceolata, assembly GCA_013146195.2. Taxonomy (NCBI): domain Eukaryota; kingdom Viridiplantae; phylum Streptophyta; class Magnoliopsida; order Asterales; family Campanulaceae; genus Codonopsis; species Codonopsis lanceolata. Next base: position 45,119,479 of record CM028383.1, on the reverse strand, counting down.
GAACTATTACTGGTTATAGAATGTGTATAGATTTGAGAAAATTAAATGCGGCAACAAGGAAAGATCACTTTGCCTTACCTTTTATTGATCAAATCCTTGAAAGATTAGCTGGCCATGAGTATTATTGTTTTCTTGATGATTTTTCTGGTTATAATCAAATTCCAGTGGCACCAGAAGATCAAGAGAAAACCACATTTACATGTCCCTTTGGTACCTTTGCATTTAGAAGAATGTCATTTGGACTATGTAATGCCCCAGCTAGTTTTCAAAGATACATGATTTCCATATTTTCTGATCTAATGGAAAGATGTGTGGAAGTATTTATGGATGATTTCTCAGTAATCGGAAATTCTTTTGATCATTGCCTAGAAAATCTAACATCGGTTTTAAAGAGATGTTGCGAAACTAATTTGACCCTAAGTTGGGAGAAAAGCCATTTCATGGTTAAACATGGAATAGTTTTAGGTCATGTTGTGTCTAACAAAGGAATTGAGTTGATAAGGCAAAAATTGAAGTTATATCTCAACTACCTCCCCCAACTTCAGTCAAGGGTGTTAGAAGTTTTCTAGGACATGCAGGTTTTTACAGAAGATTTATAAAAGACTTTTCAAAAATCTGTCAACCTTTATGTAATCTTTTGGCAAAAGATACCGAATTCATTTTTGACCAAGAATGCTTAAACGCGTTAAACTTGTTAAAAGAACAATTAACATTAGCCGCCCCTATTTTAACCAGCCCTGATTGGTCTCTCTTTCGAAATCATGTGCGATGCTTCAGATTTCACAATTGGAGCTGTGTTAGGACAAAGGATGGACAAGAAACCGCATGTGATTCATTATGCAAGTAGGACATTGAATAATGCATAACTCAATTATACAACCATAGAAAAAAGTTTTTAGCAGTTGTGTATGCATTAGAAAATTTTAGATCATACTTGTTAGGTTCAAAAGTCATCATATTCTCTGATCATGTAACCCTAAAATATCTTTTGAGTAAAAAGGAGGCAAAACCTAGACTCATAAGATGGATGTTATTATTACAAGAATTTGACATCACGATAAAAGATAAAAAGGGAACAGAAAATGTTGTAGCCGACCATTTGTCTAGGTTGGAATTTTTACCTTACTTGAACGTCAATTTCTTGATAACAAAATCCCTATGAATGAAGACTTCCCAGATAAACAATTATTAGCAGTTAAAAATTTTGAACCTTAGTATGCTGATTTTGTTAATTATCACGTAGCTGACACCATCAATCCCGATTTTGATTTTTATCAAAGAAATAAATTTTTAAATGATGCAAAACACTATTTTTGGGAAGAACCACATTTATTCAAAATATGTTCCGACTCTATAATTAGGAGATGTATTCCAGAACAAGATCAACAAAGTATTATGACATTCTGTCATAAATACTCTTGTGGTGGTCATTTTAGTGGTAGCAAAGCTACTAGGAAAATCATGCAATCGAGATTATATTGGCCTACGCTATTTTTAGAGACTCAAATATTTTGCAAAACATGTGATAAATGCCAAAGAACTGGCGGAATAGGTAAAAGGAATGAGATGACCTTGCATGATAATATAGTTGATGTTTGGGGTATTGACATTATGGGTCCTTTTCCAGTTTCTAATGGTTGTGAATATATTTTAGTTGTTGTTGATTATGTATCCAAATGGATAGAAGCCATTTCTACTCAAAATAATGATGGCCAAACTGCTGTCAAGTTTTTGGATGATATATTTTCTCGGTATAGAGTACCGAAGGCTGTAATTAGTGATCATGGAACACATTTCACTAATAGATTGTTAAATTCAACCTTAGAAAACATGGTGTAACTCACAAGCTAGCTACACCATATCATCCTCAAACCTCAGACCAAGTAGAAGTTAGCAATAGGCAGTTAAAAACAGTCTTAGAAAAGACTGTTAGACCAAATCGTAAGGATTGGGAACCAAAACTTAAAGATGCTCTTTGGGCATATCGAACTGCATATAAAACCCCAATATGTATGAGTCCATATCGGATGGTGTATGGCAAAGCTTTTCATTTGCCCGTAGAAATTGAACACAAGGCCTATTGGGCCATTAAAGCTCTTAATTTTGACCTAACTTTGGCTAATGAAGAAAGACTCTTTCAGTTAAATGAATTAGAAGAGCATATGTTAAATTCGTATGAGAATGCAAAAATCTATAAAGAAAAGACCAAGAAATACCATGATATGGGACTGGCTAACAAGATGTTACGTCCAAGATTAAAGGTACTCCTTTTTTAATTCTAAACTCATATTATTTCCAGGAAAACTAAAATCAAAATGGTCTGGTCCTTTCATTATAGTTCGAATTTATCCACATGGAGCCATCGATATCAAAAATCCAAAGACCAATGAGATATTTAAAGTTAATGGTCATTGACTCAAACCGTACCTTGAACCAATGTCAGTTGAGAGAACCATCAAACTCATTCGTCTTTCTGACACCGAACCCCCGAAAGAATAGGTTTGTAGTTGGGTCGAGCCAAAGACATTAAACAAGTGCGCTAGGTGGGAGGCAACCCACTAAATTTTATTTGCTTTCGTAATGTAATTTAAATATGTTGTTCTCCGTCTTATTTAATTATGGACATTTAATTTAAATGTTTTCCAGTATTGGCATAATTCAAGTTTGGGGGAGAAATGCATCTTAGTGTTATATTTAAATGTTTCTAATATTTTAGTTTAGAAGTTTGTGTATAATTTTCAGAGTGCAGGAAAGAAACGGACTTAACGGAACGTAACGGAAGGACTAAAACGAAAACTGCCAAAATCTGTGAAGCAGCTCCCAAGGTTGAAGATTCTGTGGACCTCGCGGACGCAAGGCCTAAAATACTTTGCGGCATAATGACAAAACTTGTGAAAGCATGCGGCTGCAAGCCCAAAATACCCTTGCCCCCACAAAACTGCATCAGCATCCGTGCCCCTTTGACTGGGTACCTTGCGGACGCAAGGCATAAACACCTTGCGGCCGCAAGGCCCTCTTTATAAGCAGGAACGGGGCAGTCTCAGCATTTCACAGTTTCAGTCCCTCTCTCAAGCACCCATCAACCGAAAATCTCTCTCTCTTTCAAAAATCAGGTGAAACTCTTCTCCATTCCGGCCAAGGACTCAAGAGCAAGTGCTCTTTTCTTCAAGCTCCCTCATCTCCACCCTCCATTTCAAGTCATCCAAGCTTGGAGGAAGAAGCGCCGCCATTGTTGCCGACGTGAAGCTTCGGGACTCCGGCCAACCCACCATAACAGTAAAAGCATTGCACAAATAATGTATCTTCTATCCCCTCTCTATTAAACTTTTGAATTGTCAAAAGTTTGCATGTTAGGGTGTTAGAATTATTTTTGTATTGTTGACATGCATGCTTTAGTTGTTTTTGTTAGGTTGATAAATTTAAATTTTTTTTAAGAGAGTAGAATTTATATTTTTTTGTGCTTATATAGAATGGCCCCTAAGCATAGAAACACCGGCCCGTCCTTGTCCCGCTCCGAAGAGGAGGAGCAACACTATGACCCCACTAGATTCATATCCTTTGAAGCGTCGGAGAGCTACACTAGGAAGCTCTCCAAGAGCATAATCCCTGAGAGGGGATTTAAAGCTAAGGATTTTGCTCTCCCTGCCCACTTCGCCCGACGAAGGTGGGGAAATCTTTGTGCGGCCTCGGGCGTGGCCATTGTGGCCTTTGTCCGTGAATTCTATGCCAACGTGCGTATTTCCGTTTCTGGCGAGGTAGTTGACCGTACAGCTGTTAGGGGTAGGGATGTCGATTTTTCGCCCCAAAGCATTAACCATTATTTTGGCACTCCTAACTTTGCGAGTGGTACTGACCAGTACAGTATCCACATCGCCGACCCTGTCCCTCTCTCGGTGTTAAATGCGGAAATCACAACACCTGATGCGGTTTGGACCTTCCATCAAGGTCCATCGTTTGGCCCCTGCACCATGGACGAGACCCAACTCACGAACACGGCCAAGGTCGTGTTCAAATTTATCTGTGCACGCCTCATGCCTTCGAGCCACCAGCACACGATGTCTTGGCATAAGGCCATTTTGATCTACACCATTTTGACCAGTGGGTCTGTTCATGCCTTCGAGCCACCAGGCCATTTTGTCTTGGCTGCTTATTTTCCCCTATGGAACTAGAAGCTTCTGTTAAGCAATTTGCTAATACATTAATTCTCAAATTCTCGGCAGGCCGGCCTTCCGTTTATGCCATAAAAGAAGACATTGCTCGCTCTTGGAAACTCCACGGCCCCTTCGTAGTTGGCCTCCTTGATCCACGCCATGTTATGGTTCGTCTTGCTTCGGCAGAAGACATGATTTTGGCTCTCTCCAAAGAGTCTCACATGATACAATCATGCATGTATCGTTCCTTTCGGTGGTCTCCGGATTTCGCTTTTCGGAAGGATAATACTAGGGTTGCGGTTTGGGTCCGACTTCATCAACTTCCCTTAACCTTTTTCAACCCATCCTTTCTTCAATGTCTTGGTAATTCTCTTGGCAAGTTTCTCCGGGCAGATGAGCATACCCTCGCACTTTCTAGACCAATTTTTGCTAGAATATGTGTGGAGGTTGATGTCTCTAAGCCGCTTCCTTCAAGAATGTGGATTGGCACGAGTAAAGACTCAGGATTTTGGCAGCCCCTAGAGTTCGAGGGGAATATTAATTTTTGTGTTGGTTGTGGTCTATTGGGACACATAAAGGAGTTTTGCCGAAAGGGACGACAAGGGGTGCCGCGCGAGGCTCCAAAAGATTCTGTGCCTCAACATACGGGGACTACTAAAGCTACAAATCATAACGTAAAGGGTGATATGCAGGTGAACCCTATGGTCGAGTCTACTGGGAAAGGATCTAATACCCAAGGCAAAGAAACCGCGCCCACTAATGTGCCTAAACATTCTGTTCCCCCTCCAAAACGGTGGATTCCAGTGCAAGTTACTAAAATTAATGATGTTCCTTCGGTGTCAATGGCTAAGGATGCTCATGGCTGTCCCAAGGAGGTAGAACATATTGATTTGGTGAATTCTGAAAGTCCAGTGCAAGTTACGGAAGTTAAAGCTGTTCCTTCGGTGTCATTGGCTAAGGACGCACAGGGATGTCCTAGGGAGGTAGAACATGTTGACTTGGTGGATACTGAAATTTCTAGTCGGACTAGAAAGGGACATGAACATAGCCCCCTCCCTACTCATAATATGGAGACTTTGCACACGCATAACCCTTTCAATACGCTGGCAGATCTTGATGATGATGGAGATGATTTAATTAATTTGGAGAAGTCCCATAGTGGTTCAGGTTTGCATGAAACATCTTCAGTCAAGCAGGCTTATGGTTACCCAGCTAGCTTGGGCCCTTTTTGGAATGACGTTTTGCATAAACAACCTAGGACTTTTGGGAAAGCTCATTCAACAGGGGGGGATTATGATGAAATAATTTGTGAGCCGGACATTCCCTTCACTGATACCAATTTTGGGCGGGTGACTATCAGAGCCTCATTCTCGAAGTATTGCCAAGATCTTCACAAAAGGTTTAAAAAAGATAAGTTTCTTAAGGAGAACTGTCGTACTACTAGGGCTGCCTCCAAAGCCCAGCAAACTTCCCTTTCTAGTTGATTTATGTCGATCGTTATCTGGAATGCTCGAGGGGTTTGCAATAAAGCAACTCGGAATTATCTTAAATCAGTGGTTAGGCAACATAAACCTTTCTTATGTGCCATTTTGGAGCCTAAATCTAATGGGGACAGATTAGCTAAATTGTGTCGGCGTATTGGATTTACTAAAAGTCTGCATGTGAACCCGATTAATACTCATATATGGTTGCTTTGGAATAATGATGTAGCTGTGGATTTACTTGCTCATTCTCATCAGTGCATTACTGTTTCTATCACAATGGGAAATAATATTAAGGCCTACTCTACCTTTGTTTATGCTAAATGCACTCGTTTGGAGCGCAAAGATTTATGGGAGGATCTCCTTTCCTTTTCTAATAGTTGTACCGATCCTTGGATGGTTGGGGGCGATTTTAACGTTATTTCTCATTCGTCGGAGAAGCTTGGTGGGACGTCTTGTGATTTTGGCGAGATGGATGATTTTAACAGTTGTATGCTTCAGGCTGGCCTTGAGGATGCGGGATATGAAGGTAGTCGTTTTACGTGGTGTAACAATCAGGATGGTATTCACAGAATTTGGAAGCGTTTGGATCGGGTCTTTATTAATGGGGCTTTCAAGGTCTCTTTCCCGGCAATCAAAGTTCAACATCTTGCAACAGCTACGTCTGATCACTCTCCTTTGTTATTTTCTATGGATAGTGGTACCAAAATAAAAAGGAATTTTTGTTTTCAACGAATGTGGTTAGACCATGAAGCCTTCCTTCCGTTTGTTAATTCTCAATGGAATATCACGATGCATGGTTCGGCTATGGATATACTTTTCAGGAAGTTACAAAATCTTCGAGCTGCTCTAAAAGGATGGAATTGGAATGTCTTTGGGAATATCCATCGTAATATTGATGCAATGCAAGATGAGATTCTTCGGCTAGAGGTTGAGTCACAGCAACATGGTCATGCGGCAATCGAACAAAGAACTTTCTAGAGCGCTCTAATTCAGCTTTTGAACTGGGCGTGAGGAACCGGCCGCCAGCAATCTCGACAACATTGGCTGGATGGAGAAAGAAACACATGCCTTATTTTCATGCTAGTATTAAGGATAGGGCTTGTCGTAAATCCGGATTCGCTTTCAAATGGCATGGGTCGATTAGTGATGACCGACTCAAGTTGAGCGCATGCAATGTATATTTCTCCAATCTTTTTTCATCTGATAATAATATTGTGAACGAGGATTTATTTGTGGGCTTCCCAAGTAAGGTAACGGATGTTGACAATAATTTTCTAGTCTCCCCGCCCTCAGAGATGGAGGTTTGGAATGCGGTTAAGGCTATGAACCCGAACAGTGCTCCTGGATCCGATGGCTTCACAGGTTGGTTTTATCAAGGGTGCTGGGATATTATTAAAGCCGATGTGATAGCGGCTGTTCGATTTTTTCACTGTTGCTTTGCATCGGGGATGTCTCTACCACCTCGATTCTTATTCCAAAGGTAGATAACCCAAGAGGTTTTGAAGATTTACGCCCATTAGTCTTTGTAATTTCTCATGCAAAATTATGTCCCGTATTTTGGCTACCCGTCTCTTCTTTGCTCCTCTTTAATTTCTCAAGAACAAATGGGTTTTGTAAAAGATCGCAAAGATCCAGAAAATATTTTGTTGGCTCACGAATTAGTACAACGAATCGATAAAAAGGTTCGTGGGGAATATGGTTGTTAAAATAGATATGTCTAAAGCATAACCGATTGGAGTGGAACTTCCTTCATCGTGCTTTGTCGCCATGGCTTCAAGCATCATTTCTGACCTCGATCACTCATCTAGTTGGCAATATTTGGTATTCTATACGTATAAATGGGGACTCATTTGGCTTTTTCAAGTCTTCTAGGGGTTCGATTGTGGTGACCCTTTGTCTCCGTTGCTTTTCATCCTAGCCCAGAAGTGCTCTCTTTAACATCAACAAAGCGCTTTGAAGGGTGACGCTCGAGTTATTATCATGGCAAGTTGTTGGGATGCAAATTTCACATCTTTGTGTATGCGCATGATATGCTCATCTTCTCGTAATGCGAGCAAAAGATCAATTAAGGGCTACATCATGTTCTTAATTTATATGCAGCTCGCGTATGATCAATGCTTCTAAAAGCGCTTTTATATATATCGTAAATGTTCTTTTCTGAGAGTCGCTTCTTATCTCTCAATGGTCGGGATTCCTCTTCGACATTGGCCGATGAGGTATCTAGGTCTTCCTCTTTACAAAGGAAGCGGCGAAGCGATCGTATTTTGAGGATCTAGAGCATCGAATTTCTCAACGCATTGAAGGCCGGAGGTCTCGGTTATTGTCCTTTGGCGCTAAACTCACTGATCAAACCTTTGGCAAGATTCCAGCTTTGCTATGGCAGCTCTTCCAATTCCTAAACCTGCTTTTAGCCGCATTGAAGGTTTGATGGCTACTTTCTTATGGAGTGCTAATGGGGAATCTAGGACTCAATGGATTTCTTGGAGTAAAATATGTCGCCCCTCGCGTAAGGCTGATCGGTATCCGCCACTCAAGCAGCCTTTGAAATCTCGCATGCAAAACTTGCTTGAGTGCAATTAATGGCAAGAGTCTTTGGGCTAAATTTTGTTTGGGTAGATATGGAGGTGTGCATGGATCCAACAAGATATTTCAGCCCTACGCGCAATTTTAAGCCGCGTGGCGATTCAAGTTGTAGCCGATGGGTTGTTGGTAAGGAGACATCTCGCTTGGGATGATAATTGGTGTGGCCATCGCCTCGAGGGTCCTTATCCGGTGGATCGTAATCTTACAGCGCCATGCTCTTGCCCGCATAGAGAGTTTCGTGATTTGATTGAACCCGCTACAATGGAATACATTCAACGAGTATCTTGTGATATAAGTACCCCGGATCGTCTGATTTGTTCCCTAACTTCTTCTGGGGATTTCCAATCATCGGCTTTTTGGGAGAAATTTCGACTTCGACATCCAGTTGTAGAGTGGGCTTCGAAAATTTGGCAGCCTTGGATTCCCATTAAAGTAAGCTGTTTTATTTGGAAATTGATGCATAATGGTCTGCCAGTTGATGTTAACTTGCAATCTCGGCATATCTCTCTTGCATCCAAGTGTAGTTGCTGTACAGACAGTCATGATTCGGAATCTATTACCCATCTGTTCATTCACTCTGACATTGCCAAGGCTATTTGGACCCAATTTCATTGTCTTATTGGGCTGACTGTTAATGCCTCATCAATTCATCAATTCTTCAAAAGTTGGGTGAAGGGCTCTTTACGACGTCAACTGGGGGCGTGTCGGTTGGGGATTTTTATGTACGCTTGTTGGGAAATTTGGAAGGCCGGTGTCTTCTGTTTTTTGATAATATGCCCATGCAAGTTGTTAAAATTCGGCTGGCAGTTTTGCGAGATATTGAAGGTATGTTATCTATTTATACCCCAAAATCGGACAGTGGCTCTTTTGGTAATTTGATTATGCAGCAGCTTCATATTCCTATCAAGCACGTGGTGATATCTAGAGGTCTTTGGCTGAGATGGCATCCTCCGGATCCGGGTATCTTTAAATTAAATACAGATGGTTCTTCAATAAATGGTATTTGCACTGGAGGTGGGGTTATTAGAGACTCCAATGGTGATTTAATTGGGGCTTTCTCTAATTGTTACAATCATGGCACTAATACAAAGGCCGAAATTAGAGCTTTGTTGGATGGTCTAAATCTCTGTCATTCTTTGGGCCTCTCCCGGGTGTTTGTGGAATCAGATTCGTTAGTGGCAGTTGGCTTCTTAGTTCATAATCTTGGTATTCCTTGGCAGTATACTTATGATCTTCGGGCTTGTAAGAGATTGATTGCAGACTTTCACTTATCTCATGTTTACAGGGAACAGAATAGGGTTCTGAGACCAGGTGGCGAGATGAGCGCATCTCGAATCGAGGGATATAGAAGTTTTGTCTCCTTTTCTTCTTTGTCTAAAGAGGTTAAGCATCTTCTGCATATGGATAAGTATGGTTTTTATAGTTTTCGTAGTCGGGCTAGATGATCTCTCTTGTATTCATCTATTTAGGTCTTTGTTTTGTTTTTGTTGTTATCTTCAGTTCGAGGTTAGGCTCCTTAGTCCCCCGTTTATAAGGGTAAAATTTGGTTGTCCCCCTCAAGTTTGTTTCCTCTTACGTTTTTATAAATGCATGCAGGGTGCCGCCCGCTTCCTAAAAAAAAAAAAAAAAAGAGGTACTATAAACTCGGGATTCGCGTTCCTGAGTTTGATTACCGGACTGTGTAGTGAGGCTGGAGTCATTTGGACTCCAGATGCGGAGAGAGTTCGGGCAGTCCCCGATATCACTAGGGCGCTTCTGTTTGCGCACCCTCGCCAACCCACGTGAGGAGTTTCCAGAGGAGGAGGATCCCTTGGAGGAGATCTCCAATAGGCAGGAGGAGCTCATGTTGCAGAATGAGATGATGAGTCAGCAGTTGGCGCAAATGCGCGCCGACCAGACTCAATTCTTTGGTTGGGTCAACCAGGTGGGGCAAAATGTCTCTACACTTTACGGGATGCCACCTGGCACGATCCCCGAGTTTCGTCCTCCTTCGTTATTTCTTCCCGACTAACCATGAGTCGAAGCTCAAGTTTCTTCCTCTTTCGTTAGGCGGGCCGCCTATGTCCTTTTGATATTTCTCCTCCATCAACCTTCTAATAGAATATTCCTCAATTTTGAGGACAAAATAAAATTTATGTTTGAGGGGGGGGGGTGATTCTAAAGCCCATGACCTTTGCACGTCCCAGCCTAAGGAAGAGTGGAGTTCGGCTACGTTTTATAGGGTGAGGGAAAATTTTTGTGCCTCTATCATCTCTCCTCCTCGCTCTATTTTCTTGCTTTTTATATTTTCTTATTTTAGGAGATGTTGCCCTGACCAGAATACTATAATATTTGGTTCCCTCGGGGACCCATCAACAGAGTCATCGTCATCTCCAATCTCCATTTTCTTTTTATAAAAATTTTCAAAAATGAAAAAAATAAAAAATATTCTAATTCAAAACTTTCATCCTCGAGTCCTGGTATGGTCATTTCGGTCGATGAGGAGTTAATGTAATGAACCACATAACTTTTCCATAAATCATTCTAGAATTTACTTGATTCTGCAGAATTCTTGATTTTCTCCAAATCTCTGTACACTTACACTAGTCATGATTCTGGATTGATTTGAACAATTTTATAAAGTTTATAGCACACATTTCATTTTTGCAACAAGATATGCACAAGAATATGATGAATAGCCGTCCTAACACGATTGTTGCATTTGATTGTAACTTAGGGTTAGTTGCATGATATGTTAGATCCCTTGGATTCTTCTTACTAATATATCTCAAGCACACTTTTGAACCGTGTCTGCATGTTAGTCTTGATTGCCCCTACCATCTGTTTTAGCGAATGCTTATGTGAAATCCAGTGATGCTAAATCTTCAATTTCACAACTTTCATAATGGATATGATATTTTATGTGTTTTACTTTCTTAATAACTGCATGAGTATTTTGGCATTAAGATATGATATAGGCCATCTTTGGATCGTTTGAGCCTAAATATTTCCCGACCTTTACTAAAAATATCTCTAGTGTCCCCTTTGAGCTTTATTAAAAAGAATGGAGTGTGCTAAGCACACATTGAACCCCCATTCAACCTCGTTTCTTTAACCCACATTAACTTAACCCTAAAGCCTATACACTCTAGCCTACTGTGGGTAGGGGTGGGTAGGGGTGCACGTACGTGCGGATGCGGTGACATCCACTGCTCTCATTCCACCCTCCCTTGTCTAGGGGAAGACGAAATCAAAAGTGCGAGAGGAGTGCTGTCGAAATAGCACGTTGGAATGCGCCTCGGTTGCCTTTAGTGGATTTTGATCCAATATGGGAGCTTTGGGTTTTCTATGTCAAGTTATCCCTTTTTTAGAGGATACCAGGATATAGGAATGCATCACCCTTCTATTCCCATTCTCCTTTTTTTAGGGGAAAACATGAAAGTGCAAGGAAGGAATGTTGCAACGCCCCCACTATGGATTTTATGAAAATAGCCTTATGGCCTATCTCGGATCACTATGGGTGCTTTGGGTTTTCTACGTCAAGTTATCCCTTTTTTAAGGGATACCAGGACATAGGAATACATCACCTTTCCATTCCCATTCTCCCTTTTTTAGGGGAGAACGGAAAAGTGCAAGGAAAGATGTTACGAGGCCCCACTGGATCCAAAATGTTTTAGAGTCGCCATCTTTATTTTAAGGAATAAATAAAGCAAAACCAAAAAGAAAACCAGAGATAATAAAAGCGGGTCCGGAGGCTAAGTTATGAGTTGGGAAGGTGCTAGGCACCCAACTCGCCCTTTCGGTCTCAAAACAGTTTTTGGCTAAAGTATGCTTTTTGTTATATTTATTTAACAGATAAATAAAGCATTAACTGCCTACAAATACATCCATTTGTCTACATTATTTGAGACTTGCAATCGTCTCTTTACAAATAATTACAGATATACTTGAAAATATTTGGTCATAATAACGGCTCTATTACATAATATTTCCTAATCTAATCCGGGCAGCACAACGGCTTATATTGACTACATTGGGCCGGATTTTAAATACAACTTTAAATAATAAATGAGCGGAAAAGTAAATGGATAAATAAAATAACGCCCTTAAAGGTTTTTACCTTTTAGAGCGGGGTGTGCTCACTCTGTCCTTCTCGGGAGAGGGAGACTTTTATTGCTGCTGCTGATGTGATTTGAGCAGAGTGACGGCTTATATATGGTGTTTTTGGCTCACTCACTCGGGCAGAATGACGGCTTAGTGTTTGTGGTTTTGGCTTATTTGGTTGGGCGGAATAACGACTTATATGGGTTGATTTTCAGCCTATTACTCGGGCAGAGTAACGACTTGCTTTATGGTTTTTGGGCCGGGGAAATAGGGTGGATACCTAGCTGGGGGCTAAGGCTCACTTCTACCGATTGGTTTTGTGTTTGGAGGAGATTTGGCAGAGTTTCGAAGCTTTTTGAGGTGATCGCTCGCTATCTCACTTTTCTCTTTATTTCTCCAGCGTAACGAGGACGCGGAGAATTTTTATCGAAGAAAAGGTGTGCTGAATGAAGAGCCGGGGACTTGTATTTATAGGAGGAACTGAGGACATCGACGGAATTTAATTTCCTTCCTTGCGCATCAGCCGGCTTGTACACTGCGCGGGAGAAATTGCACTTTGCGGCAAATGAAGCAGAGAATTGGGCGCAGCGTAATACAAATTTGGGCGCAGCATGCCAAATTGGGCGCCGTACCCAATTTTCATGGTGGTGGAGCCTAATTTTTCCAAGTTTCGATTTTTTGCACTTTTGGTCCCTGCAGTTCATCCTTTTGCGCATCCTGCTTTGTTCTTTTGCATTTTTGACCCTGTAACTTCACATTTGTTAATGTTTTAACAGGTCTTGATATTTTATGTCATGCCACATGCCTGGGGTACGAAATTGGGGTGTCTACAGAGCCCCTCAACGATGGAGTCTACGGGTAACCCGTAGCTTACTGAGTGGACGAACATCGTTGATAAGAATAGACTCTCCAATTTCGTTCAATTACAAAATGAGGGAGAAAGATGCAATAGGTAGCAGTTATAATGCAACAATTTATAATGTGAAACAAACCTCCATATCCTAGACATTTTTAGTCAGTTATAGCAGGTTATCGCAGTTTTTAAGCAGATATGCAAATTAAGTGCTCTGATGGTCGGACCTACTAATGTAGAGGCGCCTCGTATCCCTTAATAAAGGAATCGAGACCAAGCGTAGTTCGGCCAAAACCTAAACCATCATTCATGCAACGATCGTGCCCTCTTAGAAATAGAGGCGCCTCGTATCCTTATACAAGGAATCAGACCGAGACGTAGTTCATTCAGCTGGAGACCAAATGTTGTGGTACAAGTGTTGCGGTGGTGCAAGTGCGGCAATGCTAAATGAGCAAGTGCATGCAAAGCTTTATCAAATGAGTGCTGCAAAGGTAAACAACGTGCTGTGTTTGGTTGCGTCTACCGAGATAGACTGCCTACGTATCCTTAGCCAAGGAATCAGACCAATCGTAGCTCGCCTGTGGCTGCGCGGCATGAATTGTTTCCTAGGAACTGAGCCTCTACTGGAGAACAAGACCTTTCCTTATAAATCCGGGGCTGCGTACCCCTTAAAGGAAAGTTTCCCACTGACCAATGAATGGAATGCATTGCCTCCTCGAGAACTTCGGCCTTCAACGGAGAACAAGACCTTTCCCTATTAATCAGGGGCTGCGTACCCCTTAAAGGAAAGTTTCCAAACATTAATCAAATGCACTGCTAAAAAGGAAAATACCTTCCTTTCCTTTACCTTTGCCGTGTTCATGCAACAAATTACTGATGTTGTTGCTTCTTCCTTTCTGTTGTTCTTATTACTTTCTTTGGGGATTTTTCTTTTCATCACTATTCTAGCCTTCGCTGGAAAATCTCTTCCCCTGTCCCGCTATGTTTTCGGCTTTAGCTGGAAAATTTTTCTTGATGCTGCTGCATTTTTCTTTACTGCTCCTTCTAGCCTTGGTCAGAAATTTTCTTTTTTTGCTGCAGCATCTCTTGGTACCAGCTGAAATCATCTTTTCTTTGCTACTGTTTTCTTTTCGCTCCATTCTCTAGCTTCAGCCGAAAATTTCTTCTTCTGCCGCCGCATTTTTCTTGTTGCATGTACCTGAAAATTTTTCCTTCTTGTACATGCATTTTCCCTCTCCCGATTTTTTTTGTTGTTGTTTTTTTTAATGTTGTTTTTTTTCTTTTCTTTTTATATTCTGCATGTCTGCCACTTTCTTTATTTGCATGCTTATTACCTCTTTTTTTTTTCTCTCTTTTTTTTTCTTTATTCTGCATGCTCACCATTTTTCTTTATTTGCATGCTTATTATCTCTTTTTTGTTTCTTTTTTTTGGTCCGCCTGGATATTCTTCAGATTTGCTAGATTTTGGCACTGTTTGCCACTTTTGAAGCATTCCTGGCTTTATTATTAATGCTTATGCATGTCCTATCTATGCCTAAATGATGCAATTAAGCAATGATGCATGAAATTTATATGATTTATTTTTATGATGCCTGATTGAGCTAGCGGTCACTATTTGACCCTACTATGTATGATTTATACTATAAATGCAGATGAGGCTACATGATGCATGCTTATGCTGCAGGGATATAGTGAATGCCATGAGAATATTTATTTTCATGAATGGTGGCATTTTATTTTCTTTTTAGCGCACCCCTAATGCAGCTTATTGGATAATAAATGCAAATGATGGATGCATGTACTACTTTATTTGATGCAAATGTGATGTCTAAAATTATGAGATGTTTATTAACATGATGCATGAGTATTATTTATTCTATCGTGCATGCAATAATGCAAAATGCAGTACATATCTTTAAGATGTAAAACACACTTTTATGATGCCTAGTGTTGATTCTTATGTTAAATTTATATCTGATCAGTACATTACATTAGTTTTATACTTCAGTGGCTAATCGGGCTGCGTATCGATTAGCGTGGCAAGTGTATAGAACTTTGCCTTGTATAGTTTTGTAGGACTCTTTTCGAGGTTCGGCGGAAGACCCTTTCTCGGCTTCACTTAGGAAGACACGCTCAGCTTAAGATCGGTAGACCTCGTGTCAGTGATGCGCTTCTACGTGTCCTCTTGACATAAAGCTAGGCTGGATTAATTCAAACTTATTTCCATATATTATTTGAATTAATCCAAGTCATTCTCGACATGTCAAGCCGCCGAAAGCAACTTTCAGCAGGGAAGACTTTTCGTCTGAGCGATGGCGATAAGCGGTGTCCCCTACTTTACGCTTCATCTCTCGAGATCGACACCAAATCGCCCACCTTTTGAAGATCTCGAAATGATTATACGCTCGGATATCTGTGAAGACGAAATTCCTTGATGACCCCATGCATTTAATGCATTTATGAATAAATTTGTTGAAGCCTTCGTCCTCTCCAACGGATTCTTTTGAAGTGCACACTTTAAATCGCCATTGAAGGCTGGAACAAAGAGACAAGCATGCTGAGAATCAATCGAACACTTAAAGAATTGCTCGAATCTATACAACTCCAAGTCTTTCATTTCGGTGCATTCAATAGATCCTCAGCAGATCTAGAAGTCCTCGTCAACAACAAGAAGGCGCTCTTCAACATTTATTGTTTTATTCTTCTTGTTGTTTACTTCCATTAACTATATTTTGCAATTAAATATCTTGTATTTGAGATATTTAATTCCATAGACAAACACAAGTCAATATTTTGTACACGATCCATTAGGGATATTCTTTGTAATTGATCTAAGTGGAAAACATAGTGCACAATTTAAATCCAAGGTTATTGCCTTGGTGGTGGGCGTAGCACTATTTATGTGAACCATCTCAAAATACTTGTGTTATTTCCTACGTTTGTCTATTACTTGAGCGCATAGTTTCCTTGTTCATTATATCCATTTATTGAGAACTTAAGTAATGTACGTAAAGGTCTAAGGTAGTCCTTATCGGCGGACACGGAACAATTTTCTTGAAGGTCTTCCGCTACTTGAAACTCTTCATAAACTTCAAGTAACTTTCAAGGAACTTACTTAAAAGTTTTAAAGTGTTAATAAGCTATTCAACCCCCCCCCTTCTAGCTTATTATTGTGCTCATTGGGACCCACAATTGGTATCAGAGCCATACTCTTTGAAAACAAGTTTTTCCTAGATTAAACTCTTGAGAGATACGACATAATGGCACAAACACACTATATCTTGCCTACATCTAATGCTAACCACGTCCCAATATTGGACGAAGGTCATTTTGATGTATGGAAGGATAAAGTAATGAGATTCATGAACTCTATTGACAACAGATTATGGAAATGTGTCACTGCAGGTCAACATATACCAATGAAGGCAAATCTTCTCGCCTCCATCGCTGGGAACCCTGCAGAAGTTCCTAAAGAAGAATCAGAATGGACAGAGGACGATAGAAAGCTGGTTGAACTTGACAGTAAAGCAATCAACATAATCACCGACTCTCTAGACACAAGCACATACCGACAAGTGATTCGATGTACAAGCTGCGAAAGAGATGTGGGAAGCTCTTGTAGAATACTTGGAGGAGACCAAGACACAAGAGACAACGAGAAAATATACATACATCCAGCGGTTTGATTCTTTCAAAAAGGATCCTAAGAAACCTTGAGAGACAAGCATACGATCGATTCGGTGAGGTAATAAATAGTTGCTTTTCTCTTGGTAAAGCGTATGACAAAAAGGAAATGAACATGAGGTTTCTAGGCTCTCTAGGTAGCTTATGGCATGTGAAGACCACGGCTATGAAAGAATCTAAAAACTTAAGCGAGATGACTCTTCGTAGTCTCTACGCAAGTTTAAAGGTTTATGAACTTGAAGTTAATCAAGCTCTAGAGCAAGACAAGCAGTTGAGCGTGTCTTTGCCGACCATGGTCCAAGAAGAAATCATTGTTGAAAACAAACCCTCTACTTCTTCTGTGAAAATGATTTTTTATCGATGAACAATTTGCTATGTTTGTTAAGCGATTTCAAAAATTTGCAAAATATGGAAGAAAGAACACCCACCAACAACCTTTCGGGAAGATTGGTGAAAGCTCATCAAGGAAGAGCTTGTGTGTTATAGCTTGTAGAAAACACGGTCATTTGCCTCAAAGTGTCCAAAGCCAAAATTTGAAGCATCAGAAAACCCTCGTTTAGAAAATTTCAAAAACAAAAAGGTATGTTGGTGAAGACATAGAAGATAAACAGGTTGCTACATGGTTTGAAGCCGATTCGAGAAGAGGAGGAAGAGGATTGTGAGCAAGCTAACATATGCTTAATAGCTCATGATTCATGTCCTACCTATGACTCACGAAAATGAAGTTGTAGTTTCACCAAGTCCTTTGGACAAAAATGAAACCAGGCGGTGATAGCTTGATGGGAAGAACTTCTCAAGGATAATCGGGATATGCTTGAAGAATTTAATTCCTTTAGAGTAGCCTATGTTAAGCGGCCAAGCGTGAAAACTTACAAGCGAGAAATCTTTGATGGCGGTGAGATTCAAACTCTCAATAGTGTCAACAAGAGTATCAAGCGAAGGAAGAAAACAAATTTCTTCATGACAAAATTGGTTGTCATTGAGCACATCAAAGGACTAGACCTAGAAAAATTGCCTTGCAAAGACAATTGACTCTGGAATAGCTCGAGGATGCATTCGAAGAAATCCTTTCAAGCCAAAAATCTAGCTATGATAAAGCGGCATAGGATATTCGGATGTGTCTCTTCAGACAATCTCTTACGTCAAAGAAAGGTGAATCCTCAGCGCTAATGATATATCTTTCTCTAAGCAGACATTTGGAAATCTGAGGGAAGCAAGGCCTTGGTTACTCAAGTGTTCCTTATGTTTACCCTAAAGTTCACAAAGGAAAAGCCAAAATGAATGATTCAAATGAGAAATCGAGAAGGTAGCGGTAGAAAGTGAAGTCTACGAGCAGCGACTATGTCAAGGCAAAGTCTGTGACGGTAGACACTGCTAAACCTCTAGGTAACTATCAAGTTTGTCAATGAAGCAGACAAGGCTTCTTTACTTGAAGGTAAACTTAAAGGTATTCTACGAATCCTCTGGAAAAGTTCTCAACGAGAAAAGCTAAAGCTAAGTGCGTTAATAACCTACCTAGGAAGATTCGAAAGAAACCAATTAAGTCTAGTCAACAAACAAAGCTGAACCAAAATGGATGCTAAGAAAAGGAATGATCATAAGCACTCTTCGGATGAAGAATCTAACGACTCTCTATGGACTTTTCATTTATGTCATTCTTGCCATTGCTTAGGCCATCGGCACGAGAATGCTGCTAAGGTTCACCCAAGATCGAGAGACCTAGTTCTCTCAAGGTCAAGCGGTATGGGTTGCAAAGGTTGCTAATCCTTAGGACCCATATAAAGGGTACCTTGTTTTGCTTTAACTCTTTTGAGGAATGCTTCATGGCTATAGAATCGAGAAAACAAAGACATCGGTACCTAGGCGGTTGGTGTTCAAGGCATATATTTGGGAGCAGTCTTCTTACGATATAGCAAAAAAAGGACCAGATTATCTTCGGAGACAATGCAAGAGGAAAGACAATTGGATATGGCTCAATTACTAGAGGAAGTCTCTCCATCAACAAAGTTTCTCTAGTAAGCGGTTTAAAGCACAATCTTCTGAGCATATCACAGTGCGACAAAGGACTTCTATGCCAATTCAATTCCAACCGGTGCTTCATCAAAGGCGGTGAATCGTGCTCTACAATCTTGGCCAGGCAATAGACAAGGAAGCGTCTATGTCGTGGACTTAAATCTTCTAGGGAGATTCTCAAGCACATGTCTAGTAGCCAACAATGTTCGTGACAACGGTGGCTATGGCACAAGCGTCTCGATCACCTCAACTTCAAGCACCTCTCCAAGCTCTCCAAAAATGGGCTTGTCGAGGTCTACCTACGGTGTCTGCCGATCATGACAGAAGTTGCAAAGCTTGTCAACTAGGAAAACTTTCCAAGTCTTCCTTCAAAAGAAAGTCTGTTTTATCAACAAATAGACCTCTTCAACTTCTGCATATGGATCTCTTTGGACCTATAACAACAGTCAGTATTTCAGGAGACAAGTACACACTTGTAGTAGTGGATGACTACTCTAGATTCACTTGGATTGAAACTATGACATCTAAAGATGAAACGTATGATCTAGTCACTTGCACTTTTTAGAAGACTTCAAACTCAAAAGCTTGAAGACATTTGTGACATAAGATCGGACAATGGCCTTGAATTCAAAAACAATGGTGTAGAAAATCTTTGCGATGACCATGGGATCGGTCACAACTTCTCTGCGCCGGTACTCCTCAACAAAATGGTGTAGGCGAGCGGAAGAAACGAGAACAGAACGATTGAGCGG
Source organism: Codonopsis lanceolata (assembly GCA_013146195.2). Taxonomy (NCBI): domain Eukaryota; kingdom Viridiplantae; phylum Streptophyta; class Magnoliopsida; order Asterales; family Campanulaceae; genus Codonopsis; species Codonopsis lanceolata. The sequence goes on along the minus strand of CM028383.1, from coordinate 45,099,876 downwards.
CTAGAACAATCTTTGGCGAAGCTAAACTTCAGAAGTATTTACAGGCGGAAGCGATCAACAACGCTTGCTTTACCCAAAATAGATCCACAGTAAACAAGTTTCATAATAAAACTCCATATGAAATATGGAGAGGAAGATCCCAAACATTGGATTTCTTAAAATCTTAATTTGTAAATGTTTTATTCTTTACAATGGAAAAGAGTATAGAGGAAAATTTGATGCAAAATCGAGACGAAGGAATTTTTAAGGATATTCCAAACATTCAAAAGCATTCGCATTTTCGATAAATCTAATTTAAAAATCTTAGAATACGTGCATGTTTCTTTTGATGAATATGACTTGTTAGAGCCTAGAAAGGCTCGAGCGTTGCTAATGATTACGATAATGATGAGGCAGTACAAATTCGGCATCTACTTCTTATCGAGCGGCAAATCACGAGAACCCATGTATCACAGATAACCCTTCACGGTAGAAGAGACCTCTACCGATACCGATAACAACTCTTACGTTGACCTGAACCCATCTCTTGTTTTACCCCAAGCACCTTCTGAGATATCTCATCCTTCTTGTTCACGAGAAAATGAAAGTTTTGAAGACTCTATTTCTTGAACGATTTTGGTGAATCTCCTTCTCAACCAACTCGAGAATTCTTAAGGGAAGAATCCACGAAGTGATCTTCCTCAAGCGTTATCGAAGCAAGAGATCATCCCATTTCTCAAATCATTGGTGATCTCAATACGAGGAGTTAAATGCGAGAAATAAGGTTCGAGAAGAAGCGTTGTTTGCTTACGCATTTGTATCGGAACTTCGAACCAAAGAAGATTGATGAAGCCATCGAAGATCATAAGCTGGATTGAAGCTATGCAAGAAGAAGTGAACCGGTTTGAAAGATGTAAGGTGTGGAGTTTAGTTCAAAGACCAGGCGATCATCCGGTCATCGGCACCAAGTGGGTATTCGAAATAAAAGAGATGAAGATGGAAATGTCACGAGAAACAAAGCTAGATTGGTTGCTCGGGGCTACGGGGAAGAAGGAATTGACTTTGATGAAACATTTGCTCTGTTGCTAGACTAGAAGCAATCGAGAATCTTTCTAGCTTATGCCTCGTTCATGGACTTCAAAGTGTATCGGATGGATGTTAAGAGTGCCTTTACGAATGGTGATCTTCAAGCGTATCGTGGAACAACCTCGAGGATTTGTCATCTCGACAAAGCTGGACCCGTCTACCGACTCAAGAAAGCTCTCTACGGCTGAAGCAAGCTCCTAGAGCTTGGTATGAAACTCTATCCAAGTTCTTAATTGAACAAGGATTCGTGAGAGGAAGAATCGACACTACTTTATTCATCCTCAAGCACAAAGGCCATTCTCTTACAGGTACAAATCTATGTGGGCGACATTATCTTTGGATCAACTAACCAAAGCTTGTGTAAAAGATTCGAGAAGGCGATGCAAAGCAAGTTCGAGATGAGCATGATGGGCGAACTTACCTATTTTCTAGGGCTGAGATACAACAGACTTGAGACGGAATCTTCATCGGCCAAACCAAATATGCAAAGGAACTAATCAAGAAGTTTGGTCTTGATTCGACCAAAGGATTTGAAACTCCAATGTCTACCGGCGCCATCTTGACAAAGATGAAAGGGAAAGCAAGAGAACATGACCAAGTGCCGAGGAATCATAGGTTCACTTCTTTACCTTCTTGCTAGTCGACGACATTATGTTTCTTTGTTTGTGTTTGTGCTAGATTTCGAGCGGATCAAAGGAGTCACATTTGCTTCTTGCCAAGCGTATCATCGGATATGTTTCAAAAACAACAAATCTAGGCATCGGTATTCAAAATCCAACAACTTCAATCTAGTTGGATACTCGGATCACGATTATGCGACTTGTAAAGTGGCGAGAAGAAGCACCGGTGGGACTTGTCAATTTCTTGGAAGCAGACTCGTCTCATGGTCTTGCAAGAAACAAGGATCGATGGCAAACTCAACCACGAAGCGAGAATATATTCTTTGCAGCATATGTTGCTCTCAAGCTGTTATGGATGAAGCAACAATTGGTGGATACAACATCAAGGCGGCGCCCAATCATGTGTGACAACACATCGGCTATCTCGATCTCCAAAAATCGATGATGCATTCAAAGACAAAGCACATTGATATTCGTTATCATTTTCTCAAAGATCATGTGGAAAAAGGTAACATCGATGCGGAATATGTTCCAAGCGAGCATCAATTAGCGGAACATTCTCACAAAACCCTTTGGATGCCACCGGGTTTGCTTATTTAAGGAGAAATCTTGGTATGATTGATCCTCTTGCTTAAAAGTTAATATGTTGTTAATATTTCTTTCATACCGGTAGACCCAGTATTAGACTAATCGGAAGGCGTAAGTTCTTCTTTAGGAAGACCTAAAGGTTAGTACTCTTACTTAGTCTATTTTACGCTAAAGAGGTTTCTAAAGCAATAAAAGGGGTCAAGGACAAAAATTCGACTTAAGAAAATATCTTAAGTTCAGCTTTTCAAACCGGATATTTTCTCGCCTTTAAATAGCCCTTGAACCGTCATTTCCAAACTTTACGAAACCCTACGAAATCTTCTCTCTCTCTCTCTAAGCATCTACTTTCTGTAAATTTCAAGTTCTTCGTCTTGTTTCTTCTTCTCATCCTCAAACAATGGTACGTTTATCTCTACTCTACTCGTAATTTTACGGATGTTACGCATTTCAAAATCATATTAAAATCTTTTGGAATTCAAACCGTCATTTTCGAGCAGTGATTCGCCATTGTTGTCCTTACATACTTGAATACTAACGATCGTTTTTGTTTATTCATTGTTCATTCTTATGAAAACTTACATTATGCATTTCTCGAGTGTGGTTACTCTAAACATTCTAGGGTTTCAAGTCTTTGCTTAAAAATTTCAATTATTTGATAAAACTTTGAAATTCCTACTTGTTTAGATATCTAGATGAAAAGCCCTAAATTTTATTTTGTTTTTCTTTCGAGGCAAGATCTTCAAAACTAAGAGCGGCAGTAGGAAGACTTTTGACCACGAGAAAGTCATTCCTCGGTGCAAATATAAATCTTCCAGGATATCCATCCTATCCTGCCGCTCACGACGTCATTGTCGCCCTGGACCCCAAGCTATACATTCCGGGCATGTGTATTGACCTTCCGTCAATCAACTCCATAGCCGCCGGTGTAAAAGCTTGTGAGGATATGGACGCCTCAGGGATTACGCCCTCTTACGCCTCAACGACAAAAACTACTGATATCTTCTGGCGAGAAGAATTTTATCAACGAATGGAGCTCATGAGCCGCGATGTTCTTCGTGGGTGGATTCGAGGCCGTCCCATTTACACCGCCAAATCTATTTCCACCATCATTGGCGTGCACTACGGTGGAGCTGTTTCTGCAACAACGGCTGAGGCTTTACATGCCTGGGAAGCCATGAGGGGAGCTGACACACCCCGGGAGCCACAAGGGAAAATGCTCCGAAATCTGTTCCCTCTTGACGTCTACTGCACTAGCCACCTTCTTGACAAGGGGCTCCTTTTCAAGAGTGGAGCACATGATATGTTCTTGGCCAACAGATAAATCGACCCGTCTTTGTATTTCTACTTAAATGCAATGGGGCTCATCATCTTCGACGAGTGCAGCTGGGTGGAGAAAGCTAAGAACAACCCCACTTGCAAGCGCCCTTTCGTCAGCTTATCAATGCCTGTGCTGAGGGATGATGCGACATCAACTCTTCTTTGAAAGAAGATGAGTTGTTTGCAGGTAACCAAGGACAAGCAACTCAACGACCTCGTTTTTCGGTAAGTACAGAATACGAGAACAAGCGCCGGCTACAAAAGGTCTCGCGGTCTCTCTTGACAAAGTGGCCAAACCTACACCGATCTTGGTCACCCGCTTCAACATGGAAGCACATTTAGGCTCCAAAAGGGCAAAAATATGACGATCGAATCTTAAGGCCCAAGGGTGGCCACATCTTAGGCCCAGGCCAAAGTGGGCAAAGCCAAAATGGCACTCCAGCGAAGAGGAGCAGGCCAAATGGATAAGGAAGGAGATGAAGGAAGGCCAGAAGAAGAAGGCACAAGGCCAAACTAGCCATTCCTCCCATCCATCCACCCAAGCCAAGCCATCCTCTCAACCACCTGCCCAACCCAACCAACAACCCTCCCCACCTCCTGCCTCCACACCCAAACCAAAACGAAGGAGACTTCGTAAAACCTTTGAAGACCAGCCATCGGCGATCCCTCCAACCTCTACCGATGACGCTGGTGAGTCTCCTATTCGGCGAGGAAGAAAAGGAGAGCTACCGAACCCCAACCCTCTACCGCCACCAACCCACTATACCCTACCGACGCACAACCAACTACCGACGCCCAAACCCTACCTCCAACCCTTCATCTATACGTCAACCCTTCATCTATACCTGCCAACCCTTCAACTACCCCTTCACCACCTCAGGAGTCTATCCCTCAGAGGAGCCTCAAAATGAGGAGGAGCCAAACCCCAACTCCTCCTCCCCTTCACCCTTTAACTACTCACCCGACCCATCCACACCTTCCTCACCACCCCAATCCCAACCAACTTCTTCCACCACACCACGGCCCTTAGATCCTGCTGGCCGCCAAGTTCCTCTTTGAACTTTCATCGAGTGCATCTATTCACCTCTTCTCATCAACCTTCTCAACCTTCTCAACCTCCTCAACCTTCCCTTCAAAAACCCAAATCCTCTTCTTCTACCACCCTTCTTTACGGTTCTCTACCTTTCCCAATCCTCCCACATCAGTGAAAATTCTGACACTGATATGGAACTGGATTCCCCACCAACTCCCCCTCCTCCCTCCCCTATAACCCTATCCTCTTCCACCAAAACCATCCCCACCCAAGACTCATCTTCTTCTGTCTCCAGAACTCCCCCTCCCCAAACGCCCTTCGGGCAGACTCGCCTCTGCCGGCACCATTCACATTGGCCAAGCATCTATTTCCAATCGGCCACCAATGTTGAAATTTTGTCCCGGCTAGATGCCATCTACCACGGTTAGGCGAACTCACAAGCATATCTACCGCTACATGAAGTAGCCTGCGGCCAAGGCCAACGACCGGACCGCCACTACTCTTCGACAATTTCAAGAGGATGTGCTGGACTCGCTTTTGGGCGGATGCGGCACGACTTCACCGATGTCAAGATCAACGTAGAAGCTCAGCGAGATGAAGGCCGCCAGATCATAGGTTCCATTTTCTACGAGCTCTTCCACGCCATCACTCTCCATCTTAGCCACGGTCGTACTCCTATTATGGAACTCAACCACCCTCGCTCGAAACTCTGCCCATGACATAATGAATGCCAACCGGGATCGTGATCTGGCCATCACGGAGGAGAAACAAATGAGATCTATCAACAGAATGCTGATGGAAGAGAACAGCCGTCTTCGTGAAGAACTGGACTACCGTTCTCGTTCCACGGACCTCAAGCGATGCGGATGCCGAATACCAAAGAAGAATGGAAGAGCTAGAGCGAGAAAGAAGAGAAAAGGAGGCTTCAGACAAAGGCAAAGGGAAAAGACCATGGTAGCTTTTGTATCTTTTCTTCCCTTTCCTTTGTATTTATCTTATTTTTGAAAACTCTGTCAAATGTAAACATCTTGTTTATGAATACAGATGATTACTTGCTTTTTCAAAAATTATATTGTTTAAATTCTTGCTTTATTGTTTATCTATATGAGAATTTAAACATTTAGTTTAAATTGATTTAAGCTAGCTGCGATCTATGTGCTATTCTTTGACTCTCTTATTCTTGTATGCACTTAGATTAGTCCCTTGCATCCGAGGTGTTATTCTGTTTAATAGAGGCATGTCTACCGACACGTAATATATAAACTTTCTCGACATGCTATTATCTATTAAATAGTTTGTTTTAAAACCCTCATTTGTAGTAATGATGACCGATATAAATAGGAGGAGATTGTTGATTCTTATGTTAAATTTATATCGATCAAGACATTACATTAGTTTTATACTTGATTGGCTAATCGGGTACAGATCGATTAGCGTGGCAACTGTGTATAGAACTTTGCCTTGTATAGTTTTTGTAGGACTCTTTTCGGGTTCGGCGGAAGACCCTTTCTCGCCTTCACCTGGAAGACACCTTTCAAGCTTAAGATCGGTAGACCTCGTGTCCACTGGTGATGCCGCTTCTACGTGTCCTCTTCAAAGATAGCTAGCCGGATTAATTCAAACTTATTTCCATATATTATTTGAATTAATCCAAGTCATTCTCTCGACATGTCAAGCCGAAAGCAACTTTCCGAAAAGCAGAAGACTTTTCGTCTGAGGAAAGCGCAGCTGCATCGTCCCCTACTGCTTCATCTCTCGGATCGACACCAAATCGCCCACCTTTTGAAGATCTCGTAAATGATTATCTCGCTCGATATACTGTGAAGACGAAATTCCTTGATCGACCCCATGCATTTAATGCATTTATGAATAGAGTTGAAGCCTTCGTCCTCTCCAACGGATTCTTTTGAAGTGCACTGCTTTAAATACGCCATTGAAGACTGGAACAATGCACAACCGCAATGTAATCAATCGAACACTTAAAGAATTGCTCGAATCTATACAACTCCAAGTCTTTCACGCATTCAATAGATCCTCAACAGATCTAGAAGTCCTCGTCAACAACAAGAAGCGCTTCTTCAACATTTATTGTTTTATTCTTCTTGTTGTTTACTTCCATTAACTATATTACATCTAATTAAATATCTTGTATTTACAGATATTTAATTCCATAGACCCAAACACAAGTCAATATTTTGTACACGATCCATTAGGGATATTCTTTGTAATTGATCTAAGTGGAAAACATAGTGCACAATTTAAATCCAAGGTTGATCGCCTTGGTGGTGGACGTAGCACTATTTACGTGTGAACCATCTCAAAATACTTGTGTTATTTCCTTCGTTTGTCTATTACTTGAACTGCATAGTTTCCTTGTTCATTATATCCATTTCAGCAGAACTTAAGTAATCTGTAAAAGGTCTACCGGTAGTCCTTATCGGCAGACCTGGAACAATTTTCTTGAAGGTCTTCCGCTACTTGAAACTCTTCATAAACTTCAAGTAACTTTCAAGGAACTTACTCAAAAGTTTTAAAGTGTTAATAAGCTATTCAACCCCCCCCTTCTAGCTTATTATTGTGCTCATTGGGACCCACACCCGCATCAAGTTATCCCTTGTTTAGGGGATACCAGGATATGGGAATGCATCACCTCTCCATTCCCATATCTCCCTTTTTTAGGGGAGAACGGGAAAGTGCAAAGAGGGAGTGTTACGAAGCCCCACTGAATCTGAAAGTTTTAGAGTCGCCATCTTTATTTTAAGGCAAATAAAGCAAAACCAAAGAAAAGAAAAATAAACCAGAGAAAAAGAAAACGGGTTCGAAGGCTAAGTTACGAGTTAGGAAGGTGCTAGGCACCCAACTCGCCCTTTCGGTCTCGAAAATGGTTTTTGGCTGAAGTATGCTTATTGTCATATTTATCTCGCAAATAAATAAGGTATTAAAATGACAGGGAAATTTAAACAAATATATTCGTGGCTACATTATTTACGAGCTCGCAGCCGTTTCCTTACAATAATTACAAACATGTTTAAGAATATTTGGCCATTATAACAACTCTTTTACAAAATATTTCCTATTCTAATCCGGGCAGCACAACGGCTTATATTGGCTACATTGCACCAGATTTAAATAACAATTTTTAAAAATAAATAAATGACAAAAAAAAAATAAATAAATAAACTACGCCTTTAAAGGTATTACCTTTTAGAGCGGCGGTGTGCTCGCTATGTCCTTCAGGGAGAGGGAGTCTTTTGTTGTTGTTGTGTGGTTGTTGTTTTGATTTGGGCAGAATGACTGCTTTATTTCTGAGGGTTTGGGCTTATCAACTCGGGCAGAGTGACAGCTTATTTGGGTAGGTTTTGGCCTTTTTGGTTGGGCGGAACCTAGGCTTAATTTTTTGACTTTTCAGCTCGTTACTTGGGCAGTGTAACGGCTTACATTGGAATTTTTGGACAGGGGGAGTGAGGTGGATACCTAACAACTAGGCTAGGGATCACTTATAACCTATGGGTTTTCATTTTGGCAGAGTTTGGACGGGGTTTGGAGACTCTAAGGTCTTCCACTCACCTATCTCACACCTCTCGTGCTATTTCTATCGGTAGAGCAACAAAGCTTCACTGCGATTAAAAATCGCGGAGGAAAATGAGCGAATGAAACTGGGAGCCGGGGCCTCCTATTTATACTGAAGAAGAGGGACACGCTGAGAATTCTTGGATTTGTGCATCACGCATCAACAGCTTGTACCTTGTGCTTCAGAACTTGTACAATCCGGCTTCTGAGAGACGAAACAGTGGAGGGCATGGTGCGGCCAAGGCCACCCTTGGTGCGGCACCAAGGGTCCTTGGTGCGGCACCATGCTGCTTTCCAACTTCCAATTTTGTGCACTTTTACCCCCTGCAGTTCACTGTTTCGCGCATCCTGCTTTTCCTTTCGTATTTTTGACTCCTGTAACTTGACATTTGTTAAGTTTTAACAGTTCTTGATATTTTATGTCAGTTACATACCAGGGGTACGAAATTTGGGTGTCTACACTAAGTTCTCAAGGTTAGCAACATTGTGCAACCCAACAATCCATATCTTCCCAACAAAATCCCCAAAACATGGTTCATAGGTCAACACTTAACATTTAAAGTCAACCATCACATTTCAAGCATGTATCTCAAATTAGCAATTAATCATGTATGCTTTCATCCAAAATAACTATTTATCTCAACAAGATGTAAATTCATCTAGCATGCTCATAATCAAGATATAAATTCATTTAGCATGCTCATATCCTTCAATTCATAACTTAGAGTTGACCAACATACTCTTATTTGCATAAAAGTCAACTCAACCAAATAAAGTCAAACATTACATTTTAATCATGTAATCCATAATGATAATTCATTATTCATGCTCACAACCAAAATTCATGAATTAGTTAGCAACATAATCTCATATACATGAAAGTCAACTTTATTCTCAAAAGTCAAACGAAGCATTCCAACATGTAACCCAATGAAAAAATTCATCTTTCATGCTTACAATCAAAATTCAAGATTCATCAAGTATACTTCCTAAACTTTAAACATATACATGTGTGATTCCAACAACTCATAGTATTCCATAAAATCCTCCAAAATCATTCATATATTCAATAACTCATTTACTACATATTCAACATATCAAACCCTAGGTTTCTAGGGGATTATATGCTCATCAATCTCAAGTCCAAAATCACAAATGAAGCTTAATAATATATTTCATTAAACATAGAAAGCATCCTATTTATGCTTCTAACAAGTTCACCCAACAAAAGTCCAAAAATCAAAATAAAACCACACACAACATGTTTGTGTACTCATTGACCTCAAATAGCAATCCTCTTTGTTTTCCTTAGGGTCAATGAGCACAAAATCAAGAGAAGAAGGAGTCTAGTAGCTTACTTGACTTAGATGAAAACTCGAAGGAACGGAAATCCGATCGGTGTAGTTGTTCCATTTGACGAGGGCTTCACGAATCCAAAGTTTGGAGGCGATCCAACGGTCAGATCATCGAGGATTGGAGGAGGAAGGAGGCTAGGGCTACAAGCTTCCATGTCTCCCAAGTCTCTCTCACTCATACGGTTGAAGAAGGGGAAGAAAATGAGAGGATTTGGCTGAATTTACAAAGGGAGGAATGTATTTATACTTCCCCAACTAAGTAGGGCACAATAGGAATTTCCCTTGTACAATTAGTGATCATTAGATGTAATCCACCACTAATCAAATCTTAATTAACTCCCTAAACATGTTAGGACATGATTAGGACTTAGTATGAGGGTTAGGGTTTAGGGGGGGGGTGTTTAGTGGGGGTAGAATAGGAATTGAACATCAAAAACCAAAACAGGGAGTTGCTTGATTCGACACCCATGCGGTCGCATGGGCTCATAGTGAAGCGACCGCTTCACACTATTCCATGGCCTTGGTGAGTTTTTTGTTGACTTCGATCGGTTACGGCCCTTCCCGCATGCAACCGCAACCCTTAAAGCTTCGAAACAGCCTATAATTGAACCCTAAAACACCTCAAACATTTGGCTAAACCAAAAAAGTCTCAAACCATTCTCAAAGTAGGTCTAAACTTCCATAAACAACACCCGAAACAACTCAAAGCGAAACCGACGCAAGGCGTAACAACTTGCTAACGAAACGTCGAATGAAACCACAAACTGATGGGAAACAACCCATGATTATAAACACTTCAAAGGGCTATTAAATAGGCCTGAATGCTTCTCAGATGATGAACAACAGACAAGAGAAAAGGACTCGAAAGACGAGACGATCACACGGCTCGATCTCGAACTACGCGATAGGAAGAATTGTTATCCTCGAAGCGTCAAAACTTCACGAGACTTAAGGAATGCATCCAACTAGAAGTATAACACATATAAACATGTTATTTAATCATCATGTAAAGATCTAGGACCAAATCGAGGTCAGGAACACAAAACCCGAGTAAACTCTCAATCGCGTCGCATTTCGACTATCGTCGAGTTACGACTTGTGACTTTAGCAAGTCAACAACTAAATGACATCTCTTAAAAGTACTTTGATCTTAATGTGATCTCTCATACACATCTAGAATCTCTCACGAGCCAAACGAGAAATCAACCAAGGAAGAAATGCGAGCATTACACGCAATTCAAGCTAACGGGGAATCGGGGTTTTTCATGACGACCCAATCCTGACCCCGAGGAAGGATCGCGGGTCGTTTCGTCCAAATAAGGACAAGACAAGCAAGCAAGGAATCAATTATCAAAAATGACGTGACACAACATTGGACAAGTAGTACAACTCAGCACTAAAAATACGGAATAATTTAAAACTTTGGAACCTGATATACCAATTACAAGCAAGTAAACAATTCTTCGACGACTTTATAACCAGAACCCAACAACCAAACAATTCATGCTAATATATATATATATATATATATATATATATATATATATATATATATTCCTCGACGGCTAAACACGTCAGAGAAATAACAAAAGTAAATAAGAGCTAATGGGTGCTCAGCGGAAGTCTTAACAAGTGAACCAATACATGCAAGCAAGGTTTGGCCTACAAGTGGCGAAAAACAACTTGAAGCATAAGTAGTACTATAAGTCTTAGTCTACAACAAGTACAAGTTACTACAATTGCACATTCCCTAGCGAAGTCTAAATGACTTGCTTTAACCCAAGCGTCCTTGCAAAAGAGAAACCAAAAGAGCCAATGCCACCACCTCTAGGTGAGCGATCACGGACAAGAGCAGATGAGCAACCTCAACGAGACGGGCCTGGATGATTAGGATCTAAAACAATAAAAGGAAGGGGGTAAGTCATAAAGACTTTGTAAGCCACCAATATACATGACAGGATATAATGCAAGGCATACATAACACGTTATCATATTTGATTATCAAGCAAGATCATACTAGCATGTAGTTCTCATGTCGCGATGCACGTTGTTTTCACATAAGTGCTTAAATAAATCACATAGGATAAGGATATGTTATGGAACCGGTGCCGCTTCGTAGATCTTGAAATAGACAAGGTTATCACGATTGTATTTGTCGGATGTACGTGTATGATACACCGACCACGATAGTGTTGTTTCAAGCGCCCTTTGGTTACGACAAGGTACTCTTCTCTACTGTGATCAGTAGTGAAGGGTGTGTGCAAGTTTATGGTGTGGTGACCCATTACTACCATGAATCTCGCACCTCATGACGGCGATGTATCGTTGACCATCAAGACAATTCACGTATGCCAGCTAGACTAATGGTATGCCAAGTAGATATTTACTTGTCACACAAAATCAAGTAAGGAGCGAGTTCGAAAAGAGCGAACTTGTTCAAGTCAAGTAGATGTTTACTCATGTAATAAATCAAGTATGGGAGCGAGATCGAAGAGAGCGACTCGTCCAATGAAGTAGGCATGTTACTCTACGATATACAAGTCTAGCATGAGATCAATCACATTAAGAATTCTCAAAAGCTATAATACAATTCAATCAAACTCTAAACGTTGTAGGGATTGATTGTAGTGTCGGTATTGTTCAATGACTCTCTAGGTGCAACTCCGTTGAGTTATCGCTAAATTATTTCCAAGTAGACGATGAATGCTTTATGCAATTCATTGCTCTTTCCTATGTTCTCCATTCATTTAAAATTAGACTACTAAGTCATTCATGACTTTAGTCCATAAATATCAAAGTTCCCAATTTGTGAACCCTAGAATGATCATCATTTTGAAGTTCCCATTTACAACAAGTCCAAGAACAAAAGTTATTCCAGATCCATTTTAGAACACAATTCATACTTGACACAAGTCCAAATAACCAATTATGAGTCATTAACCCAAAATTTATAGAAAATTAACTTTAGATATTTCAAGTTATTAACATGGTGCATGTCTTCTTGAGCATGTATCTAGAAACTATCATGAAGGGAGCATGCTTGATATTGAGCATACAAAAATAGGGGATTGGGAGCTTACTTTGTTCGAAATCAAATGGTTGGATGATAAAACAAAGCAAGAAACTCGTACATAAGTCACACCAAAAATTAAACACGAGCGTGTGCAAATGTTAACCCGACCAAACCAAAATAATACCAAGTTAATACCCAAGGTCCCCCAATTCATCCAGGGCCAAACCTAGATGAAAATAATACTATCCGAGTAATACGACAATAAACACAATGGTACGAACTCGTACGACAACACGATAACTAAAATCACGAATCGGAGAATCAAACTTACGATGACAACTACTATGAACGTTGTGGGCACATGTAAACTTGTAAACATGGTTGTTATGAATGTAAATGCATCCGAGCAAGTACATAAATACCTAGGATCTATCAAAGGTTGCGAGCAAGAATGAAGTATGTAAACGTTCTATCGAGTCAAGTACTTAAGGATTCGGGGTCTCACAATGTTATCCTTTTTGTTTGATACTCTCTTGTTCACAACTATTGAGAGTTTGAATCTCAGCTGCCAACACATATTTCTCAACAGCAAGCTTTTCATAGTTCTTCGCAAGTATTACATAGGCTACCCTGAAGGTGTTGAACTCCTCAAGCATATCTTTATTATCCTTGAGCAGTTTTTCCTTACTAAAGTTCTTACAGTTGTTCTCAACCTCTTCACAAGGATGAGGTGAGATTTCAACTTCATGTTCAGAGTCATAGGTGGGACTTGATTCTTGAGCTATTAAGCATATATTAGCTTGCTCACAATAGTCCTCGTCCTCTTCTGAATCAGTCTCAAACCATGTAGCGACCTATTTTTCTTCAATGTCCTCAGCCAACATATGTCTTTGTTTTTGAAATTTCTTATAAGGAGGTTTTCGGTATGCTTCAAATTTTGCCTTTGGACATTTGGAAGCAAAATAACTAGGTTTCCTATAGTTATAACACACGAGCTCATTGTTAGATGAGGCTTCAACAGTCTTTCTAAATGGGTGCTAGTATGTTTGTCCTTCTTTCCAGATTTTGCAAATTTCTTAAAATGTTTTACAAATATAGCAAACTGTTCATCGGAAAAAAAATCATTTTCACTGGAGGAAGTGGAGGGTTTGCCATCAATTAGAACAGTTTCTTGTACCATGGCTGGCAAGGACACAATTTTTAACTGCTTGTTCTACTCTAGAGCTTGACTGACTTCGATCTCATAAACCTTCAGACTTGCATAAAGACTACGAAGAGTCATTTTGTTCAAGTTCTTGGATTCTTTAATAGCGGTAGTCTTAACATTCTAAAAACTAGCCAGGGAGCCTAGAAATCTTGTGTTCATTTCATTTTTGCCATAAGTTTCACCTAGAGAAAAGCAACTAGTAATTACCTCACTGAAATGATCATATGCTTGTCTCAAGGTTTCTTTAAGATCATTCTTGAAGGAGTCAAATTGCTGGATGAATGTGTACATCTTGTTGTCTCTTGTATCTTGGTCTCCTTCCAAGTATTCTACAAGAGCTTCCCACATCTCTTTGTCAGATGTACACTGAATCACTTGTTGATAGATGCTGGTATCTAGAGAGCTTGTTATTATATTTATTGCTTTACTGTCTAGCTCCACTATCTTCCTTTCATCCTCTGTCCATTCAGCTTCTTCTTTAGCAACTTCTGGAGGATTACCACTAACGCTTGCAAGAAGATTTGGCTTCATTGGCACGTGACGTCCTTCTAGTACGCACTTCCATAACCGGTTATCAATAGAGTTCATATGACGCATTATCATATCCTTCCAAACATCAAAATGGCCTTCATCCAATATTGGGACGTGGTTCGCATTTTACATAGGTAGCATATAGTGTGTTTGTGCTATTGGATCTTTTATCTCTGAAGAGGTTAATCTTGGACAAACTTGTTTCTGAAGAGCTAAGTTCTAATGCCAATTTTTAGTCCCAAATGGCACAATACTAGGCTAGAAGGGGGGGTTGAATAGCCTAGTTACGCTTTAAAACGTTTCAGAAGAGTTCCTAAAACAAGTACTAACAACCTATTGAAAAAGTTGAAGTAACGGAAGACTTGTAAGGAAGAAAAACTAAGTCTGTTGGTGAAGCACTACCAGTAGACTTGGTTGTTTACTGAAGTTTGATGCTCAAGGAATAAGTTAAGTTTGCATTTAACAATATACACAGTAAGTAAACGAACACCGAGAACACAAGTGTTTTGAGATGGTTCGCACTATAAAAAGTAATATGTCCAAGACTACTTTCAAAAATGTGATACCAAGACTACTTTCAAAAATGCTTTATTTCTTATAAAGCATTTTTGAAAGTAGTCTTGGTATCACATTTTTGAAATATAAACAGGAGCTTTCTCTCTCTAACTTCTCTCTTTTAGGGTTTCGGTTTGTTCTGTTTGCCGGCAGCCCGCCATGGCGGCTGTCCCTCCGGTGACTGACCCCCCTCCTCCTGTTCCTCCCGTCCCCTGGTTCTATGCGATGGCTGTGCATGCTGCTCCTTCTCTAGCGTGTTCTAACCCTAGCAAGGCTCCAGCTTTGTTGGAAATCCCTTTGCCTCCACGTCAAGTCGTGGATATCAACAATGAACGGGTTGTCTGTTTACCCCTCTGGAGCTTGATTTAGCATCAAAGCAGTTCTCTAATTCAATCATCCTCAAATTTTCGGTTGGGCGGCCAACACTTAATGTTATTCATGATCACATAGCTACTTCTTGGCATCTTACGGGCACTTTTATCATTGGGCTGTTAGACCCTAGACATGTGTTAGTTCATTTGGCTTCTCAGGAGGATTTGGTCCGTGCTTTATCTATTGAATCACATATGATTCAAAGTAGTATGTTCCGATCATTCCGGTGGACTCCTGATTTTTTTTTTTTAAAGATAGCCCTAAAGTGGCTGTGTGGATCAGGCTACACCAACTTCCTCTCCTATATTTCAATAATGCTTTTCTACGGCGTATCGACAATACATTGGGCCGCTTTCTTAGGGCGGATGATCGTACTCTCGCTCTAACACATCCTAGTTATGCTCGTATATGTATTGAGGTGGATGTTTCTGTTAAACTTCCCCATCGGATTTGGTTAGGATCGTCAAAAGAGGAAGGATTTTGGCAGAATATTGAGTTTGAAGGGAATATTAAGTTTTGTGAAGGTTGTGGCCTGTTAGGTCATCTTGAGGACACTTGTAGACGTAAATGTCGGGCTCCGGTGCGCACGGATACGCTAATGGACGGCTAGAATAATACTGTACCTCCGGTGGTGGTGGCTCCTAACATTCCTCCAATGGTTGATCCTAACCCTACTCCCCCGGTTGTACAAACTCCCAAGAGCCCAGCCAAGATGACTTCGGTGATAGGCAACCAACAGTGTCCACCAGTGGCTTCTACCAATAAGGTAGGTATTGATGAATCCCCTTTAATGCAAACTAAGCAAACTATTAACAAAGGAAAGGAGGTTATCGATGTTGATTCGACTGAGGAGGGTACGAAGATGCCACCAAAGCAGCCTAAACAGGTGGTTATTCTTCAATGACAAAGTGATCTTCGGACTGATGTTCAGACTCATTTGGGTAAATCACTAACAGCTAAGGAATTGGCAATGCCATCGGGTGGATCGTGTGTGCAGACTGTGAAGGATAATATTGTTGATCACGGCAATTCCTTTGCCTCTTTGTCTAATTTACAGGAAGACTGGGAAGACGTGCTCCAACAATTACAGAAACTGCCTCTCAAAGTTCAGAAAGCCACATCCCTTGAAGAGTACCATGGAGGGATTCGGAACTTACACAAACGTTCCAGGTCTGTGGATGACATTACTGATATTTCAAGGTCTGAAGCTGAGGTTAAGGATTTCTAATCTGAATGTAGTAAACAACATAGGAAGGTGAAGCAATCAAACTTTCTTAAAAAGAATAAGCGCTGAACACGTGCTCGAGCTAATAAGGCTTCGGCCTCGGTCACTAAACAGTAATTTGGTTTTTTTATGGCTGTTCTCATATGGAATGCCCGCGGAGTGGGCAATAAAGATACTTTGGATTATTTAAGGGTTCTCAAGACTCAACACAACCCTCTTCTTTGTGCTGTTCTGGAGCCTAAACTGCCGGGTGAAAGGTTAGCTAAATTTGCGAGAAGGTTAAAGTTTAAATTTTGTATGTATCAGAATCCTACTAATAAGCATATTTGGTTACTTTGGGATGATCAGGTAGTTTTAACTTTATTGATGCCACTAATCAACACATCACGGTGCGTGTTATACTGAATCAGACGCATACCTTATCGGTTTCTATTGTTTATGCACAGTGCACTCGGGTAGGCCGACAAGACTTATGGTCCCAACTTTATAATATTTCGATTGGGTATAATGAACCTTGACTAGTAGGTGACGATTTTAATGTGAGTATGCACATGTCAGAAAAACTTGGAGGTAACGGTTTCGATCATAATAGTATTGCAGATTTTGTTAATTTTTGTCACTTGGCTGGTTTGGAGGACACGGATTTTAAAGGTAGTAAGTTTACATGGTGCAATGATCATGACTTGGGATCTCGCATTTGGCAGCGGTTGGATAGGATTCTTTTGAATGGTGCTTATAAAGCAGCGTATATGTGTTGTCGTGTTCGTCATCTCACTAGATCATATTCTGATCATGTTTCGCTCCTTATTGAGTTTCCTTTATTAAGAAACCGAAAGGGGGTTTCATATTTCATAGAATGTGGTTGGACCATCCAGAGTTCCTGATGCAGGAGCAACGGAGTCATGCGCTGAGAAGGCCTTGGACCTACTGCCGAGACAAGACGAGAGTTTGTGTTTATCTTGGGCAGGCTCGTTAGGAGTGAATTATAGGACAAGTTACGGGTGTGGGCTGCAAGGATTTTGTGGAGTCACGTGTCTTACGTGGGATGATTAGGAAAGGCAGCCGGCTGTGATAAGAGGAAGAGATAATTCCCGACTTCTCATGCAAGTTGGCCGAGTGGTGAAGAAGCATAGTAGGTTAGGTCTCCATGTTGGCAATGTATTTATTATCTTAGGTAGTTTCCTTTATTTATTTAATTCTAGAGAGGTAGAAAGTCTTTTATTATAGGAAGTCTTTTTCCATTTAGTTTAGGATTGTTTTGTAATGCCTTTTTAAGGCAAATCTAATTGAATCAATCGGCAGATTTTGATGAAATAAGAAAACTACAAAGAACATGTTCGTTCTTTTTGCCCAAAATCGAGTGAATCATTACTAAGGTGAGTGAAGCCGAGGTTGGTTTATTCGTCGGAATTCTTTACGTCGAACGAGTGAAGTTCGACCGGTGAGTCCGCCTATCCGTTTCTTTTTCTGTGTGTTGTTATTGTGTTATATTTGAGGCTGTTTTAAACTCGAGGGTGGGCAGCTTGTTCACGTGTTTGGAACAGATCTTTTTGGTGCTGTTGGAGGGGCTTGTTCGGACTAAGGGTGGTACAACATTGCGAGATAGAAGTGCTCGTAGTCATATTTTACCACCGTATCAAGTGGTATCAGAGCTCAGTCATTACGGATCTCTTTTTCGTAATCGATCATGGAGGAGATCAGCCAAAGAGAAAGAATTTTTAAAACCCGTGGATTCGTCCTAGATAAGGTATGTATCATCGCTATTGATGGAGGGAGTTGTGTGAATGGAGTTTCAGAATCCTTGATCAAGGAGCTTGAACTGATCACCATAGATCACCCCTACCCGTATGAGATTTGGGGACTTCAGGAAGATCAGGGGTTTAAAGTCTCTCGGCAAACCAGGATTACGTTTTCTATAGGGAAATATGAAGAGAGCGTGTTGTGTGATGTTCTACCCATGAACTTCTGTCACGTCTTGTTGGGACGCCCGTGGCAATTTGATGGTGATGTCGTCCACCATGGTAGAGAGAACATGTTCGTGGTGACACAAAGGGGGAAAAGATTTCGGTTAAAACCGTCCACCACGATGAGTATCGAAGACAGCCGGGGGGTTGTGCGGAGCACTCCCGAACTTGGACAAGAATGCGTGTTGGTGGCTGAGGAAGCCATGAAAGAAGAATCGATGGTTGTATTGGTGACCCAAGGGACTCAAGAAACGGTGAAGGAAGATGAGCACCCGATCACAAAGGAACTGATTGAAAGGTTCAAGGACGTGTTTCCCGAAGAACTACCACCTGGGTTACCTCCCGAGAGAGGAATAGAACACCAAATCGACTTAGTCCCTGGGGCCCCTTTTCCGAACAGACCTGCTTATCGGTGTAATCCTACGGAATCCAAGGAACTTCAGCGACAAATCGAAGAGCTCATGGAGAAGGGCTTCGTACAGGAGAGCAAAAGTCCCTGCGCTGTACCTGCCATTCTAGTTCCAAAGAAGGATGGAACATGGCGAATGTGTATCGACAGTAGAGCAGTGAACAATATCACGATTAAATATCGCTTTCCTATACCCCGAATAGATGATTTGATTGATGAATTACATGGTGCCAAAGTTTACTCAAAAATAGACTTACGAAGTGTGTATTATCAGGTTAGAGTTCAAAAGGGGGACGAGTGGAAGACCGCCTTCAAGACAAAGTACGGGTTGTACGAGTGGAAGGTGATGCCTTTCGGACTCACCAACGCGCCCAACACATTTATGAGGCTGATGAATGAGGTGCTACGGCCTTTCTTGGGAAAGTTTGTGGTGGTATATTTAGATGACATCCTTGTCTACAACAAAAGTTTGGAAGATCACATAGCACATCTGGAAGCATTACTCACTGTGTTGAGGGAAAACAAATTATATGGGAAGTTAGAAAAATGTTCCTTCATACAACCGAGAATAAGGTTTCTTGGATACGAATTTTCGGGAGAAGGGATTTTCGTGGACCTGACTAAGATAGAAGCGATCAAAACTTGGCCCATACCCACCACTATCACCGAGGTCAGATCTTTCCTCGGGTTAGCTTCGTTTTATCGAAGGTTCATCCAGAATTTCAGTACACTGGCAAGTCCAATGACAGAGACATTGAAAAAGGGCAAGTTTGAGTGGACACCCTCGGCACAAAGGGCGTTCGAGGCACTTAAGGGTAGACTGTGCGAAACTCCCGTACTTGCTTTACCCGATTTTTCGCAACCGTTCGAAGTGGAATGTGATGCTAGCGGCATGGGAATAGGAGCTGTTCTGATCCAAGGAAGACGTCCAGTAGCCTACTTCAGTGAAAAACTGGGAGGGGCAAGGCTAAACTACTCGACTTATGACAAGGAATTTTACGCGATTGTGCGAGCCTTAGACCATTGGAGTCACTACTTGCGTCCTAGCCATTTTGTTCTACATTCAGATCATAAAGCCCTAAAGTATATTCACGGGCAACACAAGCTGAAAACTCGACATGCAAAGTGGGTAGAGTTCCTTCAGGCGTTCAACTTTTCTTCGAAGTACAAAGATGGGAGGAGCAACGTCGTGGCAGATGCCTTGTCCAGGAGATACTGTTTGTTAACAATGTTGGATGCCCAACTGCTGGGATTTCAGATGATTAAGGATTATTACAAGGATGATCCCGATTTTGGAAAAATTGTTGAGGGATGCGAGAAAGGAAATCACGGGTTGTACAGCCTTCAAGACGGGTTCCTTTTTCGGGGAAACCACCTATGCATACCGAAATGTTCCATGAGAGAGCTTCTGATTAGAGAAGCACACGGGGGCGGATTAGCAGGACATTTTGGTGTTGATCGAACTGTGGGGCTACTTCAAGAACATTTTTTTTGGCCAAAAATGTTAGGGAGTGTTCAAGCGATTATTCAGCGTTGCGGGACTTGTCAGAAGATGAAGAGCACCTTCCACAAGGGTCTATATACCCCTTTACCCGTCCCGGAACAGCCATGGCGTGATCTCTCCATGGATTTTATAATCGCTTTGCCAAAGACCCAACGGGGGAAGGATGCGATCATGGTGATAGTGGATCGATTTTGCAAGATGGCTCATTTCATTCCATGCCATAAGACGGATGACGCTTCTTTGGTAGCAGATTTGTTCTTCAGCGAAATAATTCGTCTGCATGGACTGCCCAAAACCATTGTGAGCGATCGCGATAGTAAATTTCTTAGCCATTTTTGGAGATCTTTATGAAAGTTGGTGGGCACAAAACTTCTGTTCAGCACTTCACACCACCCTCAAACAGACGGCCAAACGGAAGTTACGAATAGAACTTTGGGGGCCTTGTTAAGGGGTCTAGTTGGGAAGACACAAAAGGATTGGGACACGAAATTAGCTCACGCTGAATTCGCGTATAACCGCACCCCGACTTATGCCACGAAGCGCTCGCCGTTTGAGGTCGTTTATGGGACAAACCCTTGTCTGCCGATGGACATGGTGCCGGATAGGAAGGAGGAGCAGGTGCATAAGGATGCGTTGAGTAGGTGGAAAGACTTTCAACAACTCCATGAACAAGTGAAAGCCCGGATTGAAAGAGTTAATGAAGAATATAAGAAGAAAGCTAATAGGAACCGGAAACAAGCAAGTTATCAGGTAGGCGATCTAGTGTGGCTACATCTACGGAAGGAACGGTTTCCAGGCAGAAGGAAGAACAAGTTAATGCCCAGGGCAGATGGTCCATTTCGAGTGCTGGAAAGAATAGGCGACAGCGCTTACAAACTAGAACTTCCAGGGGAATATTCAGTTAGTGCGACTTTCAACGTGGGGGATCTGTCACTATATTTGGAAGACGCGGTATTGCAAGAATTGGGGCCAATTCTTTCAAAAGAAGGGGAGTATGATGCGGGAGCAACGGAGTCATGCGCTGACAAGGCCTTGGACCTACTGCCGAGACAAGACGATAGTTTGTGTTTAACTTGGGCAGGCTCGTTGGGAATGAATTATAGGACAAGTTACGGGTGTGGGCTGCAAGGATTTTGTGGAGTCACGTGTCTTATGTGGGATGATTAGGAAAGGCAGCCGGCTGTGATAAGAGGAAGAGATAATTCCCGACTTCTCATGCAAGTTGGCCGAGTGGTGAAGAAGCATAGTAGGTTAGGTCTCCATGTTGGCAATGTATTTTATTATCTTAGGTAGTTTCCTTTATTTATTTAATTCTAGAGAGGTAGGAAGTCTTTTATTATAGGAAGTCTTTTTCCATTTAGTTTAGGATTGTTTTGTAATGCCTTTTTAAGGCAAATCTAATTGAATCAATCGGCAGATTTTGATGAAATAAGAAAACTACAAAGAACAGGTTCGTTCTTTTTGCCCAAAATCGAGTGAATCATTACCAAGGTGAGTGAAGTCGAGGTTGGTTTATTCGTCGAAATTCTTTACGTCGAACGAGTGAAGTTCGACCGGTGAGTCCGCCTATCCGTTTCTTTTTCTGTGTGTTGTTATTGTGTTATATTTGAGGCTGTTTTAAACCCGAGGGTGGGGCAACTTGTTCACGTGTTTGGAACAGATCTTTTTGGTGCTGTTGGAGGGGCTTGTTCGGACTAAGGGTGGTACAACATTGCGAGATAGAACTGCTCGTAGTCATATTTTACCACCGTATCAATTCCTGTCCTTTGTTCAAGCTCAATGGGATCGTCATGTCAATGGTAATGCGATGGAGGTTCTGCATCAAAAGCTTCATTATCTGCGTAAGGAATTAAAAAGCTGGAATTGGCGAGTCTTTGGTAACGTGCAGCGTATGATCTCACAGCTTCAGGACTCTATCTTACAGCTAGAGGTGGTGAGCCATTCCGGTGGCAGTGACCAATTGGATGCATAAATTTTGGGCCTTCGACATCGGCTTCATTAATGTATTGGCTGCGAATCTGAAATGCATCAATGCAAGTCCCGGCAACTTTGGCTCAAGGATGGTGAGAGAAACACTTCTTTTTTCCATGCATGCCTTCGGGATCGTTAACATGTGTCCACTATTAAGCTTAAAAATGCAAATGGGTCGTGGTGTCATGATGAACAGGAGATTGGAAATAGAGCTATGGCGTTTTTCTCGAACCTTTTCACTCGATCTGATCATAATGTCTCTGTCAATATTTTTGATATGGTTACTAATCGACTGGATATTGATGCCAACTTATCTTTTCAGACATCTCCCAGCGAAGATGAAATTTGGAAGGTAGTTCAAGAGCTTAATCCTGATAGTGCACCGGGTGCGGATGGTTTTACGGGCTGGTTTTATCAAGGCTGTTGGAACATTATTAAAAAAGATGTCGTTGAGGCAGTGCAATCTTTTTTTGCGGGTCAGTATATGCATAGAGGTTTGGCTTCGACGGTTCTTGTTCTTCTTCCAAAAGTAAGTGATCCTGCAGGTTTAGGGGATTTTCGGCCAACCAATCTTTGCAATTTTTCTAGCAAAATAGTTTCAAAAATTCTTGCTAGTTGGTTATCTATCTTGCTTCCTCATCTGATTTCTCCGGAACCGTCTAGGTTTGTGAAGGGCCGTAATATTCAAGAGAATATAGTTTTAGCTCATGAGATGGTACATCGGATTAATAAAAAATGTCGTGGAGGTAACATTATTTTTAAATTTGATATGTCCAAAGCCTATGACATATTAGAATGGGAATTTTTACTTCGGCTTTTTTTGATGAGATGCTCTTTGATTTCTCGTCTGATTAGTGGCAATTGGTATTCTATTCGTATTCAGGGTATGAACTATGGTTTTTTCCACTCTTCTCGTGGTGTTAGACAAGGTGATCCGTTATCCCCTCTTTTGTTTATTCTTACTCAGGAAGTTTTAACTTTAAACATTAATCATGCTATCCGCTCGGGATATATTACGGCTTTTAATCATGGTTGGGGTGATGTGGCTATCTCTCATTTGTTATATTCTGATGACATGTTACTTTTTTGTAACGGTGGGCAACGTTCTATCTATGCGGTTCGAGATGTGATGAATTCTTATGCTCAAGCGTCAGGTCAACTGGTAAACCTTGCTAAGAGTGGATTTTATACAGGGGATTCTTGTTCTAGTTGGAGAAAGAATTTAATTTCTAGATGGTCTGGATGTTCAGCTCAGTCTTTTCCTTTGAAATATCTGGGTGTTTCTTTATTTCGAGGGAGGTGTCGTCCTCAGTATTTCGAAGATCTTGTTCGTCGTGTTACCCAGAAAATTAGGGGATGGAAGGCTAAATTATTATCTTTTGGAGGAAAAATTGTGTTGTTAAAAGCAGTTTTAAGTAGTATTCCTATCTATACTTTGGCTGCCATTAAAGTGCCGAAAGCGGTTCTTTGCCGTATTGAATCTCTTATGGCGGGTTTTCTGTGGGATATCAATGGGGATAAGCGTACTCATTGGGTAGCATGGAATGTGATTTGTCGGCCAATTCAAGAGGGAGGGCTTGGTCTCCGTACGTTAAATCAGGTGATGACCTCTCTGCATGCTAAATTGGCGTGGGCTGTTATCCAAGGCAAATGGTTATGGGCTAGTTTTGCTAATGCAAAATATAGGGTGGGTTTGAATGAGTGGCGGTCAGGTTTGGGTTCCCATGTGTGGCAAGCTATTCATAATGTTATTGCAAATATTCAGTTGCAGTCCCAATGGATTATAGGGCGTGGAGATGTTCGTTTTTGGGTAGATTATTGGTGCGTCGAATATCTTCTTGGTTCTTCCCCGGTTGATGCATGTTTGCAAGTTAAAGATGCTCTTCCTGATATTGCGTCTTTCATGCCTCTCATTCCAGCCCATCTTCGCATGTCTGTTGCCAAGGTTTAGCTTCGTAATGAATCTGACAAATTGATTTATATTCCTGCTAAGGACGGCCATTTTAGTTCTTCGGTTTATTGGCAGTTTCATCGAGTTTCTGGGCAATCTTTCTCTTGGGCTAAGAAGATATGGCAGAAGTGGATTCCTTTAAAGGTGAGTGGGTTTATTTGGAAGCTTTTCCATGGTGCTGTTGTGGTTGATCTCAGATTGCATTCTAAAGGTATTGCTTTAGCCTCTAAATGTGTTTGTTGTGCTTCTTCAAAGTCTCAAGAATCCATCGAGCATCTGTTTCTTCGTTCGGAGTTAGCTTCTTCAGTTTGGTTCCATTTTGCTATTCGTTTTCAGAAGGTTAATAGATACTCCTCTATGATTCATTTATTTGATACTTGGTCTTCTAAGTCCTCTATTAAGAATCAAGGTGGAGTGTGCCAGTTGGGTATTTTCATGTTTGGTTGCTGGGAAATATGGAAAGCTCGGTGTTCCAAGATTTTTGATAATTCTGATATTAACTCGGCTTTGGTTATTAAGAATATCCAGAGGCATCTCCTTGACATGTGTAGTATTTTTCATCCGAAGGCTCCCTGTCGTGTTGGGGATTCTTTCGCTCTGTCTCTAAGCAACTTACCTGTGACGACCCGACCCGGATCCCAAGACGAGACCCCGAGGTCGTGCCGCTTCCAAAAAGGCACTTAACAAAAACAAGTAGCAAATAGTGGGTAAGGCCATAACGGCGGTACGCCAAAAACTTTAACACATGCGGAAGCGTACAATAAATAAACAGTGGCGCCCGAGCTAACAAGCTCAAACTAATACAACCTTAGAGATAATGAATCTCTTGGTCCAAAAATTAAAATCATGTGACGCAACAATAGGCACATATAACAATTTATGGCAATTATATATCAAGTCATCGGCGACGCTACGGCCGGAACCCAATATTAGACTAAGTCTAGAACTCTAGTCTAGCATGCTTAACGGCTAAAAACATGCCGGATAATAAACATATTAAACAAACCAATACATGGTTAAACAACAAAAGCATGATCAACATAAATACATAGGCACGACTAACATATGTCGGCTCTCAAAAGATTAAGAAATAATAAACATAAGTTCAAATATCACACAATAAAAGTCTTGCTACCCCACATAAAGTTTATATAACTTTATGTCCCGTCGTCCTTGCCAAAGTAAAAAGGTACTAATATTAACAAGGTAGCAACCTCGTCAAAGCTTCACCAATCGCAACTTCACAATCACTTCGAACCACTTGCACGGCTCGGATCTAGGGAAAACAATCAAAACAAATAGGAGTAAGTCATAAAGACTTAGCAAGTTACTAACATAACTTCCTGTCATGGCATCATGCTCAACAATAATAATTCATGCAATTGACATAATATGCATTTCATAAATAATCATGTCAAGGCATTCATACTTAACAATCTTGAATATCATGTTATCAACAAGTATAACATTTCATTAATTCCATCAACCATCATTTCATATCGTATCATATTCACGTAGCACATTATTCACATATAAGCACTCGTGAGTCAATTCATACAAAAGGGAGGTGATATCGTTACCCTTTTTCCGCGCATGTTGCTCCTGCAAAAACATGTGCCAAACTTATGTGTCCTCGATATCCCTTTCGTGGATATCGACGTCCCCGAGACATTTCCCCGCTCGAGTTCCGATAGTTATCAAAGTCATGTTTCCATACTACAACTAAGATCAACTACTTCCCTACCGTGGCCATCGATAGAGGGTGTAATCCGCGGGCGATCCATCAAAATCACGAATCTCACAATTCGTGAAGATGATGTATCGTCCCGCCCCAAAGACTCAACAAACCGACTCCAGCTGGACTCAAACTTCAAGCACACGTAATTCATGTTCATATGCTCAAATAAGTAGGCAAGTACTCTACAATCATCTAGTCATGCTTTTAATTCACAACTAGCACATAATCACATTAGAGATAAATCAAGACTCTAATCATCAAGTGTTCTTCATACACTTTAAAATGCTTGGAGGCTTAACTCCATTAATATTACCCCAAAATTCGTAGGACTTAGGCATATTACTCCTTAATGTCATACTAACCCAATGGTCAACTCCGTTGAGTTATAATCAATCTTTCAAAATTAAGGTATAGAAGCCATTGGCCTCAATACTCTCCTATGTCCATACTAACGTAATTAAATAGGTTACTAAGGTCATTAAACCCATAAAACCCCAATCAAACAATCAAGTATGAAACATAGAATCAAAGTCACAAACTAGGCATATACATTCTTGCCATTTCATCAAATATGCACCCAACACTTAAACAACAAAGTAGGGTGATTTAGCATACATTATCACACATAAATAGCATCCTAAAAATGGTTTATAACCTGTTTATAATCTGATCATACGACTTAAAATGTAGCATTTAGCATGTACGTGATCATAGCATCTCAACAAGTCTATCTATTTCATCAAACATGCTCCCAATGCTTAAACAACAAAGTAGGGTGATCTATCATACTTTATCACACTTAAATAACATCCTAAACATGGTTTATAACCTGTTTATAACATGTTTATAATCTGATCATACAATCAAAAATGTAACATCTAGCATATACGTGAACATAGCATGTCTACTAGCCTAACTATTTCACCAAACATGCTCCCAATGCTTAAACAACAAAGTAGGGTGATTTGTCATACATTATCACACTTAAATAACATTAAAATCATGATTTACAACCTGATTATAATCTGTTTACACAACCCAAAATACATCATTTAGCATATACGTGATCATGGCATCTCTACAAGCCTAACTATCTCATCCAATATGCTCCCAACACTTAAACAACAAAGTAGCATGATCTATCATACATTACTACCCTAAATGACATTAAAATCATGGTTTATAATAGGTCTATAATCTGTTCATACAACCCAAATTCATCACATAACATAATCTAGAACATGGCATCTCTACAAAGTCCTAAGTGCACTCATTGACCTCATATAACAAGATTGTTTTCCTAGGGTCAATGAGGCTAAAAGAAATAAGAAGAGATGTTGTAACTCACCTTAAACAAGTCCTACAAGTTGTACAAAAACGTCCATGCAAGGTTGGGTATGTGTTCTCCTTGCTCTCCTCTTCACTTCTACCGATCGGTTTTGGAAATGGCTTCTTCAATAGTTGGCCACCATTGTTGATCACTCAAGAAGCTTGTATAACTCTCTATAACTCCCAAGAATTGTTCAGCCAATGAATTTGGAAGAGGATGACTGATTATGGTGGGTTTAGTGGAGGTAATGGGCATGCAATGGCTGAAGTGGGGTGTCCAATGCATGTGTGTGCATGTTGGAGGTCTTTCTTGCCAAGTGTTGTACATGCATCCAAACCACTTGAAACTTGTCAAGCATGCATGAGAGGTTAGTTAGGACGAACTAGGGTGGTTTAGGGTGGGTTAGGTTGGGTTTGGGTGGGGTTTGGTTGGGTCAAAAGTCGAATATGCAGAAAATCCCGCAACTCTCAGAATGGACCTGCGGTCGCTTTGGGTAAGAGTGATGCGACCGCATCACTCTGTCATGCCTAATATTTCCATTTTAGCCCCTCGCAAGTTCTAGGCCTTTCCCCCTCGCACCCTCAAGTCCTCCAAAGCCCGAAATGGTCTAGAATTCAACCCTAAACACCTCTAAACAATAACCTAAGCAAATCAATGTTCAAACCTCAATCAAACATGGCTAAAAACTCAGATAGAACACTCCCGAACGACAACCGAAAAGGTCAAACGGAGAAGGGTTAACGCTCGAATCAAACTAGCGATCAAACCGACGATGCAACTAGCATTCAACCAACATCTAAAGCGTGTTAATGATGTTATGAGTGGTCTCTAACATTTATCCAAGTGTTTAAAACACAAAACACAAACCCGAGTTTCAAAGCAACTCGTGAAAGAAAGGTGCAAATGAGCATCCCAAACGACGTCAATGAACGTGCTATCGACTTTAAACATATAAGTGAGCTAAGTTAACATACTAATGATGATTATGAATGTATGAACTCATGCAATAAACGAGCAAGCAATAAACTAGGGTTTTACATTCTCCCCTACTAATAGGAATTTAGTCCCTAAATTCTTACCGTGATCTTCAAACAAATGGGGGTACTTCTCGCGCATCTCCAACTCGGTCTCCCAAGTCGCTTCCTCGATCTCATGGTTCTTCCAAAGAACCTTAACCAATGGAATTGTCTTGTTCCTCAATACTTGTTCCTTGGTGTCGAGAATCTTCACCGGTTTCTCAACATACGACAAATCAGGCTGAAACGAAATCTCATCATACGCAAGAACATGCGAATCATCCTTAAGATATTTCCGAAGCATAGATACGTGAAACACATTATGAATGTCCGACAATGATGGCGGTAAAGCCACCCTATAAGCCAAACTCCCAACTCGCTCAAGAATCTCAAAAGGTCCAACGAACTCGGGTGATAACTTTCTTCCCAAATCTCTTAGTACCCCTCTCGGCGATACTTTAAGAAACACATAATCCCCAACTTGAACCCAAATCTCTCCTCCGATTATCTCAGGTGAACTCTTCTGGCCGACTCCGAGCCGCAAGCAATCTATCCCGAATCAACTTCACGCCTCCTATCGACCGGCCGCACAATCTCGACCCCATAATTTTGCTTCTCCAACCTCGTCCCCAACAAACCGATCTACACCTCCTCCCATAAAGAGCCTCATACTCTGCCATCTCGATGCTCGATTGGTAACTATTGTTGTACGCAAATCCCCGCCAAAGGAAGGTGTGTATCCCAACTCCCTTTAAAATCAATCGCATAAAGCCCGTAACATATCTTCAAGTATCGAATTGTTCTCGGACCGGCCTGGATCGAGTGAGAAAAGTCAGGCTAAAGTTCAACTTGGTCCCTATGGCTTCCCCGCAAAGCCCGCGAAACCTC
>CM028383.1:44946052-45070554 GCA_013146195.2 Codonopsis lanceolata | reverse complement strand
CTTACATTTCCAACAATCCTTCTCACCAACAATGTTCAGTATGTGTCATCATCGTATCATGGAAAGGTGGTATTATCACGATTCCGGTAAGGTGGTGTTCGCCAAACAAGGGATGGTGTTTGCCGCCTCGCCTCAACTGTCCTGGTTCATTTCAATCATATGATCCAATCCATTTGAATTTATGATCATAATCTTCCCATGAAGTTATCATTGATCATTTGTTATCCAACATCCAAAGATTACCCATCTCATTAGTTGTTGGGCTCCAACTATATTGTATATTGTACACCAACTCCTGAAACCCATTTCTAACATAACGCAAACAAGATTCTCATATCATTCTGAACCAAAGGAAGAAGAGCAACATCATGTCAATTGAAATGCCAATAATATTTCATCCAGTTCCTTGAATAATCTTCATAGCTTCCTGTTCCGTATTTTTTTCCAGCCTGATGCAAAAGATCTTCAACCATGTTAAAATAATTCAAAATTATTCTTAACCAAAATAAATATGAAGAATCTCAACTGCTTACTTGTATTGGTCATCCAAAAATCTGTAAAGGTTAATTTTGTCCATACATTAATTTCTAAGAGATAAATCCCACACTTTTTATATGGAGCTGTGAACTTTTCATCCAAAATTTTTGGTTAAATTAATAGTCATTATGGTATTAGTATTATATATATGACTTCTTTCTATTGTCACTACTCAATAAAAGAATATCTGAAAAACTTTTACAACTTTCTCTTATAAAACTTTTTAATAAGTTATACTTTACTCTTGATATCTTATTCATCGATTTGGACAAATAAATATATCATTTCGATGTTCTCACCGTAGAACACATTTGTCAACAAACTAATTCCCAATTAAATGACACATAAAAAGAAATACATATATCATTCCAATTTTCTCACCGAGTAGAACACATTTGCGCATTATCTTGCCACTTAAAAACGCTATTATCCAAAACTTGATTTGGACAAATAAATATATCATTTGATGCTATCTTAGAGTAGAACACATTTGCACAATTACTTTTGTCAACAAACATGACACGTAAAGAAATTTGTGCCTCAAGTTGCACAATTTCTTTCACTAAAAACACTAATTTTTTAACAATAGAAGAGATGTATCCCACATTGGTTAAAAATTGATGTTGGTTTTAAAAAATTCTATTATTAAGTACCAATAGAAGAAATGCATCATACATTGTTTGAAAGTGATGTTGATTTTCAAAGTCACTAGAAAAACTAAAGTTTTTTAAAAGCTTCATATTGGATGCTTAATGAAGATTTATCCAAAAGGTATGAAGTTGACACAACCATAGTGTTTCCTCACCAACTATATATATATATATATATATATATATATATATATATATATATATATAATAAAATATTTTTACCATTATTTTCAATAGAAGATGTATATTTCACATTGGTTAGAAATGATGTTGAGTTTAAATCATTTATATTATTACCAATAAAGAGATGTATAGCACATTGTTTAAAAAGAAAATGTTAGATTTTAAAGCCTTTAAGCTAAAGACTTTCTTTATCACAAGAGATGTATCTCACATGGTTACAAAATATTTTACTATTATTACCAATAGAAGAGATGTATCACACATTGGTTAGAAATTGATGTTTGTATTAAAAATACTATTATTAATTACTAATTGAAAAGATGTATCATAAATTTGTTTTAAAGTGATGTTGGTTTTCAAAGTTTTTTTGATAAAGACTTTCTACCATTATTACCATAGAAGATGTATATCTCAAATTGGTTAAAAATGATACATTTTAATTATTTTAGATTATATAAAAAGACTTACTATTATTAGCAATAGAAGATATATATCACACATTTGTTATAAATTGATTTTGGTTTTAATTATTATTATTACCAATAAAAAGAGATAAATCTTATATTGGTTAAAAAACTGATGTTGATTTTAAAATCTTTTTAAATAAAAGACTTCTACTTTTATCATTAATAAAAGAGAAGAGAAGTGTGAAAGTTTTAAAACTTTTGGTTTCTAGCCATTAGCTAATAATAATTATTATTATTATAGTTAATATGATATGGGGTATTATATTAGTATATATAACTATTTCTATTGTCGATAGTAGAAGACTTATATTTAAAAACTTTTAACTAACATCAAAGGGACTTCTAACCAATGTGTGATAAAACTCTTCAAGGTTAGATATTACTTCTAATGACTCACTTTAATATCATACTTTTTTAAGCTTTGATATCTTATTCATCCAAAACTTGATTTGGAAAAATAAATATATCATTTTGATGTTTTTGACGTAGAAGAACACATTTGCGCACTTACCTTTGTCATCAACAAACAAATGACACGTAAAGAAATTTGTTCCTCAAGTTGCATAATTTCTTTCACAAAAAAAAAAAACTAATTTTTCAACAATAAAAGAGATGTATCCCATATTGGTTAGAAATTGATGTTGGTTTAAAAAAATTCTATTATTAAGTATCAATAGAATAAATCCATCATACATTGGTTGGAGTGATGTTGATTAAAAGTCAGTCACTAAAAACCAAAAGTTTTTAAGCTTAAAGCCCACATGGATGCTTTTAGAATGAAGATCCAAAGGTGGTGAGGTGACATAACCATAATATATATATATAATATATATATATATATATATATGAAAGATATATATATATATATATATATATATATATATATTTGATAAAAGATTTTACTATTATTACCAATAAAGATGTATATCTCACATTGATTAGATTAAAATGATGTTGAGTTTAAATTATTTTTATTATTTCTAATACCAATAAAAGAGATGTATAACACGTTGTTTAAAAAGCAAATGTTAGATTTTAAAGCCTTTAAACTAAAGACTTTCACTTTTACAAGAGATGTATCTCACATGGTTAAAAAATATTTTACTATTATTACCAATAGAAGAGATGTATCACACATTGGTTAGAAATTGATGTTTGTATTAAAAATACTATTATTAATTACTAATTGAAAAGATGTATCATACATTTGTTATAAAGTGATGTTGGTTTTCAAAGTTTTTTTTTTTGATAAAAGACTTCTACCATTATTACCAATAGAAGATGTATATCTCACATTGGTTAAAAAATGATGTTGATTTTTAATTATTTTAGATTATATAAAAGACTTACTATTATTAGAAATAGAAGATATATATCACACATTTGTTATAAATTGATGTTGGTTTTAAATTACTGTTATTACCAATAAAAGAAATAAATTTTACATTGATTAAAAACTGGTGTTGATTTTAAAGAGATTTTAAAGTCTTTAGAAAAGACTTCTACTTTTATCATTAATAAAAGAGAAGAGAATAGATATATCTCATTATATAGAAAGAGATGTTACTTTTAGATATTTTTTTTAGATAAAAAACTTTTACTACTATTACTAAATTATGAGATGTATTACACATTGGTTAGAGCGATGTAGGTATTAAAAGTCTTCTTATAAAAGAGTTAATACCAATAGAAAAAAATATGTATTTCACATTAGTTAGGAAAGTGATATTGGTGTAAAATATTTTTAGATAATGTATATCGCATTGGTTACAAAGAGATCCACATTATTTAGAAACATATATTGGTTATAAAATTCATAGATAAACGAATTTTTATGTTATTATCAATACAAGAGATGTATCACACATTATTTACAAAAAGATGTTGGTTTCAAAACTATTTAAGATAAAATACTACTATTATTATTATTTTTATGTTATAACCAATAGAAGAGATATATCCCACATTGTTTAGAAAGAGATGTTGATTTCAATATTTTTTATACAAAAGATTATTATTATGATTTTATTACTATAGAAGAATGCATCTCACATTTGTTAGAAATTAATGTTTGTTTTAAAAATACTATTATTACCAATAGAAAAGATGTATACCACATGGTCAGAAAGTAGGGGTGGCAATGCCTGGCACGGCACGTTAGCACGAACCAATAAGGCACGATTATAAAACACGATTACAGAGACAAATGGCACGATAAGACACTCCGAAACACGAAAAGACACGAAATTGTTAATATATTCAAATTAATATTTATTGTTGTATTTATGATCAAATAAGATAAATAATATTAAAACACGATAATGAGGCACGAATACGACACGATAACATGAATTGCCACCCCTATCAGAAAGAGATGTTTGTTTAGAAAAAGATGTTTGTTTTAAAAGTTTTTAGATAAAAGTCTTAAACTTTTATTACCAATAGAAATGAAAAAGAAGTATCTCACATTCTTAGAATATGAAAAATATGTATCTTACATTGTTTAGAAAAATATGTTAGTTTTAAAAGTATACTTTTACTCTTATTACCAATAAAAGATATGTATCTCACATTGTTTAAAAATAAATATTGGTTTAAAAAGTCTTTCGATTAAAGACTTTTTGTTATAAATAGAATAGATGCAAGTATTTCACATTGGTTACAAAGTATTCTACTATTATTTTCAATAGAAAAGATGTATCATACATTTGTTATAAATTAATGTTGGTTTTAAAAATATTATTACTACCAATAGAATGGATGTATCATACATTTGGTAGAGGGTAAAGTTTGTTTTTAAAGTCTTTAAATATAAGACTTCTACCATTATTATCAATAGAATATATCTCACATTGATTAGAAAGTGATGTTAATTTTAATTTTAGATAAAAGGCTTTTACTATTATTACTAATAGAAGAGATATCCTACATTTGTTAAAAAATGATGTTGGTTTTAAAAGTCTTTAGATAAAAAAACTTTTACTTTTATCATCAATGTAATATAAAAGATGTATCCCACATTATTTAGGAAGAGATGTTGGTTATAAAATTTTTAAAATAAAAGACTTCTACTATTATTACCAAATGATGATACGTATTACACATTGGTTAGAGAGTGATGTTGATTTTAAAAGTCTACAATTATTAGCAATAGAAGAGAAGTATTTCACATTGGTTATAAAAGTGATATTGGTTTAAAAAGTTTTGAGATAATGTATCTCACATTGTACAAAGAAATGTATCTCACATTATTTAGAAATGAGTATTGGTTATAAAAGTCATTAGATAAAGACATCTTTTGTTATTACCAATAAAAAATATGTATCCACACTGTTTAGAAATGAATGTTGGTTAAAAAATCTTTTATCTACTACTATTATTACTAATATAAAATATGTATACCACATGGTTAGAATGTGGTGTTGGTTTTAAAGTCTTTAAATAAAAGACTTAAACTTCCATTACCAATAAAAATATAAAAATAAGTATCTCACATTGTTTAAAAATGAATTATGATTTTAAAAGTTTTTAACAAAATGACTTCTAATATTATTATCAAGTTAAATGTTAATTTTAAAAGTCTTTAGATAAAAAAAAGTACTATTATTATTGATACAAAATATGTATCTCACGTTAGCTAGAAACTTATATTAATTTTAAAAGTATTTAAGTAAAAAAATCGTTTAATATTAGTAACAATAGAAAAAAAATTATAACCATGGAAGAGATTAACAATCTAATTATAATGTCTAAAAGTTATATTATTATTACAAAAATATATATATATCTCACATTGTACCCATGCGAAGCACATGCTAAATAACTAGTTGAAATAATAAACAATACAGGTTGAAGCTTCAATGTGACACTAACCGTAATCAATGCATTTATGTTTATTGTGTAATTCGTCTCTTCAAATGTGCTAGTAATGACTGAATGGCTCAACAGAATATGGATGATTTTAAGCGCAATATCTTGTTGTCCAGTTGAAAAGAAGAAAACAAATAGCAGTAATAAATTCAGGATAACTGCATTAAAAAAAAAAACCCGACCTATTTTAGGTATTGCAAATTAAACCATGATAATTGTTTATAGGCTTATTGAAACCTAGCCTATTTTTTATGTTTCAATTAGAACCCTCCGTCCATTTAATCTATTAAATGGTAACGGTCTGCTGAGTAGGATGTCAACGTGACATCCTACGTGGACTAATTTTATTTCATTATAAACCTTGTACAAATTTTGTAATTTCATAAAAAACCCTAAAATTTATTTTCACCAAATAAAGCCTTAAATTTTAAAATAAATAGTTATTTATATACCCATTTCATTTTAAGAAAATAAAGTTAATTTTTTAGAAAATAGGGCTCAAAATATGATGTAAGTTTCAATGAGTATTTAATATTTAAGACACATCCGATCATAAATAATCGTCATGTTTGATTTCGCACACAAATTAAGAAAAATAAATTATCTCTATTATAATATTGGTATAATTTGTATAACGTATTTGTTTAATATGTAATATTTTAATAAAAATTAAAAATTAATATATTTGTTTTAAAATGTATTTGTAATATTTAATATTATGTTTAAAACTATAATTTATTTTATTTATAAGTAATTTTTGAATATGTAATATATTAATTAAAAGTATAAACTAATTAATAAATTTAAGTTTTCTCCCTAACAATTATCTAAATTTCCATATTCACCTGCTTGATCTAACTAGGCCTACACACACAGATGTGAGCACATAAATGAAAAGACCACGTTGCCCTTTTATTTTTTGTAATTTTTTTAGCACGTCTATCTCTTACATATCAAATCTCACTCCAAAGAAAAGGAAAACAAAGGCTAAGCCAAACACTCCCTTCTCTCTCTCCTCCGTTCAAACCCAGCCGCCATCTCCTTCGCCCAGTGACCTCGCTCATTCTTCTCCGGCAAAGCTCCACCAAGGCCGCCATCTTCATCGTCCAACAGCCCTAGACCTGTTCGCCAGCAAGTCTTCTTCTGCCGCGGCCATCTATCTCCATCAGCTGCAGTCTCCATTTCTCAGTCACAGATCCAACAATCACCAACTCAGCTTCCACACCCGCCATGTCTGAAGCAATTCCCAATCTGCCTTATCTCTTTTTCCTCTGTTCTCTTCCTGCATCCAGCAGGCCCCATATCTCAACCCAGCCATCACCCGACCCCAACAACCCATCTTAAACCCCTTCCAGGCCGCCTCTGCTGTCGATCTTCTTTCACTCTCTCCAGCCTCCACCAAACACTCCATCTAGTCAGTCAGACCTCTCCACCATCTCCCATCCAACTCCGGCTCCCTTCCGTTCAAACCCAGCATCTTCTTCATCTTCACCGGCCAAGCCCTATCAAAACCCAAGTAGTTAGCCAACGCCATCTCCCTTCTCTCTCTTCTCCCTCTTCTCCGTTCAAACACAGACTGGAGGAGGATGGTCCGTGTTGGGTCCAGTGTTTGTGTTTGTGGTGAAGAGTGAGTTTTTGTTGGTGGTGGCACAATTACCAGAAGATGCTTTAGTGGGTTTGATCGTATTCGATGGGATGGTGAGGGTTTATGATCTTGAGTTTACTTAGTGCTTGAAAGTTGTGATTTTTAATGGTTTAAGTGAAAAAATAACAGATTAATTCAAATTTGGAAAGACATTCAACTTGTTTGATCACATTTTTTTTTGTTTTGTTAGGAGCATTATGTTAAAGACAACTAACCCCTTCTATTTTGCTCCTTAAAAAGTCGGCCATAAGAAACTTTTTAGTAAGGGTAATTTAGTCATATTGTATAAAATTAGACGGTAAAACTAACAGTAACGGTGGGAGGGGGGAAATTGATCTAAAAAACCAGCTCGAGGGACCACCTTCGATTGTTTTTTTTGTCCGGGGACCAAAACATTATTTTTCGACATGTCCAGAGACCAAACAATATATTAATCCTTTTAATTAATACATTACATATTCAAAAATTACTTATAAATAAAATAAATTATAGTTTTAAACATAATATTAAATGTTACAAATAAATTTTAAAACAAATATATTAATTTTTAATTTTTATTAAAATATTACATATTAAACAAATACTTTATACAAATTATACCAATATTATAATAGAGATAATTTGTTTTTCTTAATTTGTGTGCAAAATCAAACATGATGATTATTTAGGATCGGATGTGTATTAAATATTAAATATTCATTGGAACTTGCATCATACTTTGAGCCCTATTTTCTAAAAAAAATAACTTTATTTTCTTAAAATGAAATGGGTATATAAATAACTATTTATTTTAAATTTTAAGGCTTTATTTGGTGAAAATAAATTTTAGTTTTTTTTTAAATGAAATTAAAAA
The DNA here is from genome assembly GCA_013146195.2 of Codonopsis lanceolata. Taxonomy (NCBI): domain Eukaryota; kingdom Viridiplantae; phylum Streptophyta; class Magnoliopsida; order Asterales; family Campanulaceae; genus Codonopsis; species Codonopsis lanceolata. The sequence goes on along the minus strand of CM028383.1, from coordinate 45,062,349 downwards.
ATTTGTACAAGGTTTATAATGAAATAAAATTGGAGGGAAATTAGTTTTTGCTCCCATAAAGTCCACGTAGGATGCCACGTTGACATCCTACTCAGCAGATCGTTACCATTTAACGGATTAAATGGACTGAGGGTTCTAATTGAAACATAAAAAAAAAGCTGGGTTTCAATAAGCCTATAAACAATTGTCAGGGTTCAGTTTGCAATACCTAAAATAGGTTGGGGTTTTTTATGCATTTATCCCAATAAATTCAGATGCAGTATCCACTTGCTTAAAGATGATGTGATGAAATTGAAAGTCACGACCGAATTAATAGCATACTTGAAGACAATAAATCATGTTATAATTAGAAGGATTTAATATTAGAGAATAATATCTTTTTATTATTCTTGTTTATTTGTAATTAGTAATTAGTGGTAATTACTTTGTAGAGTTCTTTCCTTATTATGTTACATTCTTTGTATAGGTTTCTTATACCCTATTCCAAGTGTAACCCTAATTGTATCTCTCCCTATAAATAGGTGATTCAATCAATAGAAAGCTATTGATAAGCTTGTTATTTTCCTTTTATTTTCATTATTTTTCAGAATTTTATTGATTAATTTGAGTTTTAGTTAATGATTTATTGCATTTGAGATACTATTTTTATGTATTTTGTGCTTCATGTAGGTATCTCAAACATATTCAAGGTTTTATGGCTCAATATATGCAAATCGAGGCAATTCCGGGCTTTAATGTTAAGTTTTGATGTGTGCCGTTAAGTTTCGTCAAGTATTTCAAAGCACAGCAGCCTAACGGAGGCTAACTGGACTAACGGTGGACTTATTTGCAAAGTCTGGGAGCAGAAGGACTTCGCTAGCCAAAATTATAAAGCTAGGGGCACCGGAGTACTATTCTGGAAGCAAGGGAAGCCGGAGTAAACATTCAAAATCCAAGGGAGGACGGCAGCATTAATGAAACTTTCATTAATGCGCTGTCTCCACCAGATTCAGCCACGTCACCCGCCTCTTATGTTTGACACGCGTGTCCTTGTGATCTGGGTCAGCCCGCGTTCTGTCTGATCCTCCAGCCCATTCCCTCTATCAGTCCTCGCCCCGTTTCTCCTTGGATGACTCGCAGCCTCTCTCCCTGGGTTGCCCATGACCCTAGCCTCGATCCAGCCCCCTTTTCTTCTCTTTTTTGCCCTTAAAATCCTTTTGTTCTTCCCCTTTTGCCCCTGCCTCCTTTGCCCTTCATTTTATTTCCATTCCAGCCGGGGATTCAGGAGGAAGCCTTCAGGTTTTAGGACAGCAGCCCTAAAACTCATCCCATCTCCATTTAATCCATTCTTCCACCTTTCCACCTAATTCAAAATGCATCCATTTTGAAGGCTTGGAGCATCAAATCAAGGGTCAAGGGAGCAAGATTAAGTGAAGTCAACCCAAGATTGCAACATTAATTAGTTTAATTCTTCCACCTCTCTAATTATTTTAATGTTGTAATTTTTGGAGAAACTTTACATTTATCTTGATACCTTGATGATGAACTAAATATATTTTTGGATTGTGATTATTATCTATGTTGAATGTGATGTTTTAATTTAATTTCTCTCTATTTGATGTATTACTCAAATATTTTTGGTCATTATCATTGTGTGGTTAATGCTTTTAATGAAGTCATGAATCATTAAATTAACCCTAGAATGATAGGATACGAAGCGAAAGCCCTTCCTATTATTTCGAAAAGCGTGATAATTGTTTACGTCTATAAGGCACACCGATTGTCGAAGGTCGTAGATAGTCATTGGATGCTTGATCTATCACGCGGCTATTTTCTCCCCTAGGTTATGTGTTGCGATGATATGAGCCCGTAGCAAGGATGAGTGATAGCTAGGTTTTCTATACGTAGCGAAAGCCCGTAGAAAATATTAGTGTGCACCCGACTACCAAAAATTTGAGTTAAGAAAAATATAGAGAGTTAACCTTGATTTGATGTTGCCGCCGTTTCATTGTCGCGTTAATTTAGTTTACTTTATTGCTTTTATTTCGTTTATTTTAGTTTTATTTTTAATCTAATATCTGTTAGCTTAGATAAAATTAGGTGTGCCCAATTTTAGTACTTAGGATTTATTTCTAGCTCTATCCTCGTGGGATCGACTCGTACTTCGAACTTTATTACTTGATACGACCGGGTAATCTTGCCCGCGTTGCGTTCGCGCACATCAGCTATGCCATTATTCTAAACTTTATTTGTTTCTACATGGTATCAAAGCATTTCTCCTAAAACCCTTCCTCTTCCTCTAGCCGCCGCCTCTATCACCCTCCGCCATGGCTACCGAAAATTACTCCCTTACCATTACACAAACCTTCGACCTCATCAACATCTCTCACCACAACATCACCAAACTCACCTCCACAAACTACATAGCTTGGAAACTCCAAGTTGAGGCCACCCTCATTGGCTATGACCTCTACAAGTTTGTAGACGGCTCACACCCATGCCCACCTCCCACCGTCCTCGCCAAGGATGCTCAATCATACAAGGACGTTCCTGTTCCAAACCCACACTACAAACCCTGGATCCAACAAGACAAACTTTTGTTCGGCACCCTTGTTGGCTTCCTATCTGTTCCCCTGGTTCCTATGATCCAGCAGGCCGCCACCACCAGAGAAGCATGGGAAACTCTAGCTCACACCTATGCTCACCCGACTCGCGGTCACATCAAGAAGATTAAAGACTACCTCAAGCGGGCTTGGGCACTCAGTCGATCTCCGACTACATGCAGTCTGTCAAAAGTCGGGCAGATGAACTCGCGGCTCTCGGCAAACCTCTTGACCACGAGTACCTTATTGAGACCATCCTTGGTGGTTTGGATGATGACTATCGCCACATCATGCATGTAGTGGAAGGGCGGGACACTCCCATATCGTTTGATGAGCTCCATGAAAAACTTATCAGTCGAGAACTACTTCTGAAGCCACACTGGCCTTCTCGCATCTCTGCATTCACTGTTGCTATCTCGCGGAACCATAACTCGCATGCTCGGAACTCCTTGTAAGCTCAGCCAGCTCCCGCTCAACCTCGACAACCCCCTAAGCAGTCCTCGGCTTCTGCTCCCCGCAAACAACGACCTTATCTTGGTAAGTGTTAGGGTTGTCGCCAACGGGGCCACACGGTAGCTCGCTGCCCCAACTTTCAATTGGTCGCCACCACATCTCTGCCCGCTAACTCCAGCTCGGCCAGTAACTACGCAAGGCATCCTCATGGACACCTTGCGACCACAACAGACACCGGGACTCTGGGCTGGCTTCTTGACAATGGAGCTTCTCATCATGTTACCAACGATCTTGGTAACCTCCATCTTCACTCCAACTATCCGGGCACGGATGACATGGTCATTGGTGATGGTACAGGCCTACATATCTCCAAAACTGGTTCTTCTATCCTCCCCACCCCTGCACACACCTTTAATTTACAAAATGTCCTGTTTGTTCCTAGCATGAAACGCAATCTCATATCCATATCTCAATTCTGCATATCAAATAACATGTCTATTGAGATCTTTGCATCTTCTTTTCATGTAAAGGATCTACTGTGTAATACCCCGATTTCCGGTTAACTTGAATTGCATGCAAAGCTCGCATTTCTTCCTTTGTTGATTGCTTGTTTGGTCTGTGAGAGAGTCTAGATGTGTATGAGAGATCACATTAAGACCAAAATACTATTAAGAGATGCCATATAGTTGTTGACTTGCTAAAATCACAAGTCGTAACTCGACGATAGTCGAAATGCGACGCGATTGAGAGTTTACTCACGTTTTGTGTTCCTGACCTCGATTTGGTCCTAGATCTTTACATGATGATTGATTAACATGTTTATATGTGTTATATATACTATTAAGACATGTTTATTGTATAAGATTTGTATTACATTCAAATTTGTGAAAATCTGGTCAAAGATTAGCTTGTTTTTGAAATTTCAAAATATGACAAGCTTTATAACAAAATTATTTTTAGAGGGAATAATGACATGGACATGAGCTCTCCCGCCCAGTCCACGTAGGCAGCCACTAGGATGTCCACTTTCCCGTTACAAAAAATAACAAGTTTTTAATCAATGGTTTTAATTGGAAAAAAAAGTTGGGCTGCGGTTTTGCATGCAAAAAAAAAAAAAAAAACAACAACAACAACACATGGTTCAAAACGAAAAAAACTAAAATAGGTCATAGTTTTTTATGCAATTAACCATAAATTTGATATACGTTAAGTTTGAAAAAAATCATTTTAGCCCTTACTAAATGCACTTGCGCAACTTAACAGAATTTCTCTAACGGCATCCATCAAAAGGACTGCGACTGTGAAAATTTAATACTCTACTCAATTTTGACAAAAAAAAAAATTAAGCGACTAATACTGAGACTGGCCCAAAGTCAAGGGACTAATGGTACGATATATATATATATATATATATATATATATATATATATATATATATATATATATATATATATATATATATATATATATATATATGTTACTTTTCTAAAATTGTGTTTCTTATGTATATTCAAACTTTATCATAAAATTCGATGTTATAGGTTGATATTGCTTTATAATTTTGTTTGAGTCAAGAACAAATTTGAAAAATTTACATAAATTATTGTTACTACTTAGACTTGGTAATTGGGTAGGGGTTGGGTTGGGAGGGTAACGAGTCAGAACCCGTTAGAACATGAATGTTAACGGGTCAAAATAGATCGGGTTGTAATATAACATGTAACTGATTAAAACGGATCGTCCGTATCCTTTCCCCCAAAATAACTTACACATTTATAGAGTAAAAACTATCGAGCCAAAAATAGATAACGGGTCCGACCCAATACAACATGTTAATATTATTTGTTTCAATCCAAAATATTAACGAATTGGGTCGGATGTAATAATTTTCAGATCGGATCAAATGAATTAACGAGTTTTAAGTTATAAAATGTTGACCAACTAGTGTACTACCAATATATACTTAAACTATAGAAAGTGTGTACACTCTTATGAGAAAGAAAAAAAGAGACTATAGTAAGATTATAATAGGAGATAACCACAACATTTGTATATTTTTTTAGTAATAAATATTTGTTCAGATAAAATAGCAACATTCACCTAAAAGAATCAAATAGCAATTTTTGGGGGTGGAGTGCTAGTTTAGAAATTACCTTTTGGCTATCGCTGCACGATACTTTCTTCTGTTACTATTTTAAGGACATGTGTTTGGTATTGTGATTATAATATTCGTTTGTGATCCATCTGAAAAATCGACTAAGGGTAATCTTGGCAATATGAAATAGGACATCTGGCTTTTTTTAGCGATATTAAAATGACGGAGGACCGTAAGGACGACCCTGTTAAATCGTAACCGAAAAGGGTTAGATTCAAGAAAATGTAACATTATTAAATTCAGGGCTAACATGGCTGGCACAACCTTACAGGGTCGATCTAAGTAAAATCGAGGGCAAATCCTGTTCAACCATAACCGAAAAGGGTTAGTGTCGATAAAATGTAACCCTATTAAATTCAGAACTGACCCTATTAGGACCATAGCTCTAGAGGGTTGGTCTTGTAGGGATAGGGTCAACTCGATTACCATCTCTACTTTTTTTTTTTTTTTACCACAATCACATCTAAAACCAACCAAATTATACTCTATGGGGAGGTTAACCCAACAAAAGAGCTCCGACGTGAAAGTAAGTTCAAGTTGTGAAACATCTTCCAACATCGACACACAAAGTAGGCCCTCCTTCAAGGAAAATGAGGCCTAGGCCTTGGATCCCCAATAAATGTGTAATTTATCGGACCCAAATTTTACTGGTCTTCTTACTTTAAAAAAGAGGTGAATTCAAGCAAGCTCTTTTCTCAAAGTTTTCGATCATCCTAGTAAATTATGTTTTTTTAAATCGGAAAAAGATATTTTTTAATGTGAAAAAACTATGATACCCTTAATAAATCGAAGGCGTGCTATGGAGATCATTTACTTAGTGATCGTGATGCATCAATTTTTACACCGCGATTCATCAATTTAAATTACCTAATCCAAATTTGCGATGAATCAATTTATACACTACGATACATTAATTTAAATTATTTAATCCAATATTGCGATGAGTTAATTTATGCACTACGATACATTAATTTAAATTACCTAATCCAATTTATGCATCGCACTACATCAATTTATGCACCACAATTCATAAATTTTTAAATTACCTAATATATGGATGCAGCGCACTACAAATCATTATGAAACCAGACATTCATCTACCTTATTTCCAATATACAATGAACAAATTATTCAAATTTATATGCGTATTTCTTACATCCCAAATCTAAATCGTACATATCAAATCTAAATTGATGCATCACAATTTACAAATGAAGCATTGTGATTCAAAATTAATGCATCCAGGTTTTAAAAAGGTATCCAACAACGAAAAAAGTTATATTCCGACATTTCATCGAACACTTTACATGCATAGCAGCACAAAATACTAAAGTAAATCTATTTTGAATCACACAAACACAATGTTGAAAAAGAAGAAGAAAAAGAACACCAACAACATTTTATAAATAAGTCAAAAAAGTGAGAAGTTAATGTGATGAAGAAACAGTTATCTAGTAACCACCGTTTTTCTTCACCACCCAACTCCCCACTTTTTTTATCTTCATACTTTTTTTGTATCTTCGGGTTAACGAATTCAACAACCGTTTAAACAGAAAAAAGCTAGCGTTAAGTTTGAATTTTTAGTGGCCAATTTAAACTGGGCCGTTTAGATAACAACCTATTAGGGATCGAAAACGATATGACTAAACTGAAATCGACATGGTTGGCCCGACTAATATCTCTATTGGAATATTTCAATCATCAATGCAACCCTTTGTTGAAAGAAGTACGTTTTTCTGCTATTTACATAAATTCCAGTAAAACTTAACTAAACAACCCATTTCATCCTAAGAAATTATTAAAATAAGTTGAGTGAAAAAATGAGAAAACTAATTTGAATTGACTTAAGCTAATAATACATATATTCGGACTATTAGTTAAACAACTTGATTGATTGAATTAAAGCAAATAATGAAGTTTCAATGATTTGTGCTTTGAATTTTATTATTCAGGTGATGTCATCGTTTGACTTTTATGTTGGATTTGTGTTGATTGCTTTGATTTCGAATTTTATATTTAACTATAAATGTTCTTCAATTTTTTTAAGTGTAGCTCATTAGTGATCGTTTAAAACGAAAGGGTTAGAATTGTGTTTGCATTTTCAGCGGTCTGTTTATATTCAATTGCTTAAACTGTAACTAGTTAGAAACTGAAACTGGCAATACGGACCCGATTAACATCTCTAACCAAGGCACGCGTACAATTATTAACCATGGGCATCACAAAGCACAATCTAAGCATCACAATGCATAGATTTTGCAATCCCAAATAGCATCGCGAATCCAAATTGATGCATCAGGATTGTAAATCAACACATCGCAATCCCGAATAGGTGAATCGTGATTGAAAAATAATGCATCGTGATTAAATTATCTCCCATCCATCGTGCCTTCCCTTTTCCCCAGTTCCAAACACCATTTTATTTTCTCCTCTTCTTCTTTCTATCCCATTCTTCACCCGCCAACACCCACTATTTTTGTTCTTTGATTCTCACTTTCTCTTACTACCACACTCCACACCTCTCTAAATCTTTTTTTTCTTCGGTGCTTCTGCAGTTCCCCTACTACTTCTCCTTTATATTTTTTTTCTTTTTTCTCTCTCCCCTTCTTCACCCGCCAACACTCACTCTTTTTTTCTCTCTCTCCCTCTTACTGCCACACTCCTCACCTCTTTCAATCTTTTTTCTTTGTTGCTTTGGCTTCGTGATTCCTAATTGATACATTGCTATTGCAATTCGTTGCATCTCGATTCAAAATTGATGGATTACGATTTAAATTTTGTCCATGAATATTTAAACACCAGCATTGAAGTTGCTCATGCCATCTTGGAGCTTTGTTTTTCAAAATCAACGATCCATTTATTTGCTCCATACAACTAAATATGGAACGGTAAAAGGGTATAGTTCGAAAGGAATCAGCACGGCTAAGAGGTAATCGAATTTGTGTTGGAGCCACACCTTCAAGTTTAAGAGCAGAATCTAAGATAACTTCCTTGATATACTGCATTCTTCGTGGACGCTATCGGCTATTGCAATTCCCAAATACTAACATTGCAGAATTTGTATTGGTTCTTTGATTTGATATATCATTTTTCACTAACTTTATTATGAATTGAAATAAACAGTATTTATAATGCAGCGTAGATGGATTACCACATGTCCTATGATCTAGCAATGCATTGAATTGGTTGGGATATATATATATATATATATGGGCCACCCTTTAGGGTCGTTGGAAAGATATTTAATATGGAAGAATATGAATGATATTAAAGATGATCAACCGATATAATGAGAGCGTAGGGGAAGAAATCACATTGGATGGGGAGGGAAATATTAACGTCGAAACCAGCTTAATGGGCGAAGGGGCATTTTAGGTACAATTTAACGAAATAACCTTAATCAATTACCTAACTGTTTTATAATAAGGACATTAAAAAAATCACACATCACATCCATATTTATAATACAGTCAATTATTTTTTTATTAAACGATATGTCGAGTTTAAGAGGACGATAATTTAGAAACGTAGGAATATATTTTATTTCATTAATAAAGTCTTTTGAACAAACTTAGCATACATATTTGACTTTATTAAACCGTATGATAGATAGATAAATGTATGTTTTGATATCGTACATGTATAGTAATTTAAACATAATACGTACTAATATTCCTTGCTCGATTGCTTCACGTACAAGAGATCAGATCGAGATCATGCAAGAAACTTGTAAAACAAGGCTTGAAATTTCTTCATTTCCTTGGCAGGCAAAGCCACCAAGACATTCACCCCACTGTTGTTTGCCTCATCCTCCATATCAGGAAAGAGTAAGATGATGTCTTTGCTATGATAAACCACGGGGCAGCTATAAATAGGCTTTCCCCACGGATATTCCACCTCTTCAAATCCAAGTCTCCACCACGAAGAAATCAGAAACTCCCCGTTTGGATACCCTTTGTACACCTCTCCCCAGTCGATCGCAGACCTCACATACTCGTCCGTCAGCCTAGCTGACCCCTCCGTCACCATCTCCACCAATCTCGAAAACGGCCCTTCCTCTAATTCCTTGCACGGTGCCGTCGCGTAGGCACTAAGCACCGCATTGCCCGTGTACGAGGCGGGTAACTGCGGATTCAACCTCGGCCGTATATTCACCGCGTAGAGCACAGTGGAATCCCGGTCTGGATTCTTTTCGGACTCATTATTCGACAGGGCCTTGCACCTCCATACGTGCGCTGTGACAACGTTAAAACCGGTCACTTTAGCACCAGTACCGCCGCTGACCGGCCCCGCTTTCGCTTTTTCTTTAAGGTGATTCACGTCGTCGGAGCTTAGCCGGAAGATTTGAAAGTCAAGATCCTCTACTGGGCAATCAAATACACTAGTAGTACTAGGGGGGTTGTTGGTTTGATCTTGTTGTTCATGGCCAGTGTTGTTTAGTTTGAGAAGCTCAGGGTGTGGGAATGTGACACGTGGAGGAGATCTAGCGGCCAGGAGGTGACGGTCATTACATGGGGTGACGGACAGATGATCATGTGCAGCTTGAGAGGCCAGATTTTGCAAGAAGAGTTTGAAGCTGAGGCCATCAAAAGTTGCATGATTATTGGATACACCAATGGCGAAACCACCGCACTTAAATGCAGTCACCTATAAAACGGAAACAACAACTGCTGTATTTATATCTTTATAGAACTACTTTTGTTGTTCACATGAAACTTTTCATTGTAAATTTAAAAATCAATAAAATATTAAAATCAAATTAAGAATGAAATGATTGGGATTACTTATAAGATGATTTTCCCTCCGTCCTCAATAAATGTTTTTACTTTTTATTTTGGGATATCCCAACTAATATTTCTAAAGATTTTTTGTGTACAAATTTTCTACTATTTTTCCTAATCTATCTCTTCATTTAATACTAACATTATTGCATATCCTAGAGAGAGAGAGTGAGTGTAATGGGTACATAATTAAAGAGAAATGGAGTGTGTGTAATAGGTATATTATTGTCACAACACATTTGGCAAACTATCATTAATTATATTTTTTAATCTTTGTATTTTGTCCACTAGAAATATTTATCCTGGACGGAGGGAGTATGAATTAAACCGCGGCTGATCAATTTGTAAAAAATATGAATTAAACAAATTACAACGCTTTGGCTCGCTTTCGTGGTTTGGTCTAATATTTTAAAATACTAGGCTTTCAACTATTCCCTTAGTTCGTAAATTATCGTCATTTTTTACCCAGTACATAGTTTAAGAAAAATAATTGATTGTATTATAAATATTAGTGTAATATGTGGTTGTGTTAATACCCTTGTGATGTATGTGTTCATAATCAAATTAAGCAGAAAAAGTATGATAAAGTGGTAAAAATATTTTTTTTCTAAAAATGAAAGTTTTAAAAGAAAAAATATTTTAGAACGGATAAAAAAGAAAATAAAGATAATTATTTAAAAACGAATGGAGTATTAAGTAAAACTAAAGAAAATTCCAAAGGAAACATATATTATAATACTAAATCATTACTTCTCGAGAATATTATGTTTCTTCAAAATACCAAAAAACTTCCACAAAACTAATGTTTTTACTTTTTATTTTGGAATATCCCAACTAATGTTCCTCAAGATTTTTTGTGCACAAATTTTCTACTATTTTTCTTAATCTATCTCTTCATTTAATACTAACATTATTACATATCATAGAGAGAGAGAGAGAGTGAGTGTAATTGATACATAATTAATGAGAAAAAAAGTGTGTGTAATGGGTATTATTGTCACAGTATATTTGGCAGCTCATCATTAATTATATTTCTTAATCTTTATGTTTTGTCCACTAATAATATCTATCCGAGCCGGAGGGAGTATGAATTAAACCGCAGCTGATCAATTCATAAAAAATATGAACTGAACCAAATTACAACGCCTCAGCTCGCGTTCGTGATTTTGTTCGACTTAATTCAATCTGTTTTAATATGTTATCTATTTTAATTTGACCCATTTTGATTTAACACATTTCAATTTGTTTGACATTCAAATCAAACTGAAGTATATAATCCGCAAAACTAAACTAAACCACTTGATTAACACCCGCGATGAAAACATTGCTTGTGTTGAGTGAGAGAGTTGCACGTGTTTCAAGTAAGTCCGTCAATTGTAACATATTACCAATTAATCCACCCAACCTAACTTACTAAATATCCAATCCAACCCAACCCATTAATATTTTTTGGGTTGAAGCGAATAACCCGTTTCGACCAAATAATATTAACGGGTTGTGTCAGGTTAAAGATGTCGAGTCCGTTATATATTTCGACCCGCGACATTTTATGCTATAAATTTATGTTTTTGAGAGGGGGGGGGAATCTTGGATTGAGATAGGTCGACCAGTTTTAATTTGTTATCTGTTTCAATTCGACACGTTTTAATCTAACACATTTTAATCTAACACATTTCAATCAGTTTAATATTTGGAGTTCTAACAAATTTTAATATATTTTAACCCATTGCATATTTCAATTCAACCTAAATATAATTCAACCCACTTAATTATCAGAACTAGTTTAAGAGTAGATTGGTTTTACAGATAGTATGTATATAGACTATAGTCATGAAATTTGGAGACACGGGTTTTGGTGAGGTGGGTAGGTGGGATTGTAATTCAAATAAAGTCAAAAAATTATGAAATGGTCACAATCATATCGCAGGTGGGAGGTTAGATTTCCCTTAATGGTAGACAACTACTTAAGCGGTCATTTATCAGCAATCGTCCTAACAATTAACTAGTCACATCTTTCCTTCTCACATAGACACCATCATTAATATATGAAGAAATAATAAGAGTAAAATAATAATAAAAAAAATCTAAAATGAAAAGTTTAAAAACATGACATTTTTCTTTTGATTGAATAAAATGGAAAGCTGAATAATTATCTAGGCATGTAGGGAGTATAAGATTTTAGTTTTAGTTGTATATTTTTCGATTACACTAAATTAAGTACTCCCTTCATTAAAATAGTTTTGTGTTTGACCTTCAACATCGTTAAAAAAAAAAAAAGATAATAGACTCTTTTATAAATATTAGAGATAATGTGTGTGTTTGTGTTTCTAAAGATACTCAAAAATGAAAGTGTGACATGTCGATTAAAGTAAAAATTAAATTAATTATAAAATAAAAAAACTTTTAAAAAAAGAAATTAATATTATTTTTTGGAACGACTAAAAAGAGGTAAGATTGATTTTTCTTTTAAATGGAACGAGTACTATATTCCTATTTTTAGAAGTAATACTATTGATGTATCCAAGAAAAAGGTCATACTGGGAGTGTTGAAGGTAGGGTCGAACATGGGTCACTGGAGTTGTGATCTGACGATGAAATTGTCGTTGTTTGTGGATATATGACTATTATATGTAAAATGAAACACCGTGAGTCGGCTGGGAAGGCCCCCGCCAAAAACCCTCTGGCGTGTGATTCTTCGTCAGAAAAAGAGAAAAAGCCCCCCCTTTCTCTATGAACTAGAGGGGGTTATTTATACTGAGGGAATGGGTTCAGCCCGTTGTGCATGGGTTCGGCCCAATCATTCGGACATCATGTAAAATGCATTGGACCATTAAACGAGTCCCAAAACGCCTGAGGCCCAAAACGCCATTGAGACAGATCCAAAATATGTACAACTCGACTGCGAGTAAACTCATACGATAGGATAATATGAAGCTCAGCCGCGAGTAAACTCAAGCGGGGAACATAAGCGCAGGCAGGCGAGGCGTACAACTCAATGCGTTTTGGGCTTCATTTAATGGCTCGCTGTATTTTACATGATGTCCGAAGGATTGGGTTGGACCCATGCACAACTGGCTGAACTCATTCCCTTGTGTATAAATAACTCCTTCTAGTTCATAAAGAAAGTGGGGCTATCTCTCTCTCTTTTTCTGACGGAGAATCACACACACACACACATGGGCATTACGCGCCCTCTTTTTATAGATATGTTGTATCGATAATCCCGTCTGAAGGTTTTTGGCGGGGGCCCTCCCCGCCAACTCACGATGTTTCGTTTTACATATTATAGCTAAATATCCACCAACGACGATGATTTCACCGTCGAAACACAACTTCGGCCACCCATGTTTGACCCTACCTTCAGCACCTCGGTATGACGCTGTTTTGGATGCATCGACTATTTTATTTGGAACAAACTAAAAAACACAAAAAGGGACTATGTTTATGGGAAGAAATGAGTAGTTTACTTGCCAAAAAGTTAGCGTGGGGGTTGTAATTAAGGCCTACATTACAGTGGCAATTCACTCCAAGGGTACTACAATTATATTATATTTTATTATTATTATTATTATTATTATATATTCATGAAATATATAGTTCATTTGTCTAAAAAAATAAGTATGACAATAATTTAGGAACGTATAAAGTAATGCAACCAAAAATGAAAAATACTTAAATGGTACATACAAGGTTATGTTCTCGTTCGAGATTTATACCTGAAAAACAACTAGTGGCTTATCTTCTGGTCCAAAGTTATCAATGTCGTCGGAGACAAGTTGTCGAAAACCTGGGTTCGAATAAACGAGGTCACCAATCTCAGTCAACGAGAAGTCGCACGAAGCGACAACAAAGCCAACCCCGGCAGCATTGCAATCTAACTCTAACCGGCCCGACTGAGGATTCAACTTCAACCTCCCCGCCAAGAAATCGTAAGGCACCAATAGTTTGGCAAGGACAGATTTGAGCTTCTCCACCACGACTTGTGGAGGAAAATGGGGATTGGGAGGAAAGAAATGGACTGTTTGGACATGGAAATTTAGAACTTGGTCTATGTTTGATAAGAACATGGATTTTCTCTGGGTTTCTTGGGAGGGAAGAAGTATTATGGAGTGTTGGATGATGACATTGAGGTCTTGGATGATTGGTGGTTCTTGGTGAATGGTTCCCATTTTGTTATGAGAGATATTGGTTCATATGCATGGCCTTGATCAACACATTTTATACTTGTGTTTGGGAACTCATTAATTAGAGAAAACTTACTATTAAAGCTACCATACCAAACACGGTCTTAAATTGAGGAGCAATATTCGCCACTAAACTGGGTGAGGGAAGGCTTGAAACCTTCTATCCAACTCCCCTTTTTCATTGAATTTTAGTTTATACACGTCTTGTGACTAGAAGGTCGGGTAAAATAATAATGATAGTAGGACTGAGATTTAATGTGTTAGGAAGTGGGATAGAAGATTTGTATTTGATTGTCTTTAGGGTTCAAATATGTCAGTTTATGTACTCTACATTTTTATTTCTTTAGGACATTTCGAACTCTTTGTATTTTTGCAAATAATGTTGATGTGTCACAAACTTTAACTAAATGATACATCAGAATTTGTAGCGTAAATAGGTGATGTTTGGTTATTGAAATAAAAGTTTTATTTTACTAGTAATAAGTTACTAAAAATGTTATTTTATTTATCAATTGAGAACTATTTACCCAGAAAGAAGAAGAGAGAGAATATATAATGAGTGGGGTTTGATGTAGAAAAGTGTAACAATTGTACAATCAATCTAAAACTGCCGGCCCCGCCAAGGCCCTCTCTCGCGATTTCTTAGTTGCCGTCGACCAACGATAGAAGAAGGGGGTCATAATTTAGAATGAGAAGGGATTAGGAAAGATATGTTAGACTGTGGGTTGTAGGGGTAATAGGTAGGTGGAGTAATTTTTTTTTTGTTTTTAGGTCTAAACTTGGTTGGTTTATTGCTTTGGGGTTGTTGAGAATTGAGATTAAAGGTAAGTTTGTATATTTTTGTTCATTTTACAAATATAGACAAGTGTTTGATAAAATAACAAACATAAAAAAATTAAATTTGTAGTCAATGTGGTTGATCTTTGATGTAAATTATCAAAAAAATGGTAATTTTGCCTTAATTCTAGGCCCCGCCTTCTCGACCCTATATATAAACGATTTTTAACCTCACAATCAATATATAATTAGTAACGGCGCATGTGATGGTTATTAAAGATATAAAACGGACAAAAGCCGTCACGATCAAAAGGGTTTATGGCCATTGATCTCACAGGCACTAAAGTTTATAAAGATAATACTCCCTCCGGACCTATATATAAGCAAAAATAACCGATTTCACACAGATTAAGAAAGTAAGTTAAGTTAGTTAAATTGTCTTGATTTTATATAAAATAAAAGTATACTTACTAAAATACCCTTAAGAATCCCACTCATCAAAACTGATGATAATTAATGCAATTTTAACTTATTGTCATCAATTCATTATAGCTCATTTTATTAGTGGCTCTTTGTGTATTGGGAATGTGCACTCATCTTGAAAAACAAAAGAATTAACAAGGGGTATTTTTGGTACAAAACATCTTGAAAGTTGTGAATAGAGTTTAATATGGTGATTTTTGCTTATATTTAGGTCCAAAAAATTTTGATAATTTTTGCTTATATTTAGGTCCGGAGGGAGTACTACCTACTCTACTACTCCATTTCTTAAGAACGATAATGAATAATGATGATGGAGAACCATATTCTGGGTCCCGCCTCCAGTAAAGGGTATTTTTTGATATTTATTAATTAAAAGTAAAAATATATAATATGTATCCTTGATAAATTGTTTATACGACCAAAGATGAGTAGTTTAAGGATTAAGGATTAAGGATTAAGGATACAGGAGACAAGAGCCAAGAGGTAATGAATTCGGGGCAGTTGGTGAGATGGTGGTGACCGGTGACCGGTGACCGGTGACTGGTGACTGGTGATGACTGCCATTGCCCCGTTTTTCTCTCTGTAAACAATGCTGCCTCATCTTCTCAAACATTCTCCACATTTACAACAATCAACATAAGCAAAACCCAAAGTAGACTAACATTGTACAACATCTGCATCATCATATCTACAATATCCATAAATATTTACCCAGTCTCAGATGGGATAAATGATAATGAATGAACTAGTGCCCACTCATTCTGATGATCTGATCTGATTACCAAAGCCATGACAAGGTCAAAGCGGACTATCCATCATCATCATACAAGTAACAGTCCAAAAGCAAATTGATAACTCGTTGCCTCCTGAAAATATGGCAAACAGAAAATATCATGAGACTAAATACTACAGCCAACATGGTCCACCCTAGTGAAATCATGATTAGTACTTGCACACTAGTTCCAGATAACGTTGCTCTCCGTTGCAGCCCTTGCCCGTGCAATAAAGGATAGCAAGGGACCAAAGCTCCAACGGATCAATTACTCCATTCACAACACACAAGGACCACTTCCCTTTCTCGGAAGCACAGGAAACTTTGAACTTTCGTACAAAAGGAAATATGTTGCTGAGGGTAAATTTTTATACAAGCCCCCTCAAATTTTGGAACTTCCAAACATGGAGCCTGCCTTTCAGCCGAGTAGTAAGAAACAGAAGATTAACAGCAATAATTGAATTTTAAAAAACAATAATAATCATATATGCACTTCTAAGTTCTAATGAGGCAAGGCATGATCACAGATGCCATCACATAAGTCATCAGACTCCAGTCGGAGCAGATTCTCTAAAGAAGTGAAGCACATTGAAGAATTCATATAACCCTATTCCTGACCTGACAATATTGTGCTTGTTATGGTAGACTGGTAGTATCTCCAAACCCCAAACTGGGGGAGAAATGGTGAGGGCACTTGGGCAAACACCTTGAGAACAGATAGTTCCATAAAGAGCCTACTGAAGTACATAAACTCGAAGATGCAACTAAAATGGATCGTTTTCTTGGTGAAAATTGGACCTAGCAATATTGAACCAATAGAGGGTAGTAATATTTAATATTATTTCAATATACAAGAACAGTAACCTAAATAGACTAATCATTATTAGGCACCCCCCCCCAGAGCCAAGTAACTGATCCAAGCCTTTTACTCTGGAACATAATTGAAACGTGCATCTTTAGAAAAAGAATGAACCAGATCAATATTCAAGCTACTTTCACCCTTGCTCCAGTCTTGCATCCCGGAAAGCCTAATCTTTACTATAGACCTTGTACTTGAAGTCACTTTCACCCTCATTCTTGCAAAAACCTTTCCAACTTCATTGCAACCCTAGAACACAACAATGATTCGAGAGTCCCATTACACCCAAACATGTTATTTCCCTTTGCTCCAACCAACTTTGTCATTCTTACTCTGGATCTCTTAAACCCTTTTGAACCAAACGTGGAGTGTACTTGACACATCCTTTAAACCTAGCACAGTCATAATTTAAATCAACCCCAGCCCAAGCTGCACCTTTAGCCCAACCACGTCTAAATGCATCAAATCTGATCCATCCTTGATGGGTATTCGAACTTCAAGGGAAAGCCTCTCCTCGTTCATGCCTTGTCTTGTTTTGTTAGCGGAGCCGCTTGAACTTCTTAAAGGAAAGTCTTCGCCATCACACTCATCCAAAAAGAGGCTCTCTATTTTCCTTTTTAGCCTCTGTCCCGTAGAATGGAATGTCCCAAAAACTGAAGTACAAAATCTCATTATTAGAAGATTCTTGAGCACATTGATCAAAGAACGCCTAAAAGAAGACATTTTTTAAAGAAATAAGGGATTGGCCACATCCTTGAACTTAGTTCTAGGGTAGGCAAATCCACATGTCACCACAGAATATTGGGGAGGTATCTGAAAGTAGATAAAGGAAGAGAGAATGAATAATAGTGTAGATAAAGAGAGAATGAATACTAGTAGTTACATATCCAAGAGGCAATCTCAAGTCACTGATGGGACAATTTTACCAAATGAGTACCAAAAAAAGAATTCAGAGGCTTAGTCTGCATTAGAGAGAGAGATAGAGAGAGA
Source organism: Codonopsis lanceolata (assembly GCA_013146195.2). Classification (NCBI taxonomy): domain Eukaryota; kingdom Viridiplantae; phylum Streptophyta; class Magnoliopsida; order Asterales; family Campanulaceae; genus Codonopsis; species Codonopsis lanceolata. The sequence continues at coordinate 45,044,313 of CM028383.1, read as the reverse complement.
GAGAGAGCATAATGTACCTTTAATAGGCATGACATCTGGTCTTGCAGGTCACAAGTCACATTTTCCATTCAAACCTTTGATCCATCAAATCAGTAGATATCATTCAATCAAAAATATATTCATCTGACAACTAATGTGCAAAGAAAAACATATCTTCAATATAACAGAGAACCTTAGATACTATTTCTTCCTCTTTTTCGGAGTTATTTGTCGCTTCCCTCAGAGCTCTTCTTTTGGATTGGATTTGATTAACATACTCCGCCACTATGACATGGAACTTGGGAGCAAGTTTACTTGTAGAATTTGCATTTAACCCTGCCTTCTTCAGAGCCCTTGCAACATGTTTTTCGGCCTTTTGAAAGTGAAGAGGACAGAGAGATGGAACAGTGGATCTCAATATTGGTTTCCACAAGTTATTGGTCCTGCCTGTGAACTGATAAAAACATAATATACAAGAAGATATAACCACGTCAAGTCTTTTCTCTTCAACACAATAATAACAAAAATAGTAATAATCATTTCAAAGCTGGAAAAAAAACCCCAAGTGCAAATAATAAACTATCCGATGAATAATCACAACTAGACATTACCAATGTCACATATTCAATTATAATTTATAAATATCTAATTTCATGATTCCCTAATCATAAGATAGCATATAAACAGAGTAAAGGCCTAAGGTGACAGGCATAAGGGTACCACATGAATGCCAAGTTTTTTTTGTTTCTTTTTTTCTTTTTTTTTGGACATAAGTAAATGTTAAAAGGGAGACAGTAGCATCCTCGTTAACATTGTGTGGAGCATTATCTTGGTTCTTTGATCTAAACTCTTCTTGTCTGCCAAGTACACAATTGCTATCTAGCTACGTATAGCACGCAGCAAATACATTACATATCAGTCGGTCTGTGATATTAAAAGGCATCCTCCAAAGAAGAATGAAATGTAAATAAATAAGAAAATGACAAAGAAACAGAACTTTAAGATATCCTCCAAATTCAATATGAAGAATCAAGTAAAGAATCCCAAAACAAAAGACAATAGATCATAGGAAGCAAATCCAAAAAAGTAGGGTCATAAAAATATCCTGACCATTCTCTATAAATAAATCAAATCAGCACATAACATAACAAAGTGAATGAAACAAAGGCAAGCAAGGAGACTTCAACCAAAGACCTTGCCAAGCCAAATCAAATCCCAAACCGAGCCTGAGAACATAGCACGCGAGTCAACTCGCCTACCACACATCCATCCAAAAGTCCATAGATATGTTCGTGCCCATTCGTAATGGGTGGTCATATATAAACCTACATACGGAGTACCACAATGTTCTTATCAGGGCTCAAATCCATGATTGAACCCTTGGGGAGACAGAGGAAGATACTTGACCTATAAGGGCTCTACATATGGGTCCCAAGCATTCCGTATGACGCAGCACTTGGCCAAGAGCGTAAGTCAGCTCTAGCCAAGTCTTGCTCTAGTACCTATTTCCTGGCCAGAAGCCAATGAACTAAAATACTGCATCAGTATTAATTTGGATAAAAACATGGTCGTTGAAAGCAACCATATACAACAGAAGACTTAATGTGGTTTAACCACATGACCAATCAAAATGGGTTATATCAACATCCACCAATAAACGGCTTCACTAATGTACCATGGAGTGAGAAGTAGAAACTCAAAAAGACCCATTCACTCACCAATACAAGAGAGCCACATCATATTTTCACCCGCAACTTTAGTTCGAGATCCAATCCTCATCAATGTATCTTTCAATGTCCAGGATCCTTCATGTTGGCTAAAGTACCTGCGTCAGCAAGATATGATACAAATGCGGGTGTGGGTGTGGGTGTGGGTGTGGCAGTTTTTTAATACACCTAAGCATAAACCTTAAAATTTGGCATACCCATATCCACTCCTCGTAGCGGATTCCTGCTAATATAGATACCTTCTCCCAAGTTATCTCATATAAAGGTCTAAGTCTCACAATGAATTAACTCTAAACACTGAGTAGGGAGGACTAACTCCCACCTACACCAACCTCTACTTCACAAACAATGAGTAGAAACATACCTCCACCAAGGGAGGGGTGCATTTGGATCTCCAAGCAAACCCAAATGAAGAGAATTAGATGTCTAGGAAATCAATCCAAAATAAATTCAACATCAACCACCAACGCATATGGGAATCTGTACAACTTTGAATCACGATAGAATTTACAATCCTAAACACCCAAGGAATTCATTACATTAATTTCCACTAAGCCTCCAGCTTGGAGAAAATTCTGCGAGGTCGACATCAAATCGATAACTCCACGAATCCACCTTGCTGAATGTTGTCAACAGAACTTGTAAATGCACACGTACTCCCCTTTCTTCCACAAAGGCTCAAAGTGATCTTCAACTCCATAGCACCAAAAATCTTCAATCATAAAGCTTTGCTATCAAAATCTTCAAGCTTGAAGTTCGCCACTGAGATTCTTTCTGAACCATTACACTTGCAACGTATTAAGTATCCAACTGAAAGCTTTTAACTTGAACAGGCACCCTGCCTTCCAAATAAAAGAGGCTAGCGGAAAGAAAGATGTGTTGCGAGAGGGAATCAAAGAGCTCATTTAGGATTTAGGTGTGAGCTTGTTGGTATGGTCCAACACCCAAAAATGGTAGGAATGGAGAATCCCATATAATAGGACCAATAATCCTATGCCTCCCTATCACAGAGATTTATGAAAAGGGTGAAAGAGAAACAATGTCAAGGCATTTGAACCAAAGGTTGCAAATTCAAATTGAAGCTTTAACAGCAACAGTCACAATGAGGAAGAGCCACCTTCCTAGACAAGGTATTGAGTAATGGCAGAATTGTGTAAGGAGTATGGTCTATAGAAGCAGAGCAACTGATAGCAAGGGACACTTCCAACCTAATATAACCTTCCCAAACCGCACCCTGAGACAACTCCCAATAAGAAAATGATCATGAGGCAACAACAAATGGGAGCATAGATGGTAGAAACCAACGACACACAGATGTGGAAGAATATCCGATATCAACATTCCAACTCTGTTCCTTCAAAACCCTAATCCACTTTGAATAACTAGTATAAATGGAAAGATGCTGTAAAGTAAATCACAAAAAAAGCCACTTCCCCACCTGAGAGATGCATATTTTTTAAAACCATGTGCCTAATACCCAACTCAAACTCACCCTCATCCTTAGGGCGATACACCACCTCCCAAAAAAACACTTTAGTCTCCATTCCTAAGGATGAGGGTGAGTTTGAGTTGGGTATACTGAGAAAAACGGCAGCCTTTTCCACCAGTCAGGACGCTTAAAAGGGAACTTCTCTAAACACACCCCTAGCCGAGGGCCATAATGAAGCAAAACACCACTCTAAGCAAAGGAAGTATCTAAGATTGACCCTTCAAAATTCTAGAATTTCTCTCTATTCAAGTATGCAACAAAATAGCGAACACCCCACACTCCCACAACAAACCAGCATCCTGTCCAGCACTCTACCGAAGTCTCTAACACAAGCAGCTGCAGAAGGGAAGAAACAGAATTCAGACAAAACCAAGATTTACCAACAGCTCCAAACAGCTTGTTCCAAAAATGCCTAGCTCTGTCACCGTGGAGAAAAATATAATTGTGAGACGGAAGCATGCTTGCAGACCAATCGGGAGAATCCTTTTATAACGTCTACAAGCAAGTCCAACGTCATTAGCATTGAGCTTTTAAGAAACCACCGACCAAACAAAATAACTAAACACGAACCGAACCCTGGGTCTCCAAACAAAAGATGAGAGGAGAAAAGGCAGCATGTATGAGACTGAATCAAGTGGACAAAAAGAACAGGCAAGCATATAAAGTATAAACCTGAGCCCTCCGACAAACAATAGCAAGAATCAGGCCAATAGACAACAGATACATCTAAAACGATGCTAAAGAGGGTAGAGACTCCCTTGGCCTCCTAGTCATTTAAACCGCAAAGACAAGGAAGTTCCAAAAACTAGTCACCGTCCTGTGAATACCCCATTGGGCTGTCTACACCTCCCTTACAAGAAAAGCACAAATACATAAATGGGTGTTTTAATAGTCCCAATCCAGCATTATGTGTAATCTCCAAACAAAATAACTAAACACGAACCGAACCCTAGGTCTCCAAACAAAAGATGAGAGGAGAAAAGGCGGCATGTATGAGACTGAATCAAGTGGACAAAGAACAGGCAATCATATAAACCTGAGCCCTCCGACAAACAATAGCAAGAATCAGGCCATTAGACAACAGATACATCTAAAACGATACTAAAGAGGGTAGATACTCCCTTGGCCTCCTGGTCATTTAAACCGCAAAGACAAGGAAGTTCCAAAAACTAGTCACCGTCCTGTGAATACCCCATTGGGCTGTCTACACCTCCCTTACAAGAAAAGCACAAATACATAAATGGGTGTTTTAATAGTCCCAAACTAAGGTGAATAACTCCCTAGCATCTAGCCTGGAAGCATGTGGTGCCCCTTAACCCTTTCTCTTACTTGGAATTAGGGGTGAGCAACCCAGCCCATGAGCCCGTACAGCCCGCTGTGCCTGTGCCCATGGGCTGATACATAGTGTTGGGCTTTAGAGATGTTAGATGCCCACGGGCTCGAGCACACCCGAACCTTCAAGTTCTAATGTCCATCTAAGCCCGGTCCAGCCCATCATCACATTATGTTTTAAAATTATAAATATATTATAATTAATTAATTATACTATTGCAGTAACAAAAAAGAACCTTTGTTACTGCTACCTGCCTACCTTCGTTAATTATATTACTCCCTCCGTCCATAAATTATCGTCCTCCTTTCCTTTTTTGTTCGTCCCAAAATAATTGTCCACTTTGAAACTTACCTTTTTAGAAATTTTTACCACTTTACCCTTACTTTTTCACTCTACTTTAATTATGTGCCACATACACATGGGCTTTAAAGGAAACTACACATTAAACCAATATAAATAATCAAGTCAATTGTTTTTTATTAAACTGTGCACCGGGTCAAGCAAGACGATTATTAAGAGACGGAGGGAGTATTATATAGTGACTAGTCAATTATAATATTATATTATTATATAGTGATTAAGTGATACACCAAATTACCAATACAAATAGCCAAAACTCAAACAAAAGGCAAAGTAAAACTTTGAAACCCTAAAACAATAAAACTTAAAACAAATCGACTGTTACATGCCTTCCTTCGTTCCTTCGATAGCTCTACCTGTCTACGTTCGTTCCTTCGGCTCTATTAGTCTATTATATAATTACATAATACATAATGTAATTTTTGTGTATAGTCACAGTTTGGATTTGGAGGAACTAGGTGAGTAGGTGTCATGGTTCAGGTTTAACTGCCAATACTTTTAAAATTATGTGTAATTTAAAAAACATGAAAATCAATCGGAGAGCCCATCTAAGCCTGTGTCCGTTCAATGCCCGTTCAGTGCCTGTTCACTGGTGCACGTGGGCTTGACTACGGTACTGGGCTTTTTAAAATGATGCCCACTGTCATATGGGCCTATACTGGGCATTACCAATGCCCGCGGGCTTAGGACCCGTGCACACCCCTACTTTGAATCTCCATCGCTCACGATTAAATAAATAACAGAAAATAAATCTATACAAAGGTTATGTGATGGAATTGATCCCAAGGGGTGGGAGAGATGGCAAGGACACTCAGGCAAACACCTTGAGGTCCTTGGTTCCAATCCCCATATCAACAAGGGGTCACATTTACCTATCAAAAAAAAAAAAAAAAACAAGTTATGTGATGGAATTGTGAGAGTTGGAGCCTCCAATCAAACAGTCACACATTTTGTACTTCTCCTTCTTTTTCTTTTCCTTTTTTAAAAAAATTTAGGTAAGAGTGGGTAGATGTAGCATGGATTCAAAAATCCCCAAATGCCCATAAGTTCGTGTACAATGGTTTTGTCAAATCAAACACAACCCATTAAAAATCAATAAAATAATCAATTAGATACCAATTTGATTAAAAATCAAAAAACTTCTCAATGGTGGCACAAAATCCAACACATTTACATACAACACCATCTATGGCTAGAAATTTGAAAAAATCATAGAAATTTTTTCTGATGTCCAAATTAAACAAACCAAGTCTCTATTTATAGGTAAAAATGTGTAATTTAATTCAGAAAAAAAAACTTTTTTTGGCTAAAAATTGGTCAAGAAAGACAATGGAGGAAAATAAAATACCAACCACTCACATGATGACACATGTAGAGGGGAAGAAGGAGGGAGGCGCAAGATGGGGTTCATCAGAGGATTTTTCCTAAAATCATTGGTTGATTTTGTTTTGATTCTTTTAAATTTCTAATTGGATGGGTAGACTCAAACAAGATTTGCCAATAAACATCCATTGGCCTTGCTCTAAGGAGGTAGTTTCTAATTATAGCTAGACTTCACACAAAAGAAGGTTTGATTCTCAACTCTCTTTGCCTCCTAACTATAGATTCCCCAAAGAACATACCAACAATGTATATTTCAATCATGAACATTGAAGAATTTTGACGAGGAAATGAACTCTGCCTGCAATGGGACTTAATAATCCACACGGTAAGTCATTAACCTAAATTAGAAAACAGGGATACTTAATACAGCACCTATAAAATACTTAATATATCACTTTTTTAAAAAAGTGGACCAAATTGCCCTTTGCCATTTTATGAGTAAATGAAAAAAAAAGTAATTTTTTTTCTTTGTTTGGGACTGCTCTAAAACCAGTCCAAAAGTGCAAAAAAAATTTTTTTTTTTGGGACTGCTCTGAAACCAGTCCAAAAGTGCAAAAAAAATTTTTTTTTTGGACTACTCCGAAACCAGTCCTAATGCCCAGAATTTTTTTTTTTGGTTTGGGACTGCTGCCAAACCAGTCCAAAAATTTTTTATTTTTTTTGGGACTGTTCTGAAACCAGTCCTAATGCCCAAATTTTTTTTATTTTTAAAATTTTTTTTTGTTAAGGGTAATATAATATTTTTAGAACAAAAAGTACTGTATTAAGTATTTTATAGGTCTTGTATTAAGTATACCCCATTAGAAAAATAAAAGCTCTCCGTCACGACAAACCCACTTCACTTGTTCTTTTACCAACATTGCTTAAAACTGAGTTATTATCTTCACATGATTATATCAAAATCTTATCAAAAGTGATTATCTGGATTCAAATATCAGAGGTGGGATTGAGAGCATTACATTAGGGCATTACCTAATCCACCAATTAACGAAATATATTCTCTCACCAACATAAATTATGCATAACCAGGCGCACATGAGCCAATCAAATTAAGAAATAAAAGAGTAATGTTAGCCCAACAACTAGTATTACTACTAGTGTTACAAGTTGTATTACCACTAGTATTACAACTTACCTTGAGAAATGCATAGTTGACTTTTCAACTTTGCCTTTTAGTATGCAAGTTGTAATACTAATAGTAACACTAGTGGTAAGGACATCATTACTCAAAATAAAAAGAACGAATGGAGGAAACCAAACCTTTTGATTACGTAATTGCAGCCAATATAGAGTTTCTGATTGGCATCAGGCAAAATATGGGTGTGACAGAATTTCGTCAATGCCATGGCCTTTTGACGGGCCTCGTAGGACTCAAGCCCAATTCATGCACACCTCGGGCTTATGGGCAAAAAAATAACTATTTTTTAAATTAAAAAACTCACAAATTAGGTAATAAAAGTTATATAACACATCAAGAGTTCAAAACACACATACTTACTAGTCTAACTTACACAATTACAAAGCAAAAGTGCAACCAAAGTAATTATAAACAAATGTAGTAAGGTCAACAATTAAACGAAACAGAAACTAGAAAAACTATAATGTTATCGACCAAAGAAAAAATATATTTGCTACTTGAGGGGTATTTTTTTTCAAAAAAGTTATAACAAAATTGAAGTTTATCATATTGTCCCCAATTTTCTAATATGTGTTTTCTAAGAATAGACAAAAATTTTCGGGTTCTAGTTTGTAAAACCATATTAACTAGCAAATGTTCATTTTTTGATTCGCCCGACACAATCTAATATTTAAATTTTATTTCTTATCAAATTTATTATATTGAAGTTTTTTATAAGCTAATATCATATAGAGATACTCAATTGAATAGATCAGTTTCGATAAAATTACTAACCATAACCATACTAAACTTGATTGGATTTGGAAGATCAACTTCAGTTCCTCTTTGTAAGTGTCATTTCCATCAATTTAGAATATGAGTTTCAACCAAAAAGAGAACAATGATTTGTAAATAGATTATAATGTGTTATAAAGTTATCTAACCAAAAGAAAAAAAAGAAAAGAAAAGTAGTCTAAATGAATATATGATAGTTTTTGACTTTTTGTTTTTTAGATTTTATGTTTTTGTTTTTAATTTTTTAATTAAGTTTAACTTTATGAGTGGGCCGGGCTAAAGAGGCCCGATTTTTTCAGGCCTTCTAAATTGAGGCCCAGACCCTTGAAAAATCGGGTGGGCTGGATCGAAACGACTCAATTTTCACAGCTATAACCCTATCGGCTTCGGTCCCTTATTAGGTTACTATTTAAACGATCTACTTTTAACATGCCACTAAAAATGTAAACCTAACGGACTAGATGTAAAAAAAAATAAAAAACTATTGTTGGTTTTGTTGTGTAAACCGTCCGTTTAATCTGGTGGCTAAAAACTCGAAGCTTAGCCGTGACTTTTTCAGTTTCATTAATCATTAATAATCATTAATCTTTAATTAATAATTAATAATTAAGCATCTCTCCCCCGACGCCCTCCTCCATCGCCGACGGCCCTCTCACGGCAGCCCGCACTTCTTCTGCCTTGCAACTTGCAAATTTCAGAATTAGGTTTTTCTGAAAAAGGTATGTGGGTCTGTTACTCTGTTTAATTCTTGTTCCTCTTTTGTTTAGTGAGTATTCATAAAAAAAATGTTCAGAATTCCTTTCAGAAGATTAACATACTTTCAATAAACTCTCGCTTCCAATACCTGTAAATGCTGGGATACGAGTCGGGGAGGATTGATTCTTCTGTTCCGCCTCCCTAAAGAATATTCTATAATTTTTACATACCTTGAATAAGGAAGGCAAGAGGAAGTCTGTTGAGAAAATAACAATACTTCCATTAAGTAATTCGTAGAAATCTGACTTCGATATACCTTTTATGAACTTTTATTTCTCCTTCTCAATTCTCATTACCCAGAGTCCGAAATTAGGGCTTTTTTATTTGGTTTGTTGAAAACTTGGAATTAATTTACTTCTTGAATTTATATTCAAAATTAGGGCTTTTTTGATTTACAGATTTACCAGGTTGCTTGTGAATTTGTGATGTTTGGGTTTGAGAATTTGTTGTTCGCGGATTTGTTTGGATTAATGGTTTTTGAGCTATTGTTACATGTTGCTTGTTTAGTTGTTTAAATTGTAATGTGCAATGGATATTATCAAAACGGATTTGCGAAACCGAATGTGTGATCAATTTTTTAATGACTCTTTTATCTTATATTGAATATAAAGAAGTGTTTAATAGAGTTACAAATGATGATATAATTAAACGTTTTCATAGTATGAAAACACGTAGACAATTGTGATTTTTATGGTTTTTATGTAATAGTTATAATTGTGAATCAACTTAAGAATTTTCCAGGATTCATCACTGCACGTTTGACATCTAGGGTTCGTCTCTCTCTCCCAACATGTTGGCGAGTTTGAAAGCGTTTTTGAAAGCGTTTTTTAAAAAGATTTCGGAGGAGAATATCAACATGGAAGCCCGTTCTTCGGCGATTCCGGTGGTTTTAAAGGAAAAACATTTGGTGTTGCCGCATGTTAATGCGCCAGATATTCGGTTTATAGATTGGGTTGCATTGAAGAAACAGGGGTTCAAAGGCGTTGTGTTTGAAAAACGCACTCTTATCGTTCCCTACTCTTTAAACCTCTGGGAACCTTTTATTCCATTTATTGAAACTTGTAAATCTGTCTTTGGCGGCAACATTGCTGTTTATAGCAACTTTGAGGGTAATTTTACTTTTTAATTTATTACTCCCTCCGTCCCTAAATTATAGTCCTAGTTGACCCGGCGCACAGATTAAGAAAAAACAATTGATTTGATTATTTATATTGGTTTAATGTATAGTTTCCTTTAAAGCCTATGTGTATGTGGCCCATAATTAAAGTAGGGTGAAAAAGTAAGGGTAAAGTGGTAAAAGTGATGTTTTCAAACTGGACAATTATTTTGGGACGGACGAAAAAGGAAAGGAGTGGAGGACGATAATTTAGGGACGGAGGGAGTATTATTATTTCTTGAATTTGAATCCCTAATCTCAATGGTGGTGGCGGCGGGTAATCCTAATAATTTTTAGGTTTTATGTTAATTTTAATGTTATGGTTTAGGACTTCACGAGTATGATCCTGATGGAAGCAAAGCAAGAGAGCTTGAGCGAATGATTGGTATCACAGTAATTAGACATGGTAAGTGTTCCATGCTCCACATGAACTTTCTGTGTAAGAATAAAACTTAGGTTATTTTTTTTGATATTATTGATATGCCTTGGTTAAAGACATAATATTTTACCTTGGATTCTGTGTTGAAATTGGTCTAGGAAGGGGTAGATATTAGGTGCAAGGTGCTACCAGATCATTGGTATCACATCAAATCAACAACCTTGCTCAATGCATAGTCAAGGTTGATGATTTGTTGCATTGTTATTGGATGGTGATTCGAGTGATGCGGTATCACCGTTGCACTCAATATTTTCCCCTAGGAAGCAAGCATGCTCAAAAGGAATCTAATCTACAATAAGAAAACTTAGTCATATTTGCTTATTGTTGATATGAATGGGTTAAAGACATTAATTTTTTGCTTGATTCTGTGTGACAATCGGTCTTGGAAGTTGAGTAGATATTTTTTGCTTAGAAAGTTGGTCTTGGAAGCGAGTTGATATTGACTAGCTTAGAAAGTTGGTCTTGGAAGCGAGAGTAGATATTGACTGCAACGGTCATACCACATCTTTGGTATCACCATTCAATTAAAATGCATCAAATCAACAACCTTGCTCTTAACATGAGCAACCTTTCTGATGTTGTTTGACAGTGATACCACTACTGTTGCACAATATATTTTTTTTCCTAGGAAGCAAGCATGCATTTGGGCTTGTTCTAACATTAAAGCACCATGGGGGCATCCTAGGACATGTGAGGGATATTAGATAGATGAAATGATATTTTACAACAATTCCTTTTCTAGGGAAACCAGGTTCGTGTAGAATTCACGCTTTTTTGATTTGAATCTTATGTATCTATTACTTTTTATTACTTGGGGTGTCTGGGTTCCTTGTATTATAGAAATGTCAACCACTTTGTTCCCACATATCTTGTTGGAAGCCGCTATTATACCATTTGTAATGCATTCGGCCGAAAGATCGTTTCCCTTTGTGTGCTTGCCCATTGGCCAACTAAGCACTTGGGTTAACTGAGTCCACCTATCAACCCACATCCCACATCGTATGTGCCTTTCAAGCTGATACCTACTACCACTGACACCAAAATCATCCATGGGCTTTTGGGTTGGCTTACGGTGGGCCTATTTGAATCAAATGCTTAGTGGTCAACTTAGTAGGCATGTATACATAGCGAGTTAGACTTTTGTGCTTGGGGCTTTATAGCCAACTTGCCATATTGATACTCATTTGCAACGACTTAATGTTGTTGCCGGTTAGATTCACCACAATTGGTGATTCCTTTCTATGTTAACTGTACTATCGTGGAATGAATTTGCACTAAAATGACATGGAATGGAATGACCATCATGCTTACCTAAACAAGCACTTAGTTTATCCAATTTTGTGAAATTCATCCTACATCTTTGTGTTTTTGTTTGTTAAATCCAGGAGTGAAGAAGCCAACTGCCACGTCCGAAGAAATTGAAACACACTTTGGATGTGACTCTTCAGAACTCATAATGGTCTGATAAGATCTCGTGGAACTGGTCTCTGTATGTTTGGTGTTTGATGTTTTATTGTGTTTTAATGCGTGTTTGCTTGTTGCAGGTGGGCGATCGGCCTTTTATCAACATTGTTTTTGGAAATCGAAATGGCTTTCTTACTGTTTTAACTAAACCATTTACTGCAGAGGAGTTTTATTTCGCTGAGAAGGTTTGTTTTCCTTTCCTTCTCTTAGTTGCTGCCATATTACTCATGGGTTGAATTTGAAGAAACTTGTAAAAGGTCATTGAGAAAAGAGTTTGATCAAAAGCAATAAATGCCTATGAATATTGAATAATGTCGTACATGTCTGAATACCCCACCAGTTTATTCTTTCACAATGCTAGTTTTGGATCTATCAAATAAGAACCTATTGCTAATTTATCAAGTTTACCATTATATAGGCATGATTCATGGTATTTTACATGAGCTTCATTCTTGTTCTTTGATGTTTAGTACTTAATGGTTAAAGCCGAGTGATTGCTTATTGTTGTTAATGTCAGAAACGGGATATACGGGATATTTTGTTCGACTACTTAATTTATTTCTTTTGATTGCATTCCTGGGTTCTCCTTAAAGATTCCCTCTCCCACCACCCACCCACCGACTTAAACTTATGGATAAAATAAAGGATTAGAAGGTAACAACAAACTAAATAGGAAAACAGAACCCCAATAGGAAGAAAAAAATCTACTCCATGTATGCTGCAGCAAATGCAGAGATCTTTACATAATGCATGTTCTCTTCTTCATCTTTTTTTTTTAGTTCTTTTTTTTTTTTGTGTGGGTTTTAAGCTCATTTTCAAAGCAGTGTAGCTTATGTAATCTAAATCATATCTATCAAAAAAGTACAACATAAAAAAAGCTGAATCATAACTTAGGATTTCCTTATTCCTTACACGGCTAATAAATCTCGTCTCCTTAATCTTTATGACATTAGGAACCGATCCTTTCACCACTTGAATATGGTTGTGGAATGCGAACCATGTGGTAATCTCCTTGAAACAGGGTCTTGGTGTAAGTTCCTTAAATCTACCAGCACAGTCACAATATGTTTATAAGCTAGTTGTCCGTAGTATCATTAGACATTTTAGATTGTCTTTTATATTTTGGTTTCCTGTCTTGTTCAAGCTTAATTTAGTATTCCCTCCGTTCCGGGCAAAGCGTTTTCATTTAAAAGTCAACTTTTTAAGAAAGAAATGATATTCCAATAATGCCCTTTGCAAATTTAATAATTTTTCGGATTGGACTCGGCTTCTACAGAGTGGACAGTTTGTGTGAGAGTGAAACCACAGGTCGATACACGCGAGATAGAAGCACTGATTGCATTTGGGAAGAAGGTGACAGGTTTCAAATTCTTCGAATTCAGCCAAGCAGATGATGCATTCAAAGGGCGTGGCATGTGAGGTTGGACAATAGGTGAATGTGGGGCGAGATTTGAGGAGGATCGGATCAAGGCCTAGCAGAGTTACCAAGGTGGTGAGCGGGTGGCGGTGGGGATGTAGGAGGTTCGGTGGTGGGTGGTGGTGTGACGGAGGATGAACTAGCGAGCGTACATGTGGAAGAAGGCAATGATGATGCAAACGACGGCAAAAACGAGGACGGTGGCTAACATAACCTTGCCGGAGAAGGTGTATTTAGTTGGTTCAGTATTGCCCCTGATCACAGTTTCAGCTGAATTGTCTTCCATGAACCAGAGGGAGGGAGATGTTGTCCACCGTGTCTCTAAAAGTAGTTCACACTACCTATTTCACGTTGTGGCAGTTCGTGATGTAGGACATTTTGGACTTTAAAGTCGGGCAGAATTTTGGTGTTTTTTTTTATAAAGAAATTATTATCGTTTGCTGGACATGCAAAATACAAAATTGAAAATGCAGAATAGACGACACAATTATTGTTTGGAGAAGGTGGAGCAGATCAAGGGAGTTTTCTGGAGGAAGAGACAAGGGAAGATAAGGGAAGTAATGTTGGCGAGCGAGTTCAATAGGCCGGGGAGATATTTCAGAGTCGCCGTGAAGGGTCCAGGGTGACAAAAGATGATATGTATCCATGAAGGGACAGCTGGCTCTGGGTGGAGCTGGGTGGTGGGTAAGCTTTGAAGTTTTGCAGGCATCAAGGTCCAAGCGACCACTTAAATATTACAAGGAAGCAGCGAAGATTCTATCTTGGCCGGACTTGGTATCTTGTGTTCAGAATCCAGAGATTAGAGGTGGAGGAGACATATAGGTGGAGGACAGTTCTTGTAGAGGGGCTTATTCGTTCTTGGAGAGATGTCTGGTGGGGAGGGTTGGGGATCATGACTGTCGACTCCGACCAAGGTCGAGATGCAGAGGTAGGTAGACCTAAGGTGGAAGATGGTGGGTGGCGTTGGAGTTAAAGTCATGGCAGCAAAGCTCTTTCTCTTTGTTTTTCCGTCCAAGGAGGAAGCGGGAAGGATTCTTTCATCTAAATCTTGGGTATTTGATTCGCAACCTCTGTTTTTGGAGAGATGGAGTCCGTTTGCTTGTTGTCGTCGATAAGGGAGAAAACCCACTTCGGTGTGGATTCGAGCTGTGGGGCTACCAATTCATATCTGGGGTAGCAAGGTGTTTCGTGCTATTGGAGACCTGTGTGGAGGCTTCATCGACATCGATGCAGATACAAAGATACAGGGTGATTTGAGGTGGGCTAGAATTTTGGTTCATTCTAGGTCAAAGTTCCCGACTTTGATTACTATCGCAGAGGGTGTAAACATTTTCGAGGTTCCTATTTGGGTTGAGACGAAAGCTTCTGGTCGGATTCGGTGTGGGGCGGGGAGCCGTGGCGGAGGAGAGCTTGAGAAGACGAAGCAAAGTGGTGAAAAGGGTGGAGGGACGCACGTACAGACTAATTACGTGTGGCGCCAGAAAAAGTTCTCGGACGCAGGGTGCCTGCCAGCAATTCAAATTTTAAATCGTTTGAGGGTGACGGTGTCGTTTTTGGGGATGGCAAGCTTCAGGCCAAGGTGGATCAACATGATGTGGGCCAGGCCGAGCCGGTTGTTGGTGGATATGGGCCTTTTTCTTCACAAAGCTGAAATGAGTTTATTTTACATCCTAAGATACAACATGCTCAACACGTTTATTTGGAGGCTATTTTTAGGGGTGTGCCGGAGGTCTATCTGGATTACTTAAATCCAATGGGGGTATCTTTGATTGATATTATTATTCTTTCAAGTAGTTTCGGGTCTTCGAATTAACATTTCCAAGAGTGAAATTATTCCTGTAGGGGTTGTGGAAAATGTTGGGGATCTAGCTTCATTCTTTGGATGCAGGTCTGATTTTCTTCCTTCCTCTTACCTTGGTCTTCCCATAGGTGCACAGTCAAAGAGTAGGGCGTTGTGGAATCGTGATTGTGCACTTCGAGCAGAGATTGGCAGGGTGGAAGCGTCGACTCCTTTCTAAGAGGGGGATATTAGTCTTAATTAAGAACACTTGCTAATTTACTGACCTATTTCCTATCGCTCTTTGTGATTCCTGCCACAATAAGGCAAAGACTAGAGAAGTTGGAAAGAGATTTCTTGTGGGAAGGGCAGACGGATGGGCATAAGTTTCATTTAATAAACTGGGGAAATGGTTGTGGAGGTATCTTACAGACAAGGAGGCTTTTTGGAGACAAGTGGTGGTTTGTAAGTATGGAGCAACGGATCACTGCTGGTTCCCAAGTGCGGTCAATTCTACTTTTGGGGTGGGAGTGTGGCGAGGCATCAAGAAAGGGTGTAGCTCTATTGAGAGATTCATTGCATTTGAGGTTGGCAACGGGGTCTCTGTGAGATTTTGAGAAGATAGATGGTGCGGAGATACGTGTTTGAGGGCGGTGTTCCAGAACTTATTCGAGGTTTCCAAGGATAAGGATTGTAGAGTTAGTTTTTTTTTTGTCTACGGTGAAGGGTAACCCTATTCGGAATCCCACGTTCAGAAGGAATTTTCATGATTGGGAGATTGAGTCGGTTGTGTAGCTCTTAGGGAGGCTTCAAGAGCAGAATACGATATAGATAAGTTGGTGGATAAGGTAGTATGGAAAGGTACATGGGGTCCTCTTTTTTCAGTCAAATCGTATTATCTCAAGCTTCTCAACTGTGGCAGAACTTCCTTCTCTTGGAGAGCAGTTTGGAACTCTCAAGTCCCTAAGAGAGTGGCTTTCTTTATGTGGGAAGCGAATTACGAAGCTATCCTAACCGGGGACAATTTGCAGAAACGTAACATGGTTTTTGTCAATAGGTGTTATTTGTGCAACGCGAGTGAGGAGAGTGTAAATCATCTGCTCCTCCACTCCACTGCCAAGTGGCTATCGAGTTATGGAATTTTGTGCTGGGACTGTTCAAGATGACTTGGGTCATGCCAAGGTTGATTATTGACCATGTTAGGGGCTGGTCTATGGGGGTATAAGAATAGGAGAAACCGTTTTTGGGAGACAACTCTTTTGGGAGTGTGTTAGACTCTATGGAGGGAAAGAAACCATAGGGTATTTGATAACGAGGAAATGTCGGTCAGTCCCGGATCTGAAGAATTTGTTGATTTACACCCTTCATTTTTGGTGTTCCGAGGCTCATCACTCCACTCCCAGTCCTAACACTTCTATTGTAGATTTTGTAAATAGTATAGATATTGGCTAATTCTTTTGGTAAGGTATACTCCTAGGGCTTGATTGGTAGTAGGACAAGGATAAACAGTATTATTAATCCCAATACTATTAGTGCCCTCGCTATTAATCCTCACTTGTATATCGGAGGTAGTTTTGAGATTACAAATGTTAATCCCAATTTTTTTTAGTGAGGGTGCTAATAATACCACCCTCCCCCTTGGTATTAATAGTAAGAGGATAATGACTTTATCCGGATAACTCGTGATATTAGTCCCGACCACCCCTCGGCTTATTAATCCTATTTGACCTTAATCCTGACTACCAAACGGCACCCTAGTGTACAAAGGACGTACACCTTTTTTGATGCTTTTTTATATAATTATTACTTATAAAAAAAAGAGATACTTTGGGTCACAATTAGTGACTTTTCTTGTAGTGGAATAGAATATTGACTTGGCCTTCTTAAACACTTCCTTGGAATTGTACTTACATGATTCAATTGCATCCCCTTGCAGTTAGACTAGCCTCCCACGTTCCTCGGGAGCAGCGAATCCGTGCAAAAACTGGTTAAGAGGTTCTCATTTAGACAACTATTTAAACGGTGAAAAAAGCTTTGGAAGATGTGAGAAATAATAGAAAATATAAAAGAACAGGATTGAAACCTTGTTCATATGATTCAAGTAATTTTGGTTAAACTGCTTATAATGTGTATTTGCAAGAGAAGTATGACGAGAGAAATAATTCGGAGGATCCTTTTTGTCTTTGGGCTAATCTTTTGGTTAGTATAGCTTCATTCCTGTATACTTCCAGTGTACAAGGACGCGTCACCTCATTTGACACCTGTTAATATTACTTATACCATACTTATCAAAAAAAAGTATGACGAGAGCAGTAAAGTGTATTTTCGAGGCAGGGAGAAAAACAATCGACGTTGTAAGAATCCCTAAAGAAGTGAGTGTTGAGTTCCGGTTGATAGACAGAAGTAGAGGGAGAGTTCATGAGGTCACGTTGTCGTTTCGAGAATCGCTATGGGTGTGCGATTGGATGAAGAAGGCTCCTGGGGTTGGGGAAACCTTCTGGTAGAAGCACAAGGAGAGGAAACACGAAGTCACTGTTGCGAAGGAGGCTAACTCCTCCGGCACCTTTCTTCGTGTCACGGCTACGGGAATAGGAAGAGCAAATGTGGTACGAATCCCGAAAATAATGGATGGCTATGGATGAGGGATGCTGGTGGAGAAACTCAGGTGTTTTGCAAAGGGAAACAATGCGGAAAAGGGAAGGCCTCGCAGGTCCTTCAAAGAAGGGGCAGAGATCCCCCTTTGGCCATCTCATGAGCTTTTCAGGTTCAAATGTTGATTTTGTTGTGAAGGAAGACTTGTGTCAGGGGTCCTTGAAATTCCTAGAGAGGTGTTTGGTTGGGAGAGCAGGGGATTTAGATTGTCCAATGCCTTTAAGGAAGAATTACAATGATGGGTGGATGGGAAGTGGAAAACGGCTGGTGGAGTTAGGGTTGTGGACATGAGTGGAAATTTCTATCTCTTTGAGTTTCCTTCCAAGGAAGAAGCCGAACGGATTTTAGGGGAGAAGAACTGGATAGTGAACAATGAGGTCTCACATCTACATAGATGGAACCCAGTAGGATGTTTCCATTGAGAAGGGAGAAGCCCGTGGGACGGTGGGAGGCTTGGATCGGGGCATTAGGACTCCCGCTCCATCTATGGGAAGATGCGGTGTCGCATAGCGGGGAAACAATATCGGGGATTGGGCTTGGAGACAAACAATAGGGATGAAAATTGGGCTAAACCGAGCCCAATGCAGTGTATGTTAAATAGAAGAACAAAGAAGGTCCTGATCATTTTAGTCCAAACAGGATGGATATGACACAACCCAATAGGCCACTGGGGGTCTTATCAGTGGACCCATTCCATCGAGGCTTAGAGAGGGATTTCACAACAAGGGAACGGAGAGAGGGTCTACTTCGACGAAGAAGCAGAGTTTGCACAAAGGAATCGATAAGCAACGGTGAGCCTGTCTCGGGTGAAGCGAGGATAGACAATCAAGAAGATGAGTAGATGGAAAAGCAGGGTTTGCACAAAGGAAATTGGGAGTGTGTTTGACGATATGGAGGGAAAGAAATCGAAGGGCTTTCGACGGCGAGGAAGGGTCCATATCTGAGCTGAAAAAATCTTTGCTCCATCTTCTGCTTTTGTGGTGTTCTGGAGCAGATTATCCTCCCCACTCTCATATTGATTCTTTTGTGGACTTGGTGGATAATTTTTCTTTTGGCTAGTCTTTTTGGTAGGGTATAGTGTAAAAACTAAAAAGGACGCGTCACTTAGTTTGACGTTATATATATATATATATATACATTATCATTATCAATTTTTTTAAATTTAAATTAAGGTATATATATGAGATACAATGACCCGTACATGTGACTCAATTAAATTACTAAGAAGCTTAACCTAAAATTGCCTGAGTAAGTCTGTTTGGCACCTAAAGGCCACCAGAATCACTGAATGGTGCGAGGAACTTCACCTATAATAGAAGACTCCTCTTCCATGTTGAGTCGTTGACCGAAGTGCATCCCTCTCATTTGTCATTGATGAAAGGTGCTTGATTTGATTGTTGAGACTTAGTTATGAAAACTTAGAGCTCTACACATTCCCACCTGAAGGTAACTGAGTAGTGATCCCCTCACAGGCATACACCGACACTTATCGCTGTTTGATCTTCACTCCTACTTTCATACCTTTGTTCTATCCAACACAATTCACTACTCCTCTCGAGTAGCTCGGACCAACCCATGGTGGACCTTAGGCGCTCTAGGAGACTGTTGCAACTATGTTGATTGGTGTTTACATTAGGTTATGGCAAGAAGAAAGAATCAAAGCACAACTACCAATGGACGAGATGAAAGTTGATCACAAGCTGACTCCCACTCGCAATCCCACCCTCAACCAGTGTCCCAATGATGACATAATCTTAAAATACGGTTTTAAGCAACTACTAGAAAACCAGCTGCCATTAGCATGAAAGCTAGAAGGGGCCTCACACTTGGTGATACCAAATTTAGCTGCTATGTCATCTTCTGATTATACAATCATGAGCATGCTTAAAGAAAGCTTTAAATCAAACAGTCGGAGAACCTTTGAGCTAATTGCCTCAAACATTCGAGAATAGTTCATCTCCTTTCTCCACCTTACCTAATTTGTAGGATGGTCCGCAATACCTACCCAAGCCACAAGTATTAATGCAACCAATCCAAAACCCTTAGATGCCGTTTAGTAACCGGTATTAGCCACCAGGATAGGACTAATAATGGGGACAGCCTTTAAGCTAAGCTAGTTGTTTGGTAGGGATTAAGGCTCCAGATAATTAAGACTCTCTATCGAGATTAACCCCCTAATTCCCTCGCTTTTTGTCCCAAATCTGGGTTTAATAAAAACCGTATTAGAGAGTTGGGGGATAAATTTGTTGTGGACAAAAATGCCCTTTAGTATACATTTCATGTATGAAAAAACCTAGCCTCGCTTCAAAATTTCCCCCCATAAAACCGGCTAACTACCCCCTCTCTCCTTTCCAAGGCGACAGAAGGCTACCTGGTGAACTTTGACTTCCATTCTCACTGTTACCTCCCACCATCGCCTTTGTCATTGTTACCTTCTGTCATTGCCTTGATTGACTGCCATATCTTTACCATCAATAACCTCTTGTTGGTGTAGTTCATTAATGTTTGGTTTAGTGTCGTAATCTTAAATTGATTTGGGAATCGGTATTTCTCAAATTCGTTGTTGGAATCAATCTTAACCCCTTAAAACTGTTATTTTTCAAAACTCAAATTCCGCAAATTTCTTTCATTTGATTTTATTTTTTTATATGAGCCCTTAATTTTTTTCTCAATCTCGCAATTTAAACTTCGATTTCTTTAATCCATTCTCCAAATTCGGTTCATTAAAATGTGGAGGAGATGATTGGTTTTAAAATAGGCATTCCAGAAATTCCTAATACCTCGCTCGAACCATGGCAGCTTCCAGATCTGAGCCTACATATATCACACCATCTACAAACATGTTTCACTCGGGAATTTAGTCCTGGTCTTTGTGTGGCAGCTGCTATATTCCTTTGACTAGGTAGTTTTGGTTATCAGTTTGCCTCATTTTTGTTTTGGTTGGTTCATGCGTCTAAGGCTCATTAATTCGCATGTGAATAAATAAATAAATAAATGAATAAAGAAAAGGAAAAAATGGATTTTATGTTGTACCTAATATTTAGGGTATTTAAACCTGAATTGCGATATTTGGCAATTATTCATGGATTAACATCAGTAGAGTTCTTCAAACCATTGTTATCCATGTATATATTGAATTGACTATACAATGGACATCAAGTCAATTAAAGCATATAGCTTCCAATAGCATTTGAATATCCCTCATTCTTAGTCTCTTATTTATTTAATTACTGATCCTTGTGTAATTTTGTCTTTTGTTTGAACATAAACTTGTAATAGTTTGGATGTTAATTCCATTTCTGCTTGCACTTGTTGTTTTGCTTTATTCGTATTAGACATGATGCTTGCTTTCTCTTTGAACTTTGATGTCATGTGCCAAGTCATTTTCTTGCAGATGAGAATGCCTGAACTCGATTTTGTAAACCGATGTTTGGAGAGTGGAATTACGCCTGCCACTCACAAGCTTTTTCCAGATGGTCTGCAGTGTGTGATAGATCTACCACGTGTGCTCAATCATTCTGTTCGACCACCTGAAAGTAAGAAATGTGTGTGACCTGGCGAATGTCAAGCCGTACACTACATTGTGCTCGTAATATTGTGATCGTGCAAGATAACTTGAAGCAATCTTGTCTGAACTCTATTAACATCGAAGTTGGTACCTTCCACCCTCTAGGGATAGTAAATCTTTTATACTGTCAGTTGTAGCTTTTGTGAATGAGCCAAAGATGGGAGGGAACAATATCATGCTTTCGTGAGCTACATAACGGTTAACAATCCTTCTAATTATAGCATGATTCAGCGTATTGTTTGCTATTTATTTTGTCTCCAAGTATGCTATTAATTATGGGTTTTTTTCGGTTGTGTCAAGTGGTCATTTGTGACTTTCAATTTCTTCACATGATCTTAGAGCAGGTGGATACTGCATTTGAATTTGATACTGCTATTTGTTTTCTTCTTTTCAACTGCACAACTTAAAATCCCACAGATGAATAGTGTGATGTCAAAAATTAAACACAAAAGGCATCGGAAATTGAAACACAAAAGACATTGGAAATAAAATTCATGCATCCATATTCAATTGAGCCATTCATTCATTCCTACAGCATGAATCCCACAATTGAAGAGACAAATTACACTAAACAAAAATGCATAGATTGGGTTTAGTGTCGCATTGAAACTTAAACCTGGATTGTTTTTTTAAATTTGATGCACTGAACACAAAATTGAGGCATCAGTATTCTATTAAGCCATTCATTCATTAGAATAGCATGAATCGCACGGTTGAAGAGTCAAATTACACAATAAACACAAATGAATAGATTAGGGTTAGCGATGCATTGAAGCTCAAACCCCAAAATATGTATTGTTAAACTTTTATAACTTCGATGCAGAAATTCTCATTTGTTCTGTAAAATGTATATCTGGTAGTAGGTAGCAGAAGAAATTCACACCTTACGTCGATGGTGAAGGTTCATTTTGTTCTTCCTATCGTGCTAACCTTCTCGTTCTAGTTTTTTTTTTTTTAAACTATTGGCATATCCATTTCGTCTTGAGTTACAAAAAAAATTATTTGATTTTTAGATTCATTTTTCTCTAGTATTTGTTTGAGTTTGCTTCTGTAAGAATTGTTGCAGTATGATTGTGGAAGTGAAATAAAAGTGATAAATCATTTATCAATTATTTTTGGAGGATTGTGATGCCTAATTTCAACTACCTAAAACACCCTCACTTCTCAACAAATATATCACACCCCCTCACTGTTGCAAATACCAGTTAACTCCACGTCTTGTGACCGTCCATCCTCTCTCTTTCTCTAGTTCATCGCCGGCCCTCTCTCTGCCCCTCCTCCTTCATCACTGACGGCCCTATCACAGTGCGACATCTAGGGTTCGTCTCTCTATCTCTCTCTCTCACCGATTTCATCCCCTTCCCGTCTTTGTCTCCTCCCTGAACTTCGATATTCTCCCCCCCCTCTCTCTCTCTACTTTTCCGCCATATCCCCTCACAATTTTTGTTAATGTTTCAAACCCTAGATCAATCGACCCATGAATTCGATTAATCGATTCGCTTAACCGATTCCTGAATCGGTTAATCGATCAATTGAATTGGTCAGTCTTTCAATCGGGGTTGGAAGGGCATTTTGGGGTTTTCATGAAAGCGGCCATTTTCAATTTTTTTAGTTAGACTTGTTTTGCTATTGGAAGCTTTGACAAAGCTATTCTACAAAATTTCATAGCGGAGTCCATCAAGTACGGCCTAAAAATCCACACATTCAAACAATAGTCTCTTGACCAAAAAATTGAGTAATTACCTAAAACACCCTCACTTCTCAAACCCGACCTCTCTCTCTCTCAGTCCAATTCATCGCCGACCAAACCCGGTCCTGAGAAGGTGTAACACGGGCCTTCGCAAAGGGCCCCCAAATTCAAGGGGGCTTAATTTTAAAGAAATGTGTAGACCAATTTAATTTAGTATACTATATAATTTAATTTCAAGATTGTCTTTCCGGCTTAATAGATACGGTAGAGTAGGATGGAGCCATATGTCATGAGTTCAATTGTCAGTCCAACCATTTATTTCATTTTGGGTCCACTCTTTTAGCTTGCAGCTTTGTAATTATTTTGTGATCCATTGAATAAGGCATTGCTTATCCAACCTTCCATTTTATGTGCGCTAAATTTACTTATCAAAAAACAATAAGTTGACCATCAAATTTTTTTTATCCGGGTCATAACAAATTTAAAATTGCTTAAATTGAAATACATGTGCAATTATAATTATCATTGGGCCTATAATATCAATATTTCAAGCAAAGGCTGTTGGATGAGAAGGACAGAGAAGGGATTTAAACGGTGTGGAATTTAAAATTGATATCCAAAGGCTGTTGCGTAGCGAGGAGATCATCTGGTGCCAAAAATCTCGGATACAATGGCTGAGGGAGGGTGATAATAACACAAGATTTTTTCATAGGATGGCGAACGCTCACAAAAACTTTAATTAGATTCAGAAGGTGTCATTTAATGAGGAGATGTTGGAGGATGATTCAAGGATAAGAGAAGGCATAACATGTTTTTATCAAAGGATGTACACAGAATGCATCACTTGTGATTTAAAGTTGGATGGTTTACCATTCAGGTCTCTCAATTCAGAAGATAAGGATCTGCTGGAAGCTCCATTCTTTGAAGAGGAGGTTATTGCAGCAGTCCAAGTTTTGAAAGGAGATAAAGTTCCGGGTCTGGATGGTTTCCCAATCATTTTTTTCCAACACTGTTGGGAGGTGATTAAGTCTGAAGTTATGTAGATTTTCTCTTCTTTTCATGCTCAAAGGAGATTCGAGAAAAGTCTCAATGCCACATTTATAGTGCTGATCCCAAAATGTAGTGGTGTGGAAGATATTAAAGACTTTTCGCCTGGTTGGAGGAGTGTACAAAATTATCGCCAAGGTTCTATCAGTGCGTTTGAAATCAGTTATAGGGAAGTTCATTTCTGAGCCTCAGCATGCTTTCGTGAGTGGTCAACAGATTGTAGAGGCAATGCTGATTGCAAAAGAGGTTGTAGATTCGAGATTAAAAAGCGGGAAGCCACGTTTGATATGTAAATTGGATATAGAGAAGGCATATGACAACGTAAACTGGGGGTTTCTGGATTATCTGTTGTCCATGATGAGTTTCGGAAACCGTTGGAGATAGTGGGTCTTCTTCTGTATTTCTACAGTCAAATTCTCGGTATTGGTTAATGGTGAACCCATAAGGGTTTTTCTCTACCTCGAGAGGGTTATAACAAGGATACCCTCTATCTCCCTTCCTCTTCATCATAGTTATGAAGGCATTAAGTACAATGATGGATATCTCGGTAGCTAAGAACCTGATTCAAGGTTTTGATGTGGGAAGAATCGGAGATCAGGAGTTGAAAGCCTCTCACTTACTTTTTGTGGATGATACTCTAGTGTTTTGCGAGGCGGACCACTCTCAGTTGGGCTATCTTCATTTAGTCTTACTCTTTTTTCCAAGCAGTATCGGGCATTCGCAAGAGCGAGTTGTATCCGGTGGGGGAAGTGAACAATATAGAATATTTGGTGGGTTTCTTTGGGTGCAAATCGGGAAAGCTACCGACCTCTTATTTTGGTCTTCCTCTTGGGGCTTGTTTAAATAGCAAGGACATTTGGAATCTGTTGGTCCCAAATAGGCTCAATCTAGGCTAGAAGGGGGGGGGGGTTAAATAGCCTAGATGTGTTTTTAAAACTCCTTTAAAAACTTTTCAAAGTGTTCTTCTTCTTTTTAAAATAGTTAACATATAAGAAGAGTTAGGGTAGCAGAAAACTAAGAAGACAAATCAGATCGAAAGCTGATGTTTTTGAACAAACCCAGCAGTAGTCTTAAATGCAATAATAGTAGCAGTTATAAGATAAGAAGAAATAGTTCAAGCAATGCACATGATTTAGAAGTGATTTGTAATGTGAATAGTACTACGTCCACTACCAAAGTGGTTAGCTTTGGATTTTGAAAGGTGCACTTGTTTATCCACTAGGTGAGAGGGTTAGATCTCTAATGGGTCGTGTACAAAAATAGTTTTTCAACCAAGTGTTTAATGATGAGAGAGTCAATCAATGAATAATTACTCTCTCAAGTGCTAAAGTAAAGAACAATTAATGACAAACTAGAAGAAGCTGAAATAGAGTAAAGACTAGCAGATCTGCAGCTTTAGGAAGTTTGGTGAAGTGTTAGTTCTTGTCCTTTGGATCTCTTGAATGCTTGAGTTTTGAAGATAAAGCTTGAGTATTGAATGTGCAAGAGATTGTGTTTGTTCAGATCTTCAAAGCTTGAATATATACCAGGGGAGATCTTCAGGACCGTTGGATTGAGAGTGGAGAGATTGAGTCCAATGATATAATGCATTGAATGCATTTCGGCGCTTTGTAGACAGAGTGCAGCAACTACATTAGAGATGCAGTGATTGCAGAGGCAGGCATTCCCAAACAGAGTAAGGTTTCATCTTGCAGGCGTTACATATTGAAAGTCTTCTAAGCCAAAAGAGGTAATGTCTTCAGTCTTCATGATTCAGGCGATAGTCTGGACAATTTATCTGTGCAGATAGTCTGAAGTCAAATAATGACATGGTTGACTTCTTTGGAGGGAAATCTGATGAAGATAATTTGAATATTATTTGACTAGACATTACAAATATCCAGATCAAATAATATGTGACCTAATTCCACGTGTTTGGCTGAACTTGATTTTGAGCTGAGCAGACTTCAAGGTCTGCTGGTGAACCGTGCTTTTAAGGCTGCTGTTGAAGCTTGCTGGTCCATGCCTTGGAGAAACTAACATTAAACTATTCTATTACACCCTTAATTCTAAGACAGTTGCCACACTAACTGGTACGCAGACCATTTAGCCACTGTGCTATAGAATCAGAAGATGACTCAACCAAATCTAGAACCAGTGAGGGTCAACAATCTCCTCCTATTTGGTTGATGTCATCATCTCAGCTACTAGTAGACCATGAATCATGCAATGAGATAATAACATGTCTTTAAAGAAAATTTTATTTAAGAAAATTAGACATGCCTCTTAGAGCAGAAGTCTTAGTAGAGAGATAGCTAGAATAGGTACTTACAAGATAAAATGAGAAGAGCAAGTACAAAGTTAAGCAGAGTTTAAATCTTAACAATGAGCAGGATATAAGCAGTTTAAATGGACATGATAAGTAGATAAAACATGTAATCATAATCCAAAATATATTACATCTGTAAGTTAAACAGGCTGTTTAACAGCAGAGTTTGAACCATAAAAAGTTAGAACAAAAGAGATATACTGGTTCATAATAGGTTGGGTTGAGTTCAACTGCGTTCTGAGTAGTCACCAACCCAAATTCTGATGCGATCATTGAGACGCTCTCGAAGTCTGTTCTATTCTTTTATCAATGCTTGGTTCAAGTGATGGGTAGCTCTCTCCTCCCTGATGGCAGCAACCCTTCGCTGATCATCGTCAACAGCCCTCTGGTTGGCGCATTCAATATGACGAACAACAGTGAAGTTGCTGTCGATACGTTCAGCAATGACGACATGGGTTAGAGAAGTCCGGAGCTCATCGAAGAGTTGACGAATACTCACTTGTTGGGAGTGAATCATGTTGATCAATGACTCCTACTAGTCTTGAATGAGGAAGCGGTGGGAAGTGAAAGCTTGAGTAGTGTCATTCACAAGCTGCTCAACGATCTTCCCAAGATAAAAAATAGTGGCGTGGGTGGCATTCAAGCCGTAGTTCATCATGTCAATCTGCTATGCCATGGAGAAGACCGTGCCGTTGAGACGCTCAAGTTGGGCTTGATTGGCTCGAAGGAGGTCAAGAAGAGCAGGGCAGCAGAGTTGGAGGAAAGGAATTGGGGTTAAGGTTGACGGGGATGAAGGTGTCAGCAGGGTTAGGAGGTGGAGAAGGAGAAGAATTGAAAGTGGAAGGAGAAGCAGAGTTGTGGTCAGCAGGGTAAGATTGTGGAGGAGGAGTAGAAGGTTTGGGGTCAAGTTCCATGTCAGCGTCAGAATCACTGATAGAGGGAGAGGAAGGGAGTGAATACGGTTCAAGGAAGGAAGTGGAAAAAGAAGATTCGGGGATAAGAATAAAATTTGGAGGAGAAAGGGTAAGGATGTCAGAAATGGAGGTAAGTTCAAAGAGGAACTTATAGGTGGCAGAAGAGATAGAAGGGAAAAAAATTTGGTAGAGGTCAGCAGAGATGGAGAAGGGTTTGAGGTATTGGGTAATCGGAGGATAGAGTTCGGGAAGGAAAGCGGTTTGATAGAGAAGATAAGAAATATGGGGGTCGAGAGAAGAGAAGGCTTCAGACACATAGAAGGATGAGGAAGAGATAGAGGGAGTAGGAGCAGGGATGAGGGCGAGAGAAGATTCGGGGAGAATGGAAGAGAGGGGTTCATGAGAAGAGGGTGGAGAAGGGAAAACTTCTGGAGGAGAGGAAGGTGGGGAAGAGGGTTGAAGAGCCACAGATTTCTTGCGAAGTTTGCATTTATTTTTCTTAGGAGGGGGAGAAGTAGGCTCCTCCTCAACAACAGCAGGGGTTGTTGAGGGAGGGGGTGAAGAAGGTGTAGATGTCTCATCCCCAACAACAGCAGGGTATGTTGGAGGTGAAAGAGAGGGAGAGGCAGAAGAGATAGGAGAGGAAGAAGGAGGGTCAAATGGGATGAAGGGTTCGGATGGTTGAGAATGGTTGGACTTACGTTTTCGGGGACGAAGAGGGGCAAGTTATGGTTTGACTTGAGGCTCGTTCGGCACAGATGCAGAAGCAGAAGTAGTAGATGCTGAACGCTTCTTCCTTTTGGGGGCAGCAGCAGCAGTGCTTGAAGAAGACTTCTTCTTTTTCTTTGCAGCCGACTCCTCT
This sequence comes from Codonopsis lanceolata, assembly GCA_013146195.2. NCBI lineage: Eukaryota > Viridiplantae > Streptophyta > Magnoliopsida > Asterales > Campanulaceae > Codonopsis > Codonopsis lanceolata. Next base: position 45,016,080 of record CM028383.1, on the reverse strand, counting down.
TCAACAGCAGAATCTTGACGTTTGGATTTCTTGGAGAGAGCGGGGACTGCGGTTGGGTCCGAGGCGGGCTCTGTAGCAGCCTTGCTTGAGCAGCCTTCTGTAGCAGCCTCCTTCTGGAGCTTCCTATCCAGCTACTTTGCCAAAAAGGCATCCACCGTTGTTTAAGGATTGATCTTTAGGATCACCAACAGAGGAGGATTGAAAGCATGGACCAGAAGTAGAGGTGAAAGCCCTTACTGCGTGAGCTTTTCATTCCTTAGCTTGTGGTGGTTGAGGATGAAGGTGCTGGTAAACTGAACAGCTTTGGAGATGGTCTTCTTCTCAAATTTCACCAATTGGGAGAGGAAGGATATGTTGTTGCGGAGAAGGACGCTGATGAGGCGCACAAAAGGCCTTTTCTGCTTGATAGATGCCTGGACTACATCAACAGCATCACACAGCAACTCGAAGAGTATTTGAGCACAGTTGAAACGGGTGTTGAGAATGACTGCTGCTGTGTACTCGGGTTGGTCAGCAGTCATCACATCATGTGTGTCGTTCTTGAATATTAGGATCTTGTCGAAGAGATGGCTGATGTAGTAGACATCATCTTCGAATAGTGTGTGCTTCATCTTCACTTGAGGCTCCCTTAGAGTGTGCTCTCCACGCATATAGGACCAGGCAAGGTCCTTCTCAGCAGCAGTGAGAGAAGTGGGGCCATCAAACTCAACTCCAATGATCTTGGCTATCTGGGAGGCAGTGAGAGTGATAGAGATATTCCGGATGACACCAGAGATGGAGGTTCTAGACTCATTGAGTTTTACCATTTGGTAGAATTCTTCTGCTAGAAGGGTACTATAGTCCAAGTCTCCGAGCATGAACAGTGGCAGAATCCCGGACTGGTTGAGGTCATTGACAACCTTAACTCCCGTTGCGTAGGCACGCACTGATGGTTCATCTATACACATCCTAGCATGGTACATAGATGGAGGCAGGTTGGGAATGGGAGTTTCAGAACTCAGAGTTTGTTCTGGGACAGCAGCAGAAGAAGAGGTTCTAGCCTACAAAATTTCAATAAGAGAAATTAGGGCAAATACTGGAGAAACATAATAAATTCTTAATCTGAGCAAGATATCGAGTTTGAACCCAAAAATTGAAGAATTTCAACAGATTTTTTTTCCAGATAAAGATATTTCAACAGCCCAAAAATGCATTGTTAAAAGAAACTATGCACAGAAGGCTGAAATGTATATATATTAAGATAAAAATCTGAAATTAACTAAGCAGATAGTGAAGATATGTGAAAAAGAGAGAGAGAATGCAAGAATATTTCATGAATAGTCAACAATGGCGGATTCACCATATAAACCCCAAAATGAAATTACGACCTAGAGTAAGATTTTGGGTTTGATTTGTCTTACCATTGAAGTGGATGTAGGTGAATGTTGAAGAAATCAGAGAGTTCTTCACAGATTGCACAGAGGCGAAGAGAGAGAGAGAAGGAGAGGGTTGTTGATAGAGAAGAACAAAGGACAGTTTGAGAGATAAGAGTTTTGGAAAAGTGATTTTGAAATTGGCGGTTGAGAAGTTTATCAATGAAAAGGCGTGAAGACAGACGACTGAACAGGTGAAATGACTTTAAGTCAGAAGGCTATAACTTAAAAGGACTTAATGACTGACGGCTTAGGGCAGTCAAAAAGTGACTTTTTGAGGAATATCTCAACCAATTTTTTAAAATCAGTCCCTTACTATTTTCATAAATAACCCTTCTAAACTGAAAGTTAAAAAATACTTACCTATGTCTTAAAGTAATTAGCAGAACTACTGTTTTCTTTTCAAGGAAACAAGTCTGCTTAACCACAATGTCAAGTTTGCTTAAACGTATTGTTAAGTCTGCTCAATATTAAAAAAAAATTAATTTAGTTGAAATTAAGCAGTTGGGTCAAGCGTACCAAGCTCTCCCCTTAGATAAGTAAACTTGTTAGCTTCGAGTGCCTTTGTGAAGATGTCTGCTAGTTGGTGTTCAGTTGAAATGTACTTCATACGTACTTATATTTCACTTTTCTAAATTATCCCTTAGAAAGTGATATCGAACATTGATATGCTTTGTCTTGGAGTGCATCACGGGATTGTATGTGATATAGATTGCTGAGGTGTTGTCACACATGATCGGGCAATCTGCTACCTTGATGTCATAGTCAACTAATTGTTGTTTGATCCAAAGCAGTTGACAGCAGCAACTCCTAGCCGCTATGTATTTTGCTTCAGTGGTGGAGTTGGAAACCGATGCTTGTTTCTTGCTAGCCCATGAGACGAGTCTGTCGCCTAGGAATTGACAAGTTCCACTTGTGCTCTTCATGTCTATTTGGCATCCAGCATAATCTGCATCCGAAGTAACCAACTATGTTGAAGGATGATTCTCTTGGATACAAGATACCTAGGTTGGTGGTATCTGATACATACTTGATGATTCTCTTGGCTGCAAGAAGATGTGACTCATGAGGATCTGCTTGAAATCTAGCACATACCCCCACAGCATACACTATATCAGGTCTGCTGGCGGTAAGATAGAGCATAGATCCGATAATTCCTCTATATAGGGTGATATCAACTTTCTTCCCTTGTAAGTCTTTTGATAGTTTGCATTTAGCAGCCATTGGAGTGTCAAAAGTGTTAGCCATTTCCAATCCGATTTTTTTTTACCAGTTCTTTAGCATACTTGTATTGGCTTATGAAGATTCCTTTGTTGGATTATTGAATTTGAAGGCCTAAGAAGAATGTGAGTTCTCCCATCATGCTCATCTGAAACCTTCCAGTCATGAGTGTCTCAAATCGTTTGCACAACTTCTCATTTGTAGAACCAAAGATGATATCATCGACATATATTTGCACCAGCAGCGAATGACCATTGTGTTTGAGAATGAAGAGAGTAGTGTCGATCTTTCCTCGCACAAATCCTTGTTCTATTAGGAATTTGGATTGTGTTTCATACCAGGCACGAGGAGCTTGCTTAAGACCATAGAGGTAGAGCTGTCAGAACGGACCAACGGGGCGGACCAACCCGCAAAATGGCGGACCCCGCCAATTGGCGGGGCAGACCAACCCGCGAGAATGACGGACCAGAAAAGCATTGGTCCAACCCAACCCACCTTGGGTTGCGGGCGGGGCGGGGCGGACCAACCCGCTAATTGAAATTATTTTGAGGAAGAGATCTGTAACTGTAAGCTAAACTAAAATTTTCAATTAAAACCAAAAACCCAAATCCAGATACATCATGCATTCAAATTTATCAAACAAAACGGGGGGAAATTTTATACACAGAAACATCTTAGATAAAAAAAAGATCAATAAACACTTATTGATGAAAACCTTAAATCAGTCTCAAGAAATGAAGAAACCCAACAAAGAACTCACAGAAACACATCATATTATTCTCGAAACAGAGAGATTGGGGAAAAAAGCTGACCGACAATGAGAGATAGAGCTCAGCTCGATGATGGTCGGATGGTGGACTAAGAGGGCAAAGAACGACGATGGGCCGATGGCGGACTGAGAGAAAGAGACGGCAAGCCGGCAGCGATGGTGGATTGAGACGGAGAAGGAGAGAAATCAAACAATGGCCGACTTGAAGGAGAGAGAGACATCGAGAGGGTCACTCACGGCCTTACGGGTTTCCTTTGTAAGAGAGAGAGTGAGAGATCGAGAATTATTGCTGAATAGTAGTTGTTGTCTTCATGTCTTGTTGGATGAACTGAATCACGCGGACATCACACACGCCACTGAGTCTGGGAAGAAGAAAGAAAAAAATGGGAGAAATTGGGATTTGGGGGTGATTGGCATGTGGGAGACGGGAGTGACAGGAGTGGGTTGGGTGAGGTGAGGAGAGAGAGGGCAAGAAAAAGAATAAGAATGGTAGATTGGTAGGTAATAGTAGGGTTTGACTTTTCACTACATTTCAAATATAATACACTAATTAAATTTGTATTATAATTAAATTACAAATGTATATAATATATATATAAATAATAATAATAATAAATATCTAAAAATTGGCGGACCAACCCGCCCCCGCCCCGCTTAACCCGCCACCCGCACGGGTCAAACCCAAAAAGCCCGCCTTTTGACGGGGTAGTATTTTTAAAACCCAACCCGTCTTTTTAATATGGCGGGGCGGACCAACCCAACGGGTTTGACCCATTTTGACGGCTCTATATAGAGGGCCTTCTTAAGCTGTAGACATGAGTCTCTTTCCCTTTTTCCATGAAGCCTGGAGGCTGTGTGACATAGACGGTTTCTTGAAGATCACCATTGAGGAAGGCACTCTTGACATCCATTTGATATAGCACAAAGTCCTTGTATGTAGCATAGGCTAAGAAGATTCTGATAGCCTCTAACCTTGCTACTGCCTGGAGCAAAAGTTTCATCGTAGTCGATTCCTTTTTCTTGTCGATATCCTTATGCAACGAGTTTGGCTTTGTTTCTTATGATGTTCCCATCTTCATCCTTCTTGTTTCTAAACACCCATTTTGTGCCAATGATGGTGTGATCAGCTGGTCTTGGGACTAGCTTCCATACTTGACATCTTTCGAACTGCTGAAGTTCCTCCTCCATAGCTTCTAGCCAACTTGGATCTTGTAAGGTGATCGATGTATTTTATACGTCGATTTCATATACTTTTATGACTTAAATTGAGCGATTCCACGAGGCTTTTGGCTACTGATGTGTGTTTTTCAGTGATTTTATGAGTTTCAGGGTTTTAGGTGAAAGTATACAGATTATAAGGGTTTTTGGTGAAAATTCCAAGAAGGGGTCAAAGTGTAAATTGAAGAAGAAACGACAGAAGACCAGAACTGGACACCTTGCGGTCGCAAGGTGTATCATACCTTGTCTCCGCAAGGTAGGCAGTATGTCAGAGTTTCAAGCCCCGGAATATCAAGGACCTTGCGGACGCAAGGTGGTCAGAACTCAACTTTTTGGGTTTTCACTTCAGGCCAGGAGATCTAATCCCCCTACAACTCCATGATATAAATAGAGGTCGGTAGCCAAGGCATTAGATGGCCAGAAAGTAGTTTTCTATAACTTTAGAATAGGATTTAGTGTGTATAACATAATTAGTTGTTGTAATTACAAGGATTGAAGATCGATTCATGTATTCTATCATCTCCATGTGCTGTTCATCTTCAAGGATGAACTAATCACCCATTAATCTAGGAGTTGGGAGGTAACTTGTATCGAATCTATGCTTTAATTATATTTTTATTCATTCAATTCTTGTTGATTGTGGTGTTTATCAATCCCTCTATTATTTCACTTTGAACAAATGAATGTAATCGTGAATAATAAAGGCCTAGAGGTGCGGATAATTGCATGATCAATGTGCATATGTCGTACACTGGCTCACCATCACAATAAATTGAACCTATCGATGCACGAGAGTGATAAGTTAGGGTCAGGTTCCATATATGACCTAAGTGACAGTTAGATCATATGTTCTTGTGCCTAGGATATAGAATGGATGAATTATTTGAAGATGGAGACTGAACGGTAATTCAACAGGCTATATCTATATTTTGTGAACGAACCCAAGTAATTGAATGATATTTTATTAAAATAAGCATAGAGGAGATACAAGTGAAACCCTAATCCTAGATTTCCTTCCACCATAAGATCTTCATAAATTGTGATTGCTGCTAATTAGTTAAACACTAGAATAATAATTAGTTTAGAATAAAATCAATATAAAAACCCCCTTAGTTTAATAATTTGCTACCGATAATCGTACTATCTGTGATCTTCTTGTCTCTGTGGTTCGACCCTTGCTTCCCAAAACTATTCTACAATAGTCTTGTCCACTTGCAAGGAAATAATTAAAATAAGACATCGATCAAGTTTTTGGCGCCGTTGCCGGGGACAAGCTAGTTTGCATAGTTAGTTTGTTGGTAGCGTAATTTTTAATTTCAGTTTTCAGTTTTTATAAAAAATAAAAATACAAAAAGATTTTATTTATTTTAGTAGTTAGTTGTTTTTAATTGCTTTATTTATTTTATGCAAGGTCGTAGATCTTTGAATCCTCAACTGGTAGAACTAAATCAAGATATAAATAATATTAGAAAGAATCAAGAAGATCTTGAAAATCTAGCGACCCAACCTGATAATCAAGAACAATTGAATCAAGAGGATCCTCTGGTTGATCCTCCAATGGACAATATTAATCAAAATCCTAAAAATCCGGATCGCCCGGTTAATGTGAATTAAAGAGAAGAAGAAAATGCTAGAAGAAATATGGAAGTAGTCGTAAATCAAAGAACTATTAATGATTTCAGTAGACCCACACTAAATGAAGTAACATCATGTCTAGTCTTACCGGAAGCAGTAAGGAATTTCGAATTAAAAGGCCATTATTTTAATGCTATACCTTCTTTTCATGGAATGCCAACCGAAGATCCTGTAAGTTTCCTTAGAGATTATGAGTATATGATGAGTACTTTTCCGTTAGGAGGGTTAACTGAAGACCAAGTAAAAATGAAATACTTTCCAAGTGCATTAAAAGATTTGGCAAAGAGATGGTTTATGAATCCCACACCTAGTAGTGTTTATACTTGGGCTCAACTTTATGATTTGTTTATGAGTAAATATTATAAGCATGCATCTCTTACAGAATATAGAAAACAAATCATGTCTTTTCAAAATGAACCAGGTGAAACATTCCATGAATCTTGGGATAGATTTAAAAATTTTCTTATTATGTGCCCTCATCATAATCTGTCTCAAGATGTGCTAGTACTTCAATTTTATCATGCTCTTTCGTCGGGTTTACAAACTATGGTTGATAGTACGGCCGGTGGTTCTATTAATAGAATGACACCAGATGCATTAGAGGAATTATTTGAGATGTTGAGTATAAATTCTCAACAGAAAAGTGCAAGAGGTAAAAGTAGAAGTTTATACCAAGTTCAAGAAAAACCAGAGATGAATACACAGGCTCAATATGAAAATTGGCCAATTCAAGAAGCATGTGCTATGTGTGGATTATATTCTCATGCTACTAATTTTTGTCCATCTAGTGCTATGTATTCTGAACAGGTTAATGCCATGAATATGTACCCTCAAAGACCAATGAATGATCCCTACTCAAACACATATAATCTTGGTTGGAGGAATCATCCTAATTTTTCTTGGGGAGGAAATAAACCGCTACAACCTCAACCACCACAACCTCAACAATTTCCAAATCAAGGTCAATTACGAATTGAAGAAGTTCCAAAATCAGATGGAGCAAGCAAAGGTCAAGCTGTCCTTATAAAATATTTGCTTGAAGAAGTTGAAAATTTAAAGAATAAATTTGCAACAGCTGAGATCGAGAAAATAGAAGAAGGGAAGTTCCCTAGTCAAACCGAGCAAGCAAAATCTATCACTTCTCTGCGAAGCGGTAGAGTGATTGGAGAAGAGGTAAGTGATTCTGTTCAATCTTCTAATGTGTCTGATAAAGTAGATAATTCTGAAAAAGAAATTGAAAAGGATAATAATGAGAATAATCAAACATCTAATCAAGATGTAGAGAAAGAAGTTCAAAATAAAGAAAGTCAAGTAGAAGTAGAACAAGAAGAAGAGGAACCTTATGTGGCACCACCACCATATGTTCCTCCAATTCCGTTCCCTAGAAGACTTATGAAAAACAAAATGGATAAACAATTTTCAGAAATTTATAATATGTTATCCAAAGTGAATGTTAACCTTCCTTCGCTTAATGTTATTAAAAATATTCCAGCCTATGCTAAGTTTTTCAAAGATCTTCACTCTAAGAAACACAAATTCGAAAACAATGAAAAAATTATTGTTTTTGAAAACGTAAGTGCAGTTTTACAACCCGAACTTCCCCCTAAGTTAAAAGATCCTGGTAGCTTTAATATCCAAGTTTCTTTAGGTAGCTCTAAAAAAATGAAAGCCATGCTAGATCTAGGAGCAAGTATTAACTTAATGCCTTTTGCGGTCTATAAACAATTGGGGTTAGGAGAACTAAAACCCACTAATATGTCCTTACAACTAGCTGATCGTTCAGTTAAACATCCTTTGGGCATAGTAGAGGACATCCTAGTTCAGGTTGATAAACTAATCATTCAGGTCGATTTTGTGGTCCTAGAGATGGAAAGGAAAATTTGCACAAATAATGAAGTCCATATCTTGTTAGGCAGACCTTTTATGGCCACTGCCAATACAATGATAAATGTCAAAAATGGTAAACTCACAATGTCAGTCCTAGGTGAAACTGTTGAAATCTCTGTTTTTGATATGAATAGACCTAGTGACATGAATGCATGTTTCTCAATAGATGAAATCGAAAAATTAACAACTCAAACGTTTGAAGAAAGTTGTGAGGATGACGATTATGAGAAAGATGTATTTGTAGTTTATGATAATAGACCTATCCCTCCCATAAAAATTGACATTGATGAGCTAGAGAGAGAAATTCAAGAAGAAGAAAGAAAAGAGAAAGAGAAATTAGAAGCTCTTAAAAATAAGGATAATATGGAAAAAGAAGAATCAGAATCAGAAATTAATTCTGATAAAATAGAAAAAGTAGAGGAAGAAAATAATGAAGAAGAAGAAGAGGAAATTTTAAAATCTCTTTTTGAAGAAATAGAAGTAGAGGATGAAAAAGTAGAAAACATTGAGGAGATTAAAGAAGAAACAATTAAATCTGAAAATTCTGAATTTATGCTGTCTGTTAAATCTCCTCCCGTTGAAGAATTAAAGCCATTACCACCCCACTTAAAATATGCATTTTTAGGGGAAGGTAAAACTTTACCTGTTATAATAGCTGTAGATTTAACCGAAGAACAAGAAGCAAGCTTGTTAAAAGTTTTATGGACACATAGAGAAGCCATAGGATGGTCCTTAGCAGATTTAAAAGGTATTAGTCCGTCTATGTGTGTATACATAAAATACATTTAGAAGAAGGTAGTAAACCTTCAAGAGAAAGACAAAGAAGACTTAACCCTCACATGGAAGAAGCGGTGAGAAAAGAAGTCCTTAAGCTTCTCGATGCGGGTATAATTTACCCAATATCTGATAGTAAATGGGTTAGTCCAGTTCGGGTAGTTCCTAAGAAATCAGGAATTACAGTAGTTAAAAATGATAAAGATGAGTTAGTCCCTACACGAACAATCATCGGTTATAGAATGTGCATTGATTTGAGGAAACTAAATACGACAACTAGGAAGGACCACTTTCCCTTGCCATTTATTGATCAAATTCTTGAAAGACTAGCCGGTCATGAATATTATTGTTTTCTTGATGGTTTTTCTGGCTATAACCAAATCCCTGTAGCACCCGAAGACCAAGAGAAAACCACCTTTACATGTCCTTTTGGTACCTTTGCATTTAGGAGAATGCCCTTTGGACTATGTAATGCACCAGCTACCTTTCAAAGATGCATGATTTCTATATTTTCAGACTTAGTAGAAAGATGTGTCGAAGTATTCATGGATGATTTTTCAGTTTTTGGAAACTCTTTTGATCATTGCCTAGAAAATCTTACATCGGTCCTAAAAGATGCTGTGAAACTAATCTGACTCTAAGTTGGGAGAAAAGTCATTTCATGGTTAAACATGGAATTGTCTTAGGGCATGTTGTGTCTAATAAAGGAATTGAAGTCGATAAGGCGAAAATTGAAGTGATATCACAACTACCTCCCCCAACTTATGTTAAAGGTGTTAGAAGTTTTCTAGGGTATATATGCTTTTATAGAAGATTTATAAAAGATTTTTCAAAAATCTGTAAACCTCTATGTAATCTATTAGCAAAAGACACATAATTCATTTTTGATCAAGAATGCTTAAATGCATTCAATTTATTAAAAGAAAGATTAACCACTGCTCCTATTTTATCCGACCCCGATTGGTCTCTCCCTTTCGAGATCATGTGCGATGCTTCAGATTTTGCAATCGGAGCCGTGTTAGGACAAAGGGTAGATAGAAAACCACATGTAATCCATTATGCTAGTAGAACATTAAATGATGCACAACTTAATTATACAACAACAGAAAAAGAATTTTTAACAGTTGTGTATGCATTGGAAAAAATTAGACCATATCTGTTAGGTTCAAAAGTCATAATATTTTCCGATCATGCTGCTTTAAAATATTTATTGAGTAAGAAAGATGCTAAGCCTAGACTCATTAGGTGGATGTTATTATTACAAGAATTTGACATTACCATTAAGGATAAAAAGGGAACCGAAAATGTCGTAGCCGACCATTTGTCTAGATTAGAATTTTCACCCTTACTTGAACGTCAATTTCTTGATAATACAATTCCTGTAAATGAAGATTTTCCTGATGAACAACTTTTAGCAGTCAAAGATTCAGACCCTTGGTATTCTGATTTTGTCAATTATTATGTGTCTGATATCATAATCCTGATTTTGATTTTTATCAAAGAAATAAATTTTTGACTGAAGCAAAGAATTATTTTTGGGAAGAACCTCATTTATATAAAATGTGTTCAGACTTTTTAATCAGACGATGTGTCTCAGAAAAAGACCAACAAAGTATTATGGAATTTTGTCATGAATACTCTTGTGGAGGTCATTTTAGTGGCAATAAAACAGCTAGAAAAATTTTGCAATCTGGTTTATATTGGCCTACGGTGTTTAGAGACTGTGACATATTTTATAAAACTTGTGATAAGTGTCAGAGAACTGGTGGAATAGGAAAAAGAAATGAAATGCCCTTGCATACAAATATGGTTGTTGAAATTTTTGATGTTTGGGGCATTGATTTTATGGGTCCCTTCCCAGTCTCTAATAACTGTGAATATATTTTAGTAGCTGTTGACTATGTATCTAAATGGATAGAAGCCATAGGTACTAAAACCAATGATGGTAAAACTGTGGTTAAATTTGTAGAAGATCTTTTTGCCCGGTATGGAGTACCGAAGGCCATAATTAGTGATCAAGGAACTCATTTTACCAATAAATTATTAAATAACGTCTTTAGAAAACATGGTGTAACTCACAAGTTAGCTACACCCTATCATCCTCAGACATCTGGCCAAGTAGAGGTAAGTAATAGACAAATAAAAGCAGTATTAGAAAAGACAGTTAGACCCAATCGTAAAGTTTGACAATCTAAACTTAATGATGCTTTATGGGCATATCGAACTGCTTATAAGACCTCGATAGGAATGAGTCCGTACCAAATGGTGTATGGCAAAGCATGTCATTTACCAGTTGAAATTGAACATAGAGCCTATTGGGCTGTCAAAGAATTAAATTTATATTTAACTTTGGCCGGTGAAGAAAGACTATTCCAATTAAATGAATTAGAGGAACATAGATTAAATTCGTACGAGAATGCTAAGACTTATAAAGAAAAGACCAAGAAATATCATGACATGGGATTGGCCAATAAAATGTTTCGTCCAGTATTAAAAGTTTTACTTTTTAATTCTAGACTTAGGTTATTTCCCGGAAAACTAAAATCAAAATGGTCTGGTCCTTTCACAATAGTCCGAATTTACCCTCATGGAGCAATTGATATAAGAAATCCAAGGACCAATGAAGTATTTAAAGTTAATGGTCACTGACTCAAACAGTATCTTGAACCGATGTCAGTCGAGCGAACAATTGAACTAATTCGTCTCGCTGACAATGCACCACCGGATGATTAGGTTTGTAGTTGGGTCGAGCCAAAGACGTTAAACAAGTGCTCTAAGTGGGAGGCAACCCACTATGATGAATTTGAGTGGTTTTTGTAGTTAATTTAAATATGCTATTCTCCGTCTTATTTAATTTTGAACATTTAATTTAAAACTAAATATGCCAAAATTTAAGTTTGGGGGAGAAAAGCATCGTAATGTTGTATTTATATGTTGCTAATATTTTTAGTTTAGAGTTTTTGTAGAATTTTTAGAGTGCAGGAAAGTAACGGAACTTAATGGACGGACCAAAATGTAAAACTGCCAAAAAGGATGAAAGAAAAAACAAAAGAGACATGATCTGCTTACCTTGCGGACGCAAGGTGCCTAATACCTTGCGACCGCAAGGTCCCTTTAAATACGGGAAACATGACCATCATGCAAAATACGAGGGAATCAGTGCCGCTTTGACTGCTTACCTTGCGGACGCAAGGTATGAGAGACCTTACGGCCGCATGGTCCTCTATATAAGCAACTTTCGGGCATGCTTCACAGTTCACCGAAAAATCACCCCTTCTTCAAAACAGAAGTAGCAGCTCTCTTCTCCCTCTCCAAAAATCCGGCAAAAGCTTCCCAAAATCCGACAAAGACCAAGGTGCTTTCCCCTTCAACCTTTCTTCCTCCATGTTCATCCTCCATTGCCCTCAATTCAAGGTTTGAAGACGGTGAAGACTCCATAAATTCCGGCGAGACAAGCTTCAAACTCCGGCGATCCCTTCATCTTCAAAGTGTGCAAAATCCAAGTAATTCTCACCCTTCTTTAATTTTTTCCGTACAAAAATTATTTGCATGCTAGGGTGCTAGAGTAGTTTACGTAGAATTAATATTTTTTCATGCTTTAAGTTGATAGGTTGAATTTTTAATTTTTAGAAGAGTAGAATTTTTGCTTCTTAATTTTTGTGCACAAACATAAATGGCCCCGAAACGTAGGAACACCGGCCCCTCCTCTTCTCGCCCGTCGAAGAAAACGAGGAGCAAGTTTTTGACCACACCCGCTTCATCGGTTTTGATGCATCGGAGAGCTACACCGCGAAGCTCTCCAAGTCCTTGATCCCTGAAAGGGGATTTAAGGTTGTTGAATTTGGCCTCCACAACCATTTTATAGCCCGTAGGTGGGGTCCCTTGATTGAGTCTCCGGACAAGGCTATTATGCCCATTGTCCGTGAGTTCTATGCTAATGGCGCATTAGCATAGACGGTGGGGTTATTGAGGTCGTTAATGTTAGGGGCATAGGCGTTAGTTTTACGTCCCAAAGCATTAACCTTTACTATGGCACCTCTAACTTTGCGGAGGGTGCCGATGACTATAGCTACCACCTTTCTGCCCCTGTCCCTGTCGAGGTGGTCAATACGACCATCTCACATCTTGGTGTGGTGTGGACCCAAAACCGTAACCCACCATTCGGTCCACACACTATGGAGGAGTCCTTCCTGTTGGACACGGCCAGGGTCGTGTTCAAATTCATTAGCTCCCGCCTCATGCCTTCCAGTCACCAACACACGGTGACTTGGGCTAAGGTCGTCCTGATCTACACCATCCTGACCAATGGGTTTGTCGATGTTGGCCACCTGATCAACGGCCAAATTAGAACCCTGATTAGAGGTACGACAAATGCGGGGTTCGTGTTCCCGCATTTGATTACCCGACTGTGTAAGGACGCTGGAGTCAGGTGGACTCCAGATTCGGAGAGGCTGAAGAAGGTGCCCGCTATTACTAGGGCAATTTTTTTTAGCACGATCGCCAGTCGCGAGAGAGGGTTCCTCACGAGGAGGAACCCGAGGAGGTGGAGGACCCATTGGCGGCAATCTCCAACAGGGTAGAGGAGGTTGCCCTAGAGGCCAATATGGCCAATCAGCATTTGGCACTCATGCGTGCCGACCAAGAAGATTTATTTGGTTGGGTCAACCTAGTGGGACAAAATGTCTCCAACTATTTTGGGATGCCGCTTGGCACGATCCCCGAGTTTCGTCCTCGTTCGTTATTTCCTCCCGACTCACCGTGAGTCGAGGCCCAAGTTTCTTCCTTTTTCGTTAGGTGGGCCTGCTATGTCCTTTTTATATTTGTCCTTCCCCATCAAGCCTCTCATATGTTCCTCAATTTTGGGGACAAAATAGAGATTAAGTTTGGGGGGGGGGATTCTAAGCTCAGAGTCTTAGCAGGCCCTAGCCTAAGGAGGAGTGGAGTTGGGCTATGTTTTTAGGGTGGGGAAAAATTTCTTTTCCCTCTATCGTGTCTTGTCCTCGCCCGCCTTTCTTGCCTTTGAATTTTTCTTATTTTCGGAGATGTTGCCTTGACCAAAATACTATAATTTTGGATGCTCGTGGATTCCCTTCATGGGGATCCATCATCAATTGTGTCATCATCATCTCCAATTTTCTTTTTAAAAAAAATTCCTCAAGTTTTGGTGGGGTATTACTAGTCGATGAGGAGTTAATGCAATGAACCACATAACTTGTCCGTAGACCCTTCTGGAATTTACTTGATTTTGCGAAATTCTTACTTTTCTCCAAATTCTTCATGCACCTACACCAGTCATAATTATGGATTGATTAGAATAGTTTTATAAAGTTTATAGCACCCATTTCATTTCAACAACATATGCACAAGAATATGAAGAATAGCTATCCAAACATGATTGTTGCATTAAATTGTAACTTAGGGTCAATTACTTGATAAGTTAGATCCCTTGGATTTTTCTCACTAATATATCTCAAGCACACTTTCGAACCGTGTCTGCATGTTAGTCTCAATTGTCCCTACCATCTGTCTTAGCGAATGCTTATGTGAAATCCAATGATGCTAAACATTCAACCCCACAATTCCCATAGTTGATATGATGTTTTGTGTGTCTTACTTGCTTTAAAAATTGCATGAGCATTTGGCATTAAGAAATGATTTAGGCCATCTTTGGATCGTTAGAGCCTAAATATTCCTTGACCTTTACTAAAAATATCCCTAGTGTTCCCTTTTGAGCCTAATTAAAAAGAATGGAGTGTGCTAAGCACACACTAAACCCCCATTCGACATCGTTTCTATTACCCACATTAACTTAACCCTAAAAGCCTATACACTTTTAGCCTACCCTTTGAGAGAGTAGGATGTGGATGGGGAATTAATTTTAGGGGACCATTTTTCAGTCAAGCAAGTTTTCGGAAGACTTCTTCTTCCCGTCGAAAAAAAAAATAGATCGACGAAAAATGAAACGGGAGAAGAAGAGTGCAAGTAGATTCAAATGAAAGCATAACTTTCAAGAAAATATGTTAGAAAAATGCTGCTCAGAAAAATGATGAGATATTTTTAGCTTGATATATTGTACAAAACAAGTTTGGGGGGGGGGGGAAGAAGAAAAATGAAAAGTAAAAGAAAAGAAAATACCCCCTACTTGTAGTCTTTGCAGGTCCTAGCCTAAATAGGGAAAACTTCCTTTTGCTTGGAAGTATGAGGGATAAAGGGTAGTCTTACTGTCTCACTTTGAATTCCAATCCCTTTCCTTCAAAGCCCGCAACACCATGGCCTTACATTACAAGCTAATAAAGACCTAATGATCTTCTTGCCAATGCTTGTGTGTGTTTTCTTTGCTAAGTAAGTCATATAGAATTGATCTAACACTTCATATTCCTATTATTTGCCAAAGCTCATTGTATTAGCATAATCGTAGCTATTACAAGTAATTGGGATAGGAGAGCATTGTATGTCATACATAGAAGTGCATGGGATGGATGTATAAGTTTTTGAAATCCTTGGTAACCTCTCTTTCTGTAATAGACCGGGTTTGGATGGTAGATCTCATATTTATGACGCATTGGTTTTAATTGAACTCTGATTTTCAAATGAATGTGGTGCTTAGCTTAATAAAATTGTTTTAGTTGAGATTTTCTTTAAGAATGGTGATCACACACAGACGGAGAAATTAAGACTAGTAGCAGTTTTGAGTAAAAGTTAGTTGGTTTTATGTGATTAAGTCTGCACATATGTGGTGAGCATCTGACTGAGACTGCTTTGTTATGCCATGCTATTATAACTTGAGGTTGAAGCCAAAAAGATTTTTATTTTAGTCTAGTTTTTATCTGTTTTTGTATTTATTAGTTTATGTATTTATCTGCATAGTCGAGTCGCTCGTTAGAGTCTCCTTGAGTTTGTGGGTTTCTAGAGGAGTGTAAATAGTGTCACCCTCCAAAAAGATTTTCGTTATTTTATTCAAATACTTTTGTATTTATAAGTATTGTTTACTCGTGGACATGCAAAGTTTAAGTTTGGGGGTATTTGATCGATGTATTTTGTACGTCGATTTCATATACTTTTATGACATAAATTGAGCGATTCCACGAGGCTTTTGGCTACTAATGTGTGTTTTTCAGTGATTTTATGAGTTTCAGGGTTTTAGGTGAAAGTATACAAATTATAAGGGTTTTTGGTGAAAATTCAAAGAAGGGGTCAAAGTGTAAATTGAAGAAGAAACGGCAGAAGACCAGGACTGGACACCTTGTGGTCGCAAGGTGTATTATACCTTGCCTCCGCAAGGTAGGCAATATGTCAGAGTTTCAAGCCCCGAAATATCAAGGACCTTGCGAACGCAAGGTGCCTTATACCTTGCGACCGCAAGGTGGTCAGAACTCAACTTTTTGGGTTTTCACTTCAGGCAATGATATCTAATCCCCCTACAACTCCATGATATAAATAGAGGCCGGTAGCCAAGGCATTAGACGGCCAGAAAGTAGTTTTCTATAGCTTTAGAATAGGATTTAGTGTGTATAACATAATTAGTTGTTGTAATTACAAGGATTGAAGATCGATTCATGTATTCTATCATCTCCATGTGTTGTTCATCTTCAAGGATGAACTAATCACCCATTAATCTAGGAGTTGGGAGGTAACTTGTATCGAATCTATGCTTTAACTATATTTTTATTCATTCAATTCTTGTTGATTGTGGTGTTTATCAATCCCTCTATTATTTCACTTTGAACAAATGAATGTTATCGTTAATAATAAAGGCCTAGAGGTACGGATAACTGCATGATCAATGTGCATATATCGTATACTGGCTCACCATCACAATAAATTGAACCTATCGATGCACGAGAGAGATAAGTTAGGGTCAGGTTCCATATATGACCTAAGTGACAGTTAGATCATATGTTCTTGTGCCTAGGATATAGAATGGATGGATTATTTGAAGATGGAGACTGGACGGTAATTCAACAGGCTATATCTATATTTTGTGAACGAACCCAAGTAATTGAATGATATTTTATTAAAATAAGCATAGAGGAGATACAAGTGAAACCCTAATCCTAGATTTCCTTCCACCATAAGATCTTCATAAATTGTGATTGTTGCTAATTAGTTAAACACTAGAATAATAATTAGTTTAGAATAAAATCAATATAAAAACCCCCTTAGTTTAATAATTTGCTACTGATAATCATACTATCTGTGATCTTCTTGTCTCTGTGGTTCGACCCTTGCTTCCCAAAACTATTCTACAATAGTCTTGTCCACTTGCAAGGAAATAATGAAAATAAGACATCGATCATAAGGCTTCATCAATCCTTTTCAGTTCATCTTCTGAAACAAATGCATCACAGAACATGCATTCATTTCTAGAAGATCTTCTAGTCCATACTCCTACATTAATGTCACCAATGATTTGAGAAATTGGGTGGTCTCTACATGTTCTTGTGACAGCAGGAATGTGATTCACTGTTGGTTCTTCATGAAGAGGTTTAGGAGGAGGACTAGGAGAAAAGTCAGCTGTTCCTTGATGAGAGTGTTGTTCAGAATTGGATTCAAAGGTGAGTTGAAGGATAGGATTTTGAGGTTCAGATGAAATGGGCTCTGGATTGGTATTTTCATGAGCAGGATTGAGGTCTTCTAATGATTCATTTGAGAAGTGATGGTCATGAAGATTTGAATGAGTTGCTAGAGGTGGATTTGGTATTTGAGAAGTTGAAGTTTAGGAGGTACCTGTCTCAACATTAACAAAATCATCAGCAACGTCTGGAGCCACGTGTGGCTCTGACAAATCAAATTCATCAAATGAAATGTGTATAGATTCAACAATTTTTAACGATCTTTTGTTGAAAACCCTATAAGCTTTGGAGTGTAAGGCATAGCCCAGAAAGACGCCTTCATCGGCTTTGTAATCAAATTTGCTTCTGTAATCATTTCCATTATAGACTACGAAACACTTGCAGCCAAAGATTTTGAAAAACCCAATATTTGGGGCTTTACTTCTCCAAAGTTCATATGGTGTTTTACCATGAAATTTGTTGATCAGGGATCTGTTCTGAGTGAAGCAGGCTATATTAACGGCTTCTGCCCCAAAAGTACTTGGGCAGCTTTGCTTCAGCAAGCATAGTCTTAGCGGCTTCAATAAGTGTTCTGTTTTCCCTCTCTGCTACACCATTTTGCCGGGGAGTTCTGACAGTAGAGAAGTTGTGACAGATGCCATGATCATCACAATACTTTGCTATTCCATTATTGGTGAATTCAGTTCCACTGTCTGATCGAACATCACTGATTTCATCGAGCTTTTGTGTCTGTAGTCTTTTGTACAAGGCTGTGAGGATATCATAAGTGTCATCTTTAGAAGACATCATCTCTGTCCAAGTGTATCTTGTATAATCGTCTACTACGACTATAGTGTATCTATGACCACCATAGCTGATAGTAGTCACAGGTCCGAAGAGATCCATGTGAAGAAGTTATAAAGGTCTAGTTGTTGCGAGTCCTGGTTTGCTTTTGAAGGAAGCTTTTGAGAGTTTTCTTAGCTGACAAGCTTTGCATACATGATCATGATCAGCAGAAACTTTTGGCATTCCTCTCACCAACCCTTCTTTGGATAGCTTTGATAAGTATTTGAAGTTCAGATGGCTGAGACGCTTATGCCACAACCAGCTTTTGTCTTGAGTAGAGTTTGCCACAAGACATAGATTAGCAGCCTTTCCATAGGCATTCAAATCTATCACATAGACATTCCCTTGTCTATGTCCAGTTACTAAGGTTGAGCATGAGTCTGGATCCTTAATGTCACATCTGTTTGAGGAGAATTGGCATACGAGCCCTTTGTCGCAGAATTGAGAGATGCACAATAGGTTGTGCTTCAAGCCTTCTACTAGAGAGACTTTTCCAATAGAGAGATTTCCACGAATGATGGATCCGTATCCAATGGTTCTTCCTTTAGCATTGTCCCCAAAGACGACTGGAGGGCCTTTTACTTCAGTAATATTTGAAAGAAGACATGAATCTCCGGTCATTTGTCTTGAGCAGCCACTATCTAGATACCATACGTCTTTCTTTTCTGAGCTTGAAGCAGCCATGAAGCATATCTGAGATAGAGAGATTTGAGAAGATCATGGTCCCCTTTATTTTTCTTTTGGGTCTAAATGGTTAACAATTTTTTGGAACCCATACTTGCCTAACTTTTGGAACAGAGGACCCAGTAGGCTTCATGATGAATTTCAGCAGACATTCATGGACCAAATGGCCTAAGCATTTGTAAAAAGTACAGCGATGGAAATTACAAATGTCATGTTGAGAGAGCTGGTTTTTGGTAGATTTTTTAACATTCTTTCTTTTAGCAGCAACCTTAGACTCAGTAGACTTATTGACAGCAGGTTTAGACGGTTCTGTATGAGTTTTCTTAGGTCGGTATTCAACAGTTCTTGCCTTAGCAGATCTGCTGGTAGTAGACTTAGATACCTTATACATTTTGCCTTTGAGCTTAGTGTCAGCAGTCTTGGAAGTAGCAGCACCATTAGTAGTGCTTTTGATGAATCTGATAGGCTTGGGTAGACTTTTTGTGTTCCTAGAAACAACGACCTTTGCTTTAGCAGAGGTGTTGGTGGAAGGGTCATGTGAGTCTGCACAACCCTTAGCAGACTTTTCGCCAGCTAATGATTGCTTTGCTTTAGACGCATTGTTGGTCTTAATAGCTTGAGTCTTAGGATATTTATACTGAATAGCAGCATAACCAACTCCTTGTCTACCCTTGTTGTTAAACTGCTGATGATATATAGGACGTAACTTAACTTAACTTAACTTATTGTAACGTAACGTAACTTAACTTAACGTAACGTAACTTAACTTAACTTAACTTAACTTAACTTAACTTAACTTAATGTAACGTAACGTAATGTAACTTAACTTAACTTAACGTAACGTAACGTAACTTAACTTAACTTAACTTACCTAGGGCTTATATAACTAAAAGTAGATTGTTCAAACATGAATGATTTAGAATTACTTAAATACTTTATATAAAATTTTAGTTCCGAAAACAACAATAACTAAAATTATAAATAATTACAAAGACTAATGTTACATTATGTAATTTACTTTAAAAATTAATGAGGTAACGTTTGATACTTTTGCCAAAGAATCAATAATTAGCGGTAGAATTGGAAAAAAAAAAAAAAAAAGCTAAATGAAACTTTCTTTTTTTGGTCAACACTTTATAACTTTACTCTCTGCAATTAATCCTAATTTAATTATGCTACATACACATGTGCTTTATATCAGCTGAGATGCTGACACATCATGTCTCTAAAACTGCTCACCTTCTCAAATTGACGACGGACTAGACACATTCCACTAAAACTGATAAACTTTAAATGTTGACGCGAGACCCAAAAACTCCTTACAGTTTCATGGCAGTTCGCAGTTTTTTTTTAATCATTGAAGCCCCCATATCACTTATCCCAAAAGGCTTCTTGATATAACCTCTCAATCATTTTGGAAACTTTTCAAAAACTTAAAAACCAAAAAATCTTCAAAAAGTTTTCTCTCATCCTCTCTCTTTGCAATTGCCTTTCGTACTTCGTCTTCTTCCCCAAAACTCTTAAACTCTAGTTTCTTCTTGAACTCAGGTGCAATGACTGATAATAACTCCGACCAAGGATGCCTTTTTGATGTCACCGCACTAAACAAACTTGACATTGGCCGCGAATTGGTTACGTTCCTCACAAATTCTGGACTTCTTCCCCTTCTGTAGACACCCCAATTTTGTACCCCTGGTACGTAACTTCGACATGCGATATCAAGACCTGTTAAAACTTAACAAATTTCAAGTTACAGGGTTTAAAAATGCAAAAGATAAAGTAGGATGTGCAAAACAGTAAAATGCAGGGACTAAAGTGTCAAAAGTGGCTGAAGATTGGAGGGCTGGCATGGCCAAAAGAAGCCTCTGGCGCGGCACCCAAAATGGGTGGTTCCGGTGCCCAGAATTGCTACAGTGGCGCCCAAAGTGCTACAATATTTATACAGTGTGCCCAAACTTAACGCATTGTGCAATTTATTCAGCACGCGGTACAAACAAAAGCATCACGAAGAAGGAAAAGTAATGACCGCGGAGTCCCTCTCTTAGCCTATAAATAGAGTCTCCGGGGTTCGCTTTCAGCACAATGAAAAAAGCCCAAAGCTTTCAGCGTTGTTGTTATGTTGTAAGAATAGTGAGCGATCGTGAGATAGTGAGTGCCCTCTCCTATAAAGCCTCGAAGCTCTGCCAAAACTCCTCCAAACGGAAATCCAACCGGTTAAAGTGATCCTTAGCCCCCCAGCTAGGCATCCACCCTATTTCCCCGGTCCAAAAATCTCGGAAGGAGCAGTTGCTCTGCCCGAGTAAAAAGGCCAAATCCGCTAGAAACAAGTAGTTGTTCTGACCGATTTCCGCCAGCAGCAAGCACGCAACAACAAAAACAAGCAAGCAATTGCTCCGCCCATTTGACGGTGCCTAGAAGCAACCTTCGAGAGCAGTTACCCTGCCCGAACCGCAGTAGCAACAAAGCAAAAAAAGACTCCATCTCTCGAGAAGGATAAAGCGAGCACACCACGCTCTAAACAGTGAGCCTTTAAGGGCATTATTTTATAAAAAAAACTATTTTCTATCCGGCCCAATGTAAAAATATAAGCCGTTATGCTGCCCGGATTTATTTAGAAAATAGTATTAAAAAGAGCCATTATTATGGCAAAATATTTTTAAGTGTATTTGTAAATTATTGGAAGGAAGCGGCTGCAAGTCCGTAAATAATGTAGACATGGATGTATCTGTTTTTTTTCTTCTTTTTAATGCTTTATTTATTTGCTAAATAAATATAACAAAAAGCATACTTTAGTCAAAAATTGTTTTTGAGACCGAAAGGGCGAGTTGGGTGCCTAGCACCTTCCCAACTCGTAACTTAGCCTCCGAACCCGTTTTTTGCATTCTCTTGTTTTATTTTTGGTTTTTTCTATATTTTCTCCTTAAAATAAAGATGGCGACTCTGTCAAAACATTTTGGATCACAGTGAGGCCTCGCAACATCCTTTCTTATTATTTTTCGTTTTCCCCTAGAAAAGGGAGAGTGAGAATGAAAGGGTGATGTATTCCTGCATCCTGGTATCTCCTAAAAAAGGGATAACTTGATACAGAAAACCCAAAGCACTCATAGTGATCCGAAATAGGCCTTAAGGAAATTTTCATAAAGTCTGTAGTGTGGCCCGCAACATTCTTTCTTACACTTTCCGTTTTCCCCTATACAAGGGAAAATGCGAATGAAAGGGTGATGATTTCCTGCATCCTGTTATCCCCTCAAAAAGGGATAACCTGATACAGAAAATCCAAAGCTTCCATAACGGACCAAAAATCACTGAAGTGACCGAGGCGTATTCAACGCGCTTATTGACAGCACACTTTCGGTATTTTTAATTTCGTCTTCCCCTAGACAAAGGAGGATGGAATGGAAAGCGTGGCGTTGTTGGGTGCGAAAACGCAACACGGGCAAGATTACCCGGCCAAACAAGTAATAAAGTGATAAGTAGAGTGTTGAACCCACGAGGAAGCAATTTGGTTGTTTTTAATGAGTACCAAGCACGTTACAATTTTAACTATATTTAGACGATCGATTTTGAGTGAATTAACTAATTAATTAAGTTAAAACAAGAAATTAAATAAAACAATATTAAAATGAGGTTGACTTTAATGAGAGAGGATCTAGGGTTTGATTTTCAGTTGGCTCTTCCGTTGTGATTTAATAAGGGGTTGCTATTAAAACTTTTCTATTTTTTTTGGAAGTCGGGGATTCAAAAATCACAGTTAAGGGCTTTCGCTTCGTATAACGGTGCTAATTAATGGTATAAATTCACGGGCTTTCACTACGTATGAAATTATCCAATTAATCGCTTCCAAACACAAAACCCCAATTGACTATCTTAAGGAGAGTTTGTAACATTGACTAACTCAACCAAAAGACAACTATATTGTATTTTCAAAATTACAAAATCATTTTCATGCATCAAGTAATTTTTAAAATCATGTAATGGGTGATCAAATCAATACAAGCATTAAGAACACAACATAATACCCAAAAATAAGTGAATAGAAATTAATAACAAAACCCCAAATTTAAATCACAACATCCAAGCCAATATATATCAAAACTCTAGGCAATTAATTTAGTTCATAATGCTAAGGAAATAAATCAAATCTTCAATCAAAAGTATTATCATTAAATAAAGATATAAATTAAAGTGTACAATACTTTACAATGAAGGAGATGATTGAAGTTCCTTGACTTGAACAATAGTGGAGGAACAATGGAGAGACGGAGGAAAATGGAGATGAAAATGAAAATGCGGCTGCTCCCTTTTCGCTCCTAGTTTCTCTTCCCTTTTTCTTTCTGTTTCAGCCTTAGTCTTCTCTTCCGAAAATTTTTAGATCCCTCCAAACTAATTCAAAGGTTGCTAGGGCATAAAGGGTAATTTTGGAAGAGCAATAGAGGTTTGGGGGCAAAAAGGGGAAAGAAATGAGAGATGGGTTACGGCTAGAAGAGGGTTGTACCAGGGAAGGAACCGCGGGTTGAGGCTGGGCTGGTGGGTGAGGGAGTGTGAGAGGAAATGGGTAAAGGCGTGGGCATGTGGAGCAGAAGTGGAGCAGGTCAGATTGGGTCCATTTGGAGGGATGCGGGTCGCGCTAGGCTGGTGGGGGCAGTGACGTGGTTGGCTGTGAGGGCGACAACACATTAATGAGTACTTTCACCGGCTGTCAGCCCTGCCCTCTAGGTTTCTGAAATTGCTCCAGTTCCCCTGGATCCTTCAATGTGGCTGCCGAAGACCCTCTGCTCCCAGACTTCACGATTTAGTCCTAAGTTAGCTTCTGTTTGCTTCTGTGCTTTGAAATCCTTGACGTAATTTAACAGCAAGCATCAAAACTCAACATTGAAGCCCGAAATTTCCTCGATTTACACGTATTGAGCCATACAACCTCAAATATCTTTGAGATACCTATATGAAGCATAAAATATATAAAAATAGGCTCTCAAATACAATTAATTATCAACCAAAGCTCAAAATCATCAATAAAAATTTCGAAAAATAATGAAAATAAGAGGAAAATTACAAGCTTATCAGGTGTCCGCACCGCACGCCGCATTCCCCTATCCAAGGGAGCGCGGGGCGCGGGAGACATTCCGGAGCACCCACACCTTCTTACCTTCGACATAGGCAACACCTACAGTCAAACTTTAACAGAGTTATTCTTCCACCAGATGCAACCCACACCAAATATACCAAACTCCCTTTATGGAAAGATCAATGGGATAGATGTAGTGTTTGATACCCAAACCATTCTGAATGCCTTTCCCAATATCAACACTGAAGGTTTGTCTCTATCTAAAATTAACAAGGAAATTGTGTTTGGTGGATGGATTGTTATGATGGGAAATGTCCCTCTACCTATAGCTGCAGAAAGAAAGAAAAATATCTTCCAGCCCCTTTATTATGCCCTAGCTTCTGTTTTAGACAAATGCCTGATTGTCAAATATGGGGCAAAAGACAAGGTTACAGAAGATCAATTGGCACTGATGGCTGCCAGTGTGCTGGGAGAAAAAGTCAATTGGCCTGTTGTTTTAGTTAAACTTATTTTTGAGAATATGAAGAGATACAGGAAGAACCCAGCAAAATCCAAAATCACCCACTACCTCATCATTACCCACTTTCTGAGACAGATACCTGCTCTTGTTACGAGTGTGGCACCTATTGATGTGACTAAAGGAGTGAGTGGAAGGAAGTATGGTTTAGCAGATATCACCTGGGCCACTAACTCAAGCAAGTTTGTGGTAACTGCTGCTCTAAAAAGAAAAAGCAAAAGGATAAATCTGGCAATTAATGAGGAGGAGAGAGATGAAGAAGTAGCTGCACTAACAACTGCAGAAGCTACAGTTGCAAGACCCGCTGGTGATGCTCCTGCCAAACCCGTTGCCAAAAAGTATATTAGGAAGAGGCAGAGGACAACTGATGAATCAAACCCTGAAACCTTCATTCCTTTCCCTGGTACTTCTCAACCTCAAAACCAACCACCTTCATCGCCTATTGCTTTACCTACCTCCAACCAAAAATAAGCTCAGAAACCATACTTCCCACCTATTTTCAACCCAACCTTTCATCCCAGAAATGATCTCTTCTCTGCCAATCCTGCTGATATTCCTAATGATTGGGCCTTCCCCATTGACCATCTACCCTACTTTATTGAAGCCCTTCTATCCTTTCACGAGGAGAAGAAGGAGGACAAACCAAGGGTAGATCCCATCAAATATGTGGACTCAAATTTCAACAGATACTTATGGGTTCCCTACAAAAACCCCGTGCAAGGATTGACAACTGCAGAAGAGATTGCCCTCAATTACGAAAAATGTTTTGACCTAATGCCCATTGAATGAAATGCCTTTTATCTTGCACAAGACATGTTTGTGCAAGATGAGCTAATACTTGATGTGTGGGAAATTTTCAACATAGAGTATGGTTTACCAAAGATGATGGTTGATGATCCTTATCTTGTTGGCAGACCTGCTACTGAGGAAGACAACATCGATAGAAAATCAAGTAGACTACCTCCAATGAACATGGCCAGAATAAAAAATATTCAAGATAAAGCCATGGAAAATATCAAGCATAAGGTTGAAATGGCTACTACCAAATATGTGTCAGTTTTTGGCAGGAAATCATCAAAGGCAGGAGGAGCATCAACATCTGCACAGCCATCTGCTGAGCCCCACCAAACCCCATCTTCATCTGTTGCACCTGAATCAGAAGCTACCATTCCTTCTTCATCTACTTCACCTCAACCAATCGATGTTCAACCTATATCCTTCATCCTACCCCCATCTCCCGAACCTGATGTTGACCTACCCCAAACCCCCTTCACTCCATCTACATCTATTTCAGATACCCAAGAGCCCTCTGCAGCAGCTGGTATAGATGAAGAGATCAATAGACCTGCTGAAGAAATACCAACAGATGCCACTCCTGCTGAAGATACACCAACAAATGCCACTCCTGCTATTCCTCTAGTGAATTACAGCTCCAGCTCTTCTGAGCAGGAAGTTGAAGAGGAAGAAGATTCTGAAGATGATGATGATGATGATGATGATAGTGATACTGTTGTTCAAATATTGTCTCCTGCCAGGCTAGCATAACAAATGAGAAAGAAACAACAGGAGATCATTAAGGATGCACTGAACAAGCCAACTGGACAGAAGATCATATTTCCAGATATTACTCCTATATCTTCTCCAATTGATGAAGTGCCTGTTGCCCCCTCCCTCTATCTACTCCAACAACAGAACCTACTGCATCAAATCCAGCTGCTCATACACCAACTGCTGTTCCTGATGTTGTTATTGATGTCCCTTCCATATCAACTCCTGCTACCACAGTACATGTCTTTCATGAAGGTTCAAGCTATTATGAAGCCCTGGACATGTTAAAGATCACTCAGGTTCATACAACAGGTAGGCATACTTCTTGTTTTATCACTTTAAGCATGAGTCAAGTAACTGATGTCAGTTACTTGACTCATTTGTTATAATATTGGGTTGAGTAATCCATCATACACTATTCAAAACATAGTTTGGTTATTAATCAAATTGATTAGACTTTAGCAAGTGTAAAAGTTCTTCCTGCTGAATATCAGCAGGTAGGCATACAACCTTGTTTTATCACTTTAAGCATGAGTCAAGTAACTAATGTCAGTTACTTGACTCATTTGTTATAATATTGGGTTGAGTAATCCACCCTACACTATTCAAAACATAGTTTGGTTATTAATCAAATTGATTAGACTTTAGCAAGTATAAAAGTTCTTCCTGCTAAATATCAGCAGGTAGGCATACAACCTTGTTTTATCACTTTAAGCATGAGTCAAGTAACCGATGTCAGTTACTTGACTCATTTGTTATAATATTGGGTTGAGTAATCCACCCTACACTATTCAAAACATAGCTTGGTTATTAATCAAATTGATTAGACTTTAGCAAGTGTAAAAGTTCTTCCTGCTGAATATCAGCAGGTAGGCATACAACCTTGTTTTATCACTTTAAGCATGAGTCAAGTAACTGAAGTCAGCTACTTGACTCATTTGTTATAATATTGGGTTGAGTAATCCATCCTACACTATTCAAAACATAGTTTGGTTATTAATCAAATTGATTAGACTTTAGCAAGTGTAAAAGTTCTTCCTGCTGAATATCAGTAGGTAGGCCTACTTCCTGTTTTGTAACTGAAGTCAGTTACTTGACTCAAGTCAACCATAGGTGTAAACTGATTCATTTACCTTACCCTCTGCAAGTTTAATCTACACTATGCAAATATGAAAGTGATATACAAACTGTCTGAGTAATATACAAACATTTTCAATTGACATATATTTGCAATTTCAAACTCATATAAGTAGTACCCAAAATAAATAAAAAACAGAGCAATTTCATTGCATTAATCAAGGTAAGCAAGGATTGTCATTGTCATAAACAAGTGTATTTTACATGACCCCTGTGAAATAAAGAAAATACATGACCAATGTCATCTCCGAATTCCTCATTCAAACAAATACAAGCAGTAGCAGCAACAACAACATCAAGTAGATGCACATTTCAAGTATCAAGTTCCTAAAAAATGGCAATCATAAACAACTAACAAAAACTGGCAAACATATACAACCTTGCCATCATCCACCAAACATCAACAAAACTACCATACCATGCCATCATCCACCAAACATCAACAAAAACAAGAAAAACAACCATACTATTATATGCATTAATCTATCTTTATAGTCATTCCATTTGTTTCCTTACACTTCTTCTTCCAAATGTTCATCTTATTTCTTTCTGATTTTCTGATTTGTTGCCCTTTCTCAATTTTGATTCTTTTTATTAATTGTGTTTCAGCAGCCTTCACTTGATGAGTTGTAGCAGGCCTCTCATGCACTGCATTTCTAGCAGCCTTCACTTGAGGCCTCTCTTACACTGGATTTCCAGCTTTCTGAGTTGCAGCAGGAGTCTCTTGCACTGGATTTCCAACTTTCGAAGCCTCTGCCTGCATTTCCAACAGCTTTCTCAGTTGCAACATGCCTCTCTTGCACTGCATTTCCAACAACCTTCATCGTCTCGTGGTCAGGTGGTGTCATCATCGTATCATGGAGAGGTGGTATTATCGTCGTATCCTGGTAAGGTGGTGTCTGCCAGTGGTGGGATGGTGTTTGTTGCCTCCTCGCCTCAACTAATTCATTGATCTTTTGGTTCATTTCAATCATATGATCATCAATCTTTCGTATTTGAATACTATGATCATCAATCTTCCGGTTGATTTCAAGGAAGCTATCATTGATCTTTTGTTGCATAGAAGTCACAACATCCAAGATTACCCTCATCAAATCATTAGCATGGGCAACTTCTTCTTCAGTTGGTTGTTCCTCTAAACTATATGTGTATATTGTACACCAAGTCCCCGAAAACCCATGAACATAACGCAAACAAGATTCCGCATCATTCGGAACCAAAGGAAGAAGAGTAACATCCTGTCAATTCAAAAACAATAAAAACTTCATTAATGAAATGCACAATAAAATAAATCTTTCATTATCGTGGTAGAAATAATGGAAAGATTTTACATTTTGTATATCCAAAATTTGAATAATCTCTTCATAGCTTGGATTTCCCGTCGACTTCCATTTACACATTCTAGGAACTTCTGTTCCTATCTTTTCCAGCTGATAAAGATCTTCAAATCCAGGAAAGTTGCAAAATAATTCAAATACCCAAACCTAAACAAAGTTAAATGTAAGAAACATGTGATGAAAATAATTTATTGTCATTTGATGTATAGTTGAATTCAACTGTTTACCTGTATTGGTAATGTGAAGCCATAAAACGTATTGGTTTTAGCACCATACTTGTTCGAAAGTTTTTTCAGTGTAGTTAGAAGATTGGGATAAGACCTTCTTCCCCATGGATAATTATTAAACAACTCCAACTTATCCACGATATTCAAAAAATCAGTGTCAATCGAAGTAGTCATTTCCTTAGTTCTTAGCACAGATTCGTAGATAACAGCAAGTCCCAATTTGTATCTGTCCAACTCATTTTTTGCACTTGAAAAAGCTTCCTTTAATTCTTCAGGTCTCACAGCCTTTTTCCATCCCTCAAAGTATTCATTAAATAATCTTTTTTGTTGTAGGGATGTCCTTAGTAAAATCACTCTCATCACCCGAATATAAACCAGTAATTAGCGTATAATCTGAAAGTCCAAATCTCACTTTCTGACCCCAATACAAAACCACAACTCATTTTCATCGGTCGACTCAATGCTCAGCATAACTAAAACATGTAGCAACATATTGGAGGGGTTCATATTCTCCTTAATCCCATACAACTTTCCAAATGCAGAATCCAAGAACAATTTTGTGTTCTTTATCTAATTTTTGATAAACATAATCTACAACTGACAATTTACTTCTGCATGACACTTTTGCAGAGTATCTTTCTAATGGCGGAATAATGAATGACATATTCTCTGTAATATAATTTCAAATTGTAAATATTAATCACAACAATTATGTTTTAAACAGATAGAACCAAAAAAACCTGCAGTTCATGTTTGAAAACAAAAAAAATTCAGTTCATGTTTGAAAGAGTTTACCCATGTTTACAAAACCAAACAGATTAACATAAACTATTAAAATAAATTAAAATGCAAATTGTAAACATGAAACACATAAAAAGCAATAAACATAAACACCAATTATGTTTCTACACATACAGTTGATTGGAATTGTAGTTCAAAATATGTTGATTAATTGAAGTATGAATCACTCAAACTACAACAGATGACCAATATATCTAGATTAATTAGACTGTGTGGGAAAAATGTGAGGGTGGAGTAACTGACCATGAATTAGGTCGAGCATTTCAAAGAATTACCTTGATAATGTTGGTGAAATTGAAATCAAATCAAGAAGAGTTGTTGAGTCGATCCAAATAGGGTCTCCTGGTAGTTGTTAGAGGTAGGGTATTGATTTGATTTTTCTCTTCTGACAAATGAATTGTGAAAGAGGAGTTGATTATCTCAGTCGATTATAGGTCGATTATTCGAAGTCGAGGAGTAAAGTCAATTACTCAACCTATGTTGTTGTGAGTCTGAATGAATACTCGACCACTTACCGATTTAAAAAAAGGTAGAATAGGAAGTTTCAATCTACCGTTTTTTTGACCCAGTCAAAGGCCATAAAAGATAAATCAGCGGGTCTTCTGGCTGTACTTGATAATATCCTCGGTCAAAGATAGACACTTGGACACTTGGGGCATCTTGGAGATTTGATTTTGAATTAATGTTAAATCCAAAATTAACTTATTTATTTTTTTGACTATTCAATGGTGAGTGATTTATTAAATTTATAGTTATTTTGGTAATTATTCATGGAATTGATTAGCAAATAATAAATTATTTATTTGACCTTATTCAATAGATAGTGATTAATTAAACATTATTTTACAAATATTATTTTTTATCATGATAAATTTACTTGTTTTATCCTTAAATAAATGGTGGATGGTTTATTAGATGAAAGGTTAATTTTGTCCATACATTAATTTCTAAAAGACAACTAACATTTTTATAGTAAAGAAGATAAATTTCCTTGTTTGTCCTTAAATAAATGGTGGATGATTTATTAGATGAAAGGTTAATTTTGTCCATACATTAATTTCTAAGAGATAACTCACATTTTTATAGTAAAGAAGATAAATTTGCTTGTTTGTCCTTAAATAAATGGTGAATGATTTATTAGATGAAAGGTTAATTTTGTCCATACATTAATTTCTAAGAGGCAACTCACACTTTTATAGTAGAAATAGATAAAAGAGAAGAGAAGAGTGGAAGTTTTAAAAACTTTTGGTTTTCTAGTCATTAGCTAATAATAATACATAATAATAGTCAATATGATAAGGGTTATTAGTATTAGTATATATAACTTCTTCTA
This sequence comes from Codonopsis lanceolata, assembly GCA_013146195.2. Lineage (NCBI taxonomy): Eukaryota > Viridiplantae > Streptophyta > Magnoliopsida > Asterales > Campanulaceae > Codonopsis > Codonopsis lanceolata. The sequence continues at coordinate 44,985,117 of CM028383.1, read as the reverse complement.
TTGCCAATATTCAATAGTAGAAGACGTATATTTAAAAACTTTTACAACTAACATTACTTCTAACCAATGTAGGATAAAACTCTTCAAGGTTAGATATTACTTCTAATGACTCACTTTTAATATCATATTGTAAGTTTTGATATCTTATTCATCCAAAACTTGATTTGGACAAATAAATATATCATTTCGATGTTCTTGCCGAGTAGAACACATTTACACAATTACTTTTGTCAACAAACAAATGACACGTAAATAAATTTGTGCCTCAAGTTGCACAATTTCTTTCATTAAAAACACTAATTTTTTAATAAGTATTATACTTTAACTCTTGATATCTTAATCATCCAAAACTTGATTTGAACAAATAAATATATCATTTCGATGCTCTCACCGAGTAGAACACATTTGCGCAATTACCTTTATCAACAAACAAATGACACATAAATAAATTTGTGCCTCAAGTTGCACAATTTTTCTCACTAAAAACGCTAATTTTTTTAACAAGTATTATACTTTAAATCTTGATATCTTATTATCCAAAACTCGATTTAGACAAATAAATATATCATTTTGATGCTCTCACAGAGTAGAACACATTTACGCAATTATCTTCGTCAACAAACAAATGACACGTAAAGAAATTCGTGCCTCAAGTTGCACAATTTCTTTCACTAAAAACACTAATTTTTCAACAATAGAAGAGATGTATCCCACATTGGTTAGAAATTGATGTTGGTTTTAAAAATTATATTATTAAGTACCAATAGAAGAAATGCATCATATATTGTTTGGAAAGTGATGTTGATTTTCAAAGTCACTAGAAAACCAAAAGTTTTTAAAGTTTCACATGGATGCTTTAGAATGAAGATTTATTCAAAGGTGGTGAGGTGGCACAATCATAGTGCTCCTCACCAACTTATATATATATATATAATAAAAGATTTTTACCATTATTACAAATAGAAGATGTATATTTCACATTGGTTAGAAAATGATGTTGAGTTTAAATTATTTTATATTATTACCAATAAAAGAGATGTATATATAACACATTATTTTAAAAAAAAAGTTAGATTTTAATTGTCTTTAAACTAAAGACTTTCACTTTTACAAGAGATGTATCTCACATGGTTACAAAATATTTTACTATTATTACCAATAGAAAAGATGTATCACACATTGGTTAGAAATTGATGTTTGTATTAAAAATACTATTATTAATTATTAATTGAAAAGATGTATCATACATTTGTTATAAAGTAATGTTTATAATAAATGAACATAGCCATAGCTAGCATACTAGGTTGGCATGTTTTGTCAACAATGGGCAACGAATTGGCAGATACTTAGTTCATTGCTCGGTTATAAATACCGAGCAATGTAAGGTTATTGTACACACTGATTCACTCTGAATAATACTCTCTCTCTCTCTCTCTCTCTCTCTTTCTCTCATACACTCTTTGTTCTACTTTGTGGTTACTTTATAACACGTTATCAACACGATTGTTCTACTGTTAACAATCCCAATCGGTAAAATTTACTACCGATATATTCTTTATTTTATGTCTCTGTTTTACTTCAATATATATCGTATATCACCATTATTAAGAAAAGGTTGGCTGAGCCACCGTCGATAATATATGGTGAGATGACGAAATAATAATTTATTATTTAACGCATAATATATATGGTGAGATGAATAAATGATGAGATGTATTACACATTGGTTAGAGCGATGTAGGTATTAAAAATCTTTTTATAAAAGATTTAATACCAATAGAAAAAAATATGTATTTCATATTAGTTAGGAAAGTGATATTGGTTTAAAATATTTTTAGATAATGTATATCATATTGGTTACAAAGAGATCTACATTATTTAGAAACATATATTGGTTATAAAATTCATAGATAAACAAATTTTTATGTTATTATCAATACAAGAGATGTATCACACATTATTTACAAAGAGATGTTGGTTTCAAAACTATTTAAGATAAAATACTACAACTATTAATATTTTTATGTTATAACCAATAGAAGAGATGTATCCCACTTTGTTTAGAAAGAGATGTTGATTTCAAAAGTTTTTATATAAAAGACTATTATTATTAGTTTATTACTGGGTTAATATCATTTTTGATACCCCAACTTTACTCATTTTTCAGTTTCCATACCCATTGTTTCTAGGCAATCAAAGTTAAGCCAAACCTTTCCAAAATTAATCACTTTTAATCCCAAACGTTAAATAGCCGTTAATTACTAACGACTGACCTGCTATCCTAGGTTGAAAACCGGCAACAAGCTTGGCAACAGGTATACCCTTACATCCCTTGTTCATTTATCGTAATTTCTCCTAATTTCCCCTAATTTGCTTCAGCCACCGTCCTCTTCACAGCCCCAGACCCGGTGAATCCCTCCATCTTCAACCACAGACAGCCGACTTCCTCTCTCTATAATACTTCCCTAATTCCTTCGCCCAAATCCTCCACCAATCTCTCCCTCCCTCCAGCCGACCCTTTTCTTCTTCCCCGTTCACAGCCGCAATCTCCTTCTTTCTTTCTCAAAACCCGACATTCTCCCTTCCCTTCATCCATCATCGACACTGACCCCCTCCATTTGATCTCCACTATGCTAGCCCTCCTCCATCGTCATCGCCAAGAAAGTCATCTTCAACCGCCACTACCCCAATCTCGGTCCTCTCTCTCACCATGTCTAACAAATCCCAACAATCCACAGCCAGTCCATTCACATTCTCCGGCGCATCAACATCTCCCAGGTTGCCTCTGCTCTCCATCCACAGCCGGCTCCTTCTTTTCGGCGAATCATCCACAGTCCAGCAGCCGCTCCCATCTCTCTACTTCATCCCGTAATTCTTCCTCTCCAGTTGTTTTCCCCCAAATCGAAGACAAATCTGGAAGGTCTCCAAAGCATAGCCGTCTTCAGCGCTGCCCCCTCTAGTAATTTGCTTCCATCCATCTCCCTCTCATCCGTTCAAGCATCCAGCTATGCTTTCCACCATGTCTGGCCGCGTCCTTCTCCTTCCACCTCTGTTCACCCCGATTCCAAAGGCGACTCCAGCTTGATCACATCTCTTTTTTGGGCGTCGACAACAATCTCATTCTCTCCTCGGGTCAGACAACTGCATTTTCGCCTCCATTTTGACGAAGGGTCCCTTTGCAAGAATCAATAAATGAAATTGGGGAAGGAATAAGGAATAATTGGGGAAGAAAACAACTTGGAGAAACAAGTCACTCGTTATTAATTCACGACCATTTAACGTTTTGGATTAAAAGTGATGAATTTTGGAAAGGTTTGGCTTAATTTTGATAGCCTAGAAACAGTGGGTATGGAAACTAAAAAAATGAGTAAAGTTGGGGTATCAAAAATGAAATTAACCCTTTATTACTATAGAGGAATACATTTCTCATTTGTTAGAAATTAATGTTCGTTTTAAAAATAATATTATTACCAATAGAAAAGATGTATACCACATGGTTAGAAAGAGATGTTTGTTTAGAAAAAGAAGTTTGTTTTAAAAGTTTTTAGATAAAAGTCTTAAACTTTTATTACCAATAGAAATGGAAAAGAAGTATCTCACATTGTTAGAATATGAAAAAGGTGTATCTTACATTGTTTAGAAAAACATATGTTAGTTTTAAAAGTATACTTTTACTCTTATTACCAGTAAAAGATATGTATCTACATTGTTTAAAAATAAATGTTAGTTTAAAAAGTCTTTAGATTAAAGACTTTTTGTTACAAATAGAATAGATGCAAGTATTTCACATTAGTTACAAAGTATTCTACCCACATCCTCCTCCAAGCGCCCCCCCCCCAATTGCAAAGTAAAGCATGTGACACACACACACACACACACACACACACACACACACACACACACACATATATATATATATATATATATATATATATATATTGTACACCCGTCCTTCCAACCGCTACACCCCACCCCCAAATTACAAAGCAAAGCATGTAATGTCATTCTATGACTCTGTACCCTTAAATGAAACCCAACATCACTCCCAGATTGCTCCATTTCTATGACTTTGTAAATATCTGTCTATGTTACACTATAAATGGATTCATAGTGGTTTTGTGAGCAGTACAACATGCGACATTCTATGACTTGTGTGTTTGTCTATTGGGCTTCAGCGAAATAAAAAATCGAACCACAAAATAGAAGATTGAATTGAAGGTTACAACAACAAAAATACATAATTGACACAAGAGATGAGCTAACATACATATTATTTTTCCTTTTTTTTTTTGGTGAAATTAATGTTTTTTTTTCTTTTTGCGTATTTTTGGTTAAATAATGAAGTTTTTTAATTATTGTATTTATTTTTGAATTTTGTGTTAATGAGTAAATGGGTGCCCATGTCCATTTATTGCCCGCCTACATATGCCCATGATATTAAATGGACACTTACTTGCCAGCTCATTTAAGCTCATTGCCCATATGGGCGCTGCCCATGCCCACCCATACCCGTCTGTTTGCCACCTCTAGCAATGACTGATGAGTAGTGGTGGCAAATTTTGCCTATGCCCATATGCCCGTCCAAACGTCCCACTAAAATATGAGTATGGACAAACTTAAATTTTAATATGGGCACAAATGGGCATGCCCACTTAGACCATTAAGTTTTATGGGCACAAATGGGCGCCCACATTTTCACCTCACTTTCACGATTTTTTTTCTTCTGTATACCTGATAATTCAAAGTTGTTTCTCTCTATATATTTACATTTCTATCAATAACCATTCATTAAGACAGAGAGAGTGTAGGGTAGAGAGAGAGATGCATGGTTGCTACTTGTTCTTCGGGTTTGGTTTTTAGAACCAAAGAAATAGTCAGCAATGGTGGGAGTAACTATTATTTTTTAAGAATAAAAAATTGACCTATTTTTTTTAATTTTTTTTCGATATCATATTATTTTTTATATACGGTCAATTATGTATTTTTTGGTTATGAAAAAATATATATATATCAATTTTTTATTTAAAAACAATCGATTTGACGTAAAAATAAATGAACCAAAGGGTAATTTATTTCAATTAACATACGAGAAAAATGAAAATATGTTCTTGTTTTGATATTATTAGTAGTTCTGCCAACACTAACACGTCATGTAAAGTTTTTGAGTTCTTTTTAGAAATTTGGTTGCATTGGAAATGGTGACAGAAGTTAAAACGTTACAAAAAATGTTGGTCTTTTCCAATTATTGTGTTGTAATATATATATATATATATATATATATATATATATATATATATATATATATATATATATATATATATATATGTGTGTGTGTGTGTGTGATTAGTTGTAACTTTTGAAATTTTTTTGTAAAAGAAAATTATTTTTTTGTAATTTTTATATTTATTTGATAAGTGCATGTTAATGAGTAAATGAGCGCCCATGCCCATTTAGTGCCCGCCCATACATGCCCATATTATTAAATGGACACTTACTTGCCCGCCCATTTGAATCCGCCACCCACTTAAACCCGCCCATACCCATCCATTTGCCATCTCAAATGACATCAAAGTCCAAAGAGAAAGCAAGCATAATGTCTAATACGAATAAAGCAAAACAACAAGTGCAAACTATTTATAAGTTTATGTTCAAACAAAAGACAAAGTCCATCTAAGAGTTTTGAAAAAGAACTGTTTGAAGGGGTTAAGATTGATTCCAACAATGGATTCGAGAGATACCGATTCCCAAATCAATTTAAGATTACGACCCTAAACCAAGCATCAATGAACTACGCCAACAAGAGGTCATTGATGGTAAAGATATGGCAGTTAATATCAAGGCGATGGCAGGAGGTAATGATGGCAAAGGGGATGGTGGAAGGTAACAAGGAGAATGGAAGTCAAAGCTCAACAGGTAGCTAATACCGGTTGGTCCCCATTATTAGTCCTATCCTGGTGGCTAATTACACTGGTTACTAAACGGCACCTAAAGGTTTTGGATTGATTGCATCAATACTTGTGGCTTGGGTTGGTATTGCGGACCATCCTACAAATTAGGTAAGGTGGAGAAAGGAGATGAACTATTCTGGAGTGTTTGAGGCAGTTAGCTCAAAGGTTCTCCGACTGTTTGATTTAAAGCTAGCTTTAAGCATGCTCATGACTTCATGATTGTATAATCAGAAGATGGCATAACAGCTAAATTTGGTATCACCAAGTGTGAGGCCCCTTCTAGTAGTTGCTTAAAACCGTATTTTAAGATTAAGTCTTTCTTCTTGCTATAACCTAATGTAAACACCAATCAACATAGTTGCAACAAACCCCTAGAGCGCCTAAGGTCCACCATGGGTTGGCCCGAGCTACTCGAGAGGGGTAGTGAGCTGTGTTGGATAGAACAAAGGTATGAAAGTAGGGGTGAAGATCAAACAGCTATAAGTGTGGGTGTTTCTGCTCTTTTTCTCCTGCAAAAGTATTCCCAGCTCCTTACGAGGTCTATAATTAGTATCGGTATCACCCACGACAAATTGAGCAAACCAAAAATCATACTCCATAGTTCCCCTACCACCGAGCAATCTAGCATCAAGTGATTAACGCTTTCTTCACCCTCCTTACACAAAAAGCACCGGTTAACATAGATTTTCCCTCGTCTCCGCAGGTAAACAAACTCCAGGCATCATTCGCCACTTACCACGCAAAAAACGCAACTCTGCTGGCGACCATAGTCTTCCATACTAACTTCCAAGGGAACAAGCTCCTATATCTGATAACCAGCTTTGAATAATACCCTTTCACCGGAAATTTGTTGCCCAACTAATTCTTATTAACACGTGACCTTAATTATGCATGTATTTAAGTTGTAAACCAACTCCTCTTTGTTTCTCATAGATATCCAAGTGCAGAAGTAGATCTCTCCTACTTGGACTGTCCTATCTCTACATTATATATTTACCAAATGTCAATACATCAATAAATAATTCCAGCACAATCTCTGCATTTACTTATATGGTATCAGAGCCTATCGTTCTGTTTTGAACGTAATCTGTGATCCGACAATGGCAAACTCCAGTGGAACCACTGCTATCATCCATCTCAATGCCCCAACCAATTTACCAATTCAACTCACCCAAAATAATTTTGTTGTTTGGCGTCGTCAATTAACCTCCACCCTCATCGGTTATGATCTACTTGGTTTCATCGATGGTACCATTCCCAAACATGCTGAGTACCTTGATGCTGAGAAGAAGAAACTAAACCCAGATTATATTTCATGGTTTCGGCAAGATCAGATCATAATCAGTGCCATGCTTGGGAGTTGTTCAGCCATCATTCAACCTCACATCTTATCAGTTGCCACTGCACAAGAAGCGTGGCAACGGCTCAACTCACTATATGCCAACAAGTCGCGCACCCGAGTCATCTCCCTCAAACATCGTCTCATCAAAAATCCAAAAGGTATGCGTAGTATGCTTGATTTTCTGCAGGATATGAGACAAATTGGCGACGATTTAGCTCTTGCTAATAGCCCCATTGATGATGATGACCTTGTTCTTCACACTCTATCCAACTTGGGTGATGAATTCAAGGAAATCACAGCTGCCATCCGTGCTCGTGAGTCACCCATTTCCTTCGATGACCTTCACGACAAGTTGATTGACTTTGACACCCAATTGCACAAGGCCAATAAGGATGATCAAATCATTCTTCCATCTGCCAACTATACACAAAGTCGTGATCGAAATCCTTCCCGCAAGTTCAATGACAAATCCTCACACAACTCCACTAATTTTCGGAGCAGCTCTCAATCCAAATCATCTTCCACTCCGCAACATAACAATCGCAACCGTAGTGTGTGGCAATCTCATCAGCAATTTCATTCCCGGTCTAGTTATGACTCCTCTGCGTACTGCAATTATTGTTCCATCGCTGGACATCACACCAAGGACTGTCGCAAACTCGCCCGGTTTCTCCGCGACAATGAAATCCAACCTCAAGCTCATCATACAATAGCTTCGTGGCTCCTAGACACCGGAGCCTCCCATCATGTCACAGCTAGTCCACAAAATCTCCAAACATTTTCAGACTATGGTGGTCCGGAAGAAATTGTTCTTGGTGATGGTGCATGTCTTCCTATTACACAAACTGGTCATGCATCTGTTTTCTTCAATAATCGTCATTTTCTTTTAAATAATGCCTATTGTGTTCCCTCCTTACAAAAGAATTTAATCTCGCTTTGTGCAAGACTAATCGGTGGAATTCTTTCCATTTTTTTTTGGTGAAGGATCTTCGCACGGGGGCGCATCTTCTGCGAGGGGAAAATCAGAATGATCTCTATAGTCTGTCATCACAGAATGTTGCTCTCTTAAATGTTACAATCGCTAAATCGGTCAATAGATGGCACTCTCGCCTAGGTCACCCTTCCTCTAGTATTCTGAAACAAGCCCTTCGTGGTTCAGGCCTTAGTTCCTCCACTATACTAGATAATCTCCATTGTAATTCCTGCCAATGCAATAAAAGTCATAAGCTCCCATTTGCTTCTACTTCTCTCACTAGCAATAAACTGTTACAACTAATATATACTGATGTTTGGGGCCCTGCTGAATTATCTATCGACGAGTTTCGATATTATGTAATCTTTATTGATCACTACTCCCGTTACATATGGCTTTACCCAATCAAAAAAAAATCTGATGTTGTTCTCATTTTTGACCAATTTAAACGACTACTGGAAAAACAGTTCAACACATCCATTCTTACTGTGTATTCTGACAATGGGGGCGAATATGAATCCTTACATACTATACTCAACTCACATGGTATATCTCATCTCACCACACCTCTGTATACCCCTGAACACAATGGTCTTTCGGAACGCAAACATCGTCATCTCATTGAGACATCCCTCACCTTACTTCACCAAGCATCTCTCCCGCTCTCCTTCTGGTCTTATGTTGTACAGGCCGCAGCGTATCTCATAAACCGTCTTCCCTCTCCCACCTTAGCCAACAAATGTCCCTTAGAAATCCTATGTCATTGACACCCCAACTACACACGTTTGAAAATCTTTGGTTGTTTATGTTACCCTTGGACTCGTCCCTACAACACATCTAAACTTCAACCAAAATCCATCCCGTGCATCTTTGTTGGCTACTCCACATCTCAATCCGCTTACAAGTGCTATGATTTGGTTTCAAAAAAACTATTTATTTTGCGTCATGTAACATTTGTTGAGACTAACTTTCCTATGAAACAGGTTGTGGGTTCTCATTGTGATCTCTCTTCGTGGTCTGATGCCCTTCGGCTTGATACTTCACCTCGGTCACACCCCGCTCACCACTTCCACTGTCCCACCTTCCCCTGCCCTACAAGAAATCCCCCCTCGTCCACTGCCTCCCACATCTATTACATATGTCCCTTCTACTACCTTGCTCTCCAATTCTCCCGTCCCTCCAACTTCATACCCTGCTTCACCAGACACTTTCTCTGTCCATTCTCCTCACCTACCCACTCCCCCTCCGTCCCCACCATTCCCTCGCCAAAGAAAGCCAAACCCCAAGTACTTCAATCCAAATATGGTCAACCTCACCACTACTCATCCTTTACCATCCCAACTTGAACCAACTTGTTCCTCGCAGGCACTTAAGTTTCCAGAATGGCGTCAGGCCATGTATGATGAATTTAATGCCCTCCTCCACAATCAAACCTGGGATTTGGTTCCTGCTGACTCCGCACATAACACTCTGGGCTGTCGCTGGATATTTCGCATCAAACGAAATTCCGATGGTAGTGTTCATAGGTTCAAGGCTCGGCTCGTTGCGAAAGGCTATCACCAACGTCTTGGGTTGGATTATTCTGATACTTTTAGCCCTGTCACCTAACCTGTCACTATTCGTATGCTTCTGTGCATCGCCCTTGCTAGAAATTGGACAGTTCGCCAACTTGACATCAACAATGCATTTTTAAATGGCACTCTTCAAGAGGAAGTCTACATGCAACAACCTCCGGGCTTTGTCAATCCTCAATTTCCAGATCACATCTGTCGCCTTCGCAAAGCCATCTATGGTCTTAAACAAGCCCCACGGGCGTGGTATCTTGCTCTCAAGAAATTCCTTCTTACCTTTGGTTTCAAAAATACCATCTCTGATGCATCGCTGTTTGTCTACAACTCAGCTGGGACCATCCTCTACCTTGTTGTCTATGTTGACGACATTCTCATAACCGACATCAATCAGTCCATGGTTAATCAATTTGTCTCTCAACTTCATGACAAATTTGCTCTCAAAGACCTTGGCAGCTTACATCATTTTCTTGGGGTAGAAGTAATATCAACATCAGATGGGCTATTTCTATCTCAGCATGCTCACATACGTGACATCCTCACGCAAAACCATATGGACGGGGCTAAGGAAGTGCTTACTCCGATGCAGTCCACCTCTCTTATTGATAACTCTCCCAAGGTTGATCCCACTCCATATCGAAAAATTATTGGTGCGTTACAGTATCTCGCCATTACTCGTCCCGATATTGCCCATGCTACTAATTGCTTTGTCCCAATATATGCACAATCCCTCCGAGACACAATGGCAAACTCTCAAACGGTTGCTCCGTTATCTCAAAGGCACAATTCATTATGGGCTATTTTTTCGTCGCAACCAGCCACTTGATCTTCGCGCCTTCAGTGATTCTGATTGGGGTGGTGCCTCCGAGAATGGCCGGTCTACATCTGGCTATATAATCTATCTAGGCTCCAATCCCATCTCATGGATGTCATCCTGTCCGAAATCTATCTTTTGCTCCTCGACCGAGGCAGAATACAAGGTTGTTGCTCACACCACATCGGAGGTCGTCTGGATCAAGCATTTACTTATGGAACTTGGCGTTATCATCTCTCAACCTCCCTCACTATATTGTGATAACATCGGGGCCACATATCTTTGCGCTAATCCAGTATTTCACAGTCGCATGAAACACATTGCCATAGATTATCACTTTGTTCGTGAGCAAATCGCAAATAAAGTCCTTCAATTTCGTCACATTAGCACAAAAGATTAGCTGGCCGACACTTTCACTAAAGCTCTTGGTCGTCAGCCATTTCTTGCAGCTCGGACCAAGATCGGCATCACCAATGGTTCAACCGTCTTGGGGGGGGGGCGTAATAACACGTGACCTTAATTATGCATGTATTTAAGTTGTAAACCAACTCCTCTTTGTTTCTCATAGATATCCAAGTGCAGAAGTAGATCTCTCCTACTTGGACTATCCTATCTGTACATTATATATTTACCAAATGTCAATACATCAATAAATAATTCCAGCACAATCTCTGCATTTACTCCCATATCACCTTGTCCCTTTGGAAGCCAATTTTCTGGGAGTACAAAATCTCATCATGGAATCCATCTCCTAATCTTGAAAAATTCTTCTGAACTATGGATTCCACTCCACCCGATCTTCTTTCGTAATTAAAACTGAGCTTAATTATCAAGAAATCCTTTTCCGTTAGGATCTACACAACTCTGCATCACCACACCATTTGCCTTTCCAAAACCTCACCGACGACCTAGTTCCTATTTCAAACGAAATATTTCTAACAAAAGCATTCCATCCTTTTCTAATACCGTTCCACACTCCCACCTCAAATGTGATCGTAACTTCTGCCGGAAACAACAGATGGTCCCCTATGCCATACTTGCTCACCACCACTTTCCTAGAAAGGCTTGATTGACAATCTTTAGGTTTTTGATACCTAAACCCCCTTCATTCAACCGACTTATTCTCTAATCGAAACAGGGATTACAAAAACACCCTTCGAGCATCAAACATTTACCATGTCTAATTACTGTGATATCAAAAACTTTGCTCTTAACATGAACAACCTTTCTCATGTTGTTTGATGGTGATACCACTTTGTTCTAACATTAAAGCACCATGGGACATATATGAAATGATATTTTACAACAATTCCTTTCTATACATCTATTTATTATTTGGGGTGCTTGTATTATAGAAATGTCGACCATTTTGTTCCCACATATCTTGTTGGGTTAAGTCAGCCACCTAACAACCCAACCCAACCCAAATCCCACATCGTATATGTCTTTCAAGTTGATACCTAGTTACCTACTACCACTTGCACCGAAATTATCCGTGGGTTTTTGGATTCACTTACGGTGGGCCTATTTGAATCATATGCTTAGTGGTCAACTTAGTCGGTAGGTATACATAGTAAGTTAGACTTTCTTGACATGTTGATGTTCATTAGCAACAACTTAATGTTATTGCAGGTTAGATTCGCAACAATTGGTGATTCCTGTCTATGTTATGGAACTATCGTAGAATGAATTTGTACTGAAATTACATATAACGGAATGACCATTATGCACTTAGTTTATCCAACTTTGTAAAATTCATCCTACATCTTTGTGTTTTGTCAGTTAAATTCAGGAGTTTATCGACATAGTTTTTGGAAATCGAAATGACTTTCTTGGAAAAAAGTTGAAAGTATTTTGGATGTTTGGTGTTTGAAGTTTCTTAGTTAAATGTATGCTTATTAAGACGCCACATCATTTTATCAAACATTGTTTTTGGAAATCTAAATTACCCTTTAACTAAACCATTTAGTGCAGAGGAGACTTTTATCGTTAAGCTGGTTTGTTTTCCTTTCCTTCTCTTAGTTGTTGCCATGTTACTCATGGGTTGAATTTGAAGAAACTTGTCGCAACAACTAAAAAAAAATTAGGATTTCCTTTTAAAACTTGTGGTTTTTTTAACCATGAATTAAAAATACATTTACAAAATTTAAAGGAAATGTTTTTTTTTAATATAGATAAAGGATAGTATTATAATTTAATTTTTTAAGAGTGCAATGTTTAATAAAAGGGTGTGATATTTAGTACATACCTGGCTTTGATATTTAGTACATACCTAGTCACAAATTTTGTAGTTGATAAAATGTGTTTTTTCTTTGTGAGTGTACGTTGATCCTACCCTTACAGAATCCAAGCATATATTCATTTATTTAAATACTGTTTGCTTCATACTTTGATGAAGTTCCAAACTGACGTTGTGTCATAGGCACAGACATATAATCTAGTTTAATTACAATATAACTTACATATTACTCTCTTGAATCAAATTTAAATACAATAAATAACGTCAATTTAATTAAGCATATGTTATATTTATACTTAAATATTCATATACTAATCTTCTTTACTATAAAAGTGTGAGTTGTCTCTTAGAAATTAATGTATGGACAAAATTAACCTTTCATCTAATAAATCATCCATCATTTATTTAAGGACAAACAAGTAAATTTATCTTCTTTACTATAAAAATGTGAGTTGTCTCTTAGAAATTAATGTATGGACAAAATTAACCTTTCATCTAATAAACCATCCACCATTTATTTAAGGACAAACAAGTAAATTTATCATAATAAAAAATAATATTTGTACAAAGTAATGTTTAATAAATCACTCCCCATTGAATAAGGTCAAATAAATAATTAATTATTTGCTAATCAATTCCATGAATAATAACAAAAAAATTAGCATAATAAATGATAATGTCAAATTAGTGAATTCATGTAATTGATTAACTCATAACAAATTTATTATGAATAAGGTCAAACAAGTAAATTTGTTATGAGTTAATCAATTACATGAATAATTATAAAAAGAACCCTAAATTTAATAAATCACTCACCATTGAATATTATCAAATAGGTAAATGATATCTCTATCTATCTATCTTCTTTATTATAAAAGTGTGAGTTGTCTCTTAGAAATTAATGTATGAACAAAATTAACATTTCATCTAATAAATTATCCACCATTTATTTAAGGACAAACAAGTAAATTTATCTTCTTTACTATAAAAATATGAGTTGTCTCTTAGAAATTAATGTATGTAAAAAATTAACATTTCATCTAATAAACCATCCATCATTTATTTATAGACAAACAAATAAATTTATCATGATAAAAAATAATATTTGTAAAAGTAATGTTTAATAAATCACTCCCCATAGAATAAAGTCAAATAAATAATTTATTATTTGCTAATCAATTCCATGAATAATAATTAAAAAAATTATCATAATAAATGATAATGTCAAATTTGTAAATTCTATCTCTATCTATCTATCTATCTATCTATCTATCTATCTATCTATCTATCTATTTCTACTATAAAATTATGAGTTGTCTATTAGAAATTAATGTATGGATAAAATTAACTTTTCATCTAATAAATCATCCACCATTTATTTAAGGACAAACAAGTAAATTTATTTATCATAATAAATGATTATGTTTGTAAAAAAATAATCTTAAATTTAATAAGTCACTCACCATTGAATAAGGTCAAATAAGTAAATTTGTTATGAGCTAATCAATTACATGAATAATTACAAAAAGAACCCTAAATTTAATAAATCACTCACCATTGAATAAGATCAAATAGGTAAATGTTATCTCTATATATCTATCTTCTTTACTATAAAAGTGTGAGTTGTCTCTTATAAATTAATGTATGGACAAAATTAATCTTTCATCTAATAAGTCATTCACCATTTATTTAATGACAAACATGTAAATTTATCTTCTTTACTATAAAAATATGAGTTGTCTCTTAGAAATTAATGTATGGACAAAATTAAGCATTTCATCTAATAAACCATCCACCATTTATATAAGGAAAAACAAGTAAATTTATCATGATAAAAAATAATAATTGTACAAAAATAATGTTTAATAAATCACTCTCCATTGAATAAGGTCAAATAAATAATTTATTATTTGCTAATCAATTCCATAAATAATTACCAAAATAACCATAAATTTAATAAACTACTCACCATTGAATAATGTCAAAAAATAAATAAGCTAATTTCGTATTATTAATTTTAAATCATATCTCCAAGATGCTCCAAGTGTCTATCTTTGACTATATATATATATATATATATATATATATATATATATATATATATATATATATGATATTAAATTCCACGAACCAATTTTGAATTATTTTGGTGTACATCTCTTTTAAACCTTTAAAATGTTTCTCATCTTTTCAATGTGAGACAAAAGCTATCACTAATTATGCATCTTTTTTTAACCATTAATGAGGGGTTAGTTTGCTATACATTAATTTCTAAGAGACAACTCACACACACACACACACACATTTAGGTTTTCGCTATATTTTTTCCACAAACCAATTTTAAATTATTTTGGTGTATATCACTTTTAAACATTTAAAGTGTTTCTCATCATTTCAATGTGGGACAAAAGCTATCACTAATTATGCATCTCTTTTTAACTTTTAAAGAGGAGTTAGTTTGCTTGTTGGTGACATATTCTTCTTCCAATATTGGATTGCAATTGTTTGCAATTTTCATATTACCCCCTGGTTTCTATGATGTTACAAAGAACTCATATTTTTCTGACTTCATGACACTTCAACTAACAGATTTAGGGTTAGAGACTATCGGTGTCTAAAATTCGCATTCTTTGGTGTGTTACGTGCATTTGCGTTGTACAGTCCCTAATTGACTTTCTTAAAGTTTAGGGACTAGCTAATAGTCTAATTTTCCCTTAAATATATATATTTTTTTAATTTTGGGGATACTTTCTTAACTTTAAAGTTAATAATGAGAATTTTTTAATTATTTTTTCTGATTATTGAAACAATTATTCATTAATTTTTTATTACAAACATATCTTATACAAAAAATTAAAGAGGGGTTATTTTCTTAATTTTTATTCGAAACATATTTTCTTAACAAAATTATAGAATTATAACTAAATCCAACTTTGCACTAAAGGAAAATGACCAAAATAATCCTCATGTCATATACAATGTTTCATCTTCCATTAATATTATTAACTCTCATTGACGTGAGGGGACAAAGTGGGATGAATAGCAAAATTGTGTAAGAAAGTGAGATACGCAATTTACAGGTTAAGGTGCAACGTGAGATTTAAATAAATACTTCCGGGAGCGAATCACATTTTGGTTTCATAAAAACTAGGCCAAAAAAGCAAATATCTCATCAAAGCTTCTATCAAATCTCACTTTGGTTTTTTTATGATTAATTTAATTTATAGGAGAAATATACACACACATATATGTATGTATGTAATATATTTACATATATTTATTTATTTATTATTTCTGGTGAAAAATATACATTAAAATTTCATAAAGGATAATTTTCAGAAATATATATAATTTTTCGTATATAAAAATAATAATTAAAATTAAACAAAAAAATGAAGACAAAACATTTCACAAAAATCATTAAGAACACGTGCAAGACACGTGTATCTACCTAGTACAAACTTCTATTTATGATTAATTCTTTGTATACTACTACAAACATAAAATTTCTATCGCAACCAAAAAAAAAAAAAAAAAACCATTAGAAAAGAAACCTCAAATCGTCACCATCTTTAACACTTCAATATCCCCACCCCACTACTCTTTGTATAAATTTCTTGAGGTGGTATCCTGTAAAACGATCTTATGGATTCTTGTCCGTAAGACGAAACCCTATTTAGAAATTTATGGGTCATAATAAATTAACAATAAGTTATAAAAAGTCAAAAAAAAAAAAAAACCAATCTGTTAAATGGTTCATAGCCCATCTTATAAGAGTGAGGAATTAGCGCGCTTGATCTTACGTTTGAAACCTTTAGGTCTACTTTTAAGTTTTATTGCCAAAGATATGTTATTTTGATATTGTTTACATTTAAGATCAATCAGAGTGTTACTTTTAGGTTTGGCGTGTGTCACTTTGAAAACAAAAATGTGTTACTTTTGTATAATTGTTGCCTTAGGTCTGATTAAGTTTTACTTAGTTATTTTAAATCAGAGTGTCACTTTTAAACATACAATGTGTGGCTTTTAAGTTTTACGTGTGTCATTTTTGGCAAAAAAATTATTTTTCATCTTAAATTTTTTATTCATAAGTGTCACTTTTAGGTATTAATTGTGTCACTTTTAGGCATTAGGTGTGTCACTTTTGGTAAAACAACCCATTTTTATAATTATACAATTTGTATCAATAAGAGTGTCACTTTTAGGCTTGGAGTGTGTTATTTTTAGAACTAAAGTGTGTCACTTTTGGGATAGTGATTTTAACAGTAATAACCAATTGAATACTACTGAAATATATCTTCTCATTCATAGAAATGTATATAATCTCAAGTGTCAATCGTTAAAAACACAAAACCATAACTTTTTCAATGTAAAGTATATGTTTCTTACTCAAACTTACAAAATTTACTGAAAATATGTCTAAAATAACCGAGCACTGGGAGTCTTGGAACCAAATTCCTTGGCTTGGTGGGAATCAGAAAAATCAATAGTCTTTTTCTTGCCCCTTTCAATACTTCCCTTAATTCTTTTTCTCCTTCCCTTCGTAACAGAGCGAGCATGATCAGGCATGTAGTAGATGAACTTGAAACACGAGATGATTCATTTTGGTCCGGTAAATTCTTTAAGGAAGAGTGTCACTTTTTAGTATTAAATGTGTCACTTTTTAGTATTAAGTGTGTCACTTTTTAGTATTAAGAGTGTCACTTTTTGTATTAAGAGTGTCACTTTTTAGTATTAAATGTGTCACTTTTTAGTATTAAGAGTGTTACTTTGTATTTTAATAAAAAATATAATAAATTTTCATTTATAGTGTCACTTTTAACATTAAAATGTGTCATTTTTGTGTTTTTAATGTGTCACGTTTAGTTTTAAATGTGTCATTTAGCATTTCGTCAAAGTCCGTTAGGATTTGTTAAGTATTCCAAGGCAATTGATGCTAACGGATGGCTAACGGAGCTGACAAAGGATTAAACTGCAAGACATGAAAATTCGGCGACAAACATTAAAAATGGAGGGACACCGGAGCAAATAGAGGAAATGAGCATTAAAACTTAAATTTGAAGCTTAGGTGTGTCAAACCTTGCACCGCCTGAGCTAAACTTCACCCTTCACCAAGTCGACTGGTTAACTTTTTTTATTTCAATTAACAGGTTTTGTTATTAACTCGCGAATTTTTAAATGGGGCTCTGTCTTACAGATTTAGGATCCGTAAGACCATCCTATACAAATTTTTGTTAAATTTCTTTAATCAAAGTCTTTCTATATATATATATATAAGTAATTCTCATATAAAATCGTCTTACACAAATCTTAATTCGTAAAATTATACATCATTTTCTCATATTTCAACTATGGGATCAAATATAACACCACCTTATCTAAGTCTATGTAGATCTAACTTTTTGTCACTATATATATGCTATATAACCATATTTGAAAAGAAATCTCAATATGTCATCACCGGTAAGAGTCCAATACGCCCATTAAAACACACTCCTCATAACTCCCAAACCAAGTTTGAACACCATTCCTCCCTACTCCCTAGTAGTTGCACGTCCAATCACACACACACACACACACAGAGTCTCACTCTTGAGTCTCTACAAAGATTCCTTTTCCAACTTTAACCAAAATAAATAAAAACACCCCCTTAATTCCCTCCCCATCTGCTGCTCAACCCAAACATGTCTGCTGCTTCTTCTGCTTTTGCTACTGCCACCCCACTTCTTTTGTCCCTCTTCTTCTTCCTCACTCTCACTAGAACAGTAAGTTGCTTCTCTTTTCTTTTGCCCCATGTGGGTCTCTTTAGATCCCTCTAATTTTCATGCATTTTCTCTGTCTGGGTTTCTCCCAATTTTTCTGCTTGTTTGATTGCGAAATTGAAGTAATTTATTGTGGGGCTGTTGATTGACAGGTAAACGGGTGGGTAACGGCGGAGAACGGGAACGGGAACGGGAACGGGACTGCGGCGGAGATGGTGCCGTTGATAGAGGCGGGGAAGGCGGAGATGATGATGAATGAGAGCAGGAGGAAACTGGGTAGCTTCCAGATTTGTGCACTTTGCACTTGCTGCGGTGGGGCCAAGGGATACTGCTTGCCATCTCCTTGTTGCTACACCATCAATTGCAATATTCCAAACAGACCCTTTGGCTTCTGTTCTTTCACTCCCAAAGCCTGTAATTGTTTTGGTTGCCATCTTTGAAATTCGCTCTCTCTCTACTTTCAATTTTACCCTCTTAATTTTGGGGGGTTCTTAGATTTATTTGGGAAACTGTGAATGGGAAGAAGAATATCTGTTCTTGGTTTATATGTTTATTGTTCACTTCAAGAATCTGCTATTTCCAGGTAAGTTTTTACTATTACTATTTTGTAGGTACATTTGTCATTTGTGCTTTACAATAAACTAGGCACTAGGCACTTTTAGGCATAAATGGTTCTGTCTTTTTCTTGGGAGTAGCGAAATCTTGATTGGCAGAAGCAGTATTATTTTTATATTCAGGAGGAAATCTCATTTTCCCAAATCAAAAGAAATCTAGTGGACTATTTTATTTGGACTGAGATCTTCTTCCTTACTTTATTTTTTTCTTTTCAATTTAATGATTGTAACGCATTAATCATGGCAAATATGAATGATATAGTGAGTGACAGTCTTCGTAATTCTTTTTTTTTAATGCATCATTGGATGATTGTGACATATTTACAATGGTTAAGTGACAAATGAGTGAGGGATCTTCTTTAGAGTTTTCTAATGAAGGGCTTGTTTGGTGGAACGTTTTACCCCCAAAACGCTCAGTAAACGCAGCATTTTAACTAACGAAGTGTTTCAATCTATTTCAATCTAGCGGTAGAAAACCGCGGCATTTTGAAATCGCTGGAGCGTTTTAAATGCTACAATTTGTACCAGAAGTTGGTTTAGAAAATGGAAGTGGCTATGATTGTTATTTAGTGAAGCATTGTTTTGTTTGATCATTTATTTGATACAGTTGTAAGAATGCTTTGACCAATGACCAGGCAGGCAGGTACTTGCAGCTTCGATTAGTACCTACAGAATTGGCAGTTGTACTTTTTGCAGGTTTTGTTGTACTCTGATAGGGTGAAAGGTAAACTTGCTTTGCATAGGTCTTGGCTTATAACAGGAACCAATTATGAAGTTAGGAATAAGTGGGGTCTGAGTTATTTGTCAATATATTTTTGTACTTGTGTTTTATATTTTGCTATGTTCATCGAGGCGATATTTCTATTAATCCCTTCTATTGTTACATAAACATTTTTATACGTGGACTAGACACAAGACACAAGTCGTGGTTCACTGGTTTCAATGGTTCGTGCTTGGTTCACTGTTTCATTGGTTTGTTTCCTTGGCGTTTAACTATTTTGTTGGCTATTTTGATCACATCTTAGTCGAGCTATTAGCACTCCATTATTGATGCTTTATTTTGCTTGTACCAAGTTCCTCGCAGACTGTACCATGGAGTATCTATTGTAGAGTGCTAATAGTCGGATTCAAGATGAAGTGAGTGTGTTTGTATAGTTGGTACAAGTGAAATGGGCAAAAGAAGAGAGGAATGATGCGACCTATAGTTACTTGTTAGTAATCCATGTGACTTTCTTCTCTTTTGGTTGGGTCCATAATTTGACATATGAGTATGTTTGTTAGATTTTAAATGACAATTGGTGTAGTTGATGGTTTAGATGATGAGTTATTTATTATTGGTTGTGGTAGGAGAAGGCAATAGATGATGGGGTTGATGTTGTTGTGAATTGTTTGATTGTGTAGGGGTCTGGAAAGGGCCAACCAAAACTATTATGAATGTGGGTAGAAGTTGGACAAGAGCAATTAAGCCCAGCTACCATTTCTCAACAATAATTATACATTGGGTTGTTGCAAGTAGTAAACATCACTTCTTTTTCTTCTTTCTTTATTTAGGGTTTACTACTTTTGTTATTCGGTTTCTGGTTTTGGTCTCACCAGCTTTCTCTCTATCTCTATCGCATTCTTCTAAGTCTTAAGTTTCTTTCTCCTTCCACGATTACAAAGCTAAAAATATATAAAAATTACACGAAAAGCACGACCAAGGTAATGTTGTCTAGTAAGTGGTGGTTCATGATAAGGGATTGGGTTACTTGGGCAAGGGAGCTAGAAATGACAAGTTGGAGATAACTTCTAAAACTGAAGATTTTGGTGACTTGAGCAGAGTGTTTTGGAGGGGAATCTCATTGACTATATCATCTTGGGATGATATGTTCAATAACCCATGTGCTCCTTGATAATTGTCTATCTCGTGTGTGTGTGTGTGTATGTGTGTGTGTGTTTTGCTTATCCTAGATGTTATACTACTCGTTCCGTTACTAACGAGTGTTATGTTTGACCCACACAGATTCAAAAGAAATGATTGATGAATGCTTTTAAAGGATACTTATGTGAGAGTGAGATTATAAATTAAAGCAGAAATCAAATCAAGAATAAAATGGTAAAGGTGGCAAAAGAAAGTATATATTTTTAGAGCCGATTAAACATGAAAAATACTTTAAATAACATAGGGCGGATAATTTTCCAGAGAGAGCCTCATGATCTTCCAGGGTTCAAATCTTCTATCTCAACTCTTGTCACACTCCCTATTGTGTTGAGATCTCATGTACCACACATATATCTCTTCTTGTGTCACTAAGCAAAAAATGCAAGAACCACTTTTATTATATGACTCATGGATAATCCACTATCCATGTTCAAATTTGTTTGGTCATACATGGAGGGGTACTATCTGTGGTATAAGAGATCTCAACTATTGTTATTTTACTCGGTCTTCCTTTTACTTGGACATACATAAGACTAAAATTCAGTGAGATAGTGAGGGTGATAGAAGGTGTAATAGAAGATTTCAAGCCGATCTTTCCTACCCTCAAATCAAGTATTTGCAAGGAGTCTAGAGTGACTAGTTTCCAACCTCATATGTAGCTCTTAGGATTTTGTCAAAAAATGATGACACATTTAAATAAGCGTCTCGTGGACTCCTACTACCTTCCCTTTATAGTTCAATCCATCAACCCTTTTCCTCACATGATCCCTTCCATTGGCTTAACACCATTTTTAACTACTTTAGAGTTAGGTCGATTGGTTTTCAAACGATAATTTGACGTAAGCTTTACAAATTGTGTACGTGTTTTATGATTCAGAAAAAATATAAAAATAATAAGATAAGTCTAATATAAGATCGTTTTACGGATAACAGAGTTTCAATATTTCATAATTCAATCCATCAATACACGTTGAATCGGATAAAGAGAATCTTTTTTATAAAAAATATCTACAAAACCGTTTTACCCAAAATTTTTATCAAAATAATATATCAAATTTTCATTTAAAAGACACTCAATTTTACGTGAACATAAAAATAAGGCAATAATTTAAAAACAAAAGAATATTAGTTTTTCTTTCACTCTATCCTCTTACTTAACTCTCTCCCTCTCTCTTTCTATTTTAATCCAAATTATTACTTTAATTATACATTAATGAATGAACATGATGTAGTCGTGCTCACCAGCCCCACCACTACTAAACACCAATCCCAAAGTAGAAGAAAAAAAGTTAATTCCAAAAATTTCCCATTTCCCATTTCCCTCCCCCCCAAAAAATATATAAAAAATAAAAATAAAAAAATCGTTCTCTCTATAAATTATTATTTTTTTTAAAACTTTATCCATAGAAAGGGTTTTGTTCAACTAGCTTTTCGCTACATATATTCATGCCGAAGCTTCATCTCATTCAACCCAAGATTAGGGATGATAATTTGAGGTACGACACGATTGGTTTACACGAACACGAAATGAAATTATAGGGTTTGGGCTGAGATTTATCGGGTTCAGGTTGTTATAGGACCAATACGATAAGACACGATAAAAAATAGGCTGTTACCGGGCTGATTTGATAAGCACAGTAATGCACGATAAAATACGATAACTAAAATATATATGTTTTAAAAATATTTTTTCAAAAATTTACTAGGGGTTATTCACTTCTTTCGAACTATTTTCATAATTATTTCATAGTTTTATCATTTGAAAATTTATAACTTTTAAACTACTTTACTATTTATATTGATAAATTTTCAAAATATGTATTAAAAAATCAAAATTATATATTTTATAATGTTTATTGGGCTTAACAGGCTTAATGGGCTTAACGAATCTGACTAAATAAATCGTGTTTTTTTGCTTATCGTACTTATCGTGTCGTGTCGTGTTCGGATTTTAATATTAGACACGATAAGCTTATCGTGTCGTGTTCGTGTTCGTACTTATCGTGTCGGCCCGATAACAGCCCAGCACGATCGATTTACCACCCCTACCCAAGATGCATTTTTTTATAGAAATTATTTCCTCCGTTAAGGACAAAGGGTCTTCATTTGTCAGTCAAGTTTTTTAAGAAATTGACATTTTAATAACACGTTAATTATAAAATAATATTTTTATGCTTTAATTTTTGAAAATAGGCTAAAGATCCTAAAATAAAATAATAAACTTTTTACTCGAAACAGAAAAAATATTTAATATTGGAGTGATCTGAATATGACTGCAAATTGCAAGTAGATCTGGGTCGAATCAATCCATATGCAAGTCATGGATACTTCCAAATGGCTATCATGTTGTTCTAAGTTTAGGCAAAAACTTAGAAAAGATGGATTGACTGACATTTTATGTACGACGAATCCCTTTGATCAAATTTATCATGTATTAGTAAGTTAAATTGTAAGAAAGTACGATTCTGTTTTACAAATTGCATGTTAGACCCATGAGCTTGAGCTTATGGAGTTACCTTGCTTAGCTGCCCATAAATCACCAAAAGATGAGTTTGGTTTTCTTTTCTTAAGTACTTTATTCTTTTTGACATAGTGCGCAAACAAAACAAAAAATCCTACTACTACCGTTGTTGTGGGGGTTAAGAATACTAGAATAGAAAGAAAGGACAAATTGCCTATTGATTAAAGAAGCAAATGAAGAGACGGATAAGAACACTGCAAGAGAGAAAAATAACCACTAACTGTTACACACACATATATATACAAGAGTAGGTACGTAATTACAAATCTTAATTAATAAGACGGAGTTATTTATGTCAAATAGGTCAAATATATTTTAAAAAATGCAACACCAACCCTCAGTTTTTGACAATTACAACACATTTTATATATGAAAACCGTCAACTTTTTAGCCTTCAATTATCACTTTTACCTTTAAATATCACATATGACTTTGAATATGTCACTTTTGTTTTTTAAATGTATCACATTTATATTTGAATGTATAAATATATATTTTTTATCCATCGATATGTAAGTCATTATGCATGAAAGTGTTTTTTTCTTTTAAATATGTCACTTTTAACTTTAAATGTGTTATTTTTAATCCCCTAATGTGTAAGTCCTTATATAACATAGTTGTCAAAGGTGAGAAGTGCTAAAAAGACCATGTGTCCAAATTTGAGGCGAGAGGCAAGACGCTAAAAAAACACTCACGAAAAAAATACTAAGTAAAAATACATATAATACATATAATTTCACAAATATCAACAAAACATGTTATAAGTGAGCATAATACATGAAGCTAAGTTCTAACATAATATCAATAACACAAATTTTTCATTCATGGTTGGAATTTCAATACATTAGATGAACTTAACTAAAAATTCAAACAAGAAAATAAATAGTTATCAAAGCAAATGAAAATAAAGTCATGGAAATTAAAAGAGAGCTACAGTCATGTCTGAACATAACAAAGTAAAAAATAATAATTTTTGAGACAATTTTTTTTATAAGTAAAAGTTTGTATAAATATGCGCCAAAAAGAGACGATGCCCATGTATACAAGAAATATACAAAAAATTACTCTACAATAAAGATATTCTCCGCAAAATCTGCAAAAGAATTACTCCCTTACGCGATTAGTTCATGACACCAAAAGAACATAGTCTCAAGACTCTGATTCTTAATTTCTTCCATCACCCTTACTTCATTTTCAAAACATCTTCCATTTCTTTCCTTCCATAAGGACCAGCACACTGCCAAAGAGACCACACTCCTAAAAGAGTTAATCTTTTTCCTCTTATATAAAGACCAACTTTCCATCAAATGCTTCAGTGATCTTGGCATAACCCAAAAGACCTTGAACACATTAAACACATAATCCCAGAGCTTTCTAGCTACAGAACTGTGCAGCAGGAGATTATTAACATTTTTCTTATCCTCCTTACATAGAAAACATCTATTCACAAAAAAATTATTTCTCTTCCACAAGTTGTCGCGGGTAAGAAGGGCTAGCTTCCCACATAAAAAAGCTCACTATGGCTGACACCTTAGTTTTTCATACATTCCTCCGCGGAAAAGAGCCAATTTTATACATCATCTTCTCATAAAAGAATCGGACCATAAAAGTCTTGTTCTTCTCCCCCTCCTACACTGCTTTACCCTCCCTTCCCCCGCCCACACTGCTTTAGCCTAACATCTTCTGACTGTAAATTAACTTAAAGAACTGCACCAAGGAGTCCATCTCCTAGTCTTGAGGATTCCATCTAAAACAAGGATTCCAAGTGATACCTTCACCTTTCACCTACATAACCTCTTTGATCGAAGCATTTTCATTTCCTAAAATATTGAGACAATTATCTTAATTATGATTTTTCAAACAGTTAAATAGAACAAAACATAAATAGAAACAAAAATTTTAAAGTTTAAACAGAATAGAAAATCAGAAAATAGAAACAATTTTTAAAACCAGAACAGAGTAAAGTCTATACAGTCTAATAGAGTAATTTTTTTAAACAATTAAACATAACAGAAAATCAGAAATAGATCGAAACAAATTTTTTAAACAAAAATAGAAATAATTTTTTAAAAACAAACAGATTAAGTCTACATACTCTACATAGTCAAACAAAGTTCAAGCACAGTCAAACCGAGTTAAAGAAGCAAAAAAAAAAAAAAAAACTTGAAACAAAGTGAAGTCGAGTTGAAGTCGAACAGAGTGAAGAAAGGAGAGTTTACTTGGAAAACGAAGTCAAGAAAGCTGAAGATGAAGCTCACCTTGAAGACGTAGGCAACAGTGAAGTCGAAAGAAGAAGTCGAAGGCCACATTGAAGTCGGAAAGCTGCTAGGACTCGTATCAATGTCGACTTGATACGACTGAAGTCTTTTGGGTATTTTAGGTTTTATTAGCTATTTATACTAACCTAAAACAAAGTCGTTTCCTAGTTAAAAAGTAAAAATAAATAATAAAAAAACACCAAGTGACTTATTCGACTTTTTGGCGCCTCTTGCCTCAAAAAAATTTGCCAAAGGCGTGGCTTCGCCTTTAGCACATCGACTCGCCCAGGCTTATTTGAGTCACCAAGGGCTCACCTCGCCTCGCACCTCGGGCACTTGCCTTTGACAACGATGCTATGTAAGAAAGTTTTTTTTTTCCTTTAATCTTTAAATGTGTCATTTTTATCTTTAATTGTATCACTTTTAGTCCATCGATATTTAAGTAATAAATAGTTTTAATTTTAAAACTTTCAGGACTTCCGTGCAATCATCGCATACCTCCATACATTCCTCCATACAATGGTCGCATATCTCCATACATACCTCCATACAGGTCTCAATGTCATCCAGCCGTTTCTTAAGTATGCTCGCCCCTCTCTCCTTTGAAGATGAGTCTGAGGTAGGTATACATGCATAAAAATCAAACTCTTGAAACCAATTAATATCCAAATCCAATAAACTTCAAAAACAGAATTGTCTATATTGAGGAAAGCTTAATTTGATCATGTGTATATGGTCAACAGAAAAAAAGAGTCCACTGACTATATTCCAGGATTGTCTCCAATGAAGATATCAAAATGATTCAGCTTAACTCTAGTTTCCTAGTTTCCACCAGCTGACCCAGGCCAGTATGAGACATGAAAGTTTAACAAAAGATACAACACCGACATGATTAATCAAATAACTAAACCATCTGAAGCGGCAAATGCAAGATATCTGCAAACTCTTCAAGCCTTAAGCAAACGATTGTAATAAAATTGTGCTAAAAATGAAAAACAGGGAAGACACATACAACTCATTCCATCACTGAATATTCTAACATAAGCAACAAGTTGATGAGAACAAATACGGTAGCAAGACACAACGACCGAATAAATAAATCTATAATTATAAACACTGATTTGGTAGTAAAACGATCCAATATATAGCCTAGGAGAAGAAAAAAACCATTAACCTAATGGACCACGTTTCAAAATAAAACAAATAGGCTAAGAGTGTCATTTTCCAAGAGGGAGCCTATCTGAAGAGAACTGGTTCATGACTTACAAATCGCCCAACCTTACGGTTATGGATGAGTAATCTGAAATTACAAAAAAAGATTACTACCACATGATTTTACATTGCGAACAACAATTACTAAACTTGTCCATAATTATTATCACAAACGGAATTAAGTATAAACAAACTTTGGACTGAAGCAAGACTTTACCAACCAGGGGCAAGCTCAAACCATTAGTGAAGTTGAAACTGTTTGGAATCAACAGAGAATGAGGAACATTTACTTCCAATCAAGCCTGTCCAATAGCCACAGTACCTCCTCTTCAGAGTTGGCAGCATCACAAAAATCCATTTCAATCCCGAAAACATCAATGACCCCTTCATTACCATTGTCCATGAAGAGCAACGAGATCCAACCTCTTATACCCGACAGGGCCGACACGCACAGATCACCAGCATGCCCCTTTACTCTGGCATGTCCCCACTAGGATGAAATTACATACAAAATGACCACCAAATCAACTTAATTCTATACCAACAAACAACTTAGCACCTCGAACACATAGTTTTTGAAGTGTCAAAGCAATACCCACATTGAAAAGAGTCCTTGTATTCTGTGAAATGTCAAAGAAATACCCACATTAAAAAGAGACCTTGTATAACCCTCTTTATTGTGATATGCTGCTGCAACAACTCCACCTGCAGTATTCTGTGATTGACTAGTTTGTGTTACATGGGCTGCTAATATGTAAATTATTTCTTGCAGATAGTGGAAAAACTACTTGATGATCAGACGGGTCGCGACTACATGTCGTCCCTGCATCTATCAAAGACTAACAAGCAATGAGCTCGGGATCCTTTTCATTGTATGGCTCCTCTCTTTATGCCACTATTTTCACTTTCTCATCTAAATGCCTTTCCACTTCATTTAGGAACACCTCGAGGATGTTAACGGAACTAGACTTTTCATGTCGTAGATAAACATAACCAAAGCGTGAGTAGTCATCAATAATGGGTGATGAAATAATGTTCACTGCCCAAACTTGGAACGTCAGACAGACCATAAATATTAGCTCTAGGAGCTGAGTAGTTCTTGTGGTAGACTTCTTTACTGTGTTTTTTGTCTCTGCTTTTTAATGCAGTCCACACACATTCAGTCACTAAAATCCAATTGAAAACAAATTTCATTTTTCATCGACCTCAACAACTTTTCTTTGGAAATATGACCTAATCTTTGATGACATAAATAAGATGAACTTTCATTTGATGCAATACGTTTTAATGCCTTTATTATTCAACATCAAACAGAGATTCAACAAATTCGTAGCTAAGATTTACATGATAAAGTGAATCATCCAACTTTCTTGACCACAAAAGTTGTCTTTATGTATACCCTTACAAATCTCAAAACAATAATCTATTACATCTAGCTTCCCTAATGAAACAAAAACATACCCTTACAAATCTCAAAACGATAACCTATTACATTCAGCTTCCCTACCGCAACAAGATTTCCGACACAATGAGCAACATATAGACATCTTTCGAGGTCTAAATGACATCCAGTATCTAAAGGCAACCTAAAAGTCATGTGCCTTCTTCGTGCTCTCATAAACAAGTACTGCTCATTTCTTTTTATGGGTCAGATCGTACTGAATCCGTTTACATAACTTTACATACAGTCGTCCTCGCAAGAAAAGTAACAACAATTAATCAAATAATAAAAATGATAATAAATGGGACTCTGCGAGATACAACTCGGAAGAGTCGACTGCCACTAGCACGAACCGCACGATCTTTTTTTCATACTACCGATCAAATGTGCACTGCTACAGACACGATCTACTCGACCTTTACTTGGCTATCGAACAATTGCACACTAAGAAACAAAGTACGAAGTGAGACATAATGACCCAATACACTACTGTAAGTAATAATATACATGATAATATCCATAGTTATATTAATCATGGCGTTATGTTAATACAACAAATCTGTGAAAATGTATCCATAGTATTTACTAAAAAGTTTTAAGTGTTAAATAAGCTATTCAACCCCTCCTTCTAGCTTATTATTGTGCTCATTGGGACCCACAAATGGATACTTTGCAGAGGGAATTGTAAATTGACCATATAATTATTTTTGGATTATTGAAACAATTATTTATTATTTTTATTTAAAAACATATTTTAAATACTAAATGGGTAACTAAATAATGAAGTTATAATCAAATCCCATTTTGAACCCCAAGAAAAATGATTAAAATAATTTTCATGTGACATGCACATACCATTTTCTGTTACTATTTTCAGCACCCACAGACGGAAGGGGGTAAAGTGGGACAAATAGAACAATAAGGTATGGAAGTGAGACACTTCGTAGGTTGTGGTGCAATGTGAGATTTATTGTGTAATTTTAACAGTTAATCATATTTTGGCCCAATCGAAAGTAGTCAAAAAACAATATCAACGATACCGATGAGAAATTTATTAGAGTTGGGACGATGAAGAAGGATTGAACCATGGCGTGCCTCATCTTTGTCGTACACATTTGTGATTCGTTCAAATATGAGTTTTGAAATTTGTGGTGTATGTTTGTGTATTATGTTGTACGAGAGAGAAAGAGAGAAATGTCGGGGGGGGGGGGCTGTGATAGCTTTAATTTTTTGTGGGTTCTTATTCGTGGTGGTCTTGACGCCTAATTGTGATTATCTGATCTTCAGTTATATCTCTCTAATATCTGATATGATTCCGCTCTATTTTTATTTAGGGATAAGTGTACCATTAGTCCCTAAACTTTGGCCAAGCACATCATTAGTCCCCAAACTTTCAAAAGTTTCACCACTGACCTAAGTAGGCCTTTTTTGCTCATCGGAGGTCCCTAGCCCTAACGTCGTTTGTTTATTTCCGTTAAGTGAACATGTACTACTCACATGCACAAAATAACGGAGTTATGTGTAACATCATCAAAATAGGGGGTAATGTGAAATTTTTAAATCCAAAAGAAATTTTTAAAAATAAAACCCAAAACCCAGCCTTCCGTCTTCCTCCGGCTCCACACCCCGCCTCCTCATCTCTTTCCATGGCCACCATAGCCACCGTTTCCGGCCAAAACCCCCCTCAACAGAGCCGATAAAGCTCCGCCTTCTCCAAACAAGCTCGTTCCATATCTTCATCGCCATCACGCACCATGTCAGGCTAGCCTCCTTCCTACCCTCTATCCACATCCATCATAATCACCGACACCATCTACAAACCCAGCAGCATACCAAGCCCCACCATAGCCCCTAGCGACCTTCTGCTCGCTTCAGCTTCAACATTCTGTTATCGCCTAGGTCCAGTGTAGACATATGTGAAACCTCACAAAGCCCTTTCACATTCGAAATCGTCTCAATTTGATGTAGCAATTTCAAGTCGGCAAAATCATAAACAAATATCTTCTGCTCCAAAACAAAAACAATTCTATCCTGCCGAAACCGGACACCACGGACCTCCAACCGAACGAGAGCTCGCCGATGCGCCGGCTCTGGTGATCGTCCCAAATCATGACCTTATTAAGAAGGTACTGAGGGTCGGGCCCACCACCAACTAAAGCAAGTATATTGCATCTAAACGTACAGCATCTCAACAACACTAATTCCGCCTCTGTTTTTGAAGTCCCGGCGAAAAATCTCACGGAAGGGGTCGCAATTGTAAATTCGAAAACCATGGTCAATCCCGCTGGCAAAACAGCCGTGGTCCTGGTTGAACGACATGTGGAAGAGCGATGGAAGAGACGCCGACGATTGAAAGAGGTTCAGGTCCGATCTGATTGAAAAGAGGTTCAACGGCATCGTCAACGAATTAAATGTGACCTACCGTTGTTGAGGCCGCTTTATCGGGGGAAGCATGGAGGGGAAATCGTCGGCAAATTGAGAATTGTTGTTGACTGGATCGCGGTTGAGGAGGTCGGAATTAGGGTTGGGGTTCTGCCAGGGAGGGGAGAAGGCGGAGAGGGTGGCCATGGAGGAACGAAACATCAATGAATCTAGAACCTCATGTTTATGTAATAGAATTTGGGTTTTATTTTTAAAAATTTCTTTTGGATTTAAAATTTTCACATTACCCCTTATTTTATTTTGATGATGTTACATAACATAACTCCTTATTTTGTGCATGTGAGTGGCACATGTTCACTTAACGGAAATAAACAAACGACGTTAGGGCTAGGGACCTCCGATGAGCAAAAAAAAGCCTACTTAGGTCAGTGGTGAAACTTTTGAAAGTTTGGGGACTAATGATGTGCTTGGCCAAAGTTCAGGGACTAATGGTACACTTATCCCTTTTATTTATTTTTCAATATAAAATTTTGAATAAAAGATTCATACTCTTTTGAGTTTTATCTCAATTAAAATTTACATAAGAGGTCATTGATGGAGAAGAAGTAAAGAAAGAGTTGTTGGAGAAGAAGAAAAAGAAGTTTCTCTTTGGGTAATATAAAAGCAGAGAAAGTGTTGCCAGAAAATGACCAAAATGCCCTACACGTGAAATCTCATGTGCACCTTAATGTCAAATTGGTAACTGACACTGGAAAGTATGGGGAAGTAGAAGGAAATACAAGACACACTCAACACTCAACACTCACCACACTGGGAGTCCACCAAAGAGTTTAGAGTAAGATATAAGAAGAAACAGATCTTTTTAACAAGCTGAAAAGCTCACAAAATATCTATTCATAATCTGTGTTTTGTTCATTACAAAATAACCCTTTTATAGGCAAACTTGGAAGAACCCTCCAAGATAAGTCAATGAAATTAATACTAAGGGTGAGACTGCTCATTTTCCTAAGTGTCCAGAATGAGAGAATCACATAATACCAAAAGTTGGAAGGACTCCTCAAATTTCTGTAGCAGAGTATTATTCCATGAACTTACAGCAACAATCTGCAACTTTTCTGTGTCATTTGAAGAGCCTCACCCTTAGTATTTTTCGTTCATTGACTTATCTTGGAGGGTTGTTCCAAGTTTTCCTATAAAAGGGTTATTTTGTAATGAACAAAACACAGAGTATGAATATATATTTTGTGAGCTTTTCAGCTTGTTAAGAAGATTTGTTTCTTCCTTTGGCAGCCATGCCTCTCCAGCATCGTCAACCTGCTCGTCAAAGGGACCTTCGTGATATCGAGTTGGAAGAATTAAGGAGACAAGTGAAATAGCTCGAGCAGCGTCTTACACGTTGCGAACCTATGGAACATGATGTTGAGGGTCATGTTTCGGAGGCTGATTCTACCAATAATGAAATGGAATTCAATCCGTTTCATGGTGAAGCTTCAAGTGACAACATCAATCTCTCATGGTCAATGATTTCGAAGGAACAACGTTAGTGACAATTTTTTCGACTTTAAAGTTGATATTCCAGAATTTGATGGCAGAAATGATCCCAATTAGTTCATTGATTGGCTCAACTCTGTTGAGAAAGTCTTTGAATTCAGTGAGATTCCAGAAGATAGTGAGGTGAAGTTCGCTGCTATTAAGTTGAAGAAATATGCATCAATGTGGTGGGAGCATTTGAAGAAACAACGTGCTCGTGATGGCAAGCAAGGGATCCAAACGTGGGACAAGATGAAGAAGGAACTACGCAGAAATTTTTTACCAAACAATTATCGTCATGAAGCTTTTCTCAAATACCACAATTTTAAGCAAAAAGATCTGTCTGTGGAAGATTATATTTCAGAGTTTGAGAATCTCATGATGAGATGTGATATTGTGGAGCCGGAAGAGCAAACTATTGCTCGTTTCCTTGGAGGGATTCGATACGAAATTGGAAATGTTGTCCAATTGCAGCCATATTGGACTTACAATTATGTGTGTAAACTGTCTCTCAAGGTTGAAAAACAACAAAAAGAAGCACCTCGGTTTGGTGGACATTTTTCTCCAAGTGGTGTTATTTCCAACCGAGGGAGTGCAGCCACTTCCAAGAACACGAGAACAACACAGGACGGAAAACAGAAAATTGCTGCAAGTATCCAAAACAATGCTGGTTTTGTGAAGCCAAGTGGTTCAAACAATCAGAATGCATGTTTCAAATGCAAGGGTTTTGGACATTTCGCTGCAGATTGTCCTAATCGCAAGATTATCACTCCCTTAGAGGCAGAGGACGAGGAGTATTGCGAGGCTGCACCTATCTATGATAGATCAGATGATGAGGAAAAAAATTATAAATGAAGATCATGGAGAATCTTTTGTGGTACGACGTCTCCTCAATGCCACTTCCTTAGAAGACGACTCATGGCTTCGTAACAATATATTCCACACCAAGTGCACTTCTCATGACAAGGTGTGCAATGTCATTATTGATGGAGGAAGTTGTGAAAATGTTGTTTCCACTACAATGGTGGAGAAGTTGAAATTGAAGACCGAAGATCATCCTCAACCTTACAGGCTATCATGGCTTCATAAAGGTAATGATGTGAAGGTAATAAAAAGGTGTCTTGTTCAATTTTTGATTGGCAGTAAGTATAAAGATGAAGTTTGGTGTGATGTTATTCCTATGGATGCTTGTCATTTACTTCTTGGTAGACCTTGGCAATTTGATCGGAAGATACATCATAATGGTTTCAAGAACACGTATACTTTTGTTAAAAATGGTGAGAAAATTATGTTGGGTCCATCCAAGTTGGAGAGTGTTCCTAAACCTTCAAAGGGGGAGGGAAATAATTTACTCTCTAAGTCTCAAGTTGAAAAATTAATTTGTGAATCCATGGAAGCATTTGTTTTGGTAGTTTTGGAGGAGAATGAAGAGGGAAATGCTGTCCCTTTTTCAAGTTCAACCCCTTCTTCAAGAATTTCATGATGTGGTACCTGAAGAACTTCCTTAGGGTCTCCCTCCAATGTGAAGTATTCAGCATTGCATTGATTTGACTCCCAGTGCCTCACTTCCAAACAAGGTAGCCTATCGAACGAATCCAAAGGAGCATGAAGAGTTGCAGCAGCAAGTTGAAGATCTTCTTGAGAAGGGTATTTTCCAAGAAAGTAAAAGTCCTTGTGCAGTTCCACCCCTTCTTCTTTCGAAGAAAAATTGTTCGTGGCGCATGTGCATTGATAGTAGAGTGGTAAACAAAATTACTATCAAGTATCGTTTTCCTATTCCTCACCTTGATGATCTTTTTGATCAACTTCATGGTTTCAAGATTGGTTCTAAAATTGTTCTTCGATGGCTACCATCAAATTCACATGAGGCTCGGAGATGAATGGAAGACAACCTTCAAAACAAGATATGGTCTTTATGAATGGTTGGTTATGCCATTTGGTCTCTCTAATGCTCCCTCTACTTTTATGTGACTTATGAATCATATTTTTAAACCCTTCATTGGAAAGTTTGTTGTGGTGTATTTCGATGATATTCTTGTTTACAACTCTATCCCAAAAGAACATTTGAAGCACCTTTGAAAGGTATTTGAAGTGTTAAGAGAACAGAAGTTGTATGCCAATTTAAAGAAATGTCATTTCTTTACAGTAGCCTGATTTTCTTAGGCTATATCATTTCCTCGGATGGCATCAAGATGGATGACAATAAGCTTGAAGCTATCCTAAGCTGGCCAATTCCTAAATCTATTCATGATATTCGAGTTTTCATGGCCTAGCTTCATTTTACCGTTGAGGTTTATTCAAAACTTCGACTCATTATTGATCCTATAATTGAATGCTTGAAGGGTGGCAGTTTCAAATGGACAGAAGAAGCTCAAAAGAGTTTCAAACTTCTTTTAAAAAAAAGGTCTAAAGCTCCAATATTGCAGCTACCAAACTTTGACAAGGTCTTTGAAATAGATTGTGATGCTTCAAATGTTGGAATTGGGGGTGTTCTTAGCCAAGAAGGTAAACATATTGCTTTCTTTAGTAAGATGTTGAATCATTCTCGGCGCAATTATTCTACTTATGACAAAGAATTTTTTGCTATTGTCCGCGCCTTGGATCATTGGCAACATTATCTCTTGCAGAAGGAGTTTGTTCTTTTCTCAGACCATGAAGCTTTGAAGTACTTGAATACTCAACAAAAATTGAATTCTCGTCATGCTGGATGGGTTGAATTTTTGCAAGCGTTTAATTTTGTTATCAAACATTAATCTGGAGTTTTAAATCATGTAGCGGATGCGTTTAGTAGACGACATTCCTTGTTATCTAGCTTGCAAGTAAATGTGGTTGGGTTGGAGGTAATTAAATATCTTTACAAAGATGATCCATATTTTGGCAAGATTTGGGAAGAATGCTTGAAGACTCCATTTAAACTTTTTTGATTCACAATGGAGTTTCTCTTTATAGATAAACTTTGTGTATTCCTCGAATATTCTCATGACAAGCTTTTATCAATGAAGCTCACCATGGAGGACTTGTTGACATTTTGGTAGAGATAAGACTCTTGCACTTGTTCAGAAAATTATTATTGGCCAAGGATGGATCGAGATGTCAAAAAGTGTATCGAGCGGTGTAGGACTGTCACATTGCCAAAAGTCATGGAAAAAAAATCTGGTTTGTACACTCCATTGTACCAATGAGTCCATGGGAGGATGTTAGCATGGATTTTGTTGTTGGGTTGCCTCGCACTCAAAGAAACAAAGATTCACCATGGCCATGGTGGTGGTTGATCGCTTCTCAAAATGGCACATTTTGTCCTTGCTTGCACAAAGACTTTGGATGCTACACATGTCGTTGATCTTTACTTCAAGGAAATTGTGCGACTTTATGGTATTCCAAGGACAATTACATCTAATTGGGATTCAAAATTTATGAGTCATTTTTGGCGCATTACACTTTGGAGGAAGCTTGAACTAAACTTCAATTTAGTTCGCCCCATCATCCACGCATCGACGGACAAACAGTAGTCCGTGAAACGTAAGCTTGGGAGATCTTTATAAAGTATGATTGGCAAAATGCACGCCAATGGATGCAATATTGGCTCAAGCGAGTTTGCGTATAATCGATCTTCTAGCCAAACTACCGGTAGGAGCCCATTCGAAGTTGTGTATGGTCATAATCCAATTATCTCCATTGGATTTAGCTCCCCTTCCTACCACTCAACATTTTAGTGGTGATGGTGAAGAACGTGCTAAGTACATCAAGAAGATGCATGAGCAAGTTCGACAAGAAATTATCAAGCAAAATGGAAAGTACCAAAGAAGTGCAAATAAGCATCGGAAGCAATCAGCTTTCAAGGAGGGAGATTTGGTTTGGATTACTTTGAGGAAGGAGCGATTCCCTCGTGGACGTCATGGAAAGTTGAAACCAAATAAGCATCGGAAGCAATCAGCTTTCAAGGAGGGAGATTTGGTTTGGATTACTTTGAGGAAGGAGCGATTCCCTCGTGGACGTCATGGAAAGTTGAAACCAAGGGTTGATGGTCCGTTCAGGATCTTGAAAAAGATTGGTGACAATACTTATGAAGTAGAATTACCGGATAATTATGGTGTTTCATCAACTTTCAATATTGCTGACCTCTATCCTTTCGTTGGAGCTGAATCTAATTAAGTAAACTAGAAAAAAAATTATAAAATGATATGTAAATGACGCAAAACTTAGGTTGTGTGTGGCAAAGTGGGACTTCATAGATACTTTGGTGGAATTTTATATTTTTTAGTGTAACTATATACTTTGGGGTTGAGAGTTTGATTCTCCAACACAAATTTTTTTAAAGAGTCATAAATTCCATAAACGACATAAGCAAAGTCTCCAACAACAATGTGTTTATCTAAGATATTAAGTTTGAATTGTTTTCAATTTACAAACTGATAAAAATGAATGAACTCATGTTTGATATTTAAAAAAAAAAAGAGATTTAAAAATAATCAACAAAAAAGACAAATGTGTAGGATAAGTTGCTATACAATGACTAAAAGCATACATTATAAATGACCGAAAAACAAAGTATCATAAATGCTAAACACTCAACAACATAATTTATAAGTCTCAAAAACTGTAAATATTAAAACACACAAAATTCTAATAATTAAAAGTCAACAAAAAAATGAAGGAACCAACAAATCACTTTTAACAAAATCATTAACACCACGTGCAACGCACGTGAACGTTACTAGTTGTTATGAAAAATACAACCTATTGGGTGCCGTGGGAACAGACATGTCTTGCCTACCAACGTGCCTTACTTGATCTTTATTATTATTGGTACGCTTCATTCTCACAACTCAATCCACCAACACACGGTAGATCGAGTAAAGAGAATCCGTCTTACAAAAAAAAAATCTATAAGACCGTCTTACCCAAGTTTTTGGTATATTTTTTAATAGGTATATGTGATCCCTTATTAATAAGAGGATTATAACAAAAAAGGACCTTAAAATCTTCACTTGAGTACTCTTGTCATCTTTCCTACCCTAAATTGTTAAAAATCCACGTCACGTATAATTGAAAATAGTATATGACCATCTTTCATGCGTTCAATTACAAATTACTAGGAAGACTTACAAGAACAATAATGAGTTACACAAAGAAGAATACGTATGAAGTGTTACATATCAAGAATCACCTCCAGCTAGACGTTTTGTACATCTCATAAAAATCAAGGGAATATGATTATAAAGATGACTAAGAAGAATTATCTTCCCCTATTGATTTGATATTCTTGGTTAAGATGGTTGACTCTTTGGAAATAATGTCTTTGTACCATATGGCAGATTTTTTTGGGTATCTCAATTGGTTATTTTTGAAATCCACATAGTTCATACCAAAACGAACGGTATAACCAGAAGACCACTCAAAATTGTCCAACAATGACCATGCAAAATATCCCTCTATTTGGCTGCCACCCCTGCAAAATAATGGAGTCATAGTTTTAAAAATTATCCCATTGTATGAAATCATAATAATTAGACTTGACGAATCCTCCTTAACCTCACTCTTTTTGGAGGTTATTCTTGTATATCTTTAGAAAAATTTTCATCAATTAGTTTAGCATGTTTTGTAACTTGAGAGAGATAGAGATAGAGAGAGAGAGAGAGAGAAGCTTACTTGATTGCATCAAGAAGACAACATAGATGGTCATGAATATAGTCTACCCTGAGGTTGTCATTAAGTGCTTCCTCAAGTTTAATATTTGGAAGGTTTGCCTCACAAACCCCTAAATCCAATAAGAAAAGTAGTTAATTCCATGTTGTTTATGTACAAGTTTCATTCAATTCTATTGTAGTCTACTATTTTACAACTATATATCAATGTTATTTGCCCCAAGGGGGGGGCCTAGCAGAACTGCAAGCTGTCGGTCACCGAGGTCGATCCTCATGCCCCCGGAGGAAAAAAAGTAGTATTAGAATGTTACCATTTTCTGTTACGAGTAGTGGTGGATTATTATAAGTTATTCTTATATATTCCAAAAGTCTCCAAAATCCTCTTGGGTAAATGTACAGCCAATCTACATCAGCCTGCTCATAAAACAAAACAATAAAAGTATGTTTAATTCAATGCCCATCACTTGAAATAAGCATAATGTTTTCCCAATTTTAGTTATGTATGAATGCCAAAAGTTCTTGCCTGTTTTCCAATTGGGATCCCATCGCGAACGCCTATCAAAAATTAAAGCTTTTAAATAAAAGACCAGAATAGTAAAAGCTCCTACAACACAAGACTAGTTTGTAATGCTTACCACCGTATGTAAGTTGATAATCTGTAAACTGAATGGTCCTTCGCTATTGTTGCGTGGTGCATCCTTGGCATAATAAGATGTATAGTAATTGAGTCCAATAAAATCAAAAGAACCCTTTAACATCCTCGATTCACTTGGTGTGAAACTGGGTAGTCGACTTCCTACGAGTGCCCTCATACTTTCTGGATATGTACCAAATACTAGAGGATCCAAGAACCTGATATGAAATAAATCACCAACTTCTGTTAATACCTTAATAA
>CM028383.1:44914980-44945952 GCA_013146195.2 Codonopsis lanceolata | reverse complement strand
TACCATAATCGGATCTGAGATCCGTATATACTCGACTTTATATATACGACCCGATTAATCGACCTTAAACGGTAGTGAGCGCTAGAATCCTACATTGGATCGAGAACTGCTGGGTCTCATCCAAGAATGTTTGTTACAAAACAATCCATTTGTATCTAAATTTCGTCAACACACAAAATATTACAGCAACAAAACCAAGATGAATCTAATCAAGATTTACCAGCGTGTTTGCAGTATAATCTGAGAATTGATCGACAACGTTATAATGCACCGACAGTAGATAAGATTGCAATAATATTACCTCGTGATGAGTCTTGAAAAGAGGAATCAAGAGATATTGTTGTATATCTCGAGGAGGACCGAGGGTTGATGTGGATTAGTGAATATCCATCACGCACCATTACATTATGTGTTATTGTTTCCATTTGGAGAGCTAGGGTGGGAAGCGTCAATGATGCATTGGGATGTGGGTAAAAGATGTTCCAAGTACTAACCCAAGAAACCGACTCACAATGATGGATTACTATAGATATCGTCTATTCCAACGAACTTCAAAGTATTCAACCATTTTGAGAGACCAAAAGTTGTTTCAGGAATATTTGGTGGATGTTTGGGCTGCAACAGAGCAGAACCGTCTTTACTACATTAGAAAAAACCAAGTTGAGTTTATTCGTTTTGAACGGCATAAAGACCTCCAAGAAATCCATGATCAAGAGGGAGATCAAATTGGCAAGAGATATATCCTTCCATCTTCTTTGGTGGTGGACGAGGCACATGTATGAAATTTTTCAAGATTCTATGGCTATCACTCGCACATACAAACACCCGGATATTTTCTTAACCATGACAACCAACCCAACACGGCTCGAAATTAATGATGCTCTACTACCTAATCAAAGCTGGCTGTGATCGACCGGATTTGGTTGCTCGAGTTTTTGAATTAAAGAGAAAAAATTTGATGAAAAAAAGTCAAAGAAAAGAGGGTGTTCGGACGAATAGAAGCATATGTTTTCACGATTGAATTTCAAAAACGGTGATTGCCTCATATGCATGCTCTATTTTTTCTCACAAAACTGGATAAGATGAAAAACACTTTCGAACAAGTTGATAGGGTGGTCTCGGCGAGTTACGTCCGATCCCGATAAGCACCTTTTCGTCTGATTAAGAGATGCATGATACATGGACCATGCGGTTTGAGAAACCTATGT
Organism: Codonopsis lanceolata; assembly: GCA_013146195.2. Lineage (NCBI taxonomy): Eukaryota > Viridiplantae > Streptophyta > Magnoliopsida > Asterales > Campanulaceae > Codonopsis > Codonopsis lanceolata. The sequence goes on along the minus strand of CM028383.1, from coordinate 44,944,744 downwards.
CATGATGTATGGATAATAATTTTTGCAAGAAACGATACCCAAAACTATGGGTTGAAGCGCTTCTATTGATGTTGACGGTTACCCGTCTATCGTCGAAGCAACAATAGCTTGGTATTGATGGTGAAGGGGAAACAATTGGATAATAGAGATGTCGTACCGTATAATCCTGATCTAACGGAGATATTTAACTATCATATTAATGTGGAGGTTTGTGTTGGAATGAGATGTGTCAAGTACATTAATAAGTACATCTACAAAGGACATGATAGAAATACAATGGTTTTGGGGAGAGGTGATGAGATCAAACAATATCTTGATGCAAGGTATATTGGACCTTGAGGCGTAAAAGCGCATGGCGGTTATTTGGCAACACTTTACATGAAGAATGTCCTAATGTTGTTCGATTGGATCTTCATCGTCCTAGAGAACATAATGTTTTGTATGATTCAAGGCGATTCTGAGATCGATTGGTCAACAAGTTGAGGAGAAAGATAACGAAATTAATGGTTTTTTTAATTGTTGTGCCTCGATAGAATGACCCGAGATTTAACATGTCAACAAATACCACATAATTACACTTGGAATAAATTTTTTTGGAAACCAAGGCATCCCAACTATCCGAGCAATGCTATTGGTATAATATACTTTGCTAGCCCCTCGAATGGAGAGAGATTTTACCTCCGACTATTACTAATTACCGTGAAAGGCCCGACATCGTGGGAAAATTTACACACAAACAATGGTATTTAATATGATACGTTTAAAGATGCATGTGTTGCACGAGGTCTTTTAGAAGATGACGAAGAATGGACGCAATGTTTAGAAGAAGCTTTGGTTATGAAGACTGGATACCAATTGAGAAGATTATTTGCCCTTATTCTAACACAGTGTTTTCCGATACAGCCTGACAAGTTGTGGAATAAGTTTGCAATAAATATATGTGATGATCTTCCACACCAATTGCGTACGAATTTCAAAATTACAAATCCGACTGATGATCAAGTAACAGATTATAGTTTGCATCTCTTGAACAAAATATTGCAAGAATTTGGAAAAAGTTTACAAGATTTTTCACCGATGCCCTTCCCAAATGAAAATTGGACACAAATAGTAGGAAAAATAGTAGGAACAAACAACTCGATATGCTCGACTAATCTTGAATGACGCTCGCCAATTGGTGCGAAACTTCTTTTGCAATCCACGACTCTTCAATGGTTTTGAGTCATGGAAGGACCTTTTTTAACGGGTGCCGGGTGTAAAACATTTTTATACAACACCATTGCAGGATACTGTTGAACCCTTAGTCATATCGTCATTTGTGTTGCATCATTTGGAATTGCATCGTTGTTGTTGGTAGGCGGTAGAACTGCGCATTCTACGTTTTGTCTACCATTGAATGTGTTGGAAGACACTATATGTTCCTTCACTAAACAGTCAATTCATGCGGAATTGTTTAGGGAGGCGAAATTGATTATATGGGATGAGGTCCCTATGCAACATCGTCATTGCGTTGAGGCCGTGGATCGCACCCTTCAAGATGTTCGTGATAACATCAACCCTTTTGGTGGAATTACGGTTGTACTTGGTGGGGATTTTCGCCAAACTTTACCCGTTGTACCAAAAGGATATCGTGAACAATTTGTGGGATCAACTCTTCAAAAATCAACACTTTGGAATCAGATACACATTTTGACTCTATCACAAAACATGCGATTGAATCCAACTTATTCCGAAAATGTTGAATTCACTACATATGTGAACGAGGTAATATCAATTCACACATTTATGTTTAAATTTTAAATTAATAAACAATTTATGATTAACATTAATTTAATTTCAATCAACAAGTAGGAACCAATTCATATGAAACCATTGAACTGCCTTCTACACTTGGAAAGTGTAAAGACCTCGGTGAATTAATAAGAGAAGTGTATCCAGAACTGCATAGGATTGAGACCTCTTCTGCGAAATTCTTAATAGAACGTACTATTTTATCTGCACACAATGATGATGTTAATAATATAAATGTCATTAGTTATCTATCGGCAGACAAAAACGTGGAAGATGATACGAGTGATCCGATCATGGTAAATCGATTCCCAATTGAATATTTGAACTCTTTGAATCCTCCCGGTCTCCCCCCTTCAGACCTGCAATTGAAAATCGGTTGTCCAATTATTTTGCTCAAGAAACTTGCCCCAAAGGATGCTCTTTGCAATGGAACAAGACCGAGGGTAGTAAGATGTGCGCAGCGGATTATTGAAGCCGAAATATTAACTGGAGATAAGCTGGAAATTTGGTATTTATACCAAGAATTTCTCTTACCCCTTCTGCTTTTGAGCTTACCATTCCTATTATAAGACGACAATTTCCAATTAGGTTAGTGTTTGGAATAACTATAAATAAATCACAAGGCCAATCAGTTAAATTTGTCGGCATTGATCTTCGTACCCCAGTGTTTACTCATGGTCAATTATACGTTGCACTATCCCGATGTACTACATTCGGTAGGATAACAATTCTCTTACCATCACAAGAAGAAATTTCGACAACAAATATAGTTTATCATGAAGTTCTTCTATAGTGCTTCTACCACATGTATAAATCCCTATAATTTCTAACTCTAAAATTAAAACGTTGTCATTTTATACATTGTTACATCAAAATCATTTTTTACGATTATATAGTTTTAATCTAACACATATATGGTTTCAAATATGGCAATGCAACTCCATTTGACACTCCACCTGCATCTCCAACTCCCCCTCCACCTAATTGTTATGATTCTGATTCTATAGATAAATTTGTAAGCACCCAACTCATGTTTAGATAAGTGTTAATAATTACATATAATACAAATTTTACAATTACATAATTTTTATCTTACATATTGCTCAAAAATAGGTTCTGTAGAGGAATTTGAAATATTTGTTTTTTTTTCTTTTAACTGATATCGTAATTAACTTAATCAATTTATTTTTTGTCTGACCCGTAATTTCGTATACAAATTATTAATTAATCCCTCCGTTCCGGGCAAAGAGGCCCCTTTTGAAAGTCAATTTTTTAAGAAAATAATATTTTTAGTAGTTCATTAATAATAAAATGACCTTTACAATTTTACAAAAATTTAGTTGTAGTTTCTTAATTGATTGCTATCGTAATCAACTGAATCTCAATTTAATTTATGTCTGGTTTAGATTTATTTTTTATAAAAAAAATGTTCGCAAGTCTTGTAATTAATTTTTGTAATTTTAAATATTTGTATTTTAATTTTTTTTAGATTGTTATCGTAATTAACTGAATCAGTTTAATTTGTCTAAAAAAAATTGTTTCTAAGTTTTGTGATCAACTTTTTAGATTGTTATTTGTCATTAACTTTTGTTTCTCTTATTGGTTTTAAATCTTCGTGATTTTGATTTCAAAATAGTATTTTGTTAGTTCACTCTGTCTTATTCAATTTATTTTGTGGTTTTTGTTTGCTGAGATTTTTATTTTTTTAGTTTATTTCAATTAACAGGTGTTGGGTTGGCGTGTGTGTGTGAGAGAGAGAGTGAATGCTTTTTGATGCTTAATTATACTCTTTTAAGATAAGTTATAAATTTTCTTTTAAGATGAGTTATAAACATTTACGGCCAATAAAATATGTTATTTCTTTAATTTTCGGGATGTTGTTGTGTAATTTACATTAATACGACCCCTACAAAACATTAAGAGTATATTAATTTATTTTCATCATGCTCGGTTCATACATTGATCACGCTTCATGCGGCATAGTGCCATCGGCGGTTTATTTTTATAGAATTGATGTGGCAAAATCAAAGCTTAGGCCGTCCATGTTTTGGGTTGGATATCTGGGCTTGAATCTGCTTCCTTGAACCTGGCTGAGAACACAGAAAACCTGAGTGGAAGTATAAGGTAGGGCCTCGTGAAACCCCTCAGGCATGAGAGTAAGTATCGTGTGGGAGAAAGTCTGAAAGTAATTTGACAGAGTGCCCAAGCTCAAGAAAATGTGTGTGTACCTTGTTTGTGGCTGGTGAAGGAGTATTTATAGGCCCCAAAGTTATTGAATCCATCTAGGATTTAGTTTCCTTAGATACCTTGCTCAATTAGGAGAGAATCCCTTGATTTTAGGCGTGATGCAGCGGTTGGCGCGTGAATGCAAAACAGAATAAGGCAAGTGTCTGCCCCGGATAATGGAAACATTTGATTTATCTTAGAGAGCAAGTTTCTGGAGTTTCCTGCTTGATATACACCCGGGTGAGCAAGGCTACTTGCAGCATTTGGTGTATATTGACTCGAATGAATATAGGTCAGCGTGGTCACAGTCGGGCGGCCAGGCGATGCTCGACAATTTGGGCAGGATGATTACGATTCTTTCTTTGGGTGAGAGGATCGGGCATGGCCCTGATCGGACGAGCAAGGCATGCCTAGCAGTTTTGGCAGGAGCCGCTTGTTTGATGTCTTGATTACTCTGTCCGCTAGGTTGGAGGGACCCATATTGATTAGGCATGTGCCTGGCCCAAGCCGGGTCACGAGCAGGGCACGAGCACCCACCACGTGCCAGGCACATGCCTAATCAATATGGGTCGCTTCCAACCTGTTGAGTAATCAAGACATCAATGCGTCGATGCGATTCTTTGCAAAACTGCCGGGCGTAACGCCTACCTATCTCGACCGTGGGCCATGCCCGATCCCACTCTCACCGAGTAAAGAATCGTAATCATCCTGCCCAAACTGGTCGAGCATCGGCGCTCGACTGTGACCACGCCTTGGACCTATATTCACCTCGAGTCAATACACACCAAACAGCCGGGAAGAGCCTTGCTCACCTGGGCGTATATCGGCGAAAGAAACTCGTAAACTTGCTTCCAAGATAAGTCAAAGGTTTCCATATCCGGCAGACACTTGCCTTATATGTTCCTTTACATTCACGCGACCGCGTATCACGCTTAAAATCAAGGGATTCTCTCCTAATTGAGCAAGGTATCTAAGGAAACTAAATCCTAGACGGATTCAATAACTTTGGGGCCTATAAACACTCCTTCACCAGCCACAAACAAGGTACACACACTTTCTTGAGCCACGGCACTCACTTCAACTTTTTTTTACGATACTCACGCTAGTTTTCGCGAGGCCCCCTGCCTTGCACTTCCACTCGGGTTTTGTGTTCAAGGAAGCGTATTCAATCGATATCCAACCCAACACACCTGACGACCAGGTTGTGATTTTGCAACATCAAGAATATTGCACATCTTCTCATTGTTGTGGTTTCGTTTGTTGGGGCATGTGTATTGGTTTCCATTGATTTAATTGCCTTTTTTTTTATAGCTTTTATGGTTGATTAATTTTGATCAAAATGCATCTCCGTTCACATGTTAGATTTTATATGATAATATGTGGGAGGATTCGAGTTTTGTAGATGAAGCAAAAATTTTGGTTAAATGAATATGTTTGAATATTCTTTGTGTCATGTGTAGGTGGAAATAATTGACAAAGTTATTACATCTCATGTTTCCAAACTAACAATTGTTGTTAAACAAGAACCCCCAGAAGAAGAAGACCGAGTTTTCGTTATTGAGAAAATAATAATTTTTTTTTTCGTATTTTAACGGTAGTTACAATTAAAATATTTATTTCTTGGTTTTCTTATGAAATAAATATCGTAGTAAAATGTTTTATTTTGTTAGGTATTTGGGTTTTCTCCCTTTTCATTGTATAGTGTACATACATCCAACTTATACAAATTATAAGTAAATATTAATTCATTTCCACAATATTTTCTTCATTTATTGATAAATTCTCAAACTGGCGCCTGCCATCGGCACGAGCAAGAGTACTAGTAATCTCACAATAGAGCTCAATTGATTGACTGAGATTATCTGACCATGGGGGTTGATTCCGCCGCAAAATCAAACGTTCATAGGTTAGTTACATATAACTTACAAATAACCCACATCAACTATGGGTAGAGTTCGAATATCGCCCCTCAACTACCACTTGAAGTAATGTACCCCTCAACTATAACATTTTTTTAAATCGCACCTTCTATTTAGACGTTGACGTTTCAATTGATGAAATCATATGTACTGGCACCGTGCCATTAGCACGGACACGAAGATCTAGTCTATATTATAAAAGAGATCAGAGGCTAACTAGTGGCCCAGATCGAATTGTGTCAAACATAACTGACGGTCCAGATTGATTAGTAAATATGCGAGTTATATATAAACCCCCTCAGTTATGAGTTTTATTTGAATTACCCCATCTATAACCAATAATTATGTAATAACCCCTCAGTTATGTTTTTTTAATTATCATTTTCACAACCAATTACAGTTACATAGATGCTTTCCTCTAACATATTTTTTTAACCACATCTTTTCGTTTTAGTTGACAAGGTGGTTATCTATAATTTATCTCGAGCATTCATTGAGTTGTTTTAATGAGATATTTGTTTGTAAGTTTTGTAATTAATTTTTACAATTTTAAATATTTGTATTTTAATTTTATTATTAATATTTAGTTTGTAGTTTCTTAATTAATTGTTATCGTAATCAATTGAATCTCAATTTAATTTTTATCCGGCCTAGATTTATTTTTAAAAACATATATTTATTCGTAAGTTTTGTAATTTTAAATATTTGTATTTTAAATTCTTTATTTTAATGTGTGCTAAGTTTTCCTTAATAGACTGAAATATTTATGATTTCAAAATAGTCTTTGTTAGTTCACTATGTTTCATTCAATTTATTTTATATTTTTTGTTTGTTGCGATTTCATTTTTAAGTTTATTTCAATTAGCACGTGTTGTGTTGGTGTGTGTAAAAAAGAGAATGTTTTGAGATGCTTAATTATACTCTTTTTGGATGAGTTACAAAATTTTACAGCGAAGAAAATGTTTTATTTCTTTAATTTTCGGGAAGTCATCTTTTTTTTTGTGTAGTGTACATTGATCTGACCCCTACAAAATCTCAAGCATATATTAATTTATTCCCATCATGCTCGCTTCATACATTGATCACGTCTATACTGACACCGTGCCATAGGCACTAGCACGAAATCTAGTAAATTTTAAAGAATAAATTAAGGATACTGTTTAAATAAATACTAATCATTATAGATTTTGAAAACTTTTCTTATACACAATATTTGTTGTTTTATTTGTTGATTTTTTTTATCTTCATCGCATATTAATATCTAAGAGCTGAGATGACATCCGCGGGAATAATAAATGTCTTAAGATCTGGATTTATATAAAACATTTTCTTTTTCGGAAAGGCACGATTAGACAGAATTGGACAATCTTTGTTATTCGTTAAGTCAACAATTGGCGAGAATTTTGTGCATGTGAATGACAAAAATATAAAGAGATGGTAATTTCCAATATTCCATTTTGTGTGTTTATTATTTAAATATGTCAACTTGAGTGGATATTTGGTGCTACAAATGGAACCTACACAAATCTTTTAGTCAGCAAGACTGCTCATCACAAGCTTGCTTACGATGTCCATATCAGCAAAGTTTTCTAATTTAGTTTTTTTTTGTTAGTTCGAGGTACCACATCAATGTCTCAAACTCAAACTTTTCTCAATCAAATGGCGGTGAAAATTTAGCTTTTGATATGAAAAATCACAATAATACATTTCAATTTCTAATTAAGTTTAATTTTTTTTTTTTTTGGGGAATACTTGATATGAGATTACATCATATATTCATCATTAATTTCAAATACAACATTAGAACTACATGCTCTATAGCACAATTAAAGAAGAAGGAAGAAAAAAAATTAGAAATACAATTTACAGTTTGAAGTACAAATTAAATAGAAAATCAACAATTTACGGGACTTCTAATGATTGATGGATGGACTTTCAAATGATTGCTGATTTGATGGTGATCACGCCAAAATCGTGGTGACCTTGTCGTTTTGTCCAAGTAAGAAGAAAAATTGATGGTGTGGCCCGTTTAGCTGGGATGAGGTGGTAACCAGACAAAGACAAACAAACGCCGTCAAGGAGTCGGGTGTATCCCGACTAGAACCCGTCGACATGAAAGTAAGGTTTCCGGTGTAATAGGTAATAAATGTAACAGTTTTTGTCTAATGTCCAAATAGTGTAAATGTGATAAGCGTAGTAGGATATCTGAAATTGGCTTGGGAAATAACTGTAGAGAATGTTTCATATTTATACCTGAATGGTCTTGTGATGTGGAACCTTTCTATTCGTGGACATGTTGCGGCTGATAATAAATGTTCTGATGTCATGTCAGGAGTGATTGGACTATACGATGTCGGGGGAGTTGTTGGTTGTGTGTGATAGCATTTTCGACGCATGGCAAAGCTCTTACAGAGCCGTCGAATTTTGACTATTGCCGAGGCCGAGCTGGTCCTGTTGTTTTACTAAGGCCGAGCTGTACGAGCCTTGTGTGCCGATCTGTCTTTTAAGCAATCATTTGGTGGCTCTGACTCGTTTGCATGTGACAGGCTTGGGTCAGGGGATGAAGTTCTCTCAACTACTCCGCTCTCGTTAATAATTGTTGGCTTGTGTGTGCCTGCCGAGCTCCCTTCGGCTCGGCTGCCCAGTTGTCTCCAACTTGGCAGGTGTGACATATGTGGGTCCTCCTGACGAGAATTGGGGAATTATCAGATTGCGTCCTTTCAGTGGCCCCCCACTTATTGGCTGTATTTGCCGCGACTAAAAGCCGAGAAGTGATAACCTTTAATTCTGTACGACGAGATGCTGAGGCCGAGGTTAGGTGTCTGGCCAAGTTGCTTTGTTTTAGGACTGAGTGGGTGACAACGGGATATTTCTGAAAAACCGTCCCGTCATGATGGTTTTTCCCTTTCCAATGTTTGTAGTATTAAATGTTCTAGGCGGCCTTTCAAATTTCAAAACAATTAATGCCGTTCTTTTTCCAATGGTGAAAATATCTATGTGAAAACGGTGTCGTTTGGAGATGTGCAAGTAAAAAACACCCGGGTCGACCACGTTTGCGACGTCGTTTTAGGCCTGGTATAAGTAATTATTTCCTTTTCTTCTTTCCTTTTTACTTTCACTTTCTCACCGTCTTTTCTGCTATTTTCTTTATTAGCCCAGGCGATTTCCGACGATCTTTTCCGGCTATTTTCCCGTGCTTCTCCCCATTTCATATCGTAGGTTTGCATTCTTTTTCCTCATCTTCTGTTTTTTGGTAATTTCTTTCTTTTGTCTAGGCTACTGGAATATCCTTTGAGGTTTTCTTCATACTTTGTTTGCCTTTTCGGGGTTTTAATTTCGTTGACTTTTGGTTTTTTCAGGCAAATCTTCATCCTTGTTGGTTTCTTTGTTGTTTTTACAGACTTCATTTCAAATTACGGTATTGCCCTTAAACCTCTAGTTTTGTTTTGTTGTCTTTGAAAGTATGTCTGGTTTTAGGGTTCTTTTCCCAACGTCCTCATCCTCGACGTCGAGTAGTTCATCGAGATTTATGGAGTTGATAGATTACTGGAATATGATCATTCGAATACCATTGTCAATTAGGAGTCCTTTACTTCCTCTACCTAGTGATGGAGTCGAGGTTGCCCCTCGTGCCAAGGATACTCCTGAGTCCTGAATAGTCTCCTTGTGCCGAGGATCCCCCTTATGCCGAGGATCCCCCTTGTGCCGAGGGCGTCCCCGAATCATCCCCTCATGTCTAGGTCTCCCTCGCGACAAGAGTTCCCTTTGTGGTGATGATGTGCCTGAATCACCCATTCACGTCGAGTTTAGGGAGGACAAGTTGAGTGAAAATGAGGTTGAGTCTATTTCTTTTGGTGCCACCTGAAGAGTGATGATGTGAGTTTGTGTTTAGTCGAGGAAAGTGTTATTGATAATACTGTTCGCATAGAGAATACCATGGACCCTTTGAGCTCAGGAACCTCAGCTTCGGGATCGGTTTCCCCTGTTAACTCTGATGACGAGTGTCCATTTGTAGAGTCAGTTTTTGGAAAATCTTTTGGTGGGGGTCCTATGTACAGACAGTGCCAAGGTATGTGGGTAGCAGTTACTTTGAGGCAAGTGTGGTTCATCCTTGCGAGCTTTGGAGTGAAAATTAGTGTTCATTGGAAGTTTGGTGACGAGGTTTTTTCTGCTTATGACTACCCCTCTGGGACTCCTATAAGGGTGATCGAGGACAGAGATCGTATTGCACTAAGTATGATTACTCTTTTTTTTTTTACCAGGGAGAGAGTTTTGCATTATCGCCAAGTAAAGAGGATTTTCCACCATCGTCGATTAGGAGGAATGGGGAGTGGACTCGAGGCTTCTGTTTCTGGACGAGCTGATGGTGGGGGTGACGGCAAAAAAGGTTTTCGTTATTTGCGGCTTTTTGTAAATAAGATGGGTCCTCATGATGTAGCTGAATGAGCTCGCGTCTATGGTTCCGATCATTTCCGAGGGCTGGTTCCTGATCCAGCATTGGGTCTTCACGATCTGCGAGGGCTCCGTAGTCATGTGGGTTTTTACTTGAGCCTCTTTGAATCATTGGGGCTACGTCTTCCTCTCGATCCTTTGACTAGAGCTTTGGTCTCCTTATAGTTTGCACCAGGTCGAAAGGGTTTGAACCATCTCTCTCTTTGTTCTGTTATTACTACAAAGTTAGCATCTCCATGAACTGGTTAACTGTTTTGAGGCATGCACAAGGGTTTCCCTTGTTAGCCAGTTTCGGAAATAAGTATCGATGTTAAGGGAGTTGAGAGAGCTTACTCGGATTTTGAGTATGTAAGTCGAGACGACTGGATTCTTCATTAAAATTTCATGTTTGGCTCGAATTGTTTGGAGTGTAGAGGGAAAGATAAGCATGGCTGCTTTGTGCCAGTTAATGTTGTTCTTTCTTTTGCTTGCTTTCTTTTTCTTATGTCATTCAAATGTTTATTTTTACTGTTTTTGTTTCTGATGCGAGCGCATGTTTGCCTGCAGATATGGTTGTAACTCGTGCTATGGCCCGGAAGAAGGCCGAGATGGAGAGGAGGGAGTGCCTATCTCAAAAAAATATCAGCCTCAAGGACGAGCTTGCTTCAAAGCCTAGCAGCGAGCAGATCTTGAATGGGTACCTACAGTCGCAGACATATAGGGAGGAGGCTTTGGATTATATGGAAAAGAGCATAATCCAAACATTTCGGATAGCTGTTGCGGTTGGCGTCCCCATGTCTGAGGCCGTAAAGATGGCAGATCATGCTTCTTATGGTCCAGAATGTCGAGGGGTTTCCTTTCTTGTTCCTTTTGACGAGAGCAAAATGAATGAGGTAAGGGAGACATACATCAAGGCCCAGGCTCACGAATGGTTTCCTGCTCGAGCCGATGCTGAGAATCTGTTCGCTCAATTGGCGAGGAACAAGATTTGGTTTAAAAAGAGTTTTCTCTCATATGCCATGTCGGGGGCTGCTTCCTCGTCTTCTTATGTTGGGTACGTTGTTGATCAATTGATGAAGGAGCTAGAGGGTGAAAAGACCAGCCGAGATGAGCTGTCCAAGAGGCAGTGGGAGGCCAAGCGGATGACAGCTCATGATGGGGTGAATGAATAGCTTTTTTCTAGTAGGGATGGTTTTTCAAACAATATACAATATTTTTTTTTGTAAATTAATTCGACCTCGATGTGGGGTGTTTACTTTTAATGTATGTTATTATGATTGTTACCTTTTTGTAAATGACGCATGTTTCCAACTGTTCCGTAAGTTATGTGTATGTGAGGCTTTTAGATCCTGGCCTCTCCTCGACTAGGCGAGGAGGTTTTGAAGGCATTAGAGCCTGGCTTCTCCTCGATTAGGCGAGGATATTTTGAAGGTGTCAGAGCATGGCCTCTCCTCGGCTAAGCGAGGAGGTTTTGAAAGCATTAGAACCTGGCCTTTCCTCGACTAGGCGAGGAGGTTTTGAAGGCGTTAGAGCCTGGCTTCTCCTCGACTAGGTGAGGAGGTTTTGAAGGCATTAGAGCATGAGCTCTTCTCGACCAGGTGATGAGGTTTTGAAGGCGTTAGAGCCTGGCCTCTCCTTGGCTAAGCGAAGAGGTTTTGAAGGCGTTAGAGTCTGGCCTCTCCTCGACTAGGCGAGGATGTTTTAAAGACATTAGAGCTTAGCCTCTCCTCGGCTAGGAAATGAGGTTTTGAAGGCGTTAGAGTCTGGCCTCTCCTCGACTAGGCGGGGAGGTTTTGAAGGCATTAGAGCATGACCCTCCTCGACTAGGGGAGGAGGTTTTGAAGGCATTAGAGAATGTACTCTCCTCGGTTAGGTGAGGAGGTTTTTGATAATACATTATGATTTAGGTAAATAAAAAGTGGAGCTTTTATTTAGCCCTTTTCTCAATAGTTTTTTCAAAGGTAGACTATTGATAATACATTTTCAGGTGGTCTAAGTGTCATGGATTTTTTAGTCGGGTTCCATCTGGTTTGGCAAGTTTGTAGGATCCAGCCCAGATGATGCTCGTAACTTGAAATGGTCTTTCCCAGTTTGGAGAGAGTTTGTTTCTTCCTAGTTTGTTTCTAGTGACCTCGATTTTTCTTAGCACCAGGTTCCCAACTGTAAATGATCAAGGATTCATTCTTTTGTCATGGTATGCTTTAGCGAGCTTCTTGTAGTTGATAGCCTTCAACCTTGTTTCCAACCTTTTTTATTCTAGGTAATCCAGGTTTAGCTCCCTTGATTTTTGGCTTGTTTTTTCATCATAGTAGATGACTCTTGCTGTTGGTAGGGCCATTTCCACCGGGGCCATGGCCTTGGTGCCATAGGTCAAGAAAAACAGTGTTTCTCTTGTCGAACCTTGGTTGGAGGTTCTGATAGCCCATAGGACAATTGGGAGCTCCTCGAGCCACATTTCTTTCTTTTCGTCTAGCCTTCTTTTCAAGGCATATAGGATTTGTTTGTTTCCAGCCTCAGCTTGGCCATTTCCTTGTGGATGAGCTACCGAAGACTTCCAGTGACGGACTCCTTTTTCCTCGCAACTTGCCGTGAATCTGTTCGAGAATTATGTACTGTGGCCTGTTACAATCGCCCTTGGTAATCCGAACCTACACCAGATGTTATTTCGAACGAAGTCAATGGCCCTTTGTTCGGTGATGCTTGCAAGGGGCCGTTCCTTGATCCATTTAGTAAAGTAGTCCACTGTCACTATTACGAATTTGTTCTTGCCCTTTGCCAGGGGAAATGGTCCAATAAGATATATGCCACATATGTCGAATGGCCAGGCTACTACTACTGGTGTTTGTCGTGCCGAAGGTAACCTCGGAATATCTGCAAATCTTTGGCACTTGTCGCATTTTTGAACATACCCTTCGGCGTCCCTCTCAAGGTGTGCTAATAATACCCATGAAAGATGATTCTCTCAGCCAATGTTCGCGCTCCAGGGTGACTTCCGCATACTCCCCTGTGCACTTCAGCTAATAGTCTTTGTGCAATTTATGGGCGAACACATCTTAGGAGGGGTTTTGAAAAAGATTTTCTATACAATATATTTCTGATTATTATGTACATGTATGATCTTCTTGCCATGGCCCATGCCTTCTCTTTGTCATCGGGTTGCATCCTTTGTTCGATATATCCTTTAATATCATCAATCCAGCATTTTGTAGCTTTCTCTGCAGTCATTATTTTTTTCTTTATCAATGGTCGGGGTGTCTAGGCTCACGATCCATGTTTCAAGAGGAAGCTTGTCGAGTTCACTTGTGGCTATCTTGGAGAGATAATCAGCCTTTTTCATTGTAGGCCTTTCCTATCTGTTCCAAACTTCCAGTTCCCAGTATTCAAACCGAGTGAGGATGCTTAGGGCGAGCTCTTTATATTTGTCCAGTGTTGGATGATTAACCCCATACTCTCCCGAAATCTGCTTCACGACGAGCTGGGAGTCACTGAAGATTAAGATTTGGGTTGCGCTCATTTCAACAGCTAACTTGGCTCCCACTATCAGGGCTTCGTACTCGGCAACATTATTTGATGCTATAAATTTCAGTTTGAGTGCCTCACCGATTTCTATCCCTTCTGGTGTAGTGAGTAGGATGCCCGCTCCATTCCCATTTTTGCTTGATGAACCATCCACGAACAATGTCCAGGGCCGAGCTGGTCTTTTCTTACAAGCCAGCTCTTACTTGTGCACTTGCTCGCTTGTCAAAGGCTCGTGATTTGGTGAGGAACCTTTCTCTTCTACCGAGTTAAAGGAAGTTTCTGCAATGAAGTCTGCGATGATTTGGGCTTTGGTTGCTTTTCTCAGGCGGTAGGTGATTTTGTCAGCTCGACAGCCCATCTCATCATTCTTCTTGCAACATCTGGCTTGTGCAAGATTCTTTGTAGCAGCAAGTTGGTATACACCCCGATCTCGTGTGCTTTGAAGTAAGGTTTCAATTTTCTCGCTGTCAGATTAAAGCAAGTATGACCTTTTCTACCTTCATGTATCTTGTTTCGACCCCTGTGAATACGTGGGAAATATAGTAGATAGGTCTTTGGTGCGCAGTTTCCTCTCTCAGTAATACCGAAGCTATAACCGTATCCGTTGCCGATAGATAGACATATAGTCTTTCTCCAGGTACGGTGAGCAATGGTAAGTCGCTGAGGTACTTTTTGAGCTCGGCAAATGTGAGGTCACATTCCTCGTTCCATGAAATTTCTTAGCGCCTCTTAAAATTTTGAAGAAGGGCATGCTTTTTTCTACCGATCTTAAGATGAACCTTCCTAGGGCTATGATTCTTCCATTCAATTGTTGCACTTGCTTGATGCAGGTAGGTGGAGTCATCTCGACCAGTGCTTTTATTTTTTCGGTATTTGCCTCAATTCCTCGCTCATTCACCATGTACCCCAAAAACATTTCCTGTTGTTACGCCGAAGGCACACTTGGCTGGACTCCCTTGTTTTGATTACCATGTCATCGATGTAGGCCTCGAAATTTCTCCCCTATTGGTTCCCAAAAACCATGTTTACCATTCACTGGTAGGTGGCTCTCGCGTTCTTCAGGCCGAACGGCATTATGTTGTAGCAGTAGAGAGTTCCCCCTGTTCGGAAGGCCGTATTTCCCTGACCGTTCTTCCACATTTTAATTTGGTGGCACCCCAAATAGGCGTCGACAAAACTTAAGATTTTATACCCTGAGATAGAGTCAACCAACTGGTCTACCCTTGGCAGTGGGTACCAATATTTCAGGCATGCTTCATTCAAGTTGGTGAAGTCGACGCACATTCTCCATTTTCTGTTATTCTTTTTCACCATGACCACATTTGCAATCCATGTTGGGTAATGGATTTCCCTTATGATCTCTTCTCGTAGCAGTTTTGTTATCTCTTCCTTGATGGCCTCTTGTTTTTCGGGTGAGAAGTACCTCGACCTTTGCTGGATGGGTGCAAAATTTGGGTCGATGCTCAGTCGATGGACCGCTACCTCCTCGCTTATGCCTTCCATGTCCTCCGTTTTCCATGCAAAAACGTATGTTTTGTTTCTCAGGAATTATATTATCACCCTCCGCTCCTCTCCTGCGATTTCCATTCCCACCTTGATCTTTTGGTCGGGATAACTGAAGTTGATAATGACTTCCTCTACATCCTCCAAAGGATGTGATACTGGGTGATCTCTTATATCAAGGCTATCAATTTCTGTCTTTTCGTCCTCGATAGTATGAGATCCCTTTGGGTGGTGCGAGTTGGCCTCTACGGCCCACCCTGATTGCTATTGGGTGGAACTTTCCGCGCCGAGTACTCGGGCTCGCTTGACATAATTATCTGGACCTTCATTTCTTTTGGCCACCTCTGGCTTCTTCATTCTTTTTTCTGCCTCTTTTTTCTCGTTAATGAGGTATTCCAATGTTGTCCTTGCATCATTTCTGAGGACTCCCACGCCACTCAAGGTCATTTACTTGACCCTTTGGGGGTGTTTCCACACCTATTTTCTACAATGTACAACACAAGGTACAACACCTTAGTGCAGGAAATGGGGTGTAGAGAGCAAACTTTGGAGTGGAGAGCCCCACTCATAAAATAGGTAGAAAAAGTAAGGCGAAAATGGTAAAAAAAATTTCCTAAAAAGAAAAGTTTTGAAAGAGAACAATTATTTTGAAATGGATAAAAAAAGGAAAAAAAGAAGCAGTACTAATTATAAAGAATTATTAAATATATAAAGCATAAAAAAAAATACTTCGAATCGTGGACTTTGTATTGTTTGTAATCATTCATTTAAAGGGTATACTCAACACAATTTATAATCTAAATAAATCAACAATTTAATTGTCCATGTCCAATAAGTTTTCGGGTCAATACGTCAAATTTGATAAATGCCTCAGTAAATGAACTTCGACCCGGGTTGCGATCCTTGACTCGTTAGAACTTCCCACATCAGCTTTATTTTTAGGGAGCTTTACTAGTAGCCCTTGATTATATAATAATGGTGAGGCTATTCAGACACACACCCCCGAAAAAAAAAAGAGAATAATTCATACGCCTATCAAGAAATAATTGCAAAAATGTTTAAGAAAAAACAAAATAGCCCTTGTGTCATCGTGTTTGGCCGAATCCATCAGTGATGTTTGGTAAGCTAGGGTC
Source organism: Codonopsis lanceolata (assembly GCA_013146195.2). Taxonomy (NCBI): domain Eukaryota; kingdom Viridiplantae; phylum Streptophyta; class Magnoliopsida; order Asterales; family Campanulaceae; genus Codonopsis; species Codonopsis lanceolata. Next base: position 44,928,222 of record CM028383.1, on the reverse strand, counting down.
AAACACTTCATAAATTGTTTTTATCGTAACATGGTTGAATATTTCAGTGACATTGCTGTGTGGATATTGAAGAAATGAGATAAATTTAGGTGGGGGATGAGGATGTCATTTATGGGTTAGAGCCATTGGTGGGTCTATGCTTTATTCTAAATTGATGTTTCGCAAATCTTAGTGCTTGTGCTCCCACTGAAAAAAGTTAAGTAAAATAAATCATGAAAATCTAACAATTCATCAATCTTACATTTGTGTACGTAGTAAAACAAAGCATGAAAATGTAACAATTTATCAATCCAACATTCTTAGATTTGTAGTCCGCAGGCACGTGGAAAACCTATGCTATACAATCTTACTTTTTGATTGAAAAGAGTTTGAAGATAACAAACATTTAACTAAACGGGAAAAAGAAATTTAGGTGAGGGGCATGTTCCAAAGTTAAGAGGCATTTCTATTTTTTTGAAGATTTATATCAAATATACTAACAACATTGACTTTTCCATCCTTGCTTACTTTTTGAGACCAAGTGCATGGATTAAAGTGTTAACAATGGATAAATTGTAGGCTGGTTCACTTTCAAAATATTTAACCTCTTAACTACATTTTTAATTGTATAAGTCCACTTTCATAAATTTTTCCAATGATGCCCATTTTCATCTTTTTCTTCTTGAGATCTCTGACTTCGACCACTCCATCTCCCTCTTCGTCATGCTCTCATAATATAATTGTTGTTCTTTCAAGGCTCCCCAAATTGGGGAGGCGATTTAGGGAGGATATAGCGAGGTCTTAGATGGTCTGATGTTGAGAAAGGATACATATTAAGGGAGACGATTCAATGGAATGTAGGAAAAATGAGTTACTCGTCTTAAAGCTGAATATACAATGTGATTGAGCGTTGAATAGAAAGAATCATTGACATAATGAAATAGGGTGAATGTAGGGGAAGAAGAATTCATCGATTTTATAGAGTACTAAATGGAAGGGTTTTAAAGAGAAGATAATCTATGTGAATCACTGAATTGCGATGCATCAATTTTGAATCAGAATGCATAAATTGGATTACCCCATGTAGAAAATTTTGATGCACGATTTTGGATTGCGATGCAAAATTTGGAATTAATAAATCCCGATGCCTAATTTTGATTTTGTTATTTACAAAATGAACTACACATGCTGAAAAAATCATGAAGCGCAATTTTAAATTTGCGATGCGAAATTTATAATTAGTAAATCCATATGCAAATATTTGACTTGCGATGCACAAATTGGAATTGCGAGGAATCGACTTAGAATTGTGATGCAGCGCCCCAAATCTAATTTCATTAAGGGTACACATAGTTTTGTCCTAAAAATATGCTTTACCAATAAAGAAAAATCATGTTCTTTAGAGATAAAAAGTGTTATAAAATGGACTAGCTGGTATTACCCCTATTTTTTTTTTAGGTAAGATGGTCTAGCAAATATTTTCTTTATGATGAATAATCTTTACCCGATCCACGGTATGTTAATGAGTTTTACTGTGAAAGAGTGGAGTTCCGTCAAACGAATTAAAATTGCTAAGAACGAAACCTCGTTAAAAATAAGGAATATATATTGTTTGGTTCCTAAACTATCCACGAAATTTGCGTTTGGTCCCACTGTTTTTTTCTGTATGTGTTTGGTCCTTAAACTCGGTTTTTGCTGTGAGATTCCCCCCTCACGGGGTTACCGTGAGTTTTGCCATCAACATTTAATTGAAATCCCGAATTTGCCCATAGTAATGTAATGGTTGAAAACCCATGCCCCACAATTTGTGAATGATCTCCTTTGAAACTCTGTCTTCATCATCTTCTTCTTGAGATCTCTGACTCTGACCACTCCATCTCCATCTCCGTCTTCATTGGTTCATGCTCTCATAATTGTTGTTCTTTCAAGGCTCCCTAAATAGGGGAGGCGATTTAGGGAGAATATAGCGGGGTCGTACATGGTCTGATGTTGAGAAAGGATATATATTAAGGGAGGCGATTCAGTGGAATGTGGGAAAAATGAGTTACTCGTCTTAGAGTTGAATATATGTTGGAATATGCCAGCTGAAACAATTCTTATTCATTTGTATATTCCAGAACACCTTGATTTGTTTGTTCTCATTACTACATGTTCCAACAAGTGACTAAAATGGTTGCGTACATGTTAGTGTGACAGCTTGTTGGACAATGCATAGGTCTTAGACTAAGTGAGTCTGAGTCTTAGTCCTACTTTTACGCGATAACGTTAGCTGACCAGTTACTCATTACACCAGCACCATCAGACTTGCTATAGGATGATAGCTTCTACAAAGATATTATACCAACAGATTTGCTACAGGTTGATAGTTCCTTCCTCAACTATGTCAACCAGCAGACCTATCTATTTGGAGATAAAATCATTAAATGAACATCAAACCAGCAGACATTCGATCCGTCTTGGGTTGCACGTGAAAACTTCAGTGGAATTATTGCAGACGTTCAGAAACGACAAAATGCTCAAGCTTTTCCAAAAGTCAACTTACGGAAGCGGCTTGACAGCTGTTAGACCTGCAAGATCTAGTTTGATTTTATTCAACATATATTATTCTCTATAGTTGGTTTTTAAGTTCAAATGTATCTACTTTATTGGAAAACCAAATGTCAGCGTACTATTCCATCAGACCTGCTCAACAACTTTTGGACAACCTTTCTTTGAGAGATAACTTCAAGAATAGCTTTATCCTACAGTCTATAAGATTCACTCTTATCCAACGAACCACTCCAACGGATAAAAGATCATTCGAAGACAATCTCAACGGATCTATCGATCTCCATCTATAAAAGAAACATCTTCATTAGTCCTCAGACGTGATAGCAAGTCAAATCTCTTTTTAGCAAACATTGTATCTGCAATATGCCAGTAGAGTTCATGACTCAGCTATGAACAAGTCTGATGCTCAGTACTACTAGCATACTTGTCTCATCTTCAGATTGTCTTATCACTAAAAGACATTTCACCCAGATTCTTAAATTGATGGTGAGATAAATTTTAAAGTTGTAACATAGGCTATTCACCCCTCTAGCCTATTTGAGCACATCTATGAGACCAACAATATACAATGTGACTGAGCGTTGAAAATAAAGAATCATAGACATAATTAAAGAGGGTGAGTGCTGGGGAAGAAGAATTTATCTATTTTATAGAGTACTAAAGGGGGGGTTTAATTAAGGAGAAGATAATATTTGTGAATCACGATGCACAAACTGGATTACCCACGTAGAAAATCTCAATGCACAATTTGTAAATAATAAATCTTGATGAACAATTTTGATTTTGCAATACACAAACTGAAAATCTCGATGCATAAATTAGATTTGTGATGTACAAATTGGATTTGTGAGAAATCGATTTAGAATTACGATGTAGCCCCCTAGTCTAAATTCATTAAGGGTACACTCTTTTTTGTAAAAATATCATTTACCAATGAACAAAAATCATGTTCTTTAGATATTAGAAATGTTATAAAAGACTGTTATTAACCTAAAAAGAGTAAAAACGTAGGTAAGACGATTTAACATATAATTTTTTGGGTATTTACACAAATGGTCAAGTCAAAAATGACTTGGTCATATATAGTCTAACTTTAAAAAAAAGCTCTTTTATAACCATTTTCACCAATGAACTGTTTACAATACCCTTGGTCGTCTAGTAGACCACATCGGTCGTCTAATCGACCATGTGCAAAACTCGTGGTCGTCTAGTCGACTGCGCCTATATCGCAGGGGCCTTTTAGTCAGTTTCATTTTTTTCGGTTTAATAACTGGTTAAAGGCCAAATATATATAATGACCTGGTCAAATGACCATATTTGACAAATTCCACATTTTTTGTTGTGGTAATTATCAAGTATAGCCTTATGGCCCACACATTATACTTTCATGGCCTTTGGAATAGTAAATTTATAAACGGTCAAAAATACCCTCATGATTTAAGGTCGAGCAACAGTCGAGCAACTCGACTGTCTGGTCGATCACTGGTTGAGCAACTCGACCTTACTCGACCATTTCCCCATTTGAAAGTACCTTACATGTCGTATATAATATGGTCGATCAATACGGTCGATTAACTCGACTTAAGGGTCGATCAATTCGACCACCTTAAATTGTTGGTAGTTCCCGCCTTTCTGCAATCATTACCTTTAAACAAGAAGTCGATTAACTCGACGTTGATAGCAGACGAACTCGACCTCCTAATCACGTCAACTAAATTGGTATTTTCAAAGGCAAACTCAACCTTATGTTTCTCATCATCAAGGTAAGCTTACATTGTTATAATTTTCTTTTGATTTAAGGTTTAAGGTTATTTACATCATTCTTAGTAGACAACTCAATTTTTGATCAACTATGATAAAAATTAGTCATAACCATGTATAATTTGACTATTATAATCTCATTTTTTTATTAATTTGACTCAACTAACCGTCAATTTAATATAGGAGTGATGACCATTGTTTTAAAAAAAATGGAATAGTAATGTTCGGTCCAGACCACCGAACATTCATAGTAATGTTCGGGGAAGGCAACCGAACATTACTTAGAATTTTCGGTGGTCTGGACTGAACATTACTCAATTTTTGTGTTTGTGTTGTAATTAATCTTTAATGTTTTATGTTTCTAATGCAAACTCAATTTTAGTTAGCGGTTGTTTGTTTGTGTTTTAGTTAATCTTTATTGTTTTATGTTTCTAATACAAGCAAAATGGCATTGTAATTGACCAAAAAAGATGAATGATACAATTCAAAGATTAGTTGTAGGGAAGATTTGAATATAGTTGATGGTGTCTATTCAAAACTTGACAATGTACACAAAGAATTGCTTAGGAATTCTTCATTTGGAAAATTGTGTAGCATCAATAGGAACATGAAGAGGAGCAATGTGTTGTTCCATGTATTGGCAATGTTATTGATCGAGACACCCACCGACAGAAATGATGAGCTGTGGTTTCATATAGGTGGGAAAAACGTAAGATTTTCGTTATCCAACTATACCTTAATCACTGGCTTATCTGTTGGTTTGAAAGAAGACTGTTGGGAACGAATTCCCACTACGAAGAGGTTGGTCAATCAATATATAATGGTACAAAGCGTTGTGAAGCAATATGGTTTGAAAACAACATTTGAAAATGTAGATAATGAGGATGATAAATATAAATTGGGCTTAGCCCTTAGATATGAGTGTCTATTGAGAGCTAAGGAAGGGAATACTTCAATTGACCTTAGTGTTTTGGATATTGTGGATGACTTGCAGTTGTTTAAGATATATCAATGGGGGACAAGGTCATATCCTTACCTTATCAATTCGATTAAGAATATTGCTGAGAAAAAACTCATACAACTACGAATGTATGCTATGGCTTCTGTTCTGCATTACAGGTAAACAATTGTAATTTGAATTATTCTAAAATTTATATTGATTAGCTAATTATTTGATGTTTCTAACATGTAACTTATTTGTAGGTTTGAGCATTTGAGATGTTTAGTGAATTTAATGGATTTGGAGATCTATTTCAACTCTCAACTAGAAGATCTGATGATGATGTGGCCATTCTTCCAAGAATGTGCAAATGGTAGTCGAAAAAAATTCCAAAGTTCCATGAAATAATAAAAAAATTGGATGTCAATTGGGTAAATGTTTTCAATTTTTATGATAGTTGATTAAAATTTAATTTTGTTTGTATAGTTGTTGATTAATGAAGTTGTTTTTGATCAATTGCCAGGATGGTGTTCTTGTTCCATTGACCCCGACGGCGGCCGAACAAAATGAGCCTTACGTTCTTGCTTTTCAGCAGCGTTTTGGTGAAGTTTGGGCAACATCATTTGATGTTGAGGTTGAAAATTCTGGAACGATGAAGTCCAACCGTCTCCACCACGCAACGATGCAGCCCAACGGTCGCCACCATGCAACTCCTCTCCAGTCCGATCCACACGAGACCACTCATTGCCAGACCACTCCCCACCACGACGTGGTGAAACTCATGCCACCACTTCTTCTAATGTGATGCTTATTTCCATTCTTGATACGTTGCGGGAGTTGAAACAAAAGATTGATCAACAAAGTATTCAAATTGATTAACAAAGCATTCAAATAAGTGGTTTAAGGAATGAGGTCTCCTCTTTGGATGAAAAAGAGGTAAAAATTGTCTGTTATGGTTTTGAGTAAGTATTTGTGATATTTATTCGTTTTTACCTACTTACTTAATTTTGTTTTAAATGGCAGTGTAATGCAATGACAATGATAGAGGAATTGAGGGAACGTGCACCATTCTCACACGATGATAATACAATGTGGACTCCTACTCATACTCCCAGCACAACTCCTAACATAGCCTTCACTACCACCACATTTCCCCTCCCCCTCCCCCCCCCCCGACTGCCACCACCAAAGTTACGTCTCCCCTCCTCATTACTGCCACACTTTCTCTTGCCACTACCATTACCACAGTTCCCCTTCCCACTACTTTTGCCTCTTCCACTACCATACTTCCCACTACCACACCATCTCCCACTACCATACTTCTCACTCCCACTACCACTGTCTCTCCTATTACCACACTTCCCCTTCCCCCTCCAACTACATCTTCGTCTCCCACTATCGGAAGTGTGACCAAGCTGTTGGCAAGGGTAAAGGACATTGATTTCGTTTATCAGAGGGCAAAAGGAAAGGGTAAAAAAAGGAAATAGGTAGATTCTGCAAATATTTTGCAGACGAGAGAGAAGAGATGTAGAAAACCATCAGTCCATGTGTCTTCTCCCTACATAACGATTCTACCTGACCCCATTAATTCTCTATGATTGGCGAGGGTATTTGTAGATGGAGAAATACCAAACGAATGCCTTCAGATTGATGCGGGAAAGGAAAAATTGATGCTTGATTGGCTAAATGTTGTGGATGGAAAGTGAGAATATACAAGTTGATTTATTGAGTTGAGTTTTTATTTATTGTTCGCATAATCTGATATAAACCCTGGGAAATACTGGTCGTTCGCATAATCTGATATGAACCTTGGGAAAAACTGGTTATCCTACTGGTCGTTCACATAATTTGATATAAACCCTGGGAAAAACTGGTCGTCGTATTGGTCGTTCGCATAATCTGATATAAACCTTGGGAAAAAGCGGTCGGGTCCCTCTTGGTCGGTCGCTCGCTTAATCCGATATCAACCCCGAAAAATCGGTGTCCGGTCGTTCGCATAATTTGATATAAACCCTGGAAAAAGATGGTCGTCGTACTGGTCGTTCGCATAATCTAATATAAACCTTGGGAAAAATTGGTCGTCGTGCTGGTCGTTCGCATAATCCGATATAAACCCTGGAAAAAAGTGGTCATCGTACTGGTCGTTCGCATAATCTGATATAAACTCTAAACCCTAAACCAAAAACCCTAAACCCTAAACACAAAACCTTAAACCAAAAACCCTAACCCTAACCCTAAACTAACTGTTCGGGTATAATAGTCGAACGTTTAAGCAAATGTTCGGTCCAGATCCCCGAACTTTTTGTAATAGATTCGGTCCAGGGACCCAAACAATTATTGAATATTTAGGTTTTTTTCTTGCATTCAATCCATGAATGGTATGACCTTCCTGACTTGTGTAATAAGTTTATAATTTGATCAATTTCAATACAATTTCATCAGTTTGAGGCCAATTTGAGTAAATTGCATTAATAAGAGTACAAGTTCATCAATTTGAGCACAATATTATCATTAAAGGGGTATTTTACATACATAATAAACTCCTTAAAACTAACAATTACATCCAACCTATTGCAAAAACCCTAAAATTAAATGCTCCTTACAAGCATTTAGTAGCAACAACAATAAAATAACAAACAACTATGATTAACAGTAGTGTTTGTTGCTTGCTATCAACAGCAGAATAAAACTAAAACACCCAAATATTAGGCGAATGAAAACTTTTCGCTCCCAAGCACGTGTGATTTTCAATTGCACCATCTCATTTTCATGGCGATTGATGGCCTTTAGTAGACCAGGAATAACGACAGTCGATCGAGGGCACATTGGAGGATCATGCCAAGAAAAGTAATCACATCCTCCATCATCTTGTAAATAATTGAAATTAGAAAATCAAATGTGGATGTTCCAGACCAGGATTTTGATGGTCAAACTTACTTGAGTGTAATTTGGGCAACCAAAGAACCTTCACCCAGGATTTGTACCAGTCCAAGCAGTCTTGAGCACCTTATTATCACCACAGTAGCATTCAGCCATGGATGAAGAAGAAGCAACTTGGTCGAGCAAGAGAAGTTTGTTGTAGTAGCCTGAGCCTGAGGTAGTAACCTGCGAGAAAGTAATTGGGGCTTTATGGTCAATGATACATAAACCCTCAAATTTCCCTCCGTTTTGTGAAGCTATGCAGTGGAAATGTCTACTTTACCCCACACGTTCTCTATTTCATCTGCTATTTATCTATTTCAGATTATTCGGGTATATTGGCCGAACTGTTGCAATTTGTTCGGTCCAGTCAACCGAACGTTAAGCTGTAAGTTCGACCCAGGTAACCGAACTATTGTTCAATGTTTGGGTACACCTTGGATAATTTTTGTACACCTTCTATTTTTTTAATGAAATCAATACAAACAATAATCGTCGTATAATCTAATTAAAATCAAATATAATACATTTGAACAACTAAAGGTTGATGTTCACATTAGTTCAATGTCAAATGGATGAGAAATTTGAAATTCTACATACTACACACCAAAACTAAACTTGTGATTGCCTATCACTCGTAGGAGTTGGATCAGGTTGTGATGATTGTCTATGACTCATAGGAGTTCGATCAGGACATGAAAGTCGGGTGTGTCTTACTTTTTGACATCTACTGCATTTTTGTCTTCTACGCTGCTCTCCAATTGAAAGGATTCTGTTCGTCCTACGACGATCGGATCGTAGTCGAACTAATGGTGGCAAGATAGTCATTTCTTTGGCTGATTGTGGAATTTCCTAATCCTCATTATTGGCGACAGGGTAGATGTTTTCATCATATGCCAATCTCCAACAATATGTTGTATATAATGGTGAGCACAATCGATTCATTGAAAATTTTCTCCTGTTTGCAATTGCAACTGCTTGCTCGCATGGCACGTGTTCCAACTGAAACTTACCGCAATTGCAATCATTAGTACCAAAGTCTACTATGTAATGCTTAGGACCGCTCCTCACCACGTATTTTGATTGATCAATGGGCTCAATCACTATAAAATTCTTCGCATGCTCAATGGCTTGGCTTAATTTTGTTTCCATCACAGGCGTTAAATAGGATGTACATGCTTGGGCTACCTCACACCTATCACAAAACCATTTCTGCAATGTTTTCCCAATACTTTGAAGCAAGGGAGTTATAGGAGTCTGTCGGGCGTCCTTGAAAATGGAGTTGAGAGACTCTACATTATTTGAAGTCATTATATTGTAACGGTTACCTTTGCAATGAGATCTGGCCCATGTTTCAAAACTGATTCCGCTAAGATATTCCCAACCCTTCTCATCATTTTTTTTCAATTTGAGACATATGCTTGTTGAACTCTTTTATCGTATATGCCTCTGCCGCCCTCATAAAAAGAGCGAATGTCCCAGGCTTTCGAGTTACTGTCTTTAAATTTCCCTTTATGTGGTAGACACAATGCGCATGATGTACATTTTGAAAAACATCTTTCACTGCAGTAATAATGCTCCTATGACGGTCAGAAATGATCATAAGTCCTTCATTGTCACCTGTTATTGCTTTCAACTTCGTAAAAAACCAAGTCCAAGCATTATCATTCTCAGAATCAACAATAGCCCACACAAGAGGATATATCTGCATATTTCCATCCTGACAAGTTGCAATAATCAATGTGCCTCTATATCTTGCAGTTAAAAATGTTCCATCCACAATGATTACCAGACGCATTACAGTGTAAAATCCGATAACGCAAGCCCCATACGCAAAAAAGAAGTACGTGAATCGGTTTTCACTATCAAGCTCTAAAGAGTAGACTGTCGATGGATTAGCCAATCGCAAATTATGGGCATATGCACCTAGCTTTCTGTAACTATCCTCCACTGAGCCCCTTATGTGTGTTAAGGCAGCTTCTCTACACCTCCTTGCTTTTCTATAGTTTAGATTAACACTAAAATCTCTCGAGTAATCTTACCAATGATGTCCTTCGGTCGAAACACTTGTCTGTCCGCCAACTCTGTCGAGATATGCACTCCAATAACTCTCGATGTTTCTTGTCTACGATCAGTCATGCACATGTTATGGGGGCAAGTATGTTCAGCTGTATATTTTTGGATCTGAAAAAAATCACTTTCTAAGTATTTTGTTGCTCGCAAACGCAATTTGCAATTATCACCAGCACAAACTAATGTGTACACGGTTTGGTTCGATTTGGTTGTTTTGAACTCAAACTTATTAGTCAATGCAAGTACACAGCATCCTGAAGCTCCCTCTTGTTATTGAATACTTGGCCAACCTTCAAATCAATATCTTCCGGTAACACTTGCGATGTACTTCCAACTGAAAAATTCAATAAATGCTCTCTTGTGAAGTAATTGTCTTTATCTCGGTTGCCTTGACTAAACCCATCAAATCTCTGTCTCGAGGGTGTAAAGTAATTATTAGTTGCAACCCATCCACCAATTGTGTCATTTCCTTCATTTTCTTCTTCTGCTTCTTCTTCTCCGTTATTTTGCTCTTCAACATTGATTTCGACATATTTTATATCACAGCCAAATTGATTACTCTCTTCCCGGTTTCCTTCACAATTTTCGTTCTGAGTTATACAAATAGGAGTAATCATGCCTAGTTGGTTAAGATTACAGACCCATTCAACTTCTTTATTTGAAGTAATTTGGACATGAACTTGTACACTCTGCCCTACTGGTGGTGGAGTAAGAAATCCTAACTCTATATCATCAACTTGGCAAATGTTTCTTACTGACGCATAGAACTCTTCACATAAAGTTGAATTACTGATCGCAATTCCTTTTGCCTTATGGTTGCCACTAAATTTCCACTTTGATCCTCCGATATTCTCGTTGTCAACAAAATGTACAAAATAAAAAACAGTCACCCAAACAGTTGAAGTCATACCTGCAAGGCAATCGAAAAGAAAATTTCATCAAATTTCATCAAATATGAGGTTGAGTATATATCATACAAAATGTGATTCGTTGGGTAAAAATTGACATGACAAAAATAGGCATGGTTGATCAAAAAATATCAAGGTAGATAAAAAAAGCCATGTTAGATCAAAAAAATCATAGTAGAGCAAACTAATGCATGGTAGATCAAAGAAAAACATGATAGATTAAAAAAAGTCATGGTAGATCAAAATGAGTAGATCAAAAAAGGTCACGGTAGATCAAAAAATGTCATGATAGATCAAAAATGGGCATGATAGATCAAAAAAGGTCATGGTAGATTAAAAAATGTCATGGTAGATCAAAAGAAGTCATGCTAGATAAAAAAAAAACTCATGGTAAAAGTCAAGGTAGATAAAAAAAAGACATGGTAGATAAAAAATGCATGGTAGATTAAAAAAAGTCATGGTAGAACAAAAAATGTCATGGTAGATTAAAAAAAAGTTATGATAGATCAAAAAATGTCAAGGTAGATCAAAAAAAGGCATGGAAGATCAAAAAAAGGTATAACAAATAAAAAAAAAGTCATGGTAGATCAAAAAAAGACATGGTAGATCAAAAAAAAGACATGGTAGATTAAAAAAAGTCACTGTAGATAAAAAACAGTTATGGTAGATCAAAAAAAGTCATGGTATATTAAAAGAAGTCATGGTAGATCAAAAAAAGACGTTATAGAAAAAAAAAAGGCATGGTATATTAAAAAAAGTTATGATAGAGCAAAAAAATGTCATGGTAGATCAAAAAAACCCATGGTAGATCAAAAAATATCATGGTAGATCAAAAAAGCCCATGATAGATCAAAAAAGTTCACAGTAGATCAAAAAATGTTATGGTAGATCAAAAATGGGCATAACAGATCAAACAAGGTCGTGAGAGATCAAAAAATATCATGGTAGATCAAAAACAGTCATGGTAGATAAAAAAAACCATGGTAGATTAAAAAAAGTCATGGAAGATAAAAAAATGCACATTAGATTAAAAAATGACATGGTAGATCAAAAACAGTTATGGTAGATCAAAAAAAGCCATGATAGATTAAAAAATGTCATGGTAGATCAAAAAATGACATGATAGATTAAAAAAAGTCATGGTAGATCAAAAACATTTATGATAGATAAAAAAAAACCATGACAGATTAAAAAAATCATGGTAGATCAAAAAAATGCATGGTAGATAAAAAAAGTATATTATATTAAAAAAGTCATGGTAGATAAAAAAACCCATGGTAGATCAAAAAAGTTACGGTAGATCAAAAAATGCCATGGTAGATCAAAAATGAGCATGCTAGATCAAAAAAAGGTCATAATTGATCAAAAATGTCATGGTAGATAAAAAAAGGTCATGCTAGATCAAAAAAACCATGGTAGATCAAAAAATGTCAGGATAGTTCAAAAAAAGACATGGTAGATAAAAAAAGGCATGATAGATTAAAAAAAAAGTCATGGTAGAGTATAAAATGTCATGATAGATTAAAAAAAAGCATGATAAATAAAAAAAATGTCAATATAGATAAAAAAAAGCATGGTAGATCAAAAAACTCATGATATATCAAAAAAAGGCATGATAGATCAAAAAATGACATGGTAGATTAAAAAAAGCCATGGTAGATAAAAAACAGTCATGGTAGATCAAAAAAAGTCATGGTAAATTAAAAAAAAACGTGGTAGATAAAAAAAAACATGATATATTAAAAAAAAGGCATGGTAGAGTAAAAAAATGTCATGGTAGATCAAAAAAACCCATGGTGGATAAAAAAAATCCATGGTAAATAAAAAAATGTCATGGTAGATCAAAAAAACCCATTGTAAATAAAAAAGTCATGGTAGATCAAAAAAATATTATGGTAGATAAAAAAATGAGCATGGTAGATCAAAAAAAGGTCATAGTTGATCAAAAAATGTCATAAGTAAATAAAAAAAAGGTCATGCTAGATCAAAAAAACCCATGGTAGATCAAAAAATTTCAAGGTAGATCAAAAAAAGACATGATAGATCAAAAAAAAGCATGATAGATTAAAAAAAGTCATGGTAGAGCAAAACATATCATGATAGATTAAAAAA
>CM028383.1:44865624-44914880 GCA_013146195.2 Codonopsis lanceolata | reverse complement strand
AATGGCGAGGAACAAGATTTGGTTTAAAGAGAGTTTTCTCTCATATGCCATGTTGGGGCTTGCTTCCTCGTCTTCTTATGTTGGGTACGTTGGTGATCAATTGATGAAGGAGCTAGAGGGCGAAAAGACTAGCCGAGATGAGGCATCGAGCGATGGGAGAAGCCAGAGCGGATGGCAAATTCATGATGGGATGAATGAATAGTTTTTTCGGGTGGGATGGTTTTTTCAAACAATATACAATATTTTTTTGTAAATTAATTCGGCCTCGATGTGGGGTGTTTACTTTTAATGTATGTTATTATGATTGATACCTTTTTGTAAATGACGCGTGTTTCCATCTATTCCGTAAGTTATGTGTGTATGAGGCATTTAGATCCTAGCCTCTCCTCGACTAGGCGAGGAGGTTTTGAAGGAATTAGAGCTTGGCTTCTCCTCGATTAGGCGAGGATATTTTGAAGGTGTTAGAGCATGGCCTCTCCTCGGCTAGGCGAGGAGGTTTTGAAGGCGTTAGAACTGGCTTTCGACTAAGCGAGGAGGTTTTGGCGTTAGAGCAGGCTCCTCTCCTCGACTAGGTGAGGAGGTTTTGAAGGCATTAGAGCATGGCTCTCCTCGACTAGGTGAGGAGGTTTTGAAGGCGTTAGAGCCTGGCCTCTCCTCGGCTAGGCGAGGAGGTTTTGAAGGTGTTAGAGTCTAGCCTCTCCTCGACTAGGCGAGGATGTTTTAAAGGCATTAGAGCTTGGCCTCTCATCGGCTAGGCAAGGAGGTTTTGAAGGCGTTAGAGCCTGACCTCTCCTCGACTAGGCGAGGAGGTTTTGAAGGCATTAGAGCATGGCCCACCTTGACTAGGCAATGAGGTTTTGAAGGCATTAGAGCATGTACTCTCCTCGGCTAGGCAATGAGGTTTTTGATAATATGATTTAGGTAAATAAAAAGTGGAGCTTTTATTTAACCCTTTTCTCAACAGTTTTTTTCAAAGGTAGACTATTGATAATACATTTTCAGGTGGTCTGAGTGTCATGGATTTTTAATGGGGTTCCGTCTGGTTTGGCAAGTTGTAGGATCCAGCCCAGATGATGCCCGTAACCTGAAATGGTCTTTCCCAGTTTGGAGAGAGTTTGTTTCTTCCTGGTTTGTTTCCAGTGACCTCGATTTTTCTTAGCACCAGGTTCCCAACTGTAAATGATCGAGGATTCATTCTTTTGTCATGGTATGCTTTAGCGAGCTTTTTGTAGTTGATAGCCTTCAACCTTGTTTCCAACCTTTTTTATTCTAGGTAATCCAAGTCTAGCTCCCTTGATTTTTGGCTTGTTTTTTCGTCATATTGGATGACTCTTGCTATTGGTAGGGCCATTTCCACCGAGGCCATGGTCTTGGTGCCATAGGTCAAGAAAAACAGTGTTTCTCCTGTCGAACCTTAGTTGGAGGTTCTAATAGCCCATAGGACAATTGGGAGCTCCTCGAGCCACGCTCCCTTCTTTTCGTCTAGCCTTCGTTTCAAGGCATATAGGATTTGTTTGTTTCCAGCCTCAGCTTGGCCATTTCCTTATGGATGAGCTACCGAAGACTTCCAGTGATGGACTCCTTTTTCCTCGCAACTAGCCGTGAATCTGTTCGAGAATTATGTACCGTGGCCTGATACAATCGCCCTTGGTAATCCGAACCTACACCAAATGTTATTTCGAACGAAGTCAATGGCCCTTTGTTCAGTGATGCTTGCGAGGGGCCGTTCCTCGATCCATTTGGTAAAGTAGTCCACTGTCACTATTACGAATTTGTTATTGCCCTTTGCCAGGGGAAATGGTCCAATCAGATCTATGCCTCATATGTCGAATGGGCAGGCTACTACTACTGGGGTTTGTGGTGCCGAAGGTAACCTCGGAATATCTGCAAATCTTTGGCACTTGTCGCATTTTTGAACATACCCTTCGGCGTCCCTTCTCAAGGTGGGCTAATAATACCCATGAAAGATGATTCTATCGGCCAATGTTCGCGCTACAAGGTGACTTCCGCATACCCGTCTGTGTACTTTAACTAATAGTATTTGTGCAATTTATGGGCGAACACATCTTAGGAGGGGTTTTGAAAATGATTTTCTATACAATATATCTCTGATTATTGTGTACCTGTATGATCTTCTTGCCATGGCCCATGCCTTCTCTTTGTCATCGGGTAGCATCCCTTGTTCGATATATCCTTTAATATCATCGATCCAACATTTTGTAACTTTCTCTGCAATCATTATTTTTTCTTTATCAATGGTCAGGGTGTCTAGGCTCTCGATCCATGTTTCAAGAGGAAGCTCGTTGAGTTCGCTTGTGGCTATCTTGGAGAGATAATCATCCTTTTTCATTGTAGGCCTTTCCTATCTGTTCCAAACTTCCAGTTCCTAGTATTCAAACCGGGTGAGGATGCTTAGGGCGAGCTCTTTATATTTGTCGGTGTTGGATGATTAACCCCATACTCTAAATCTGCAACAGTGGGAGTCGCGAAGATTAAGATTTGGGTTGCGCTCATTTCGATGGCTAACTTGGCTCCCACTATCAGGGCTTCGTACTCGGCAACATTATTTGACGCTAGAAATTTCAGTTTGAGTGCCTTACCGATTTCTATCCCTTCTAGTGTAGTGAGTAGGATGCAGGCTCCATTCTCATTGTTGCTTGATGAACCATCCACAAACAATGTCCAGGGCCAAGCTGGTCTTTTCTTACAAGCCATGTCTTACTTGGGGCACTTGCTCGCTTGTCAAAGGCTCGTGATTTGGTGAGGAATCTTTCTCTTCTGCCGAGTTAAAGGAAGTTTCTGCAATGAAGTCTGCGATGATTTGGGCTTTGGTTGCTTTTCTCAGGAGGTAGGTGATTGCATACTTTGTCAGCTCGACAGCCCATCTCATCATTCTTCCTGCAACGTCTGGCTTGTGCAAGATTCTTCGTAGCAGCAAGTTGGTATACACCCCGATCTCATGTGCTTTGAAATAAGGTTTCAGTTTTCTCGTTGTCATGATTAAAGCAAACATGACCTTTTCTACCTTCATGTATCTTGTTTCGACCCCTGTGAATGCGTGGGAAATATAGTAGATAGGTCTTTGGTGCACCGTTTCATCTCTCAGTAATACAGAAGCTATAACCGTATCCGTTGTCGAGAGATAGACATATAGTCTTTCTCCAGGTATGGGGCTACTGAGCAATGGTAAGTCGCTGAGGTACTTTTTGAGCTCGGCAAATGTGAGGTCACATTCCTCGTTCCATGCAAATTTCTTCGCGCCTCTTAAAATTTTGAAGAAGGGCAGACTTTTTTCTACCGATCTTGAGATGAACCTTCCTAGGTCCACGATTCTTCCATTCAATTATTGCACTTGCTTGATGCAGGTAGGTGCAGTCATCTCGAACAGTGCTTTTATTTTTTTGGGATTTGCCTCAATTCCTCTCTCATTCACCATGTACCCCAAAAAATTTCCTACTGTTACGCCGAAGGCACACTTGCCCGGACTCCCTTATTTTGATTACCATGTTATCGATGTAGGCCTCGACATTTCTTCCCTATTGGTTCCCAAAAACCATGCATGTTTACCATTCGCTGGTAGGTGGCCCCCGCGTTCTTTAGGCGGAACGGCATTATGTTGTAATAGTAGAGAGTTCCCCCTGCTCGGAAGGCCGTATTTCCCTGACCGTTCTTCCACATTTTTATTTGGTGGTACCCCAAATAGGCGTCGACAAAGCTTAAGATTTTATACCCTGAGATAGAGTCAACCAACTGGTCTACCCTCGGTAGTGGGTACCAATCTTTCGGGCATGCTTCATTCAAGTTGGTGAAGTCGACGTGCATTCTCCATTTTCTGTTATTCTTTTTCACCATGACCACATTTGCAATCCATGTTGGGTAATGGATTTCCCTTACGATCTCTGCTCGTAGCAGTTTTGTTATCTCTTTCTTGATGGCCTCTTGTTTTTCGGGTGAGAAGTACCTCGACCTTTGCTGGATGGGTGCAAAATTTGGGTCAATGCTCAGTCGATGGACCGCTACCTCCTCGCTTATGCCTTCCACGTCCTCCGTTTTCCATGCGCAAACGTATGTTTTGTTTGTCAGGAATTCTATTATCACCCTTCGCTCCTCTCCTGCGATTTCCATTCCCACCTTGATCTTTTGGTCGGGATAACTGAAGTTGATAATGACTTCCTCTACATCCTCCAAAGGCTGTGATACTGGGTAATCTCTTATATCAAGGCTATTAATTTATGTCTTTTCGTCCTCGATAGTACGAGATCCCTTCGGGTGGTGTGAGTTGGCCTCTCCGGCCCACCCTGATTGCTATTGGGTGGAACTTTCTGCGCCGAGTACTCGGGCTCGCTTGACAGAATTATCTGGACCTTCATTTCTTTTGGCCACCTCTGGCTTCTTCATTCTTTTTTTTGCCTTTTTTTTCTCGTCAATGAGGTATTCCAATGTTGTCCTTGCATCATTTCTGAGGACCCACTCCACTCAAGGTCATGTACTTGACCCTTTGGGGGCGTTTCCACACCTATTTTCTACAATGTACAACACAAGGTACAACACCTTAATGCATGAAATGTGGTGTAGAGAGCAAACTTTGGGGTGGAGAGCCCCACTCATAAAATAGGTAGAAAAAGTAAGGCGAAAATGGTAAAACTATTTTCCTAAAAATAAAAGTTTTGAAAAAGAACAATTATTTTGAAACAGATAAAAAAAGAAAAAAGAAGCAGTACTAATTATAAAGAATTATTAAATAAATAAAGCATAAAAAAATACTTCGAATCGTGGACTTTATATCGTTTGTAATAATCCATTTAAAGGGTATACTCAACACAATTTATAATCTAAATAAATCAACAATTTAATTGTCCATGTCCAATAAGTTTTCGGGTCAATACGTCAAATTTGATAAATGCCTCGGTAAATGAACTTCGACCCGAGTTGCGATCCTTGACTCGTAAGAACTTGCAGATTCTTGAGTTTTTGTTCCAGCCCTTCACTGTTTCCAGCCTTCAGTTCTGCTCTTCAAGCCCACCTCTGCCGAAAATTCATGCTCTCTGAATCTCTCTAAGTTCTAGGGGCTGAATGGGGAAAGAAAGAGGGAACTGGGCCGCTACTGGAAAGTGGTCGGGGGAAGGTCGCCTGTGAAATGGGTAGGAGGATGTGAGGGAAAGTGGGTGAAGGTGGGGATGGGTTGAGGAAAAACGGGTTGGATCCTGGATCTTTAAAGGGAGCACGCGTCGCATGAAAGGGCCGGCGATGGCGTGGTCGCCACCATAGCTTGACAACGCATTAATGAATGGCATTTTAAGAGATTTGCTTCGGTGCCCGCATTCTTGACTAGCGCCGGCTTCCCCGGTTTATGAAATTGGTGGCGAAGTCCCTCGCACCCGTGACCGCAAATGAGTCCTCGGCTTGCTTCATTAGGTTCTTTAGTTAGCTTCGTGCTTTGAAACTCTTAACGAACTTAACTGAAAGTGTCCAAACTTAACATTAGAGCCCGGGATGTCCTCGATTTGCACGTATTGAGCCATACAACCTCAAATATCTTTGAGATACCTACATGAAGCATAAAAATACATAAAAATAGGCTCTCAAATACAATTAATTATCAACCAAAGCTCAAAATAACCTATAAAATTCCGGAAAATTAATGAAAATAATAGAAAATAATAAGCTTATCATCCGATCGCTTGGCAATGTCAATATTCAAGAAGTCATGGGAAGCCCACAATTGTGCTCGAAGCAGTTGCGTTGGCAGATTTATGGATATAGCATACATTTTTTGGGGTCGCAGGTTCTCGTAATGATCTTAATGTGTTATACGAACATCTTTGTTCAATAACGTACTCGAAGGAAATGCACCGCCGTGCAATTTTGAAGTGAATGGCAAACAATATATAAAATGATACTACATAACCGATGGAATTTATCCGGATTGGGCTATTTTTGTTAAGAGTTTTTCGTGCCCGTCGGATGCTAAGCAAAAGAAATTCAAAGAGATGCAAGAGGCTGCAAGAAAAGATGTCGAACGAGCATTTGAAGTACTCCAATCAAGATAGACAATTATCAAAGGCCCCAAGCAGGTTTGGTATAGAGATAACTTGAAAGAAATAATGCTCACATGCATTATTTTACATAACATGATCAAGGCCGGGTGATCACATTACGAATCGAAATGATGATATCAGTATATGACTCTCCACAAGTAAACCATGGGTCAACACAAGCATTTGAAGAATATCCGCAATGAAATTCGTATACGAGATAGAAACACACATCATGAACTTCGATCCAACTTGGTTGAGCATATATGGCGTCGTTACGGTGACGTTTTATGTAATTTTAATTATTGAATTGTTTTTACATAATTTTTAAGTATTTATGTTTTATGTAACTTTATCATTATGTATTTTTTTTTCAATTTTAACGTTTTATGTAATTTTCTATTTATGTTATTTTACGAGTTATGTATAATATGTATTTTATTGATAATTTATTTATTAAATTATAAATTATTTAATTTGTGAGTAATTTATTATTTATAAATTAATTAATGTCTTTATTTATAATTTAATTAATTAATACGAAATATTTAAATATGAAATATATTAAATAAAGATTATTAAATTTATTTGTTTGAGAGATATAAAAATAAGATTGAAGTGTAAAATTAATGTGGGACTAACTAAGCACATGTATAAGTTGCGCCGAAGAAAGCAACACGCCGCATGCGCCCAAAAATTCTAGAGGGCCTAATTTTAAAGAAGTGTAGGCTATGTTTTAAAAATATATTATATACCACGTAACTTAAAAACATGATTGTCTTATTGGCTCAATGGAAATTGTTGGGTAATGGGAATTAGTAGGTCATGAGTTCAAGTCTCTGCCAAGTCTTTATTTTATTTCATTTTAGGCCCACTCTCTTCTTTGTCAAGCTAATTTCCTGCCCATCCATCTCCAATAATTTAATTATTACATTTCAAGCAAAAATCAAGTTTTTTTGTTGTTGCTATTTGACTCATTTTTACTGCTTATGTTTCTTTAGTTCTTAACTTTATTAGTGATTGTGTTTTTTTTTAACTTGAATTTTTAGTACAAACATGTTATCAAGAAAATATCTATTCGGAAGTCAAAAAAGAAAAAGATTGATGGGGTATATCATTTTTGTCAGAAATTGTTTAAATCGATGCAAAACAGTAGTTTTCAATAAAATTTTAATGCTTATTTTTCTTATACATTTATAGGTATTGTACATTTTCAATACTATGATTTTTGTCAAAAAAGAAAAAGATTGATGGGGTATATCATTTTTGTCAGAAATTGTTTAAATCGATGCAAAACAGTAGTTTTCAATAAAATTTTAATGCTTATTTTTCTTATACATTTATAGGTATTGTACATTTTCAATACTATGAACGATAAAAAGTCAAAAAAAAAATATTCGTCTAAAAATTGTATTTTTATATATTTTAGGGGGCCTTTTTCTTTTCTTTTCGTCCTGGGCCCCCAAAAATTTAGGACCGGCCCTGTGTATAAGAAGATTAACATTGAGAAGATATATTCTTAAATGAAAAAAAATATATATATAAGTGATAGTAGAATCCAGCTAAAAAGATGTAATAGGAAGTGATGTATTGGAGATGCTCTGGGAATAAATTCTCTTTATCCACCTCAATGCATGGGTAAACAGTTAAAGAGTGGAGTTTACGGGGACGAAACGATCGAGAAAATGAGATGAAGCCACCCAAAGTTCATAAAAGGTCATCATCTCCAAGGTGGGGCCGGAGGGGATCACTGGATAACTCGAGGTGCGTGCTTGTGCGTGCGTCCACTCAATTTGCCACCCAAAAAAACAACCCATCCAACTCCCAATCCTTAAAGAACTAACGGCCATCCAAAATCTGCGTTATTTGCAGTGAAACAGAAAGACAAACAGGGGAGGGGAGAGATGCTTGGCAGAATCCATTCTGTTTCAACAACACTCTTCAGCATTCAGAAAATCCCCCCTCGATTTCAGACCCAAATCAATCACATTTCAAATCCTAATTCTTACGCTAGTACTAGTAGTAGCAATTCCAGTTCCAGTTGTTTTAGACCATGGAGGAGTAACAGTACCAAGATGGAATCTTCTCGCCTCGTTACCCGCGCCTCGGCAGCACAGCCTCTTCAAAATGCCGACGAGCTCATTGACTCCGTTGAGACCTTCATCTTCGACTGCGATGGTATTTCAACTTTGACCTGAATTTGCTTATTTTTACTCCCTTCCCGTTTTGACTTTTTGGTCAAATTTATTAAACTTTGTCCAATAATTTATTGATTTTTTTAATGAAATTTTAAAATTTGTTATCGGTAGTTATTTTGTTTTTATGTTTTTTCAGTGATTAAATTTTTACTCCATCAGTTGCAAGGAGTTGGCGACTGAAAAGTCTAATTATTAGGGTATATATAATTAGCATTTGAGTAGATCATTAAATATAATAACCGTTAAGCATAATCAATATATTAATATCAAAAGTGGTGGGTAATGTTGAAATCATGAGATTGTAGATATGATTTTTGAAAATTGACCGTTAAATTGAAACCTCGCATAATAGTATAACAGACTCTTTAGCTTTGCCTTTGCTGGGAACAAAGGGAGTATAACCTAGATCTTAATGCCAAAAATGCTAAGCATAGCCAATATGCTTTATAAATTATAAATTATAAATATGTTGAGGGTAAAGTTGAAATGCCATGAAAAATGTAGTCTTTGTATTTTTATTTTTTAATGTAGAGTGTTTAAGTAGAACATTCTAAAATAGAATAGTGGACTCTTTGAATAGAATGGAGAGAGTATATGTTAAATAGTAGTTTGATATTGTTCTAAGTTGACTTTCCATTAAAAGAAATCTAAGACCATCCTTTTCTTTTTGGAGACACATATAGTACAGTTTGAAAAGGGTCTTGCAACCAAGTGTCTTTATGGCAATTGTCAAGTTTTCCCAATTAGAAAATTTATTACATTGAGATTCATGTTTAATATATTGGCAAGTATTTCCACATGATTTTCAATGCAACATATTTCTATTAGGAAGCCTAACAAGATTCATAGCAAAACTCATTTAAGATATGTGGTTCGTAGTACTTTCGATGCAGGTTAGAAAGGTGCTTTATTCCCTTTTCTTTAGACACTAAAGATAAATGAATTTTAACCATCTCTGTGTCAAATCTGTTTTTGTACCCTTTTTTAACAAAAAAAATTGTAAAGAGAAACTGAATGTGGACCATGTGGCTAATTTTACATATTTATCGTATTGGTATTTTTAATTTTCAAACAAATACAAAGTTTTTCGATATGTTTGCAAAAGATTTGAAAATGTTTTTCAAAAGTTCTCATTTTCTGGAAATCATGTTCCGTAAATCATTTTATGGAATTCATTTTCCTTCAAACAATGGAGCCTAAGTATGGGACCTACAATTTTTAACCAATGATATGCATACTAATAAGAAAGAAAATGACTTTGGCAGCCAATATTAGTGGTTTTAATAACACAAGAAGGCAAATGAGGGTCTTGTTCCATCATTTCAACCCAACACATTCGGCTTACCGGTATGTATTCACAACTACTTAGAGTATATGGATATTGCAAAACATCAATAATCAAAACTTGTCACAATATTATAGTTACATATGTAGAGGGGTGTGTAACATGCCATAGAGAATTAACTTTATTGCCTTACACTCCCCTTGTTCCCCTCCAAAAAATATCTTTTCGCTTTTCAAAATTAATTTGATCATTTTGAGTCAATATTTAACATAGTTGAGAAAGATTAAATAATTAATTGTGAACTGTGATGATATGTGAGTGTGGTGGTGTCTGGGGGTAGGGGGGCAATAGATCAGTTGGAGTACCGATAGGCTAACTGTCAAGTGTCAACCGAGATTTGGCATCCAATAAAGTATATTGATTTCGTCACTCTAGCACAGTAGCACTACTCCCTTCTTATTATTGAACCTTTTTTTCCCTTCTAGAAAGTACTCTATGTTGAAGCATCTGTCGAATTAGATAAGTAGGTAGAGATGTTAAAAATGCCGGAAACCGTAGGGTCGACCCTATTAACCGGAAACATGAAAGGGTTAGGGTTGGGAAAATCCAACCCGTTTAATAAACGGGCTGACCCTATAGGGTCATGGGCTTCCTGACTTGTTTGTTTTAAATTCAAATGCGTAATATATATTATCATTTCATTTGGTAAACCAATGTCTATCCTTTGTTAGCTTTGTGATGATGTATGTGTATTTGATAAAAGTCAAATTCAAACATGGTCGTAAGTACAATTCTAAGACATATAAGTTTCCAAAATTGGTCAAAATGAGATTTTTGCATACATAATTAGATATGCTAAAAGGGTCGAGAACCGCATGGTTGACCCTGCTAATCGGGAATCAGAAAGGGTTAGGGTCGGGAAAATACAACGTGTTTAAATTCTGTGCTAAACGGGTTGACCTTAGTATTATATTTTACTATTTGATTAAAATATTTGATTGTATTTATTAACTTCTTACCAACATTTATTTTATGTTATTTTATTATTGTAGATGAAGAGGATAATGATGTTGAAGAAGATACTTTCTCAAAAGAAAACTCGATTTCATGTGTTTTAATTCGTATTGTTAATCGTTGTCACTTGTCCGTCAATATGTTTGTTACTTAATTTTGATTTTTTGATTTAAATAAGGCATCATGTGTTAATAGGGCTAACCATATTAAAATGTACCCTACAGGGCTAGGGTTGCGAATTGGCTGGCCCGTCCAAATGAACCGGTTAACACGCGGTCCTATAGGGTCTCAACCCTATAGGGTTAGGGCCAACCCAATTTAACATCTCTAGAAGTAGGTGTAGGTATCGACCATTTCTCTAGTCAAAGTTGTGAATTCAGGTTAACCCATGATTGTAAGGGGCTGCCGCCACGTAACTAGTTATGCTTTTATGTTGTCGATTGAAATTTGTGTTCCAAATTACATATTTAATTCCTTGGGTAGTTAGGATTGCTATCTTAATTGTAATTTCAAGTTATTAGAGAGTCATACATGTGTTTGGATTGGACTTGGAATTATCCCACATTGACTTCCAGGTGGGATCAGGAATTTCCAAGCTCCTATGTAAAGGCATTTTCTCTTTTGTGTTATAGGGGTGCCTTGTGTGCTAGTCAAGGATGACCTTTTCTATAGTCAACAATATTAGTGAGAGACCGTGTTAAAATAATTTTCTAAGTTAGGTTTCTTTTTATAGTCTAAGGGAAAAGGTCATCTTGTAAACTCCATGATATTCCGGTGAAGTGGTGGATGTAGCCCTGTTTAGTCCCTTGTTGGTGTTGGGGTGAACCACCTATATCTTGTGTTTCCATGGTTGCTTATTCTCTCTGTCATGTTTACCAAGTAAATACGACTTGCATAAAAATCAGCATAAAGGCTTCTGTGCTCTCATAATAGTTATGAAGTGCCCGAGTAGATGCATTTATCAGTCAATGAAGAAGTTAAAATTTACGAAGTTTGACAAAAGCATCTGTTTTAAGAGGCATAGTCATAAGGTCAGCTGAAACCATAATCAAAATGATACAAGGTCTTTTTTTTTTTAAAAAATGATACAAGATCACTTGCAATAAACTGGATGAATTCTTGGTAACCTTCCGCAGTTAGATGTTTATACTCTATTCTTTGTTGGGGGTAAAGGGAGTTCACTCTCTCCCAGGAGTGGTTGTCGTCGTGTTGTGGGGTTACTCGTCCAATTTTTTTTAATTGTTTTTTGGTAGTGATGTGAAATACTTCCTCCATTATATATACAGGAGTCATATGGAAAGGGGATAAACTGATAGATGGTGTACCTGAAACTCTTGATATGCTCCGATCAAAGGTGTATATTCTCCTTCCTTTCTCTCTTTTCTTGTTGGTTTTGAAATGATTGTATGTCCAACTAAATATGTTTCTCCTTTCCCTTCCTCATTAAATGAATTCTATCAACTCATAAGATAAGTATTTCTGGCAATGACATCTGATTTATGCTTTCCTTTATTTTTCCCTTTCTTCAGGGAAAGAGATTAGTTTTTGTAACCAACAACTCAACGAAGTCTAGGAAACAATACGGGAAAAAGTTTGAAACACTTGGTCTTAGTGTCAGTCAGGTAAGTTATGATTCTGTCATGTTGGCTTTTGCATACCCTGTTTTGCCGATATTTCTAACTGCAGGTGAAGGTCTCAGGAGGAAATTTTTGCGTCGTCATTTGCCGCTGCTGCATATTTAAAGTCAATCGATTTCCCAAAAGATAAAAAGGTATGCAGCATTGAAATTAGTATATCATGGATGAATGGTTAATAAAGCACAGAAGCTTATTCTGATTCTATGAAAAATAAGTGCAGAACTACAAATAATAAATCTAGACACCATAGAGAAAATGTTTATACTTTCAAGGCTTCCATTGCATGTATATAGTTTAATCAGATCTATTAACATATCTACACACAAACACTCACATGCTTGAAGGGTAACTTATTTTTGTAGATGGTCATTGTGCTTACAAACCACTAGAAGTAATAAGAACAAATTTAACTTTAGAACTCAACTCAACTCAGCCTTTTTCAATCACTTGGGGTTGGCTACATAAATCCTTTTCCGCCATTCGATTCGGTCTAAAGCAAGGTTATCACACACACCACGCTTATTCATATCTTTTTTCATTACGAATGTCCATGTTAATTTTGGTCATCCGCTTCCCATATTTCTGGTTTTGTTGATATTGATGCACTCGCACTTCCTAACGGGTGCACTAATTGGTCTATGTTGTATCAATCCAAACCATCTTAGACGGTTCTCTCTCACTTTATGTTGTATTGGGCAACTGTTACTGGCTCACGGATTTATTCATTACGGATTCTATCTTTCCTAGTTTTATCACATATCCATCTTAACATTTGCATTTCAGCTACACTCTTCTTGTTAGCATTTTTTTCTTAGTTGCCCAACATTCGGTTCCATAAAGTAGTGCGGGTTCGATAAAACTCTCCTTTCAACTTAATTGGTATACGTTCATCACATAACACTTCAGATGTAATTCTCCATTTCACCCAACTTGATATTATCCAATGACTAACATCATCTCTTACCTCCTTGTCTAGATTGAAAATTGATCCTAAATATCGAAATTGTTCTTTTAGTGGTTTTTTGACCATCTAACCTAACTTTGTCCCCATTATTACTCAATATACCGCTATAGTTGCATTCCATGTATTCCATTTTACTCCTCCTTACTTTAAAGCCTATGACTTCTAAAGTCTCCCCTTTTCTAGCTCATTGACCATTCTTCGTCTCATCAATTAGAACAATCCTATCAACAGGCAACGTGCACCATGGTTTATCATCTTGTATATTTTCGGTTAATCCATCCATCACCAAAGCAAAAAAGACAAGGACTTAAGGCGATCCTTGTTGTAATTTGACGGTAATCGGGAACTCATGGGTCTCTCTTGTCGCAGCTCCATCATACATATCCTTAATCACGTCAATATATCACTTTAATTGCCTTCTGCTCTAACACCTTCCAAATTAACTCTCTAGGAACTCTACCACGCTTTTTTCTAGGTCAATATTAACTGTGCGTAAATCCTACTTCCCCTCTCTATATTTTTCCATCAATCCTCTTAAGAAGTAGATAACTTCCGTAGTTGACCTTCGTGGCATAAAGCCAAATTGATTCTCCGATATTGTTGTTTCCTGTCTCAATCTATTTTCAACTACTCCCTCTCAAAGTTTCATTTGTGACTCATTAACTTAATACGCCTCGAATTTTGTACAACTCTCAATATCACCTTCATGTTTGTATATTGGTAATACCCTTTATTTACTCATCAGCTACTCATCAAGCATTTTCTTTGACACCATGGTTGTATTCAATAGTTTTAGTAATTGTTGTTTTTCAAGTAAAAGGGGGAAGTTCTAGCTTATTACAACTTTACCTGACTTTTCATAGAAGGTACCTTTAGTGCTAGTGTACTAATTATGAAGAAGTTCTAGGAGATGAGTTTATGATTCATATAAATGCCTTCAAATCGGCAATTGTGGGAATGCACTTGTCATGATTGTTACCGCATTGAAATGCAATTGACGAATGTTCATTTGCAATATGATAATCTATCACCTCAATTACTAAGGGGCCACACTTACCTATCAAAGAAAAAAATATTCTATTACCTCAATAATTCTTGAATATGCAATCATAGTTGTTTAAGCTTGGAATGTCTATACTCTTTTCATCCCTGTCGTTTTGCCTTTCCAATGCTTCCTTATCTTTCTGCAGAAATATAATACTCCTTCCGTTGAAAAAATAATCTCACTTTCTATTTTGGTTTGTCCTAAAAAAATAGTCCCATTTCAAACAGAGGATATAAATTTAGTGTGATTTAAAGGTGTTACAAACAAGTAAAGCTACAATTTTAAAAGGTTGACTTGTCAAATGAGATTATTTTTTTGGGACAGAGGGAGTAGGTTACTGCAGTTTGACTCTTGAACTTCTCATTGCTTATTATTTATTTATTTGATAAGTAAGAGTATTATTATAGAGCGCGTCAAACCAGGTGGCGTGTCCCTTGTACACTAGGAGTATACATTACAATAGTCCGTCTGGAGTTAAACTATTCACAAAGTCTGCACAAGAATTACAAGAAGAAGAAGAAAGCTCCCCAAACTCAGTGCACCAAAATACAAGGTCTTCAGCAATAGATTTTTCAATCACTCGATCTTTCCTCATTGTCAAATGCCCTTTGATACTTCTCTTTCCAAATTACCCAACACACTCCTAAAGGGCTGCCTCCCAAGCACTATTTCTCCTTCTTCGCTTGTAAAGGGACCAACTAAGAAACATCTCTTTGACTGAAGCCAGCATCACCCAAGCGTGGTTAAATAAATTGAAAACCAAGCTCCATAATCTGTCGTCACCGGGCAATGCAACAATACGTAATTGATAGCTGTTCTTATAAAAAAATAATTATTATTATGATAGCTGTTAAATATGGGTTCACCTTCAATATTGCATGCCTGTTTTTACTTTATCATGCGTCTGATCCCGTATTTCAAAAAGTTCTTTTATAAGATATCAAAACCCCTTAAGAATTAAGAAGCTTTCAACTGCATGAAGTACTTTGCAACTGATCGCTACTTGAAAGATTTGTTCGACAATTATCTTGAGTACATTGTTATTAGATGTAACGAATAATTGACTGACCTTTACAGTGGCCCCTTTTCCAGGTTTATGTAATTGGAGAGGAGGGCATCTTGAAGGAGCTTGAGCTAGCAGGGTTCCAATACATTGGGGGTCCGGTATGTATGAACTACAGCGCTAGTTCCACTACAGTGCCTATAATGTCAACTGAAATCTGCTTGCATTAGTTGATCATTAATGTAACAACTATGACAAATTAGTCGGGTTGCCAATGCACCCATGTTGCTTGACTTGGGTGCCAGGATTGGTTAATGTTGCGGATTCCGGTGTTTTCCTCGTTGAAATTCACACCCATACACATGTCGTGTGACTCGTGTCGACACGGGTACTTTGGGAAAAATAGAGTCAAGGTAACATAGCAATGTAGAAGATAGAGAGAGAGAGAGAGAGAGAGTCAATCACCAGTTTGCAATGAGAAATGAGAACATGCAGATTAATTTATAGAAGTACCCCGAACGATATAAATTACTGATTGACTCTCTGTTCTACTCACACCATGTTGTTGCCATAATGAAAGTTGCATCTCACTTTTGCAGGATGATGGTGGCAAAAGGATAGAGCTCAAGCCTGGGTTCTTAATGGAGCATGAGGAGGATGTAAAGTTTCAATACTTTTAGCTTCTAATAATTTCCTTGCTTTGCCTATCAATGATATAGTCTTTGTTACATTTTAATTTGATAGGCAAGTTTGAAAATTCTCAATGAAAATGAAGAAAGTTTAGACTTTCCATCTGGTGGAATACCTAGGCATCTGAATTTCCATGAAGAACCTATTTTTTGTACTCCTCTCACGACTATTCGTCCAGATGCAGTAAGTGAGGCAGAGTTGCTGTGCAATGGTTTGACGCAGGAGGAAGAATTTCTGAACTGTACCCCAATTTTGATGGTTAGGCCAGTAGTCGCGTGTGAGCCTGTTTGTGGGATGGAAGAAAGGGAGGTTCAGAATACTACTCAAGTCGAGGGTCAGTACAGGAGTTTTCGGCGCCTGCCAATAAGGATTCAGGTAAATCGGAAAGGCGAATGCAAGGAGAGGATTCAGAGAGTGTTACAAAGGAGGGCTCTCACAAGGATAAGGAGATTGTTTCAGTGAAGGAGGTTGATCTCTCAAAGAGGAATCAGGAGGGAGGTTGGGACGATAATTCAGAGGAACCAATTGAATGCACTCCTCTCGCTATGGTTCATCCAGATGATGATAGGGTCGATGACTTTCTTTATAGCTTCGAGATGGAGAAGCATATCTCGCTGTGGGTGAAACGTAGAGCCAAAAGTATGAGTAAATTCCTGGGGGTTTCCTGTGTAGGGTTTGAAGATAAGATCATGTCCTTACTGCTAGATATTGACAAGAATTGGAGATGTGCAGAGGTAGCAGTGGAAGAAGTTGAAAGAATCCAAGAGAGAAAGGCAAAAGGGAGCTGAAACAATTGTGTTGCAGTCTGAATTTTCGAACAGCTAGGGGAGCTAGTGGAGGAGGGTAGAAGAAGGAAAGTTGCAAATAGTTGTTAATGGAGTTACGAGTTATTTCTTGGAACGTGTGGGGTCTAAATGATTTAAATAAAAGACAAGTTATTAAAGCCTCGTTGAGAAGATGGAAACCTCATGTTGTTTGTTTACAAGAGACGAAAATGGGTTTAATAGATAGAAGGGTGATTAACGACATAGGGGGAGGAAGATGGGCTGATTGGGTTTTCTTGGAGGCGGAAGGATCTGCTGGAGGCATTCTCATCATGTGGGACAAGAGGGTAGTGGTGAAAATGGCAGTAGAGAAAGGGAATTTCTCAGTGTCCTGCTTGTTGAAAATCATAGAAAATGATAAGTTATGGGTTTTCTCGGTTGTTTACGGACCTTGTTCAGAAGCGGTGCGCAAATCTTTATGGCAAGAATTGAAGTTAGTCAGATTAAAATGGCAGGACCCTTGGTGTATAGGAGGGGATTTCAATGTTGTTCGATTTTCCCATGAACGATCGTGTTTACGAAACTTCTCTCAGGCTATGGGGATTTTAATAACTTCATAAATGAAGCGGAGCTGGTGGATCTGAATCTGCTAGGTGGAGACTTTACTTGATTCAAAAATGGGGGCAAAACCAATTTTCCAGAATAGATAGGTTTCTGATTTCTTCAGATTGGGTGGAGTTTTTCAGCGACTCTACTCAGACTTGTCTCCCTAGAGTAGTGTCAGATTATGTTCCGTTATTGCTTAGCTGTGGTGGGATTTCGAGGGGCAAAACTCCGTTCAGATTTGAGAATATGTGGCTGAAGTATCCAGGATTTTTGGAATGGGTGAGAGATAAGTGGAGTTCCTACATTCTGGAAGGGAATCCTTGTGTCAAAATGGCAAAGAAGCTGAAACTTCTCAAAGGTGATCTGAAAGTCTGGAACAGGGAGGTTTTTGGTAGAGTAGACGTGAATATTAAAAAAGCTATGGAGGAATTGAGTAGTTTAGATGAGAAAGCTGGGGGTGTGGGTTTAAACGTAGATGAGGAGTGTCATTCTAATCTGAGAAGAAAGCTAGAGCATCTTCTTCTTAATGAGGAAATCTGCTGGAAACAGAAATCCAGGGTTCAATGGCTTAAAGAAGGTGACAAAAACACAAAATTCTTTCATAGAATGGCGAATGCTCATAAAGCTGCGAACGAGATCAGGAGTATTACAGTTGATGGTGTCTTAGTGGAAGACAAGGAGGATATAAAAAATAGTATTGTGGGGTTTTATGAGAGGCTGTATTCAGATGATGGTGAGTGGCGCCCTAAAGTGGATGATCTGGGTTTTAAGTCTCTGGATGCTGGGGAGTCGGCTGATCTGGAACGAGAGTCCTCAGAAGAAGTTTCTGCAGCGCTGCAAAGTATGAGTGGTGACAAAGCCTCGGGCCAGATGGATTCTCTGTGGCTTTTTTTTTTCAATACTGCTGGGAGATGATAAATAGTGATGTGATGAAAGTCTTCCAGTTCTTTCATAATAATATGAGTTTTGAGAAGAGTTTTAATGCCATCTTCATAGCTTTAATTCTGAAGAAGATAGGCACATGTGAATTGAGAGAGTACAGACCTAGAAGTTTGGTTGGAGGTATTTACAAGCTTATATCAAAAGTGCTATCCAGAAGGCTGAAACAAGTGATTGGTCGGGTTGTCTCGGATTCTCAACATGCTTTCGTGGGTGATAGGCCGATTATTGATGCGTCTCTTATAGCAAATGAAGTTGTGGAGCACAGATTAAGGAGTGGGTTCCAGGTTTGTTATGTAAGGATATTGAAAAGGCGTACGACAATGTCAACTGGGAGTTCTTGATTTATTTGTTGGACAGATTGGGATTTGGGCTAAAATGGAGAAAATGAATTCTTTTTTGCATATCTACGATCCGTTTCTTAGTGCCTCTAGAGGTTTGAGACAGGGAGATCCCCTTTCCCCTTTCCTGTTCATTTTTAATGTAAGCCAGCATAGAGATTTGGAGGTTTCCGTGTCTCATCTTCTTTTTGCGGATGATACGCTGATCTTTTGCGATGCAGATTTTTCTTAGCTAGGTTACCTGCGCCTAGTTCTAGTTTTGTTGTGCTTCCAGATGGTCTCGGGCCTTCGGATCAATATTGCAAAGAGTGAGATTCTTCCAGTAGGAGGGGTTGATAATGTTGAGGATATGGCTCAGTTCTCGGGTGTAAGGTAGGCAAGTTTCCTTCCTCTTATATTGGGTTACCTATTGGAGCTTAGTTTAAAAATAAGGTGATGTGGAATCCCATCATAGAGAGATTGAGATTCGAACGTAGATTGGCCGGGTGGAAAAAACAACTCCTGTCAAAAGGGGGGCGCCTCACTCTTGTTAAGAGCACTTTATCCAGTTTACCCACCTACTTTATGTCCTTATTTGTGCTCCCTCAATCTACCCAAAAAGATTTTAGAGAGACTGGATTTCCTTTGGGAAGGCAATAGTGAGAGCCATAAATATCACTTTCATAAATAAATGGGAGAATGTCTGCCATAGTTTGAGAGAAGGAGGCCTAGGTGTTAAAGACTTGAACACTTTCTTTTTTTTGATAAGTAAAGAGTATATAAATATGAGCGTCAAAAAAGATGATGCGTCCTTAGTACACTAGAAGTATACAAAGCTTGAGAGCTTCTACCCACTAGAAATGTTATTTACAAACTCTACAAAAGACATTTTCGAAGCCAGTGGATAGTTCACAGCCTCTAAACACCAAGAGAATAGAGTGCGAAGCAAAGAATTCTTCAATAAGGCGTTGTTGAGCAAGTGGCTTTGGAGATTTTTGGTGGACAGAGATGGTTTGTGGAGGAAGGTGGTGGTGAGTAAATATGGAGAAGGGGATGGACACTGGGCACCAAATGAGGTTTCTCTTTCCTATGGAATTGGTGTTTGGAAAGGGATAAGGAGAGGGTGGGAATCTTTCAAGAGATTTGTTCGTTTTGAGATTGGGGATGGCTCGTCGGTTAAATTTTGGAAAGACAAATGGTGTGGTGACATAAAGTTGTGGAGATTATTTCCTGATTTGTTTAGCATAGCCAACGATAAGAACTGCTTTGTTACTGCAGTGCTGCATTTGGAGGATAACAAGGTGGTTTGGAGTCCTTCATTTCGTAGGAATTTCCATGACTGGGAGATAGAATTAGGTGTGCTCTTTCTCGATTTTCTCTATTCCTTGACTGCTGGCAGGCAATTGGAGGATAAGGTGTGGTGGCAGGGTCCTAAAGACAAGATTTTCTGTCTAATCTTATTTTGAGTCTTTGTCATCCAAAGATGGTTCTTTATTTCCTTGGATATCAGTTTGGAAATCTAGAGCTCTGAGTCGGGTAGCGGTGTTTGCTTGGGAGGCTTTCCATGAAGCCATTCTAACCGGTGATAATTTGAGAAGAAGGCAAAATACTTATGTGAATTGGTGCTATATGTGTAAAGGTGATGAGGAAAATGTTAACCATTTGCTCATCCACTGTTCTGTAGCTAAGGATCTTTGGAACCTTATCCTCGGGCTCTTCAATATTTCGTGGGTTATGCCTAGATCAACGAAGGAGCTGTTTCTAAGCTGGGCTTTTTACAAACGGAGGATAGGGAATTTATCTTGGCAAACTGCTCTTTTGTGTGTGTGCTGGACCATTTGGCTTGAAAGGAATAGAAGGGTGTTTCATAACAAGGAAAGGCCCCTGTCGCAGTTGAAGGACACAGTGTTGCAAACCCTCCAGTCTTGGTGTTCAGTTGATGCTAATACTTCCATTTCTCACCCTTATTCCTTTGTAGATTTTGTTAATAGTCTCTCCTTAGTTTAGTTTACTGTGTATACTCCTAGTGTACAAGGACGTGTCACCTTTTTGTTGCTTCTTATATATAATACTCTTACTTATAAAAAAAAAGAATTTCCATGAAACTCAAACATGTATTCGCACCTCAACTTTCAAGAATTTGCTCTTCTAGCCAAAAAGGAACCTCTCGAAAAATATTGTTTTTTTTGGCTGCCCAATTCAGCTGAAATCAACTCAACCGATTTCCTAAATACTTGATGGGACATGAACTATTTTCCACCATTCTGTTTCCTTGCAGGGCAAGATTTTGTCAAATCATATTCAGTGTATCTGTCTTCATTTTAGATGTCCCTGCTAATTTGGGCTTCCCTTACCTCTTGCATTACCCTTCATATTGATTCTATCACTCTTGCTAACTTATGCAGTTATTTAGTCTGCGTTGTTTGTACCCAAACTGTCTCAAACATTTTCTCTCATTTTAACTAAGCAACTTTTGCTGTCTCACAAATATCTTAATTTCAAATTTCATCTTTTTCTTAACCACACATCCGTTGTAGCTTCGGATATACTGATTTTGATAAAATGCTGTTTATTATTTTCCCTACTAATGGGGAGGGGAACAAGGTGGGGATTAGAACCAGCTTGTAGAGTTAGAGGGCAAAGTGGGAAAACCTACCCTTGCTAGGGATCAGTAAAAGCACACACAAAGCACACAAGCTTTAAGTCTCTAAAATTGAACTCCGCTTATAACGAACAATTACAATATATAATTATAGTCTACTATTGCTTCTCCTAACACTACTAGGACAATTCTAGATAAAAGTTCCTAATAAACTTAAAGACTAAAACATTCTTCACTGATGACTGATAGTTAAATAGCATAAATAATACTAATCTAAACTACCTAGTACAGTTGCCCTTGGGCACAAAGAACTTGTTGTGTTGCACACCACCCATGGACTTGGGCTTGGGCTTCAAAATCCTGTCATATTTATCCATATAGCTAATCTGTGCTTCACCAACATTCAGCACCTTAAAGTGAAATGTGTCCAATGGTTGCCCTAAAGAATTTCCTTTCAAATTTGATGGATATACGCCAATCACATAAAATTCCATTTGCTCTTTTCCACTTCATTTACCCTACTCTTTTATTCTATGACTAACATCAGTTTCACTCTATCTTATTCATTCATCCTGATCGTTGATAAATTGTTTTAAATTTGTTAGTTAATTGTAGGAGGGATTTTATAGATTCAAGTATCCACATGCCTGATAAATCCTACTTCTTGATAAATGAGAATTCTTACTCCCAAGAGCTGTAACTTTCCAGAAATTTTACTCTCAATAGTTGAAAGCCAGATAAACAAACAGGCACTGCAGTAAAC
This sequence comes from Codonopsis lanceolata, assembly GCA_013146195.2. Lineage (NCBI taxonomy): Eukaryota > Viridiplantae > Streptophyta > Magnoliopsida > Asterales > Campanulaceae > Codonopsis > Codonopsis lanceolata. The sequence continues at coordinate 44,893,015 of CM028383.1, read as the reverse complement.
AAGTTTAATGTGTCCTCAATAGTCTGATTTTCCTTCGGTTTTGTGCTTTTCCTCTTGTATTTCTTGGAGAACTCCACGTCCACTCTGTATATTCTTCCCTGCAATCTTGATCATTGAAATATCTTCATTTACTGAAAAATTGGAGTACTCGTCACTAGTCTGCAACTGTAAAGTTCATAACCTTAACTTGTGTGCTGTAGTTTCAATTGCGCCATACTAAAGAAATTTCTGTACTGCATTCAGGTTGGGGCTGTTGTCGTCGGATTTGACCGTTTTTTTAACTACTACAAGATTCAGTAAGTTCTACAGATCTTCAACTGATTTTTTCTTTCATAATAAGTTTCCCGTGCTCCATATTTTTCACTATAAAGCTCCACCCCCACACACACATGAAATTCTCGTTTTTTTGGGTCTGTAACTGGTCATTGGTTCATAAGATCCCAATTGAACTTTTAATGTTGAAACTCAGAAAGTCAGAGTCCTATCAAGGTGTTAATGTTTTAGCTATATATATAATCCAAATTGGCATGAATCAGTCTCTGTTTTATTTACTTCTTTATGGTGTTTCCACTTTGCCTTCAAGAAGAGACTTATTTACCTTGCTCAATATTGTACTGTATTCTTGGTTTGATGTATGTAATTCGTGATTCTTTGAATATCCTGATAAGGTATGGGACACTATGCATCCGTGAAAATCCAGGTTGTCTTTTCATTGCCACAAATCGTGATGCCGTCACTCATCTAACAGATGCACAGGAATGGGCAGGTTTATTTCTGCTCTGATAGTTTTCTTGCAAATTTGACCATTTAGTTCATCTTCTTGATAATTTAATACAACCTTTTGAAGTTATGGAAGAAATAAGCTGGTTGGCTTATAAATATTTTACCTATCAAAAAAAAAAACTAGTTGGCACATGCTTATCATTTACCAAAAACATGCACTTTCTGGAGAATGCCCAGTGTAGTGTAGTCTGGTTCACTGATAGGCATCATTGTATGATAGTAAGCTTACTAGGGCCATCGTTTTGTAGATCACTTTTAGATGAGATATGATTGATAATCAAGAAGAAAGATTTGTAAACAACCTTTCTGGAAGCTTTCCAGTATAACTTCACATGTAATTATGGCATCACCGAGTACAGGCTTAACTAATAATGGCATCACCTCTATATCAAATATTTCAACCATAGTCATCACTATGCCCATTCTGTCTATTCATTGAAAATTGTGGTGTTCTTATAATGTATATAAACATATATGTCGACATATCTATTTTCTTAGTGTCTGAAATATATGGAGAACAGAATGAACATAATTTAAGACGGACTAAAAATCGAACTTGTTTATAATACGCGAGTATGAACTACCCATAACTGTGTTAATGCGCTATATACTATATGGGGTATTCTTTGAAATTAGTAGATTTAACGGTACTTTCTGATGCATTTTATATTCTGGTTATTTTTCATTTTCTGAAATGAGTCATTTTAACAAGTCCCGCATAGAATAACCAACTTAGGGTTTAGTTTGATAGATCCATGTCACATTCTAGCCAAACCACAAAATACTAAAATTGGAGTTTGTTTCTGGTTTTCTCTAAGATATTTTTCCATAAGGCTGTATGTAGCAGAAACTTATATCAGCTGTATTGTGCTACATGGAAATCTCATGAGGTTGAAGGTTCGAAGAAATTGGGGCCTAATTTCTATATTAAGTAAAACATAAAATTTTGTAACATAATGTACTAGTTCTAGACCTGCTGATAAAATTATGTTCTTGATGATTAATTTGAAGAATTTTTTTGTGATACCCTTTTTTTCTATCTAAAGAAGAGAACTATTTCTATAGTATCTTATCGTGACAGTTAATATGTTCTTGATTTAGGTGGTGGTTCTATGGTTGGTGCCCTTGTTGGATCTACTCAACGTGAACCACTGGTTGTTGGAAAGCCATCAACATTTATGATGGACTACTTGGCAAATGAGTATGATGTCTATTTCTTTTGTTTTGTCCTCTACATTATGTTTATATTTGATTTTCACCTGGGTGCAGATCTTATTGATCCCTCCTCCCTGCACCCCCCCCCCCCAAAAAAAAGATAAATAAATACAAATAAAAAAATACGCGCACACACATCCCTAAGGAAAAAAGAAACAACTAATGATGATAATAATTGAATTAATAATAAAAGCTTCTTTAGTAGAAGAAAAGATAAAATCTTTATCACTAGGCGAGATAAAGGATAGGTTTTAGATTTTTGTCTCCAAGTTGTAACTTCTCTATAAGCAATTACCCAAAGTCTTTTTAGGCAGCTTGTTTATCCCTGGCTCATACCTGAGTATATGAATCACTATCGGAGGTATTGTCCTTTATGTGCACGTAGTTCAAAACTACAACATCATAACATATTCTTTTACTCGTCATGGTGATTCCTACTGAAAATGGGGTCTCTGACCTGGGTTCCATCCTTCTTGCTAATATGACCGATCTTTTTCCATGTTATGCTTAAGTGACTGATGTGTTGCACGGATACGGATTCGTGGATTCAAGATCCGATAGCGTGTTGCAAGGATACGGATTCGTGGATTCAAGATACGGGAATGAGATACGCGGGGGGTAAATAGGGTAATGTGTAAAGTAAAAACTAGCGTCCAAATAAGCCACATAGGTTATGTAAATTGACTTTGTTGTTGATGGGGTATTTTTGTGGTCACTACCACATTGTAGCAAATTGTTTACAAAGCCTAATATTCTTCAAGAGGTTTCCTCACGGTAGACAGAAAGAAGTCACAGGGGTTTGATCATCTAAAGAGAAGGACTTGGTGAAGTTTATGTTTTGTCATAGGGTGGTTTTTATTATTGGTGAAGTTTATTCTCAGTTTTCAAATTATTCTCAGTCATTCACATAAAATTTGTCCGTCATTTCATAATTGACTGTGTCTATGATATTTTTTATCACCTAAAACTGATAAATTCTGAGTTGACATTGTTGCTCACTACAAGAATTTGCCATTCACTACTTCAGGGTGTTTGCAAGGTGTTATCCATTTCTGACGGAACAATAAGATAAAAACATTCAGTGAAAAATGAATTTTGACAATATCGATGATATTATTAGCTGACTATTTTCTCAATTGACAATTATACTCAGAAATTGAGTATCTTCATTAGCTGATTTAAGATACTTGTGTTGTTGAAGCATTATATATAATTGGTATTAGTCCGGTTTTGGCAATGTTGCGCACTTTTAGCTTGGTGTACTGACCAGCTTTAGAGGTTGCTTTGATTGTTGGGTCAGCTTTTTACTTTGGGTGCCTGGGTTAGAGAGGATAGATAGTTTGGGCAGTAGACTGTATTAGACTAATAGCTGAGTAGTTCCACTCTAGAGGATGGGGCATGAGTTTTTGGCACTAGAGAATTCTTGGTTCCACTGCTCATGATGGGAACTGGAGAAGCTTTAGGCGATACAGTTCTCTGAGTTCCTCTTCTCTGGATAGGAACTGCAGAATCTGAACTTTCCAAAATTCCAGTCCTCTGGGTTGGAGCATCTTTGGGGATTGCAGTTTTCTTAGTCTTCGTCTTTGGGATAGGAACTGCAGGATCATTCTATAATTACAGTTTCCTGGACTATTCTGAGTAGGAACCACAGGATCCTTATGCAGTTTTGTCCCTCCGACAACACTTATCGAAGCGGGATCGTTGAAATCCCGAATTCTAAATAAAGCTAATCGACGATCCACCCCTAGGATGTGTAAATATTCAAACTAGGTCACGTATCCGGTCGTATCCAGACTTTGCAAAATTGACGTCTCAGTCCCGGGAGTCGATAGGTTTGGTTAAGTGAATTAGTTAATTCGATTTATCCAGAGCGACTATCCGGTCACGTATCCGGTCAGCTTTGCAAAATTGACAATTCGCCCCCTGGACGTATCCAGAGCGTATCCGATACGCGGTGCGCTGCCTTGGAAGAGTATCCGTGCATTAATTGGGACTCTTTTGGTGGTAGTTAGAGATCGGAGTGTTGTCTTGAATCATTCAGACCTCATTCTGTTTGCACTCCAACCATTTCTTTCCTGCTTATGTACTATCTGATATATGATCTTCAGGTGGTCCAGATGACCAGTACAAAGACTTTTTTGCCATGACAAAGCATTGACATTGTCTTACCAGCTTGTCCTTGACAAAGAGGATAGTGTAAGAATTATGTAAGATGCAACAGGATTTGGATAACCATCAAATAGTATATTCTGGGTTGTATAGCACACAACTCTAGAAAATTGTGCTCGGTTTCATGTAGAAATGATCTCTTGTGTAGAGTCCAGTACCACTGAAATTATCCTACTACATATTATCAACCACTTCCTTAACTGCCTAATCCTATTAACTCTTTCACATCCCCACTTCAATGGCCATCGAGTCCTTAATGACCCAAATTAATAGAGAAATTACTTGGGAAATTTAGCTAAAACCATTATAATAACAATCCTTAATCTTACTATGTTACGGGAACATTATATGACCATTTTTATGTAGGACAAGATATAAGAAAACTGGTTTATGTTTAGGAGTTGGGTTTACCTACGTACTACTTGTCAGTTTTTAATCTTTTTTTTTTTTTTGATAAGTAAGGATATATATTAATAATTTGGAGATTTAAGCCTTAAATTGATGTATCAGTGTTTATAAGGCTACTACAAAACTTGTCAGGAGGCGCAAAAGGAGGCCATGTACACAGGTCGTATACAAATCCGAACTACACAAAGACTGATACTATTTACAAAGTCCACAAAAGAAAGATTTATGAAATCTGCCTCACTAGCCTCATAACACCAGTGAAAGAGATAGAGCAACAGCTGGTCCTTTAATTGGTCCATCGTCCTTTCTACACTATCAAATGCCCTACTATTTCTCTCGCACCAAACAGTCCACCATATACCAAGAGGGACTGCCTCCCAAACGGAATTTCTGCTCCGGCGTTTAGATAAAGGCCAACACAAAAGAAGCTCCTTCACGGATCTAGGCATCACCCACTGAATATTGAACAACCTGAACACCATATTCCAGAGATCCGTCGCAACTTTACAGTGTAGAAGAAGATGATTCGTGCTCTCGCTACTGTCTCTACACATGTAGCACCAATTGCCATAGATCTTGCCCTTCCGCCTAAGGTTATCTCTGGTAAGAATGGCCTCAAGACACGCCTCCCACACAAAAAACTCCACTCGGGCAGGAGACTTCCAAATAGACTTCCATGGGAAGAGAGGAACCCTATTCCCCGCGATCAGCGAATAATAAGACTTGACAGAAAAAACTTTTATCTTTTGAAGAACCCCACACCGCCCTGTCATCTGTGCTGTTATCTACTTGGAGGGAATATAAACGAGCTAAAAATAACATACTAGATTCCAACTCCCAGTATTGAAAATTCCTTCGAAACACAGGATTCCAAACCACGTTACCATTATTCACCTGAAGCACTGAACTTACCATAATATCTTTATCTACAGCCAAATTAAATAAATCCGGGAAAAGCCTCCAAAGCTCCACCTCCCCACACCAAACATCTTTTCAAAATCCGATTTTCGAACCATTGCCTAGATCGAACGAAATATTTCTATCAAACATCCCCCTCCCTTTACAAATCCCTTTCCAAACTCCGGAACCAAAAGAACTATTTATTATATTCGGGAACCACGCATGCTCCCCCTCCCCATATTTGCCAGCCACAACTCTCCTCCACAATGTATTAGGCTCCACCAAATATCGCCACAGCCACTTCCCAAGAAGAGCTGCATTAAACAAGCTTAAATTTTTCGGTCCTAAGCCTCCTTCCTTAATACTGGTACACACTGACGCCCACTTAACCAGAAGATATTTACGCTCTTCCCCTGGCCCTTCCCAAAGGAAATCCCTCTCCAACTTTTCTATCCTCTTGTGAATCGAGCCGGGCATCACAAACACTTATGAAAAGTAAGTTGGAATACCTGACAGAGAGTTCTTCACCAAGGTTAACCTTCCAGCTTTAGACAACAATTGTTTCTTCCACCCCGCCAAGCACCGATCGACTCTCTCTACCACAGGATTCCACATAGCCTTATCCTTAAAAGAAGCTCCAATCGGCAAACCTAGATAGGACAAAGGGAGCTTCGCAGATGTGCACCGAAAACCGAAGCCAAATGCTCAACATATGCCACTGTCCCCACTGGGAGAATAACGCTCTTTGCAACATTGACTTAAACCCGACACCATCTGGAAGAAAGAAAGGATCAAGCGAAGATACCCCAACTGTTCAATCTCAGCGTCACAAAAGATAAGCGTGTCATCCGCTAAAAGAAGGTGAGAAACCAATACTTCCGTTCCCCTGAGTGACCCACACTTGAAACCACTAATGAAACCCCCGCCACTGCTCTATCTAAAAGTCTACTCAGCACTTCCATAACCAAAATAAATAGAAAGGGAGAAAGAGGATCTCCCTGACGCAGCCCCTGGAACTCAGAGAAAAACCCGCAGGTTCCCCATTAATCAGCTCTGAAAATCGAATCATAGAAATACAAAACCGAATCCACTCAATCCACTTATCGCTGAACCCCATCCTTTCTAATAAATACAGCAGAAAATCCCAATTTACGTTATCATATGCCTTCTCTATATCAAGTTTGCACAAAAGGCCCGGAACACCACTCCTCATTCTAGCATCTACGACTTCATTAGCTATAATGGAAGCGTCAATAATCTGTTTACCCCCTACAAGCGCGTTTTGAGAGTCTGAAATCAACTTCCCCAAAATCTGCCTTAATCTCAAAGAAAGAACCTTGGCTAACAATTTATAGAAACTGCCAACCAAACTGATCGGTCAGTAGTCCCCCACATTAGTCGCTCCCACTTTCTTCGGAATCAAGGTAATGAATGTAGCATTAAAACTTTTCTCAAAACATTTATTGACATGAAAATATTTAAAAACCTCTATAACATCAACTTTCACCACCTCCCAGCACTGTTGAAAGAAAGCCATTGCAAAACCGTCTGGACCTGGAGCTTTATCCCCGCTCATGCTTCGCAACGTAGCCACCACTTCCTCTTCCGAGAAAGGCGCCTCCAACATACTTCTGTCAGCATCTCCCAAAACATTAAACATGACTCCGTCCAATTTCGGTCTCCAAATCCCCTCATCTGCATGAAGATGCATAAAAATCTGCTATACCCTCCTTAATGTCCTGCTGATCCTCCAACAGAATACCATCAATCGAAATATTTCTGATCTGATTCACTCTCTTATGCATGCTCGCCATCTTGTCAAATTTTTTGGTGTTTCTATCCCCTTCTTTAAGCCATTGAACTCTAGATTTCTGCCTCCAGGAAATCTCTTCCTTAATCAGCAAAGACTCTCCCTCACTTCTCAAAACACTTCGCCTCGCCTCTTCCATCTCAGTTAAGCCACCCCCCAAACCTGCCTTCTCATCCAAAATTCTCACCTCTTCCATCACTTGCTTAATCTTAGTATCTATCCTCCCGAACACCTCTTTATTCCAAGTTTTTAGGTCTTCCTTGAGCAGCTTTAACTTTTGAGCAAGAATAAAATCAGAATTCCCACTGATCATATAAGAACACCACTTAGAACGCACCCAATCCAAAAAACCCGGCTCACGCAGCCACATGTTCTCAAATCTGAACGGAGCTTTACCTTTCTTCAAACCACCACTCTCCAATAGTAAAGGTGACTGATCTGACACGACTCTAGGGAGACAATACTGGGAAGAACACCTACAACCAAGTCCCAATCGGCGGAAAGGAGAAACCTATCAATTCTGGAAAATTGCTGCCTATCTCCATGTCTGAACCAAGTGAAATTACCTCCCGATACTAAACCCAAATCGTTAATGAACTCATAAAAATCAGTCATTGCTCGCGTAACCCCACTTGAACCTGACCGCTCGCGAGGATGCCTAACCACATTAAAATCTCCTCCAATGCACCAAGGAGCGTCCCATCTGTCTCTAATAGTCCTCAATTCATCCCACAACAACTGCCTCAGATTATCAGCACAAGGACCATAAATCCCCGAAAAGATCCATCTATGATCCGTCTCCACCGATTGCAGTAAACACGAAACCGAATATGTGCCCTTTACCACATCAAGCTTAGAGACTACCCTCCTATCCCACATAACCAAAATTCCTCCAGCAGCTCCATTAGCCCCAACAAAAGTCCAATCAAACCATCTTCCACCCCCTACGCTATTCACCACTCTTCTGTCAATAGAGACCATTTCCGTTTCTTGAAGGCAGGATAAATGAGGCTTCCACCTCCTAAGAACTGCCTTAATACTCTGTCGCTTCCGCAAACAATTAATCCCCCACACATTCCACGAAATAATTCGAAGGTCCATGAGAAAACATTAATTAATGAGATCGTTTCCTTCTGCCGTCCCCTGCTACCCTCCCTGACTTATACAATTTCAGACTGGAACACAACTGCTTCAATTCCCGCTTACCCCTGACTTTCGATTTGGCACTTAGAGCAGCTCTCTTACCTTTGGAAGATCTCCACTGTTTTTCGATATCCAAAAGAAGTACCATAATTTTATCTTCAAACCCTGCACAAGATACACCCAGATATCTGCCGAGACCCTTAGCCCTTCTTCTCGCCCAAAGGGAAAGATCCTCGTAATTCATGCACTCGGAACATTCCTTCTCTGCACCAAGGCCTTCGGGAAGAATAACCGAAATAGGAGTGCACTTTAAAGGCTCCTCTGAGATTGACTCCTGACCTGAACCCTGCGAACACAAATCAAAGTTGTTTCCCTTCCGAGACTACTGCCCTACAGCCGAATCCCCCTTATAATGTCCCCCAAGCCTAGGCACAACCCTTTTGGAACACTCTGCACTTATCCCATCTTCCGACATCTCTGTCGACTCCTTTGTAGCAGAGGTTGGCGATGATTCGTCACCACAACAAGTGTCAACCCTCCCCCTCGAGCTACCTGGGCTGTCCGGAAAAGAACCCTCTGACGTCTCTTGGGACACGTCGAACATCTTGTTATCTTCTTGGCCTCCTCCTTTCTTCTTGGAATCATTCAAAGTCAACTTGTGCTTCGAACCCCTCCACAGACTCAGAAGAAAAGGGCCCTCTATTTACCCCCACCGAATCCACTTCAATGACCGGCCCACTATCACCTCCAACCTTCTGGCCCAAAGTCTCAGTATTAAACATCTGGATTAACGCTCCAGCAAAATCTTCATCTTCTAGAGGCCCACAAGATGGCCCATTAGTTTCCCCACTACTATTAGGCTGTTTTTGCTTTGGTTTAGCTCTCCAAAAAACGGCGTCGTCTCCCCCTTTGCGTTTGAATTTTAAATTCGATTGAACCCACGTGCCCTTGACAGAACGGCCTTCTTTACGTACAGCAGAGGTCTTCCCTTCAGGACCCTCCCGAACCCCCACCTTCCTTGATTGCGCGTGAAAACTACCTCCCTTCCTTTCTTCAGTCTTTGACTTCACAAATCGCTCTCCACCACTTCTGCCTGTGTTAATTTTGCCCCAAGGTAAGCAAAAAGTTGAAATCTCTGGCCACAATGGTATCACATACTTCTTTCCCCCAACTCCAACGTTCAATGAGCCCAATGGTAAATTAGTGGTGAAACAATCAAGAATTCTAGCCCAACGCAAATCCTTCCTTTCCGCCGTGACTTTGTCAACGCAGAGGAAACCTCCACAAGCATCTCCAATATACCGAAAAACTTGACTTCCCCAAAGCTATAACGACAAACCTAAGACCCTAACCCACACCTCCTTAGGTTTTTGATCTTCTTGGTAACAACCAGCCAACGGATTCCAGAAATCCAACAACAGAGTCTTTTTATCAACAACCCATCTTTTCTGCTTCATAATCCTGCTAGCTTCCTCCTTTGATGGGAATTCGAAAAGGAAATGATTGTCATACATAGCCACTACTCTAACACCACCTGCTGTCTTCCATCTAGCATCAACCCAACGTTGTAGCTCAGCTACCTCAAGAGACAGACGATCCAGCTCACCTACTCTACCCACCAGACATCTATCCAAAAATGCCAAAACACCCTTGCAAGAGCTTTCTACCACCTGAACGTCTACCTCATCTACACCCTTCAAAACTCTTCGACACGAAATTAAATCCGGCCACGGTGTAATTTCTGCTGCCTCCTTGTATGACTTTGATCTGACCTGTTTCTTAAGTGGTTGAACTACAACAAATCGATGAAGCTTATCTGCCACCCAATCCCAACCTGTGTCTTCTACATGTTCCGGAATACAAATCATACCCGACCTTCCAAGACCTTTCACCAATACATTGATGAAACGCCCAGCAGCGTTCGACTCCTTTGCGACTATAAATTCTTTTCGCTTATCTTCGACTCCTTTTAATCTTCACCCAACAGCGTTCGACTCCTTTTAATCTTCCGTATCTGTGGCAGAGAGGCTTGAAGAAATCGAGAGGGGCTTTCTGTGGGAAGGGAATGAGGAAGTTGGGAAGTATCACTTGATTAATTGGAAACTGTGTGCTCTAATGTAAAGTGTGGTGGGTTAGGGATCAAAAAGTTGAGGGATTTCAATAATGCTTTGTTGTGTACGGTTGTGGAGATACTTGGTGGATAAGGAGGCTATGTGGAGAAAAGTGATGGCTGGCAATTATGGGGTTGGTGATCATGTGTGATTTCTTAAGGAGGCTTAGCTGACTTACAGGGTTGGATTGTGGAAGGGTATCAGCAAGAGATGGTAGTTGTTTAATCGTTTTATTTCTTTTGACATAGGAGATGGAAATTCCATTTGCTTTTGGAAGGATAGGTGGAGTGGGGACATAGAACTTGGGAGAATCTTTCCTTCTCTTTTCAATATAGCTGTTAACAAGGAAGAATTTGTCATCTCAGTTCTGCGTTTTTATAATGGTGTTGCAATTTGGAGCCCAGTTTTTCGAAGGAATCTTCATGTTGGGAATCGGATGTGATGGGCAGTTTCTGAAAATTTTACATGATCAGAAAGTGACTGGGACTAGCGAAGATAAAGTTGTTTAGAAAGGGGCCAAGAATGGAGTGTTTTCGGTAAGTCTTTTAATGAGAAGCTCACGGGCAGTAATGATGTCTTTCCTTGGAGTTCGGTGTGGAAGACTAAGGTGTCATCTAGAGTGGCTTTTTTTATTTGGGAAGCTGCCAAGGGTGGGATCCTTACAGGGGAGAATTTGCGGGCTCGGAATAAGATATATGTGAACCGGTGTTATATGTGCAAGAGTGATGGGGAGTCTATAATCCATCTGCTTATCCAATGTCTAGTAGCCAAGGCTATTTGGGATTATGTCTTCGATCTCTTTCATATATTTTGTGGGTGATGCCTAGTTCGATTTTGGATCTTCTGCTCGGTTGGTCTTTGTACAAGAAGAGAAGGAGGAGTTCATGCTGGGATGCAGCCCCTTTGGCAGTATGTTGGACGGTGTGGATTGAAAGGAATTTTAAAGCTTTCGAAAACAAGGAGATTAGCGTGGACAAATTGAAGGAGAGAGCTCATTATCTTGATGTTCTGGGTCGCATCCGTCTCCAGATAACTCTTTTGCAGATTTTATGGATAGTTTATCTGGTTGTTAATTTTGTCAATTTTCGTATGAGTAATGCTATGTGTACCTAAAATTTTGCACCTAATGACATGGCATATGATGTGGCCGGTGGGTCCTTCTTTTTTACTTAACTACTATCCCAATTTGTAACCATCATTAGTTAATTTCCAAACCAACTTAAAAATAAAAACAAAAGAAGATAACGCAAACATTAAAAGTGAAAACCTAATGGATTCAATTTTCCCCAAAATCATCCAATCCGACGGCATCACATTCCGAGAATCACTTCCTCTCTCCCTCGCTCTCTCTCTTTGGCAATATGGCTCCTACATGTTCATAATAGACCAAAAATTGAAATTTCATTGGTGTATAATTTGCTTCATTCGTTTTAGCATTGCATTTGATGATTGATTCAGTTATCTTATATTAGATTTGATGAAGTCTCATGTGTATTATTTTTATTTGATGTTTTCTCATATATAATTGATAATTTTCATCCAATTTCTGTATATTATAATTTGTTAAGTGATTGAAGTTGATTAGGTGGATATTAGGTACTGTATCATGTTATTCTTGATTGGTTTGCTAGGTTTTGATTAAAGAAATTGTGGAGTGATTAAGTTGATTTGGACGGATTGGATGATTTTGGGGGAATCCATTAGGTTTTGACTCTTACTATTTGGGTTTTCTTCTTCTATTTTTTTTCTTTTTATTTTTAAGTTGGATTGGAATTTAACCAAGGTTGGTTGCAATTAGGTTAGTAATTAAGTAAAAAAGGACCCACCAACCACATCATATGTCATGTCATTACGTGCAAAAATTTAGGTACTTATTAGGTACACATAGCATTACTCTTTTCGTATACTTCCGGTGTACATAGGATGTGTCACCTGTTTTGACGCTTGCTAATGTATTTCTTCTTATTTATAAAAAAATAATTATAGGAAGTTTTTACTTGTTTTCTAGGCTTTGTAGGTATTAAGAAATGGAAAATGATAGAGATACAATGTTTTAGTACAAAATTTCTCATTCCAATGTACGTGTCAAGCATGCGATGGGGTTAAATGGTGACATCACATGTTAAGTAATTAACATGTAATATCTACCTAGATTGAGATGAAAATTTGAACAATTTTTTCCCCCTATTATTGCTCTAAAATAATAGACCTTATTGTACCCATGAATTATACTTATTACTCAATAAAATTTACACTCTTTTCCTGTCAACCCTAGCCATTTTTTGCCATTATCGTTTGATTTAGGGGAGCATTCCTGGAAATCCCTTCAGATTAATCGAATTATTTCGATGCTTCATTTTCATATCAATCCCTAATCCTACTATACCTCTCATACATCTTCCATGGCCCACCAAGCCCTTCGTGTCCCAGTAATTACTTGGGAATATTAGTTACTAACTTAGTATGGTTAAGTCTGTATCTTCCTATACATGATAGGCCTCATTGTTGGGATTTTTAGATTTAATTTGGTGGACGGGTGATTTCTTATGACCACAAGTTTTCGCTCCTCAACAATTCTCAATATCATCACTTTCTTCCTGCATGAGTATACATTGCGTACCTATACACCAATGTTGATATGTCCTTGGGGTGTGTTGTCACGATTGTTCACCATTACTCCTTTCCTTCTGCTGTTGAATATTCTTTCTAATTTATTCGTATCAAGATTTGTCATCTTGGAGTAGTGAATGAGCTTAAAGACCTTTTATGCCCTCCATTCCTAAAAAAAGTCTCATCTTTCCTTTTTCTTTCAAAAAGTGTCCACTTTCTAATATTTCCTTTTTGAGATATTACTTTCACCTTTTTTCCATTAATTTGACTTTCTACTTTAAGTGACATGTGGACTTCATCGGAAAACGCTCAACATCCTAATATATATAACGAGTCAATCAATTTTTCCTAATCTGTGTGTCAAGTCAAATAAGACTTTTTTGAGACGGAGGGAGTAAACCATTTGATTTAGCAGTTTGATGCTGTAATTCATGGCTCTGTAACCATATATGATGAACCATTACTTCAAGATGACCTATTCATTAATGTGAACAGTATAAAATCTTTAGGTATACAACTCAGTAACCACATTTACATAAAAGAAAGATGCATTATCATTTTGTGCTTGAGATGAACACAATAACTTGCAACTTGTCGAGGATTTTTCTCGTCAAAAGTAGTTTCAGCCTTTCAGGTTCTCGAATTTTAGTCCATAACCAAGATCTCTATGTTTGGTTCAACAACAGATTCGGCATTCTCAAGTCACAGATCTGTATGGTTGGTGACCGATTGGATACTGATATCCTTTTTGGACAAAATGGTGGATGCAAAACCCTTCTTGTTCTCTCAGGTGATCATTCTGCAACTGTTTTGGACCTAAACTTTAAGCTTTGTGTGATATCGGTTTCAATAGTTTCTCTTTTTTCTTTATTTTAGGTGTGACGAGTTTGTCAATGCTTCAAAATCCAAACAACTCCATACAACCAGATTTTTACACCAATAAGATCTCAGATTTTCTCTCCCTAAAGGCTGCTACAGTGTAAGTACGTGGCTTCCGGTTCATGTCAGGTTGAAATCTGTGATTCGTTATCTTGTATAGTATGACTGGAGAGGCTCGCCTCAAATACCCGAGCCGTTGGATCTATTTCCAATTGAACATTAGGGAAAACCAGCAAGTGATATCATTCATATGATTACTGTTTTGGAGCTACAATGTAGACTACAGATCAGATCCTTCCATATGAGAATTGTTGGAGCAATTTTCAATAAATAATGTTTCATGTTTGGAAGGTTATACCTTTCGTGAAGGCACTATGTTTTCCAGTTTTTTCACTAGTGAGCTTTGCAACATATATAAGCAGTATAACTTACCGTAAGCGAGGATAGGAACAGATGAACTCTTGTGTAGTAGTACTTTTTGGTCCTTAAGTATTTTTTTGGAGTAGTACTTTTTAAAATATTTTTCGTGGGTTCCTAAATTATTATTTTGTTTATTTTTTGAGTCAAACAACTTGTTTATGAAATGAAAATTATATATATATATATATATATATATATATATATATATATATATATATATATATATATATATATAATTTTTTTTTCTTTCTAAAACCATAAAATACATAATTCCTCTTATTGATGCACAATTGTTGCATCCAACGCAACAATTTTGTATTTGTGATGTATAATTTTAAATAAGAATATAAAAGTAAATTCAGATGTACAATATTTATTTTTAGATGTACAAAATGGATTACCCCTGTATAAAATTTCGACTCAGGTCGAGCGCCTAAAAAAATATAAAACACCTTCAAAACCCTTACTAATTAAGTGTTTATTTGGTGGAACATTTTGATCAAAATGCTGGCATAAAAATGAAGCGTTTTTTCTTTAAAAGTGTTTCAATGCAGTGTTTTAAAACGCAACGTTTTAAATACGTGCAGCGTTTTAAAACGTTTCAATTTGGAGCGTTTCAAAAATATGATGCGTTTACAACTATTTTGTTAATGAAAATAACGTTTTGAAATAGTTACCCAGACGTGTTTACAAGAAAAAAAATGTGTATTGAAAATGTTGTGTTTTCAAAATGCTTCACCAAACGAGGCCTAAGGGCTAATTAAAACACACCTGATAAAACATTATCATTTTTGTGAATAATATAAACATCACAGCTTCTGAAAAGTCGGGGAAACAAAAATCAACAAGCTATTACTTGTGAACTAAACACAATGGTTCCAAGCCAACCAACTAATGAAATATTGTTGAAACATGAATGTTTTTAGAATTACTTAAAATCATCAATAAGACTTTAGGTCTTAAAACAACAAATAACTTAATTAGAAATAATTACAGTTTCTCACCTACTGAATTTTGATCATTTCACTTTAATAGATTTATCTATGTAAAATTCAATAGGTTGAGTAAATAATGTCGTGCATTAGTTAACTTAGTTAAACTATCAGTTGGTTATTAATTAAAATTAAATTAATTAGATTTTAGCAAGTCTTCCTGTTGAATATCAGCTGGTAGGCCTATAACTTTGTTTTACAAACCTTAAGCAAGATAAACTTAACCAAGACTAAGTTAGGTAGTTCACATAAGTCAATATCCTACACTTGTCGTTTCCTAGTCATCAAAGCAAACTGCTGATTCCTTTATTCTATATCAGCTGTTGTTTTCTCCTTTGATTAAACATTTATTTAGCTGGCACTTTCTTAAAGTGAGAAACTATTCATTTGAAAACTTTTTGTCTCTCTTAAATGATCTTTTGAAAAACTTGTCCCCTAGCCACTATATTTATTATCCTATGCTAAGGAAATGTCCTCTAAATCCTCTACAATCTCTTTGTTTTAAATAATAGATTTCACTATCATTTCCTTATAAGAAAATCAAGCTTCAATCCAGCTTATCTCAAACGGCTATTTTCAGGATCTCCTTTGCTGCTTTAGAATGGCTATCATTCAAGGACACCTATAAGATATTGATACAAGGATTGAAGAAAAGACAGAGAACTGAAAAGAAACATTTTTCATATTCCCTTAAGCTATTCTCTCTTGAAATGCTCCAGTTCTCCAAAACAGAAGTTGAAGCAATCATTCATTTATCACAAGCTATTCTCTTTTTGATTTGCTTCAACTCGATCAGGACTGAACACTCAACACATTCTTCTAAATTATTCTTTCCTTAGACACTTACTAAATATGCTTATTCATATTATTATTTTTTTAGCTCTTATTTAGACAATTACTGTATTCTTCCTTACTTCTTCCAATCTTTAAAGAATACTTGATTGTTGCATGAGTTTGATCTTTGCTAGATCAAACTCCTCAAACACTGGTTTTTGATTGTACACGATCCGTTAGTGAACAATAGCTCCATTGATATATTTTTGTACACTTCAAAATCCAAGTTTGACCAACTTGGTAGTGGACGTAGCAGTTTTAACACTGTGAACCACTCCAAATGTTGTGTTTTACTTACCTGTTATTTTCACTGTTTATGCACTTAAGCAGCTGCTACTACTTAAGTGTTTAACAGTTATATTATCTACTTAATTTATTTTATGTTTTGTTCTTCAATTCAATCTCTATACTTATGTGATCAAAAGAAAACCAAACCAAATTGTTTTAAGTTGAGCAGTTGCTACCTGCTGATTTTACATCAGCTGCTGAAAATATACCTTTTCCGCTGCAATTATTAAAGGTTTTCAAAACAACCCTCAAAGTTTTTAAAAGTTATTCACCCCCTAACTTTATTTCGTTACCTACTGAACTTACAAATATAATATACAAGTAACAATCAAAACCTAAAATAGAGTCTATATAACTCTATACATCTCCATCCACACTACTATATAAAACAAGCCTTTTAGAAGCCATAACTCAAAACAACCTGCTAGGTCTCGCGTGTCTCGCCTATCACACGGGAATTCCTGATCTCGCTGTATCAAATTCCTGGATAACTGCACACTAAAGTAAACAAACACCGAGTGAGTGATAACTCAGTAAGTTACTACATACAACTACATGGCATGTTGTTATGCACATGTAAACATCTTATCAGTCAATCAAGTATAGATGTACATATACTTGCACACATCACGTTAATCATGTTGTAATTCATATTGAACCAACGTAATTAAACACGTAAACTTGGATATTCAACTACATGAGAGCATTCCGTCGTGTCCTCCTTTTCAATTATCATGGATGTATTGCTGCTGCAGTACACACGCTGAATCATGTTTGAACCCAATAGTATCCAGAATAAGTATCCATGTCTGAACCCAATAATATCTAGAAACAATGACCTTGACACTTAACCAGGAGTCTCATTACTCCGAGTTTTACCCAACAATCTAGTTTCCCAATGTCATGCGAATTGTTCTAACAAAGAAGCTACGTCATCACTACAACCACTAGTGAGGGAGAGACTCATGCAAAGACCCGTAGCGATCACAAGATTTAACTCTCGTAAAAATTACTGTCGCCTCATTGTCGACACAACCACAAATGCCAGCTGGATTTAATGTGATGCACAAGTATATGTTTACTTGTAATAAACACAATTGTTGAGTCCTAAGTATGGAAACTCAACACACATACCAAGCAAAAATGTTTGTTCGTAAATAAACATATTTCGTGCAAAATGACATGAGGAGTGACGACCAAACAACCCATGATACATCCAGCCATGACGTCTCTATCACACAATTTTTTATCGTTATGAAAATCTGAATAAATTATTTTCAAATTTAAGCTTAATGTATATACCTATGCAGGTGCCAAAAAAAGGCAACCAAGGAAAGTACATTCTTACCGTGACCTTAGAAGCTCTTCCTACCGCCCAAAAAGTCACTTGCAAATGTAGTAGGGTCAAATCGACTTGCTATTCATAAAAAAGATGCACAATGAAATAATTGATAATAAATCTATAAGAACTAACGTCGTTATGAAAAAGGAAAGACAAAAAAAGGCGGCATACCAATACATGAGTACTCAACCAATTGATGATGAAGCAAATAAACACTTTTAAAGAAAAAAACGCTATTTTTATAAACATAGTTGTAATCGTAACATATTTTGAAAACACTCCGAATTGGACTTTTAAAGAGAAAACGTTGCATTTTGCTAGCGTTTTGGCCAGAACGCTCCACCAAACAAGTAGTGATGTAGAACAAGTAGCCGAGACGTACTTAAGCAAGGCATTTGGGAAGAGTTTGAAGTTCAGGGGGTCCATGGCGCTTCGAAAGTTTGGTCCGCGCTTTATCGCTTAGTTTTCGCAATAGTAGAGAACACCTAACGGTCGGCAGAACTTTAACGGAGCATAACTTTCGCGTCCGGATGAAAGGCGCTCACTTAATTTATATATATATATATATATATATATATTAGTTTCTGTAGGATCAAACGACCTAGTTTAGTCTGGGTATAAATAAAAGAATAAAGCCCTAAATTTCCCAAATAAAATAACGCAAACAAACAAGCATTAAATTATCGATTTCGCACTTCGACTTGACGACATCAAGGCTTCGACTCTGCGTCAAGGTCTTCAGTTCACTCAAGGCTGGTCTTATATTGTTTTGCTTTTCTTATTTTGAACAAGGATCATTGCTTCAAGTTCTGGATGCTCGCAGTGACAACTTACGGTGGCCAAGGTGATTTCATCTCCCTTACGAGACCCATGTATGTAGGGGTGCTCTGATTTATTTGCTTCATCATCAATTGGTTGAGTACTCTCGCATTGGTATGCCGCCTTTTTTTCGTCTTTCCTTTTTCATAACGACGTTAGTTCTTATAGATTATTATCAATTATTTCATTGTGCATCTTTTTTATGAGTAGCAAGCCGATTTGACCTTGCTACATCCGATTTTTGGGCGGTAGGAAGAGCTGCTAAGGTCACGGCAGAATGTACTTTGGTTGCCTTTTTTTTGGCACTGCATAGGTATATACATTAAGCTTAAATTTGAAAATAATTAATTCGAATTTCATAACGATAAAAATTGTGTGATAGAGTCATGGTGGATGTATCATGGGTTGTTTGGTCGTCACTCCTCATGTCATTTGCACGGTATGCATGCGCTGGATTTCTTTGGGTACTTAATTTATCAATATGTTTTGTCCTTTCGTCTATTAAGCATTGGTTTTTGTCTTGATAATTCTATTTTCTCGATTATATTCGTGGACCAAATCACTGTTGAGCATATCGCCTTTGACGATTGCTATGAAATTGACTATCCTATTCATTAACAGCCAACTTCTTGTTTGGTGAACTCGACGTGAAATTACTGATAAAGGATATATTGTGGATGGCGAGCACCCAACCATAATAATCGATTACATTTTGCAGAATCCCCGCTACGAGCTCATGTTTCAAAATGTGTATTTGCATCATGTTGTTCGCGTAAGTTCTTTAATAATAACATTACTAAATACAATATTTGCTTTATCAATGCCCGACAAATTTGGGGCTAATTGCAGAATGTACAATCGTGGCACTTGATGGATAAAGACTAAACAACATCAGAAGTGTTCTACTCAAATAGATACATAGAAATATAGCAGGGGACAAACGATATAAGAATGTTGTTAGAGTTTGTCACGAGAATCATTGCTAGAATCAATGCTGATTGGTTGTAGCAATGATTCTCGTGACAGAACTCTAACAAAATTCTTATATCGTTTGTCCCCTGCTTTATTTCTATATATCTACTTGTGTAGAACACTTCTGATGTTGTTTAGTCTTTATCCATCAAGTGCCACGATTGTACATTATGCAATTAGCCCCAAATTTGTCGGGCATTGATAAAGCAAATATTGTATTTAGTAATGTTATTATTAAAGAACTTACACGAACAACATGATGCAAATACACATTCCAAACATGATGAGCTCAGAATTATGGCTGGGTGCGCCATCCTACAATATATCGATTATGGCTGGGTGCTCGCCATCCACAATATATCCTTTATCGTTCATCGCCGAGTTCGCCAAACAAGAAGTTGGCTGTTAGTGAATAGGATAGTCAATTTCATAGCAATCGTCAAAGGCGATATGCTCAACAGTGATTTGGTCCACAGCGAATAGAACTATATACAGAAAAATAGAATTATCAAGACAAAAAACAAATGCTTAATAGACGAAAGGACAAAACATATTGATAAATTAAGTACCCAAAGAAATCCAACGGCGTATCGGAAAATGCAAAATGACATGGGACGACCAACCCATGATACAACCAGCCATGACGTCTCTATCACACAATTTTTTATCGTTATGAAATTCTGAATTAATTATTTTCAAATTTAAGCTTAATGTATATACCTATGCAGGTGCCAAAAAAAAAAAGGCAACCAAGGAAAGTACATTCCTGCCATGACCTTAAAGCTCCTACCGCCCAAAAAGTCATGGATGTAGTAAGGTCAAATCGCTTGCTACTCATAAAAAAATATGCACAATGAAATAATTGACAATAAATCTATAAGAACTAACGTCGTTATGAAAAAGGAAAGACGAAAAAAAGGCGGCATAACAATGCGGGAGTACTCAACCAATTGATGATGAAGCAAATAAACCAGAGCACCCCTACGTACATGGGTCCCGTAAGGGAGATGAAATCACCTTGGCCACCGTAAGTTGTCACTGCGAGCATCCAGAACTTGAAGCAATGATCCTTTTTCAAAATAAGAAAAACAAAATAATAAAAGACCAGCCTTGAGTGAACTTCAAAGTCCGCAACGTTGCGTTGTCGAAGTCGATCGATGTCCGAAAGGTCGAAGTTATGCGTGAAATCGATAATTTAATGCTCGTTTGTTTGTGTTATTTTATTTGGGAAATTTAGGCTTTATTCTTTTATTTATACCCAGACTAAACTAGGTCGTTTGATCCTACAGAAACTAAAAAATATATATATAAAAATTATGCCCGACAAATTTGGGGCTAATTGCAGAATGTACAATCGTGGCACTTGATGGATAATGACTAAACAACATCAGAAGTATTTTACACAAGTAGATATATAGAAATAAAGCAGGGGACAAACGATATAAGAATTTTGTTAGTGTTATGTCACGAGAATCATTGCTACAAAAATCTTATATCATTTGTCCCCTGCTTTATTTCTATATATCTACTTGTGTAGAACACTTCTGATGTTGTTTAGTCTTTATCCATCAAGTGCCACGATTGTATTCCCGCAATTAGCCCCAAATTTGTCGGCAATTGAGCCCCAAATAAAGCAAATATTGTATTTAGTAATGCTATTATTAAAGAACTTACACGAACAACATGATGCAAATACACATTCTGAAACATGAGCTCGTAGCGAGGATTCTGCAAAATGTAATCGATTATTATGGCTGGGTGCTCGCCATCCACAATATATCCTTTATCAGTAATTTCACGTCGAGTTCGCCAAAAAAGAAGTTGGCTGTTAATGAATAGGATAGTCAATTTCATAGCAATCGTCTGAGGCGATATGGTCAACAGTGATTTGGTCCACAACGAATATAACTGTATACAGAAAAATAGAATTATCAAGACAAAAAACCAATGCTTAATAGACGAAAGGACAAAACATATTGATAAATTAAGTACCCAAAGAAATCCAGCGTGCGAATACCGTGCAAAATGACATGAGGAGTGACGACCAAACAACCCATGATACATCCAGCCATGACGTCTCTATCACACAATTTTTTATCGTTATGAAATTCTGAATTAATTATTTTCAAATTTAAGCTTAATGTATATACCTATGCAGGTGCAAAAAAAAAAGGCAACCAAGGAAAGTACATTCCTGCCATGACCTTAGAAGCTCTTCCTACCGCCCAAAAAGTCACTTGCGGATGTAGTAAGGTCAAATCGGCTTGCTACTCATAAAAAATATGCACAATGAAATAATTGACAATAAATCTATAAGAACTAACGTCGTTATGAAAAAGGAAAGACGAAAAAAAGGCGGCATAACAATGCGGGAGTACTCAACCAATTGATGATGAAGCAAATAAACCAGAGCACCCCTACGTACATGGGTCCCGTAAGGGAGATGAAATCACCTTGGCCACCGTAAGTTGTCACTGCGAGCATCCAGAACTTGAAGCAATGATCCTTTTTCAAAATAAGAAAAACAAAATAATAAAAGACCAGCCTTGAGTGAACTTCAAAGTCCAGCCTTGACGTTGCAGTGTCGAAGTCGAAGCCTTGATGTCCAGTGTCGAAGTCGAAGTTGTACGTGAAATCGATAATTTAATGCTCGTTTGTTTGTGTTATTTTATTTGGGAAATTTAGGGCTTTATTCTTTTATTTATACCCAGACTAAACTAGGTCGTTTGATCCTACAGAAACTAAAAAATATATATATAAAAATTATGCCCGACAAATTTGGGGCTAATTGCATGTACACACTTGATGGATAATGACTAAACAACATCAGAAGTATTTTACACAAGTAGATATATAGAAATAAAGCAGGGGACAAACGATATAAGAATTTTGTTAGTGTTATGTCACGAGAATCATTGCTACAAAAATCTTATATCATTTGTCCCCTGCTTTATTTCTATATATCTACTTGTGTAGAACACTTCTGATGTTGTTTAGTCTTTATCCATCAAGTGCCACGATTGTACATTCTGCAATTAGCCCCAAATTTGTCGGGCATTGATAAAGCAAATATTGTATTTAGTAATGCTATTATTAAAGAACTTACTCGAACAACATGATGCAAATACACATTCTGAAACATAAGCTCGTAGCAGGGATCCTGCAAAATGTAATCGATTATTATGGCTGGGTGCTCGCCATCCACAATATATCCTTTATCAGTAATTTCACGTCGAGTTCGCCAAACAAGAAGTTGGCTGTTAATGAATAGGATAGTCAATTTCATAGCAATCGTCAAAGGCGATATGGTCAACAGTGATTTGGTCCACAACGAATATAACTGTATACAGAAAAATAGAATTATCAAGACAAAAAACCAATGCTTAATAGACGAAAGGACAAAACATATTGATAAATTAAGTACCCAAAGAAATCCAGCGTGCGAATACCGTGCAAAATGACATGAGGAGTGACGACCAAACAACCCATGATACATCCAGCCATGACGTCTCTATCACACAATTTTTTATCGTTATGAAATTCTGAATTAATTATTTTCAAATTTAAGCTTAATGTATATACCTATGCAGGTGCCAAAAAAAAGGCAACCAAGGAAACTACATTCCTGCCTTGACCTTAGCAGCTCTTCCTACCGCCCAAAAAGTCACTTGCGGATGTAGTAAGGTCAAATCGGCTTGCTACTCATAAAAAAGATGCACAATGAAATAATTGATAATAAATCTATAAGAACTAACGTCGTTATGAAAAAGGAAAGACGAAAAAAAGGCGGCATACCAATGCGGGAGTACTCAACCAATTGATGATGAAGCAAATAAACCAGAGCACCCCTACATACATGGGTCCCGTAAGGGAGATGAAATCACCTTGGCCACCGTAAGTTGTCACTGCGAGCATCCAGAACTTGAAGCAATGATCCTTGTTCAAAATAATAAAAGCAAAACAATATAAGACCAGCCTTGATGTTGCATTGTCGAAGTCGAAGCCTTGATGTCCAGTGTAGAAGTCGAAGTCGTACGCGAAATCGATAATTTAATGCTCGTTTGTTTGTGTTATTTTATTTGGGAAATTTAGGGCTTTATTCTTTTATTTATACCCAGACTAAACTAGGTCGTTTGATCCTACAGAAACTAAAAAATATATATATAAAAATTAATTGAGCGCCTTTCATCCGGACGCGAAAGTTATGCTCCGTTAAAGTTCTGCCGACCGTTAGGTGCTCTCTACTATTGCTTAACGGAAACTAACAGAGAAAATGCCTGACCCAACTTTCAGAAACTGCCACTGGACCCCCTGAACTTCGAACTCTTCCCAAATGCCTTGCTTAAGTACGTCTCGGCTACTTGTTCTACATCACTACTTGTTTGGTGGAGCGTTCTGGCCAAAACGCTAGCAAAAATGCAGCGTTTAAAAACGCTCCAATTTGGAGTGTTTTCAAAATATGTTACGATTACAACTATGTTTATAAAAATAGTGTTTTCTCTTTAAAAGTGTTTATTTGCTTCATCATCAATTGGTTGAGTACTCCTGCATTGGTATGCCGCCTTTTTTTCTTTCCTTTTCATAACGACGTTAGTTCTTATAGATTTATTATCAATTATTTCATTGTGCATCTTTTTATGAATAGCAGCGGATTTGACCCTACTACATCCACAAGTGATTTTTGGGCGGTAGGAAGAGCTGCTAAGGTCAGAATGTACTTTCCTTGGTTGCCTTTTTTTTGGCACCTGCATAGGTATATACATTAAGCTTAAATTTGAAAATTATTAATTCAGATTTTCATAACGATAAAAAATTGTGTGATAGAGACGTCATGGCTGGATGTATCATGGGTTGTTTGGTCGTCACTCCTCATGTCATTTTGCACGGTATTCGCACGTTGAATTTCTTTGGGTACTTAATTTATCAATATGTTTTGTC
Source organism: Codonopsis lanceolata (assembly GCA_013146195.2). Classification (NCBI taxonomy): domain Eukaryota; kingdom Viridiplantae; phylum Streptophyta; class Magnoliopsida; order Asterales; family Campanulaceae; genus Codonopsis; species Codonopsis lanceolata. The sequence continues at coordinate 44,868,382 of CM028383.1, read as the reverse complement.
CTTTCGTCTATTAAGCATTGGTTTTTTGTCTTGATTATTCTATTTTTACGCGATTATTATATTCGTGGACCAAATCAGCATTGAGCATATTGCGCCTTTGGACGATTGCTATGAAATGACTATCCTATTCATTAACAACCAACTTCTTGTTTGGCGAACTTCGACGTGAAATTACTGATAAGGATATATTGTGGATGGCGAGCACCCAGCCATAATAATCGATTACATTTTGCCAGAATCCCGCTTCGAGCTCATGTTTCGAGAATGTGTATTGTATTTTGCATCATGTTGTTCGTAAGTTCTTTAATAATAGCATTACTAAATACAATATTTGCTTTATCAATGCCAGAGCAAATTTGGGGGCTAATTGCGAGAATGTACAATCGTGGCACTTGATGGATAAAGACTAAACAACATCAGAAGTGTTCTACACACGTAGATATATAGAAATAAAGCAGGGGACAAACGATATAAGAAATTTTGTTAGAATTTTTGCAGCATTGATTCTAGCAATGATTCTCGTGACGTAGAACAAAATTCTTATATCGTTTGTCCCTGCTTATTTCTGCGAGTATCTATTTGTGTAGAACACTTTCGATGTTGTTTAGTCTTTATCCATCAAGTGCCACGATTGTACATGCAATTAGCCCCAAATTTGTTTCCAGCGGCATTAAAAGAAAATATTGTATTTAGTAATGCTATTATTAAAAAACTTACGTGAACAACATGATGCAAATACACATTCTGAAACATGAGCTCGTAGCGGGGATTCTGCAAAATGTATCGATTATTATGACTGGGTGCTCGCCATCCACAATATATCCTTTATCAGTAATTTCACATCGAGTTCACCAAACAAGAAGTTGTCTGTTAATGAATAGGATAGTCAATTTCATTGCAATCTTAAAGTATATTCAACAGTGATTCGGTCCACAACGAAATATAGCGTATCTGAGAAAAAATAGATTATCAAGACAATAAACAATGCTTAATAGGCGAAAAGGACAAAACATATTGATAAATTAAGTACCCAAAGAAATCCGGCGTGCGAATCTGTGCAAAATGGCATGAGTGGCGACCAAACAACCCATGATACATCCGGCCATGGCGTCTTTATCACACAATTTTTTATCGTTATGAAAATCTGAATTAATAATTTTCAAATTTAAGCTTAATGTATATACCTACGCAGGTGCCAAAAAAAAAAGGCAACCAAGGAAAGTACATTCCTATCATGACCTTAGAAGCTCTTCCTACCACCCAAAAGTCACTTGCGGATGTAGTAGGGTCAAATCGGCTTGCTATTCATCAAAAAGATGCACAACGAAATAATTGATAATAAATCTATAAGAACTAACGTCGTTATGAAAAAGGAAAGACGAAAAAAAGGCGGCATACCAATGCAGGAGTACTCAACTAATTGATGATGAAGCAAATAAACACTTTTAAGGAGAAAACGCTATTTTTATAAACATAGTTGAAATCGTAACATATTTTGAAAACACTCCAAATTGGAGGCGTTTTTAAAACTTTTGGCGCATTTTTCTTTGTTTGTCTCCGCAAACAAGTAGTGATGTAGAACATGATGGCGTGCTTAAGCAGGCATTTGGGAAAGGATCGAAGTTCGAGTCGATGGCGATTCGAAGTTGAATAGGGCGGTTTCTCCGTTAGTTTCGGATTAAGCAATAGTAGAAGAACTAACGACCGAGGTTTAACGGCATAACCGGCGTCATGAAACTCATTTTTTTTTTATGTTTTTGGTTTAACGACAGGTATAAGGATAAAGCCTAAATTTCCCAAATAAAATACACAAACAAGCGAGCATTAAATTATCGATTTCGGCGTATGACTTCGACACCCAGCTGCGAACATCAGCTGCTTCGAGGGGCGCGGTGCAAGACCGCCTTCAAGAAGACCGGATGCTGGCGATGTTTCTTTTTAAATAAACTTAGGCTCACTTCGCGGACTTCCAGCACCAATCTTTCCTGTTTCTAACGGCGTTAGTTCTGGAGATTTATCAGTATTTCATTACGTACGCTCTTTATGAGCAGCAAGCGGGTTTGACGCAATTGAGTTTTGGCGTGCTTGGAGTTGCCTTTGGCACATTAAGCTGAAATAGAAAGTAACGACATAAAAAGTATGATAAAAACGTCATAAAGGCTGATCTTATCAGGTTGTTTGATCACCATTTTTCACAGGTCTTTTAATTTATCAATATGTTTTTATTTTGCTTTCGTCACATTAAGCATTGGTTTTTGTCTTGATAATTCTATTTTTACGGCATAGTTTATGTCGTGGACCAAATCCTTTGTTGAGCATATCGCCTTTTTGTCATGCTATGAAATTGACTAACCTATTCATTTAACCAACTTCTTGTTTGGGCGAACTCGTGAAGTGCGATAAAGGATATGTGGATGGCGAGCACCCGACCATAATGTCGATTACATTTTGCGGAATCCCCTCTGAGCTCATGTTTGAAATATGTATTTGCATCATGTTGTTCGTGTAAGTTCTTTAATAATAACATTACTAAATACAATATTTGCTTTATCAATGCAGAGCAAATTTGGGGCTATTGCAGGAATGTACAATCGTGGCACTTGATGGATAAAGACTAAACAACATCGAGGAAGTGTTCTACACAAATAGATATATAGAAATAAAGCGGGGAGGACATGTATAAGAATGTTGTTAAAAGTTTGTCACGAATCATTCCACAAGGGCATCAATCTTTGATCGAGTGCGCTTGTGATTTAAA
>CM028383.1:44550449-44865524 GCA_013146195.2 Codonopsis lanceolata | reverse complement strand
TATATATATATTTTTTGTAATAATAATATAACTTTTAGACATTATAATTAGATTGTTAATCTCTTCCATGGTTATAATTTTTTTTCTATTGTTACTAATATTAACGATTTTTTACTAAATACTTTTTAAAATTAATATAAGTTTCTAGCTAACGTGAGATACATATTTTGTATTAATAATAATAGTAATTTTTTATCTAAAACTTTTAAAATTAACATTTAACTTGATAATAATATTAGAAGTCATTTTGTTAAAACTTTTAAAATCATAATTCATTTTTAAACAATGTGAGATACTTATTTTTATATTTTATTGGTAATGAAAGTTTAAGTCTTTTATCTAAAGACTTTAAAACCAACACCACATTCTAACCATGTGGTATACATATTTTCTATTAGTAATAATAGTAGTAGATAAAAGACTTTTTAACCAACATTCATTTCTAAACAATGTGGATACATATTTTCTATTGGTAATAACAAAAGATGTCTTTATCTAATGACTTTTATTAATACTCATTTCTAAATAATGTGAGATACATTTCTTTGTAACAATGTGAGATACATCATCTAAAAACTTTTTAAACCAATATCACTTTTATAACCAATGTGAAATACTTCTCTTCTATTGCTAATAATTGTAAACTTTAAAATCAACATCATTCTATAACCTGTGTAATACATATCCTCATTTGGTAATAATAGTAGAAGTCTTTTATTTTAAAAATTTTAATAACATCTCTTCTAAATAATGTAGGATACATCTTTTCTATTACATTGATGATAAAAGTAAAGTTTTTTTATCTAAAGACTTTTAAAACCAACATCATTTTTAACAAATGTAGGATATCTCTTCTATTAGTAATAATAGTAAAAGTCTTTATCTAAAATTAAAATTAACATCACTTTCTAACCAATGTGAGATATATATTCTATTGATAATAATGGTAGAAGTCTTATATTTAAAGACTTTAAAAACAAACACCCTCTACCAAATGTATGATACATCTATTCTATTGGTAATAATAATATTTTAAAACCAACATTAATTTATAACAATGTGATACATCTTTTCTATTGATAATAATAGTAGAATACTTTGTAACAATAATAATCTTTGCATCTATTCATTTATAACAAAGTCTTTAATCTAAAGCTTTTAAACAATATTGTTTTTAAACAATGTGAGATCATATCTTTATTGGTAATAAGGTAAAAGTATCTTTTAAACTAACATATTTTTCTAAACAATGTAAGATACATATTTTCATATTCTAACAATGTGAGATACTTCTTTTTATTTCTATTGATAATAAAAGTTTAAGACTTTTTATCTAAAAACTTTAAAACAAACATCTTTTTCTAAACAAACATCTCTTTTCGATACAATTCATTTATCTCAATAGTATTAGATTGCCTCATTATGTGTTTTAATGTTATTTATCTTTTCTATCATAAATACAACAATAAATATTAATTTGAATATATTAAAATTTAAATTGTCTTTAGATCTTTTTTAATAGGTAACTTTTATAATTTGTCTACTATTTATAATCGTCTTATTTTCTCTAACGTCTACATTACCATCTTTCTAATGTGGTATACATCTTTTCTATTGGTAATAATAGTATTTTTAAAACAAACATTAATTTCTAACAAATGTGAGATGCATTCTTCTATAGTAATAATAAATAATAATCTTTTTATATAAAAAATTTTGAAATCAACATCTCTTTCTAAACAATGTGGGATACATATCTTCTATTGGTTATAACATAAAAATAATAATAATAGTAGTATTTTATCTTAAATAGTTTTGAAACCAACATCTTTTTGTAAATAATGTGTGATACATCTCTTGTATTGATAATAACATAAAAATTCGTTTATCTATGAATTTTATAACCAATATATGTTTCTAAATAATGTGGATCTCTTTGTAACCAATGCGATATACATTATCTAAAAATATTTTAAACCAATATCACTTTCCTAACTAATGTGAAATACATATTTTTTCTATTGGTATTAAGTCTTTTATAAGAAGACTTTTAATACCTACATCGCTCTAACCAATGTGTAATACATCTCATAATTTAGTAATAGTAGTAAAAGTTTTTTATCTAAAAAAAATATCTAAAAGTAACATCTCTTTCTATATAATGAGATATATCTATTCTCTTCTCTTTTATTAATGATAAAAGTAGAAGTCTTTTTATCTAAAGACTTTTAAAATCAACACCAGTTTTTAATCAATGTAAAATTTATTTCTTTTATTGGTAATAACAGTAATTTAAAACCAACATCAATTTATAACAAATGTGTGATATATATCTTCTATTTCTAATAATAGTAAGTCTTTTATATAATCTAAAATAATTAAAAATCAACATCATTTTTTAACCAATGTGAGATATACATCTTCTATTGGTAATAATGGTAGAAGTCTTTTATCAAAAAAAAAAACTTTGAAAACCAACATCACTTTATAACAAATGTATGATACATCTTTTCAATTAGTAATTAATAATAGTATTTTTAATACAAACATCAATTTCTAACCAATGTGTGATACATCTCTTCTATTGGTAATAATAGTAAAATATTTTTTAACCATGTGAGATACATCTCTTGTAAAAGTGAAAGTCTTTAGTTTAAAGGCTTTAAAATCTAACATTTGCTTTTTAAACAACGTGTTATACATCTCTTTTATTAGAAATAATAATAATATAAAATAATTTAAACTAAACATCATTTTCTAATCAATGTGAGATATACATCTTTTATTGGTAATAATAGTAAAAATCTTTTATCAAATATATATATATATATATATATATATATATATATATATATATATATATATATATATATTATGGTTATGTCACCTCACCACCTTTGGATCTTCATTCTAAAGCATCCATGTGGAAGCATTAAAAACTTTTGGTTTTCTAACGACTTTGAAAATCAACATCACTTTCCAACCAATGTATGATGGATTTATTCTATTGATACTTAATAATAGAATTTTTTTAAACCAACATCAATTTCTAACCAATATGGGATACATCTCTTTTATTGTTGAAAAATTAGTTTTTTTTTTTTGTGAAAGAAATTATGCAACTTGAGGAACAAATTTCTTTACGTGTCATTTGTTTGTTGACAAAGGTAAGTGCGCAAATGTGTTCTACTCGTCAAAAACATCAAAATGATATATTTATTTTTCCAAATCAAGTTTTGGATGAATAAGATATCAAAGCTTAAAAAAGTATGATATTAAAAGTGAGTCATTAGAAGTAATATCTAACCTTGAAGAGTTTTATCACACATTGGTTAGAAGTAATGTTAGTTGTAAAAGTTTTTAAATATAAGTCTTCTACTATCGACAATAGAAATAGTTATATATACTAATACTAATACCCCATATCATATTAACTATAATAATAATTATTATTATTAGCTAATGGCTAGAAAACCAAAAGTTTTTAAAACTTCCACACTTCTCTTCTCTTTTATTAATGATAAAAGTAGAAGTCTTTTTATTTAAAGATTTTTAAAATCAACATCAGTTTTTAACCAATATAAGATTTATCTCTTTTATTGGTAATAATAGTAATTTAAAACCAAAGTCAATTTATAACAAATGTGTGATATATATCTTCTATTGCTAATAATAGTAAGTCTTTTATATAATCTAAAATAATTAAAAATTAATATCATTTTTTAACCAATTTGAGATATACATCTTCTATTGGTAATAATGGTAGAAGTCTTTTATCAAAAAAACTTTGAAAACCAACATCACTTTAAAACAAATTTATGATACATCTTTTCAATTAGTAATTAATAATAGTATTTTTAATACAAACATCAATTTCTAACCAATGTGTGATACATCTCTTCTATTGGTAATAATAGTAAAATATTTTGTAACCATGTGAGATACATCTCTTGTAAAAGTGAAAGTCTTTAGCTTAAAGGCTTTAAAATCTAACATTTTCTTTTTAAACAATGTGCTATACATCTCTTTTATTGGTAATAATATAAAATGATTTAAACTCAACATCATTTTCTAACCAATATGAAATATACATCTTCTATTGGTAATAATGGTAAAAATATTTTATTATATATATATATATATATATATATATATATATATATAGTTGGTGAGGAGCACTATGGTTGTGTCAACTCACCACCTTTGGATAAATCTTCATTCTAAAGCATCCATATGAAGCTTTAAAAACTTTTGGTTTTCTAGTGACTTTGAAAATCAACATCACTTTCCAAACAATGTATGATGCATTTCTTCTATTGGTACTTAATAATAGAATTTTTAAAACCAACATCAATTTTTAACCAATGTGGGATACATCTCTTCTATTGTTGAAAAATTAGTATTTTTAGTGAAAGAAATTGTGCAACTTGAGGCACAAATTTCTTTACGTGTCATTTGTTTGTTGACGAAGGTAATTGCGCAAATGTGTTCTACTCTATGATAGCATCAAAATGATATATTTATTTGTCCAAATCAAGTTTTGGATAATAAGATATCAAGACTTAAAGTATAATACTTGTTAGAAAAAATTAGCGTTTTTAGTGAGAAAAATTGTGCAACTTGAGGCACAAATTTCTTTATGTGTCATTTGTTTGTTGGCAAAGGTAATTGCGCAAATGTGTTCTACTCGGTGAGAGCATCGGAATGATATATGTATTTGTCCAAATCGAGTTTTGGATGATTAAGATATCAAGAGTTAAAGTATAATACTTATTAAAAAATTAGTGTTTTTAATGAAAGAAATTGTGCAACTTGAGGCACAAATTTCTTTACGTGTCATTTGTTTGTTGACAAAAGTAATTGTGCAAATGTGTTCTACTCGGCAAGAACATCGAAATGATATATTTATTTGTCCAAATCAAGTTTTGGATGAATAAGATATCAAAGCTTAAAGTATGATATTAAAAGTGAGTCATTAGAAGTAATATCTAACCTTGAAGAGTTTTATCTCACATTGGTTAGAAGTAATGTTAGTTGTAAAAGTTTTTAAATATAAGTCTTCTACTATTGAGTATTGACAATAGAAGAAGTCATATATACTAATACTAATACCCCTTATAATAATGACTATTATTATGTATTATTATTAGCTAATGGCTAGAAAACAAAAAAATGTTAAAACCTCCACACTTCTCCTCTTTTATATATTTCTACTATAAAAGTGTGAGTTGTCTCTTAGAAATTAATGTATGGACAAAATTAACCTTTCATCTACTTCGATTGGCACTGATTTTTTGAATATCGTGGATAAGTTGGAGTTGTTTAATAATTATCCATGGGGAAGAAGGTTTTATCTCAATCTTCTAACTACACTGAAAAAACTTTCGAACAAGTATGGTGTTAAAATCAATACGTTCTATGGCTTCCCATTACCAATACAAGTAAACAGTTGAATTCAACTATACATCAAATGACAATAAATTATTTTCATCACATGTTTCTTACATTTAACTTTGTTTTGGTTAGAATATTTGAATTATTTTGCAACTTTCCTGGATTTGAAGATCTTTATCAGCTGGAAAAAATAGGAACAGAAGTTCCTAGAATGTGTAACTGGAAGTCGACGGGAAATCCAAGCTATGAAGAGATTATTCAAATTTTGGATATACAACATGTAAAATCTTTCCATTATTTCTACCACGATAATGAAATATTTATTTTATTGTGCATTTCATTAATGAAGTTTTTATTGTTTTTCAATTGACATGATGTTGCTCTTCTTCCTTTGGTTCCGAATGATGCAGAATCTTGTTTGCGTTATGTTCATGGGTTTCCGGGGAGTTGGTGTACAATATACACATATAGTTTAGAGGAACAACCAACAGAAGAAGAAGTTGCCCCTGCTAATGATTTGATGAGGGTAATCTTGGATGTTGTGACTTCTATGCAACAAAAGATCAATGATAACTTCCTTGAAATCAACCGGAAGATTTATGATCATAGTATTCAAATACGAAAGATTGATGATCATATGATTGAAATGAACCAGAAGATCAATGAATTAGTTGAGGCGAGGAGGCAGCAAACACCATCCCACCACTGGCGAACACCACCTTACCAGGATACGGCGATAATACCACCTCTCCATGATACGATGATGACACCACCTGGCAAGAGAGGCATGTTGCAGCTGAGAAAGTTGTTGGAAATGTAGTGCCAGAGAGTCCTGCTGCAATTGAGAAAGCTGTTGGAAATCCAGTGCAAGAGACTCCTGCTGTAACTCAGAAGGCTGCTGGAAATCCAGTGCAAGAGAGGCCGCAAGTGAAGGCTGCTGGAAATGCAGTTCATGAGAGGCCTGCTACAACTCATCAAGTGAAGGCTGCTAAAACACAATTAATAAAAAGAATCAAAATTGAGAAAGGGCAGCAAATCAGAAAGAAATAATATGAACATTTGGAAGAAGAAGTGTAAGGAAACAAATGGATGACTATAGAGATAGATTAATGCATATAATAGTATGGTTGTTTTTCTTGTTTTTTTTTTATGTTTGGTGGATGATGGCACGATATGGTAGTTTTGTTGATGTTTGGTGGATGATGGCAAGGTTGTATATGTTTGCTAGTTTTTGTTAGTTGTTTATGTTTGCCATTTTTTAGGAACTTGATACTTGAAATGTGCATCTACTTGTAGTTGCTATTGCTGCTGCTGCTGCGGCTGCTACTACTTGTATTTGTTTGAATGAGGAATTCGGAGATGACATTGGTTATGCATTTTCTTTATTTCACAGGGGTCATGTAAAATACACTTGTTTATGACAATGACAATCCTTGCTTACCTTGATTAATGCAATGAAATTTCTATGTTTTTGCTTTATTTTGGGTACTACTTATATGAGTTTGAAATTGCAAATATATGTCAATTGAAAATGTTTGTATATTACTCAAACAGTTTGTATATCACTTTCATATTTGCATAGTGTAGATTAAACTTGCAGAGGATAGGGTAAATGAATCAGTTTACACCTATGGTTGACTTTGAGTCAAGTAACTGACTTCAGTTACAAAACAAGAAGTAGGCCTACCTGCTGATATTCAGCAGGAAGAACTTTTACATTTGCTAAAGTCTAATCAATTTGATTAATAACCAAACTATGTTTTGAATAGTGTAGGATGGATTACTCAACCCAATATTATAACAAATGAGTCAAGTAACTGACATCAGTTACTTGACTCATGCTTAAAGTGATAAAACAAGGTTGTATGCCTACCTGCTGATATTCAGCAGGAAGAACTTTTACACTTGCTAAAGTCTAATCAATTTGATTAATAACTAAACTATGTTTTGAATAATGTAAGGTGGATTACCCAACCCAATATTATAACAAATGAGTCAAGTAACTTACATCAGTTACTTGACTCTTGCTTAAAGTGATAAAACAAGGTTGTATGCCTACCTGCTGATATTCAACAGGAAGAACTTTTACACTTGCTAAAGTCTAATCAATTTGATTAATAACCAAACTATGTTTTGAATAGTGTAGGGTGGATTACTCAACCCAATATTATAACAAATGAGTCAAGTAACTGACATTAGTTACTTGACTCATGCTTAAAGTGATAAAAGAATGTTGTATGCTTATCTGTTGATATTCAGCATGAAGAACTTTTACACTTGCTAAAGTCTAATGAATTTGATTAATAACCAAACTATGTTTTGAATAGTGTAGGGTGGATTATTCAACCCAATATTATAAAAAATGAGTCAAGTAACTGACATCAGTTACTTGACTCATGCTTAAAGTGATAAAACAAGGTTGTATGCCTACCTGCTGATTCAGCAGAAAGAACTTTTACACTTGCTAAAGTCTAATCAATTTGATTAATAATCAAACTATGTTTTGAATTATGTAGGATGGATTACTCAACCCAATATTATAACAAATGAGCCAAGTAACTGACATCAGTTACTTGACTCATGCTTAAAGTGATAAAACAAGAAGTATGCCTACCTGATGTATGAACCTGAGTGATCTTTAACATGTCCAGGGCTTCATAACAGCTTGAACCTTCATGAAAGACATGTGCAGTGGAGCATGAGTTGATGTGGAAGGGACATCAATAGCAACATCAGGAACAACAGTTGGTGTAGGAGCAGCTGGATTTGATGCAGTAGGTTCTGTTGTTGGAGTAGATGGAGGGGAGGGGGCAGCAGGCACTTCATCAACTGGAGAAGATATAGGAGTAATATCTGGAAATATGATCTTCTGTCCAGTTGGCTTGTTCAGTGCATCCTTAATGATCTCCTGTTGTTTCTTTCTCATTTGATATGCTAGCCTGGCAGGAGACAATATTTGAACAACAGTATCACTATCATCATCATCTTCTTCAAAATCTTCTTCCTCTTCAGCTTCCTGCTCAGAAGAGCTGGAGCTGCAATTCACTAGAGGAATAGTAGGAGTGGCATCTGTTGGTATATCTTCAGCAGTAGTGGCATCTGTTAGTATTTCTTCAGCAGGTCTATTGACCTCTTCATCTATACCAGCTACTGCAGAGGGCTCTTGGGTATCTGAAATAGATGTAGATGGAGTGAAGGGGGTTTGGTGTAGGTTAACATCAAGTTCGGGAGATGGGGGTAGGATGAAGGATATAGGTTGAACATCGATTGGTTGAGGTGAAGTAGATGAAGAGGGAATAGTAGGTTCTGATTCAGGTGCAGCAGATGAAGATGGGGTTTGGTGGGGCTCACAGATGGTCAAGCGTATGTTGATGCTCCTCCTGCCTTTGATGATTTCCTGCCAAAAACTGACACGTATTTGGCAGTAGCCATTTCAACCTTATGCTTGATATTTTCCATGGCTTTATCTTGAATATTTATTATTCTGGACATGTTCAGTAGAGGTAGTCTACCTGTTTCTCTATCGATGATGTCTTCCTCAGTAGCAGGTCTGCCAACAAGATAAGGATCATCAACTGTCATCTTTGGTAAACCATACTCTATGTTGAAAATTTCCCACACATCCACAAACATGTCTTGTGCAAGATAGAAGGCATTTCATTCAATGGGCATTAGGTCAAAACATTTGTCGTAATTGAGGGCAATCTCTTCTGCAGTTGTCAATCCTTGCACGGGGTTTTTGTAAGGAACCCATAAGTATTTGTTGAAATTTGAGTCCACATATTTGATGGGATCTACCCTTGGTTTGTCCTCCTTCTTCTCCTCATGAAATGATAAAAGGGCTTCAATGAAGTAGGGTAAATGGTCAATGGGGAAGGCCCAATCATTAGGAATATCAGCAGGATTGGCAGAGAAGGGATCATTTATGGGATGAAAGGTTGGGTTGAAAATAGGTGGGAAGTATGGGTTCTGAGCTTGTTTTCGGTTGGAGGTAGGTAAAGCAGTAGGTGATGAAGGTGGTTGGTTTTGAGGTTGAGAAGTACCAGGGAAGGGAATGAAGGTTTCAGGGTTTGATTCAGCAGTTGTCCTCTGCCTCTTCCTAGCATACTTTTTGGCAACAGGTTTGGCAGGTGCATCACCAGCAGGTCTTGCAACTGTAGCTTCTGCAGTTGTTGGTGCAGCTACTTCTTCATCTCTCTCCTCCTCATTAATTGCCAGATTTATCCTTCTGCTTTTTCTTTTTAGAGCAGCAGTTACCACAAACTTGCTTGAGTTAGTGGCCCAGGTGATATCTGCTGAACCATACTTCCTTCCACTCACTCCTTTAGTCACATCAATAGGTGCCACACTCGTAACAAGAGTAGGTATCTGTCTCAGAAAGTGGGTAATGATGAGGTAGTGGGTGATTTTGGATTTTACTGGGTTCTTCATGTATCTCTTCGTATTCTCATAAATGAGTTTAACTAAAACAGCAGGCCAGTTGACTTTTTCTCCCAACACAATGGCAGCCATCAGTGTCAATTGCTCTTCTGTAACCTTGTCTTTTGCCCCAGATTTGACAATTAGACATTTGTCTAAAACAGAAGCTAGGGCATAATAAAGGGGTTGCAAGATATTTTTCTTTCTTTCTGCAGCTATAGGTAGAGGGACATTTCCCATCATAACAATCCATCCACCAGACACAATTTCCTTGTTAATTTCAGATAGAGAAGAACCTTCAGTGTTGATATTGGGAAAGGCATTCAGAATGGTTTGGGTATCAAACACTACATCTATCCCATTGATCTTTCCAGAAAGGGAGTTTGGTACATTTGGTATGGGTTGCATCTAGTGGAAGAATAACTCTGTTAAAGTTTGACTGTAGGTGTTGCCTATGTCGAAGGTAAGAAGGGGAAGGAGTCCAGAATTTGTGAGGAACGTAACCAATTCGCAGCCAATGTCAAGTTTGTTTAGTGCGGTGACATCAAAAATGCATCCTTGGTCGGAGTTATTATCAGTCATTGCACCTGAGTTCAAGAAGAAACTAGGGTTTAAGAGTTTTGGGGAAGAAGATGAAGTACGGAAGGCAGTTGCAAAGATAGAGGAGGAGAGAAAACTTTTTGAAGATTTTTTTGTTTTTAAGTTTTTGAAAAGTTTCCAAAATGATTGAGGGGTTATATCAAGAAGCCTTTTGGGATAAGTGATATGGGGGCTTCAATGATTAAAAAACTGCGAAACTGCCTAGAAACTGTAAGGAGTTTTTGGGTCTCGCGCCAACATTTAAAGTTTGTCAGTTTTAGTGGAATGTGTCTAGTCCGTCGTCAGTTTGAGAAGGTGAGCAGTTTTAGAGACATGATGTGTCAGCATCTCAGCTGATATAAAGCACATGTGTATGTGGCATAATTAAATTAGGATTAATTGCAGAGTGTAAAGTTATAAAGTGTTGACCAAAAAAAGAAAGTTTCATTTAGCTTTTTTCTTTTTTTTTTTTCAATTCTACCGTTAATTATTGATTCTTTGGCAAAAGTATCAAACGTTACCTCATTAATTTTTGAAGTAAATTACATAACGTAACATTAGTCTTTGTAATTATTTATAATTTTAGTTATTGTTGTTTTCGGAACTAAAATTTTATATAAAGTATTTAAGTAGTTCTAAATCATTCATGTTTGAACAATCTACTTTTAGTTATATAAGCCCTAGGTAAGTTAAGTTAAATTAAGTTAAATTATGTTACATTACGTTACGTTACGTTAAGTTAAGTTAAGTTAAGTTAAGTTAAGTTAAGTTAAGTTAAGTTAAGTTAAGTTAAGTTAAGTTAAGTTAAGTTAAGTTAAGTTAAGTTACGTTACGTTACGTTAAGTTAAGTTACGTTACGTTACATTAAGTTAAGTTAAGTTAAGTTAAGTTAAGTTAAGTTACGTTACGTCCTATATATCATCAGCAGTTTAACAACAAGGGTAGACAAGGAGTTGGTTATGCTGCTATTCGGTATAAATATCCTAAGGCTCAAGCTATTAAGACCAACAATGCGTCTAAAGCAAATCAATCATTAGCTGGCGAAAAGTCTGCTAAGGGTTGTGCAAACTCACATGACCCTTCCACCAGCACATCTGCTAAAGCAAAGGCCGCTATTTCTAGGAACACAAAAAGTCTGCCCAAGCCTATCAGATTCATCAAAAGCACTACTGATGGTGTTGCTACTTCCAAGACTGTTGACACTAAGCTCAAAGGCAAAATGTATAAGGTATCTAAGTCTACTACTAGCAGATCTGCTAAGGCAAGAACTGTTGAATACCGACCTAAGAAAACTCATACAGAACCTTCTAAACATGCTGTCAATAAGTCTGCTGAGTCTAAGGCTGCTGCTAAAAGAAAGAATGCTAAAAAAATCTACCAAAAACCAGCTCTCTCAACATGACATTTGTAATTTCCATCGCTGTACTTTTTGCAAATGTTTAGGCCATTTGGTCCATGAATGTCTGCTGAAATCCATCATGAAGCCTACTGGGTCCTCTGTTCCAAAAGTCAGGCAAGTATGGGTTCCAAAAAATTGCTAACCATTTGGACCCAAAAGAAAAATAAAGGGGACCATGATCTTCTCAAATCTCTCTATCTTAGATATGCTTCATGGCTGCTTCAAGCTTAGAAAAGAAAGACGTATGGTATCTAGATAGTGGTTGCTCAAGACACATGATCGGAGATTCATGTCTTCTTTCAAATATTACTGAAGCAGAAGTCCCTCCAGTCGTCATTGGGGACAATGCTAAAGGAAGAACCATTGGATACGAATCCATCATTCGTGGAAATCTCTCTATTGGAAAAGTCTCTCTAGTAGAAGGCTTGAAGCACAACCTATTGAGCATCTCTCAATTCTACGACAAAGGGCTCGTATGCCAATTCTCCTAAAACAGATGTGACATTAAGGATCCAGACTCATTCTCAACCTTAGTAACTAGACATAGACAATGGAATGTCTATGTGATAGATTTGAATGCCTATAGAAAGGCTGCTAATCTATGTCATTGTGGCAAACTCTACTCAAGACAAAAGTTGGTTGTGGCATAAGCGTCTCAGCCATCTGAACTTCAAATACTTATCAACGCTATCCAAAGAAGGGTTGGTGAGAGGAATGCCAAAAGTTTCTGCTGATCATGATCATGTATGCAAAGCTTGTCAGCTAGGAAAACTATCAAAAGCTTCTTTCAAAAGAAAACCATGACTCGGAACAACTAGACCTTTGCAACTTCTTCACATGGATCTCTTCGGGTCTGTGACTACTATCAGCTATGGTGGTCATAGATACACTCTAGTCGTAGTAGACGATTATACAAGATACACTTGGACAGAGATGATGTCTTCTAAAGATGACACTTATGACATCCTCACAGCCTTGTTCAGAAGACTACAGACACAAAAGCTCGATGAAATTAGTGATGTTCGATCAGACAATGGAACTGAATTCACCAATAATGGAATAGCAAAGTATTGTGATGATCATGGCATCGGTCACAACTTCTCTGCTGTCAAAACTCCACGGCAAAACGATGTAGCAGAGAGGAAAAATATAACACTTATCGAAGCCACTAAGACTATGTTTGCTGAAGCAAAGCTGCCCAAGCACTTTTGGGGCAGAAGTCGTTAATACAGCCTGCTTCACTCAGAACAGATCCCTGATCAACAAATTTCACGGTAAAACATCATATGAACTTTGGAGAGGTAAAGCCCCAAATATTGGATTTTTCAAAATCTTTGGCTGCAAATGTTTCGTAGTCTATAATGGCAATGATTACAGAAGCAAATTTGATAACAAAGCCGATGAAGGCGTCTTTCTGGGCTATGCCTTACACTCCAAAGCTTATAGGGTTTTCAACAAAAGATCGTTAAAAATTGTTGAATCTATACATGTTTCATTTGATGAATTTGATTTATCAGAGCCACACGTGGCTCCAAACGTTGTTGATGATTTTGTTAATGTTGAGACAGGTACCTCCCAAACTTCAACTTCTCAAATACCAAATCCACCTCCAGCAACTCACTCAAATATTCCTGACCATCACTTCTCAAATGAATCATTAGAAAACCTCAATCCAGTTCATGAAAATACCAATCCAGAGCCCATTTCATCTGAACCTCAAAATCATATCCTTCAACTCACCTTTGAATCCAATTCTGAACAACACTCTCATCTAGGAACAACTGACTTTTCTCCTAGTCCTCCTCCTAAACCTTTTCATGAAGAACCAGCAATGAATCACATTCCTGTTGTCACAAGAACATGTAGAGACCACCCAATTTCTTAAATCATTGGTGACATTCATGTAGGAGTACGAACTAGAAGATCTTCCAGAAATGAATGCATGTTCTGTGCGGCATTTGTTTCAGAAGATCAACCGAAAAGGATTGATGAAGCCTTACAAGATCCAAGTTGGCTAGAAGCTATGCAGGAGGAACTTTAGCAGCTCGAAAGATGTCAAGTATGGAAGCTAGTCCCAAGACCAGCTAATCACACCATCACTGGCACAAAATGGGTGTTCAGAAACAAGAAGGATGAAGATAGGAACATCATAAGAAACAAAGCCAGACTCGTTGCACAAGGATATCGACAAGAAAAAGGAATCAACTACGATGAAACTTTTGCTCTAGTAGCAAGGTTAGAGGCTATCAGAATCTTCTTAGCCTATGCTACATACAAGGACTTTGTGCTATATCAAATGGATGTCAAGAGTGCCTTCCTCAGTGGTGATCTTCAAGAAACGGTCTATGTCACACAGCCTCTAGGCTTCATGGAAAAAGGGAAAGAGACTCATGTCTACAAGCTTAAGAAGGCCCTCTATGGTCGTAAGCAAGCTCATCGTGCCTAGTATGAGACACTATCCAAATTCCTAATAGAACAAGGATTTGTGCGAGGAAAGATCGACACTACTCTCTTCATTCTCAAACACAAAGGTCATTTACTGCTGGTGCAAATATATGTCGATAATATCGTCTTTGGTTCTACAAATGAGAAACTATGCAAACGATTTAAGACACTCATGACTGGAAAGTTTCAGATGAGCATGATGGGAGAACTCACATTCTTCTTAGGCCTTCAAATTCAACAATCCAACAAAGGAATCTTCATAAGCCAATCCAAGTATGCTAAAGAACTGGTAAAAAAAATCGGATTGGAAATGGCTAATATTTTTGACACTCCAATGGCTACTAAATGCAAACTATCAAAAGACTTACAAGGGAAGAAAGTTGATATCACCCTATATAGAAGAATTATCGGATCTCTGCTCTATCTTACCGCCAGCAGACCTGATATAGTGTATGTTGTAGGGGTATGTGCTAGATTTCAAGCAGATCCTCATGAGTCACATCTTCTTGCAGCCAAGAGAATCATCAAGTATGTATCAGATACCACCAACCT
Source organism: Codonopsis lanceolata (assembly GCA_013146195.2). NCBI lineage: Eukaryota > Viridiplantae > Streptophyta > Magnoliopsida > Asterales > Campanulaceae > Codonopsis > Codonopsis lanceolata. The sequence goes on along the minus strand of CM028383.1, from coordinate 44,850,736 downwards.
AGGTATCTGGTATCCAAGAGAATCATCCTTCAACTTAGTTGGTTACTCAGATACAGATTATGTTGGATGCCAAATAGACAGGAAGAGCACAAGTGGAACTTGTCAATTCGTAGGCGACAGACTCGTCTCATGGGCTAGCAAGAAACAAGCATCGGTTTCCAACTCCACCACTGAAGCAGAATACATAGCTGCTAGGAGCTTGATGTGCGCGAACGCAACGCGGGCAAGATTACCCGGTCGTATCAAGTAATAAAGTTCGAAGTACGAGTCGATCCCACGAGGATAGAGCTAGAAATAAATCCTAAGTACTAAAATTGAGCACACCTAATTTTATCTAAGATAACGGAAATTAGATTTAAAATAAAAATAAAATAAACAAAATAAAGGCAAGGAAATAAACTAAATTAACGCGACAGTGAAACGGCGGCAACATCAAATCAATGTTAAAAAGAATAGGATTGTGATATTTCTAGTCTAGCCAATGTTTAATTTAACTCTCTCTATTTTTCTTAACTCAAATTTTCGGTAGTCGGGTGCGCACTAATATTTTCTACGGGCTTTCGCTACGTATAGAAAACCTAGCTATCACTCATCCTTGCTACGGGCTCATATCCTCGCAACACATAGCCTAGGGGAGAAAATAGTCGCGTGGTAGATCAAGCACCTAATGACTATCTACGGCCTTCGACAATCGGTGTGCCTTAGAGACGTAAACAATTATCACGATTTTCGGAATAATAGGAAGGGCTTTCGCTTCGTATCCTATCATTCTAGGGTTCATTTAATGATTCATGACTTCATTAAAAGCATTAAACACACAATGATAATAACCAAAAATATATGAGTAATACATCAAATAGAGAGAAATTAAATTAAAACATCACATTCAACATAGATAATAATCACAATCCAAAAAACATATTTAGCTCATCATCAAGGTATCAAAATAAATACAAAGTTTCTCTAAAAATTACAACATTAAAATAATTAAAGAGGTGGAAGAATTAAACCAATTAATGTTGCAATCTTGGGTTGACTTCAATTAATCTTGCTCCCTTGACCCTTGATTTGATGCTCCAAGCCTTCAAAATGGAAGCATTTTTAATTTTGATGGAGTGATGGAGAGTGGATGAAATGGAATTGGGGAGAGTTTTAGGGCTAATGCCCTAAAACCTAAAGGCTGCTGCTTCTTTGAATCTGTTCTGCCGAATTTTGAAGCTCACAGATTATACAAAGCTTGCTAGGGCATAAGGGGGCATAATAGGAAGGGCCAGAATTAATTGAGGGCAAAAAAGGGAGAAAATGAGAGGCTGGGTCGCGTTGGATCAAGGCAGGAACCGGGCTGGGATTCACGGGTCGCTCCAGGAGAAAACGGGCTGGAGGCTGTGAGGAAGAATGGGCTGAATAGTGGGCTGGAGGGTCAGATTAGGCTGGAGTGCACGCAGGTCTTACCCGGATCCGGAAGGGGGGGACGCGGGTCGCGCTAAGAACCGGGAGACGTGGCTGGCTGATTTGAAGACAACGTATTAATGAATTCATCTTTTATGAATTTGCTCCGGTACCCCTTCCTTCTTGAATGTGGCTGCCGAAGTCCTTCCCTCTCCAGCTCTTTCAATTCAGTCCTCAGTTAGAGATTTCGGCCTCCGTTAGGCTTGCTGTTGCCTTGGAACCTTGATGGACTTAACGGGCAAGCATCAAAACTTAACATAAATGCCCGGAATTGCCTCGATTTGCATGAATTGAGCCATAAAACCTTGAATATGCTTGAGATACCTACATGAAGCACAAAATACATAAAAATAGTATCTCAAATGCCATAAATTATTAACCAAAGCTCAAAATAAACAATAAAAATTCCGAAAACTAATGAAAATAATAGAAAAATAACAAGCTTATCAGAGCTGCTGCTATCAACTGCTTTGGATCAAACAACAGTTAGTGGACTATGACATCAAGGTAGCAGATTGCCCGATCATATGTGACAACACCTCAGCAATCTCTATCACATACAATCCCATGATGCACTCCAAGACAAAGCATATTGATGTTCAATATCACTTTCTAAGGGATAATTTAGAAAAGAGAAATATAAGTATATATGAAGTACATTTCAACTGAACACCAACTGCTTAATTTCAACTAAATTATTTTTTTAATATTGAGCAGACTTAATAATATGTTTAAGCAGACTTGACATTGTGGTTAAGCAGACTTGTTTCCTTGAAAAGAAAACAATAGTTTTGCTAATTACTTTAAGACAGAGGTAAGTATTTTTTAACTTTCAGTTTAGAAGGGCTATTTATGAAAATAGTAAGGGATTGATTTTAAAAAATTGGTTGAGATATTCCTCAAAAAGTCACTTTTTGACTGCCCTAAGTCGTCAGTCATTAAGTCCTTTTAAGTGACAGCCGTCTGACTTAAAGTCATTTCACTTGTTCAGCTGTCTGTCTTCACGCCTTTTCATTGATAAACTTCTCAACCGCCAATTTCAAAATCACTTTTCCAAAACTCTTTATCTCTCAAACTGTCCTTTGCTCTTCTCTCTCAACAACCCTCTCCTTCTCCCTCTCTTCGTCTCTGTGCAATCTGTGAAGAACTCTTCGATTTCTTCAACATTCACCTACATCCACTTCAATGGTAAGACAAATCTAACCTAGAATCTTACTCTAGGTCGTAATTTCATTTTGGGGTTTATAAGGTGAATCCGCCATTGTTGACTGTTCATGAAATATTCTTGCATTCTCTCTCTTTTTCACATATCTTCACTACATGCTTAGTTAATTTCAGATTTTTATCTTAATCTCTATACATTTTATCCTTCTGTGCATAGTTTCTTTTACAAAGCATTTTTGGGCTGTTGAAATATCTTTATCTGGGAAAAAAAATCTGTTGAAATTCTTCAATTTTTGGGTTCAAACTCGATATCTTGCTCAGATTAAGAATTTCTTATGTTTCTCCAGTATTTGCCCTAATTTCTCTTATTGAAATTTTGTAGGCTGGAACCTCTTCTTCTGCTACTGTCCCAGAACAAACTCTAAGTTTTGAAACTCCCATTCCCAACCTGCCTCCATCTATGTACCATGCTGGGATGTGCATAGATGAACCATCAGTGCGTGCCTACGCAACGGGAGTTAAGGTTGTCAATGACCTCAACCAGTCCGGGATTCTGCCACTGTTCATGCTCGGAAACTTGGACTACAGTACCCTCCTGGCAGAAAAATTCTACCAAAGGGTAAAAATCAATGAGTCCAGAGCCTCCATCTCTGGTGTCATCTGGAATATCTCTATCACTCTTACTGCCTCCCGGATAGCCAATATCATTGGAGTTGAGTTTGATGGCCCCACTTTTGTCACTGCTGCTGAGAAGGACCTTGCCTGGTCCTATATGCATAGAGAGCACACTCCAAGGGAGCCTCAAGTGAAGATGAAGCGCACACTATTCGAAGATGATGTCTACTACATCAGCCATCTCTTCGACAATAGCCTAATATTCAAGAACGACACACATGATGTGATGACTGCTGACCAACTCGAGTACACAGCAGCAGTTATTCTCAACACCCATTTCAACTATGCTCAGATACTCTTCGAGTTGCTATGTGATGCTGTTGATGCAGTCCAGGCATCTGTCAAGCAGAAAAGGCCCTTTGTGCGCCTCATCAGCGTCCTTCTCCGCAACAACATGTCCTTCCTCTCCCGATTGGTGAAATTTAAGAAGAAGACCATCTCCAAAGTTGTTCAGTTTACCAGCACCTTCATCCTCGACCACCACAAGCTAAGGAATGAAAAGCTCGCGCAGCAAGGGCTTTCACCTCTACTTCTAGTCCATGCTTTCAATCCTCCTCCACTAGTGATCCTAAAGATCAATCCTGAAACAACGGTGGATGCCTTTTTGGCAAAGCAGCTGGCTAGGAAGCTCTAGAAGGAGGCTGCTACAGAGGATTGCTCAAGCAAGGCTGCTGCAGAGCCCTCTGCCTCGGACCCAACCGTAGTCCCTGCTCTCTCCAAGAAATTCAAACGTCAATATTCTGCTGTTGAAGAGGAGCCAGCTACAAAGAAGAAGAAGAATAAGTCTTCTTCAAGCACTGCTACTGCTGCTGACACTACTGCTGCCCCCAAAAGAAAGAAGCGTTCAGCATCTACTACTTCTGCTTCTGCACCTGTGCCGAACGAGCCTCAAGTCAAACCACAACCTGCCCCTCCTCTTCATCCCCGAAAACGTAAGTCCAACCATTCTCAACCATCTGAACCATTCATCCCATTTGACCCTCCTTCCTCCTCTCCTATCTCTTCTACCTCTCCCCCTCTTTCATCTCCAACAGACCCTGCTGCTGTTGGGGAGGAGATATCTACACCTTCTTCACCCCCTCCCTCAACAACCCCTGCTATTGTGGAGGAGGAGCCTACTTATCCCCTTCCTAACAAAAATAAATGTAGACTTCGCAAGAAATATGTGGCTCCTCGACCCTCTTCTCCACCTTCCTCTCCTCCAGAAGTTGTCTCTTCTCCACCCTCTTTTCCTGAACCCCTCTCTTACATTCTCCCTGAATCTTCTCTAGCCCTCATCCTTTCTCCTACTACTTCTATCTCTTCATCATCCTTCTATATGTCTGAAGTCTTCTCTTCTCTCGACCCACATATCTCTTCTCTTCTCTATCAAACCTCTTTCCTTCCCGAACTCTATCCTCCGATTACCCAATACCTCAAACCCATCTCCATCTCTGCTGACCTCTACCAAATTCTTTTCCCTTCTATCTCTTCTGCCACCTATAAGTTCCTCTTTGAACTTACCTCCATTTCTGACCTCCTTACCCCTTCTCCTCCTAATTTTATTCTTCTCCCCGAATCTTCTTTTCCCACTTCCTTTCTTGAACCGTCTTCTCTCCCTTCCTCTCCCTCTATCAGTGATTCTGACACTGACATGGAACTTGACCCCAAACCTTCTACTCCTCCTCCACAATCTCACCATGTTGACCACAACTCTGCTTCTCCTTCCACTTTCAACTCTTCTCCTTCTCCACCTCCTAACCCTGCTGACACCTTCATCCCCGTCAACCTTAACCCCCAATTCTTTTCCTCCAACTCTGCTGCCTTGCTCTTCTTGACCTCCTTCGAGCCAATCAAGTCCAACTTGAGCGTCTCAACGGCACGGTCTCCTCCATGGCACAGCAGATTGACGTGATGAACTACGACTTGAACGCCACCCACGCCACCATTTTTTATCTTGGGAAGATCATTGAGCAACTTGTGAATGACACTGCTCAAGCTTTCACTTCCCACCGCTTCCTCATTCAAGACCAGTAGGAGTCATTGATCAACATGTTTCACTCCCAACAAGTGAGTATTCGTCAACTCTTTGATGAGCTCCGGATTTCTCTGGCCCGTGCCGTCGTTGCGGAACGTATCGACAACGACTTCACTGTTGTTCGTCATGTTGAACGTGCCAACCAGAGGGCTGCTGACGCTGATCAGCGAAGGGTTGCTGCCATCTGGGAGGAAAAAGCTACCCATCACTTGAACCAAGCATTGATAGAAGAACAGAACAGACTTCGAGAGCGTCTCAATGACCGCATCAGAATTTGGGTTGGTGACTACTTAGAACGCCGTCGAACTCAACCCAACCTATTTTGAACTGGTATATCTTTTCTATTCTAACTTTTTATGGTTCAAACTCTGCTGTTAAACAGCCTGTTTAACTTACAAATGTAATATATTTTGGATTATGATTACATGTTTTATCTTCTTATCATGTCCATTTAAACTTCACGTTTAAATCTTTAAACTGCTTATATCCTGCTCATTGTTAAGATTTAAACTCTGCTTAACTTTGTACTTGCTCTTCTCATTTTATCTTGTAAGTACCTAGTCTAGCTATCTCTCTACTAAGACTTCTGCTCTAAAAGGCATGTCTACTTTTCTTAAATAAAATTTTCTTTAAAGACATGCTATTATCTTAGTGCATGATTCATGGTCTACTAGTAGCTGAGATGATGACATCAACCAAATAGGAGGAGATTGTTGACCCTCACATGTTCTAGATTTGGTTGAGTCATCTTCTGATTCTATAGCACAGTGGCTAAATGGTCTGCGTACCAGTTAGTGTGGCAAGTTAGTGGCAATTAAGGGTGTAATAGAATAGTTTAATGTTAGTTTCAGTTTAATGTTAGTTTCTCCAAGGCACAAAGCACGGTTCAATTGAAGTCTTTTCAAGTCAAGTTCAGCCAAATACGTGGTATTAGGTCACATATTATTTGATCTGGATATTTGTAATGTCTAGTCAAATAATATTCAAATTATCTTCATCAGATTTCCCTCCAAAGAAGTCAACCATGTCATTATATGACTTCAGACTATCTGCATAGATAAATTGTCCAGACTGTCGCTTGAATCATGAAGACTGAAGACATTACCTCTTTTGGCTTAGAAGACTTTCAAGTTTGTGCTGAATTACTCTGTTTGGGAATGTCTGTCTCTACAATCACTGCATCTCTAATGATGTTGCTGCACTCAGTCTACAAAGCGCCGAAATGCATTCAATGCATTATATCATTGGACTCAAGCATTCAAGAGATCCAAAGGATAAGAACTAACATTTCACCAAACTTCCTGAAGCTGCAGATCTGCTAGTCTTTACTCTATTTCAGCTTCTTCTAGTTTGTCATTAACTGTTCTTTACTTTAGCACTTGAGAGAGTAATTATTCATTGATTGACTCTCTCATCATTAAACACTTGGTTGAAAAACTATTTTTGTACACGACCCATTAGAGATCTAACCCTCTCACCTAGTAGATAAACAAGTGCACCTTTCAAAATCCAAAGCTAACCACTTTGGTAGTGGACGTAGTACTATTCAAAGTACGAATCACTTCTAAATCATGTGCATTGCTTGAACTATTTTTGCTTATCTTATAACTGCTACTATTATTGCATTTAAGACTGCTACTGGGTTTGTTCAAAAACAACAGCTTTCGATCTGATTTGTCTTCTTAGTTTTCCGCTGCTCTAACTCTTCTTATATGTTAGCTATTTTAAAAAGAAAAATAACACTTTGAAAAGTCACATCTAGGCTATTCAACCCTCCCCCCTCTTCTAGCCTAGATTGAGCCTATTTGGGACCAACAGATTCCAAATGTCCTTGCTATTTGAACAAGCCCCGAGAGGAAGACCAAAATAAGAGGTCGGTAGCTTTCCCACTTTGCACCCAAAGAAACCCGCCAGATATTATATATTGTTCACTTCCCCCACCGGATACAGCTCGCTCTTGCGAATGCCCGATACTACTTGGAAAAAGAGTAAGACTAAACGAAGATAGCCCAACTGAGAGTGGTCCACCTCGCAAAATACTAGAGTATCATCTGCAAAAAAGTAAGTGAGAAGCTTTCAACTCCTAATCTCCGATTCTTCCCACATCAAAACCTTGAATCAGGTCCTTAGCTACCGAGATATCCATCATTGTACTTAATGCCTCAATAACTATGATTAAGAGGAAGGGAGATAGAGGGTATCCTTGTTGTAACCCTCTCGAGGTAGAGAAAAACCCCTATGGGTTCACCATTAACCAATACCGAGAATTTGACTGTAGAAATACAGAAGAAGACCCACTATCTCCAACGGTTTCCGAAACCCATCATGGACAACAGATAATCCAAAAACCCCCAGTTTACGTTGTCATATGCCTTCTCTATATCCAATTTACATATCAAACATGGCTTCCCGCTTCTTAATCTCGAATCTACAACCTCATTTGCAATCAGCATTGCCTCTGCAATCTGTTGACTGCTCACGAAAGCATGCAAAGGCTCATAAATGAACTTCCCTATAACTGATTTCAAACGCACTGATAGAACCTTGGCGATAATTTTGTACACTCCTCCAACCAGATTGATAGGCGGAAAGTCTTTAATATCTTTCGCACCACTACATTTTGGAATCAGCGCTATAAATGTGGCATTGAGACTTTTCTCGAATCTCCTTTGAGCATGAAAAGAATAGAAAATCTACATAACTTCAGACTTAATCACCTCCCAACAGTGTTGGAAAAAAATGATTGGGAAACCATCCAGACCTGGAACTTTATCCCCTTTCAAAACTTGGACTGCTGCAATAACCTCCTCTTCAAAGAATGGAGCTTCCAGCGTATCCTTATCTTTTGAACTGAGAGACCTGAACGGTAAACCATCCAGCTTTAAATCACAAGTGATGCATTCTGTGTACATCCTTTGATAAAAGCCTGTTATGCCTTCTCTTATCCTTGAATCATCCTCCAACATCTCCTCATTAAATGACACCTACTAAATCTAATTAAAGTTTTTGTGAGCGTTCGCCATTCTATGAAAAAAGCTTGTGTTATTATCACCCTCCCTCAGCCATTGTATCCTAGATTTTTGGCACCAGATGATCTCCTCGCTACGCAACAGCCTTTGGATATCAATTTTAAGAGCTGCCCGTCGAGAAAATTCCACACCGTTTAAATCCCCTCTCTGTCCTTCTCATCCAACAGCCTTTGCTTGAAATATTGATATTATAGGCCCAATGATAATTATAATTGCACATGTATTTCAGTTTAAGCAATTTTAAATTTGTTATGACCCGGATAAAAAAAATTGATGGTCAACTTATTGTTTTTTGATAAGTAAATTTAATGCACATAAAATGAGGGTTGGATAAGCAATGCCTTATTCAATGGATCACGAAATAATTACAAAGCTGCAAACTAAAAGTGGACCCAAAATGAAATAAATGGCTGGACTGACAATTGAACTCATGACATATGGCTCCATCCTACCCTACCGTGTCCATTAAGCCGAAAAGACAATCTTGAAATTAAATTACATAGTATACTAAATTAAATTGGTCTACACATTTCTTTAAAATTAGGCCCCCTTGAATTTGGGGGCCCTTTGCGAAGGCCGATGTTGCACCTTCTCTTGGTCGGCGATGAACTGGACACAGAGAGAGAGAGGCCGGGTTTGAGAAGTGAGGGTGTTTTAGATAATTACTCAATTTTTTGGTCAAGAGACTATTGTTTGAATGTGTAGATTTTTAGGCCATACTTGATGGACTCCACTATGAAATTTTGTAGAATAGCTTTGTCAAAGCCTCCAATAGCAAAACAAGTCTAACTTACTAAAAAAATTGAAAATGGCCTCTTTCATGAAAACCCCAAAATGCCCTTCCAACCCCGATTGAAAGACTGACCAATTCAATTGATCGACTAACCGATTCATGAATCGGTTAAGCGAATCGATTAATCGAATTCATGGGTCGATTGATCTAGGGTTTGAAACATTAACAAAAATTGAGAGGGGATATGGCGGAAAAGTAGAGGGGGAGAATATCGAAGTTCAAGGAGGAGACAAAGACGGGAAGGGGATGAAATCGGTGAGAGAGATAGAGAGACGAACCCTAGATGTCGCACTGTGATAGGGCCGTCAGTGATGAAGGAGGAGGGGCAGAGAGAGGGCCGACGATGAACTAGAGAAAGAGAGGATGGATGGTCACAAGACGTGGAGTTAACTGGTATTTGCAACAGTGAGGGGGTGTGATATATTTGTTGAGAAGTGAGGGTGCTTTAGGTAGTTGTAATTAGGCATCGCAATTCTCCAAAAATAATTGATAAATGATTTATCACTTTTATTTCACTTCCACAATCATACTGCAACAATTCTTACAGAAGCAAACTCAAACAAATACTAGAGAAAAATGAATACTAAAAATCAAATAATTTTTTTCGTAACTCAAGATATACATTTTACAGAACAAATGAGAATTTCTGCATTTAAGTTATAAAAGTTTAACAACACATATTTTGGGGTTTGAGCTTCAATGCATCGCTAACCTCTTCAACTGTGCGATTCATGCTATTCTAATGACTGAATGGCTTAATAGAATACTGATGCCTCAATTTTGTGTTCAGTGCATCAAATTGAAATAAATAAAAATAAAAATAAACAATCCAGGTTTAAGTTTCAATGCGACACTAAACCAATCTATGCATTTTTGTTTATTGTGTAATTTGTCTCTTCAATTGTGGGATTCATGCTGTAGTAATGAATGAATGGCTCAATTGAATATGGATGCATGAATTTTATGTCCAATGTCTTTTGTGTTTCAATTTCCGATGCCTTTTGTGTTTAATTTTTGGCATCACACTATTCATCTGTGGGATTTTAAGCGCAATATCTTGTTGTGCAGTTGAAAAGAAGAAAACAAATAGCAGTATCAAATTCAAATGCAGTATCCACCTGCTCTAAGATCATGTGACGAAATTGAAAGCCACAAATGACCACTTGACACAACCGAAAAAAACCCATAATTAATAGCATACTTGGAGACAAAATAAATAGCAAACAATACGCTGAATCATGCTATAATTAGAAGGATTGTTAACCGTTATGTAGCTCACGAAAGCATGATATTGTTCCCTCCCATCTTTGGCTCATTCACAAAAGCTACAACTGACAGAGTATAAAAGATTTACTATCCCTAGAGGGTGGAAGGTACCAACTTCGATGTTAATAGAGTTTAGACAAGATTGCTTCAAGTTATCTTGCACGATCACAATATTACGAGCACAATGTACTGTACGGCATTCGCCAGGTCACACACATTTCTTACTTTCAGGTGGTCGAACAGAATGATTGAGCACACGTGGTAGATCTATCACACACTGCAGACCATCTGGAAAAAGCTTGTGAGTGGCAGGCGTAATTCCACTCTCCAAACATTGGTTTACAAAATCTTGTTCAGCCATTCTCATCTGCGAGAAAATGACTTGGCACTTGACATCCAAACTATTACAAGTTTATGTTCAAACAAAAGACAAAATTACACAAGGATCAGTAATTAAATAAATAAGAGACTAAGAATGAGGGATATTCAAATGCTATTGGAAGCTATATGCTTTAATTGACTTGATGTCCATTGTATAGTCAATTCAATATATACATAGATAACAATGGTTTGAAGAACTCTACTGATGTTAATCCATGAATAATTGCCAAATATCGCAATTCAGGTTTAAATACCCTAAATATTAGGTACAACATAAAATCCATTTTTTCCTTTTCTTTATTCATTTATTTATATGCGCCTTAGACGCATGAACCAACCAAAACAAAAATGAGGCAAACTGATAACCAAAACTACCTAGTCAAAGGAATATAGCAGCTGCCACACAAAGACCAGGACTAAATTCCCGAGTGAAACATGTTTGTAGATGGTGTGATATATGTAGGCTCAGATCTGGAAGCTGCCATGGTTCGAGCGAGGTATTAGGAATTTCTGGAATGCCTATTTTAAAACCAATCATCTCCTCCACATTTTAATGAACCGAATTTGGAGAATGGATTAAAGAAATCGAAGTTTTAATTGCGAGATTGAGAAAAAAATTAAGGGCTCATATAAAAAAATAAAATCAAATGAAAGAAATTTGTGGAATTTGAGTTTTGAAAAATAACAGTTTTAAGGGGTTAAGATTGATTCCAACAACGAATTTGAGAAATACCGATTCCCAAATCAATTTAAGATTACGACACTAAACCAAACATTAATGAACTACACCAACAAGAGGTTATTGATGGTAAAAATATGGCAGTTAATCAAGGCAATGACAGAAGGTAACAATGACAAAGGCGATGGTGGGAGGTAACAGTGAGAATGGAAGTAAAAGTTCACCAGGTAGCCTTCTGTCGCCTTGGAAAGGAGAGAGGAGGTAGTTAGCCGGTTTTATGGGGGAAAATTTTGAAGCGACGCTAGGTTTTTTCATACATGATATGTATACTAAAGGGCATTTTTGTCCACAACAAATTTATCCCCCAACTCTCTAATACGGTTTTTATTAATACCAACCCTGATTTGGGATAAATAGCGAGGGAATTAGGGGGTTAATCTCGATAGAGAGTCTTAATTATCTGGAGCCTTAATCCCTACCAAACAACTAGCTTAGCTTAAAGGCTGTCCCCATTATTAGTCCTATCCTGGTGGCTAATACCGGTTACTAAACGGCACCTACGGGTTTTGGATTGGTTGCATTAATACTTGTGGCTTGGGTTGGTATTGCGGACCATCCTACAAATTAGGTAAGGTGGAGAAAGGAGATGAACTATTCTCGAATGTTTGAGGCAATTAGCTCAAAGGTTCTCCGACTGTTAGATTTAAAGCTTGCTTTAAGTATGCTCATGATTGTATAATCAAAAGATGACATAGCAGCTAAATTTGGTATCACCAAGTGTGAGGCCCCTTCAAGCTTTCATGCTAATGGCAGCTGGTTTTCTAGTAGTTGCTTAAAACCGTATTTTAAGATTATGTCATCAATGGGACACTGGTTGAGGGTGGGATTGCGAGTGGGAGTCAGCTTGTGATCAACTTTCATCCCGTCCATTGGTAGTTGTGCTTTGATTCTTTCTTCTTGCCATAACCTAATGTAAACACCAATCAACATAGTTGCAACAGTCCCCTAGAGCGCCTAAGGTCCACCATGGATTGGCCCGAGCTACTCGAGAGGTGTAGTGAGTTGTGTTGGATAGAACAAAGGTATGAAAGTAGGAGTGAAGATCAAACAGCGATAAGGGTGGGTGTATGCCTGTGAGGGGATCACTACTCAGTTACCTTCAGGTGGGAATGACAAATCAAGCACCTTTCATCAATGACAAATGAGAGGGATGCACTTCGGTCAACGACTCAACATGGAAGAGGAATCTTCTATTATAGGTGAAGTTCCTCGCACCATTCAGTGATTCCGGTGGCCTTTAGGTGCCAAACAGACTTACTCAGGCAATTTTAGGTTAAGCTTCTTAGTAATTTAATTGAGTCACATGTACCGGTCATTGTATCTCATATATATACCTTAATTTAAATTTAAAAAAATTGATAATGATAATGTATATATATATATATATATATATATAACGTCAAACTAAGTGATGCGTCCTTTTTAGTTTTTACACTATACCCTACCAAAAAGACTAGCCAAAAGAAAAATTATCCACCAAGTCCACAAAAGAATCAATATGAGAGTGGGGAGGATAATCTGCTCCAGAACACCACAAAAGCAGAAGATGGAGCAAAGATTTTTTCAGCTCAGATATGGACCCTTCCTCACCGTCGAAAGCCCTTCGATTTCTTTCCCTCCATATCGTCAAACACACTCCCAATTTCCTTTGTGCAAACCCTGCTTCTCCATCTACTCATCTTCTTGATTGTCTATCCTCGCTTCACCCGAGACAGGCTCACCGTTGCTTATTGATTCCTTGTCTTGGTGAAGCCTCACAATTTCCTTTGTGCAAACTCAGCTTCTTCGTCGAAGTAGACTCTCTCTCCGTTCCCTTGTTGTGAAATCCCTCTCTAAGCCTCGATGGAATGGGTCCACTGATAAGACCCCCAGTGGCCTATTGGGTTGTGTCATATCCTTCCTTGTTTGGACTAAAATGATCAGGACCTTCTTTGTTCTTCTCTTTAACATACACTGCATTGGGCTCGGTTTGGCCCAATTTTCATCCCTATTGTTTGTCTCCAAGCCCAATCCCCGATATTGTTTCCCCGCTATGCGACACCGCATCTTCCCATAGATGGAGCGGGAGTCCTAATGCCCCGATCCAAGCCTCCCACGGGCTTCTCCCTTCTCAATGGAAACATCCTACTGTGTTCCATCTATGTAGATGTGAGACCTCATTGTTCACTACCCAGTTCTTCTCCCCTAAAATCCGTTCGGCTTCTTCCTTGGAAGGAAACTCAAAGAGATAGAAGTTTCCACTCATGTCCACAACCCTAACTCCACCAGCCGTTGTCCACTTCCCATCCACCCATCATTGTAATTCTTCCTTACAAGGCATTGAACAATCTAAATCCCCTGCTCTCCCAACCAAACACCTCTCTAGGAATTTCAAGGACCCCTGACACAAGTCTTCCTTCACAACAAAATCAACATTTGAACCTGAAAAGCTCATGAGATGGCCAAAGGGGGATCTCTGCCCCTTCTTTGAAGGACCTGCGAGGCTTTTCCTTTTCCGCATTGTTTCCCTTTGCAAAACACCTGAGTTTCTCCACCAGCATCCCTCATCCATAGCCATCCATTATTTTCAGGATTCGTACCACATTTGCTCTTCCTATTCCCGTAGCCGTGAGACGAAGAAAGGTGCCGGAGGAGTTAGCCTCCTTCGCAACAGTGACTTCGTGTTTCCTCTCCTTGTGCTTCTACCAGAAGGTTTCCCCAACCCCAGGAGCCTTCTTCATCCAATCGCACACCCATAGCGATTCTCGAAACGACAACGTGACCTAATGAACTCTCCCTCTACTTCTGTCTATCAGCCGGAACTCAACACTCACTTCTTTAGGGATTCTTACAACGTTGATTGTTTTTCTCCCTGCCTCGAAAATACACTTTACTGCTCTCGTCATACTTTTTTTGATAAGTATGGTATAAGTAATATTAACAGGCGTCAAATGAGGTGACGCGTCCTTGTACACTGGTAGTATACAGGAACGAAGCTATACTAACCAAAAGATTAGCCCAAAGACAAAAAGGATCCTCTGAATTATTTCTCTCGTCATACTTCTCTTGCAAATACACATTATAAGCAGTTTAACCAAAATTACCTGAATCATATGAACAAGGTTTCAATCCTGTTCTTTTATATTTCCTATTATTTCTCACATCTTCCAAAGCTTTTTTTACCGTTTAAATAGTTGTCTAAATGAGAACCTCTTAACCAGTTTTTGCACGGATTCGCTGCTCCCGAGGAACGTGGGAGGCTAGTCTAACTGCAAGGGGATGCAATTGAATCATGTAAGTACAATTCCAAGGAAGTGCTAGTCTAACTGCAAGGGGATGCAATTGAATCATGTAAGTACAATTCCAAGGAAGTGTTTAAGCAGGCCAAGTCAATATTCTATTCCACTACAAGAAAAGTCACTAATTGTGACCCAAGTATCTCTTTTTTTTATAAGTAATAATTATATAAAAAAGCATCAAAAAAGGTGATACGTCCTTTGTACACTAGGGTGCCGTTTGGTAGTCAGGATTAAGGCCAGATAGGATTAATAAGCCGATGTTTGGTACGGAATAGGTGGTCGGGACTAATAGCACGAGTTATCCGGATAAAGTCATTATCCCCTTACTATTAATACCAAGGGGGAGGGTGGTGTTATTAACACCTTCACTAAAAAAAATTGGGATTAACATTTGTAATCTCAAAACTACCTCCGATATACAAGTGAGGATTAATAGCGAGGGCACTAATAGAACTGAGATTAATAATACTGTTTATCCTTGTCTGACTATCAATCAAACCCTAGGAGTATACCTTACCAAAAGAATTAGCCAATATCTATACTATTTACAAAATCTACAATAGAAGTGTTAGGACTGGGAGTGGAGTGATGAGCCTCGGAACACCAAAAATGAAGGGTGTGAATCAATAAATCCTCCATATCCGAGACTGACCGACATTTCCTCGTTATCAAATGCCCTATGGTTTCTTTCCCTCCATAGTCTAACACACTCCCAAAAGAGTTGTCTCCCAAAAACGGTTTCTCCTATTCTTATACCCCATAGACCAGCCCCTAACATGGTCAATAATCAACCTTGGCATGACCCAAGTCATCTTGAACAGTCCCAACACAAAACTCCATAACTCGATAGCCACTTGGCAGTGGAGTGGAGGAGCAGATGATTTACACTCTCCTCACTCGCATTGCACAAATAACACCTATTGACAAAAACCATGTTACGTTTCTGCAAATTGTCCCCGGTTAGGATAGCTTCGTGATTCGCTTCCCACATAAAGAAAGCCACTCTCTTAGGGACTTGAGAGTTCCAAACTGCTCTCCAAGAGAAGGAAGTTCTGCCACAGTTGAGAAGCTTGAGATAATACGATTTGACTGAAAAAAGAGGCCCCCATGTACCTTTCCATACTACCTTATCCACCAACCCGTCTGTATCGTATTCTACTCTTGAAGCCTCCCTAAGAGCTACACAACCGACTCAATCTCCCAATCATGAAAATTCCTTCTGAACGTGGGATTCCGAATAGGGTTACCCTTCACCGTAGACAAAACAAAACTAACTCTACAATCCTTATCCTTGGAAACCTCGAATAAGTTCTGGAACACCGCCCTCAAACACGTATCTCCGCACCATCTATCTTCTCAAAATCTCACAGAGACCCCGTTGCCAACCTCAAATGCAATGAATCTCTCAATAGAGCTCCACCCTTTCTTGATGCCTCGCCACACTCCCACCCCAAAAGTAGAATTGACCGCACTTGGGAACCAGCAGTGATCCGTTGCTCCATACTTACAAACCACCACTTGTCTCCAAAAAGCCTCCTTGTCTGTAAGATACCTCCACAACCATTTCCCCAGCAAAGCCTCGTTAAAGAATTTGAGTTTTCTGATGTTCAGACCTCCCTCTTGAACCCTAGAGCAAACTTTCTCCCAATTCATTAAATGAAACTTATGCCCATCCGTCTGCCCTTCCCACAAGAAATCTCTTTCCAACTTCTCTAGTCTTTGCCTTATTGTGGCAGGAATCACAAAGAGCGATAGGAAATAGATCAGTAAATTAGCAAGTGTTCTTAATTAAGACTAATATCCCCCTCTTAGAAAGGAGTTGACGCTTCCACCCTGCCAATCTCTGCTCGAAGTGCACAATCACGATTCCACAACGCCCTACTCTTTGACTGTGCACCTATGAGAAGACCAAGGTAAGAGGAAGGAAGAAAATCAGACCTGCATCCAAAGAATGAAGCTAGATCCCCAACATTTTCCACAACCCCTACAGGAATAATTTCACTCTAGGAAATGTTAATTCGAAGACCCGAAACTACTTGAAAGAATAATAATACCAATCAAAGATACCCCATTGGATTTAAGTAATCCAGAGAGACCTCCAGCCCACCCCTAAAAATAGCCTCCAAATAAACGTGTTGAGCATGCTGTATCTTAGGATGTAAAATAAACTCATTTCGGCTTTGTGAAGAAAAAGGCCCATATCCACCAACAACTGGCTCGATCTGGCCCACATCATGTTGATCCACCTTGGCTTGAAGCTTGCCATCCCCAAAAACAACACCGTCACCCTCAAACGATTTAAAATTTGAATTGCTGGGAAGCACCCTGCGTCCGAGTACTTTTTCTGGCGCCACACATAATTAGTCTGTACATGCGTCCCTCCACCGTTTTCACCACCTTGCTTCGTCTTCTCAAGCTCTCCTCCACCACGGCTCCCCTCCCCACACCGAATCCGACCAGCAGCTTTCGTCTCAACCCAAATAGGAACCTCGAAAATGTTTACACCCTCTGCGATTGTAATCAAAGTCGGGAACTTTGATCTAGAATGAACCAAAATTCTAACCCACCTCAAATCACCCTGTATCTTTGTCTCTGCATCAATGTCGATGAAGCCTCCACATAGGTCTCCAATAGCACGAAACACCTTGCTACCCCAGATATGAATTGGTAGCCCCACAGCTCGAATCCACGCCAAAGTGGGTTTTCTCCCTTCTCGACGACAACAAGCAAACGGACTCTATCTCTCCAAAAACAGAGGTTGCAAATCAAATACCCAAAATTTAGATGAAAGAATCCTTCCCGCTTCCTCCTTGGACAGAAAAACAAAGAGAAAGAGCTTCGCTGCCATGACTTTAACTCCAACGCCATCTTTCGTCTTCCACCTTAGGTCTACCTACCTCTGCATCTCGACCTTGGTCGGAGTCGACAGTCATGATCCCCAACCCTCCCCACCAGACATCTCTCCAAGAACGAATAAGCCCCTCTACAAGAATTGTCCTCCACCTATATGTCTCCTCCACCTCTAATCTTTGGATTCTGAACACAAGATACTAAGTCCGGCCGAGGTAGAATCTCCGCTGCTTCCTTGTATGATTTAGGTGGTCGCTTGGACCTTGATACCTACAAAACTTCGAAGCTTACCCACCACCCAACTCCACCCAGAGCCAGCTGTCCCTTCAGGGATACATATCATCTTTTGTCTCCCTGGACCCTACACAACGACTCTGAAATATCTCCCCGGCCTATTGAACCCGCTCGCCAACATTACTTCCCTTGTCTCTTCCTCCAGAAAACTCCCTTGATCTGTGCCGCCTTCTCCAAACAATAATTGAGCCGTCTATTCTGCATTTTCAATTTTGTATTTTGCATGTCCAGCAAACGATAATAATTTCTTTCTTTAAAAAAAAAAACACCAAAATTCTGCCCGACTTTAAAGTCCAAAATGTCCTACATCACGAACTGCCACAACGTGAAATAGTTAGTGTGAACTACATTTAGAGACACGGTGGACAACATCTCCCTCCCTCTGGTTCATGGAAGACAATTCAGCAGAAACTGTGATCAGGGGCAGTACTGAACCAACTAATTACACCTTCTCCGGCAAGGTTATGTTAGCCACCGTCCTCGTTTTTGCCGCCGTTTGCATCATCATTGCCTTCTTCCACATGTACGCTCGCTAGTTCATCCTCCGTCACACCGCCACCCACCACCGAACCTCCTACATCCCCACCACCACCCGCACACCACTTTGGTAACTCTGCTAGGCCTTGATCCGATCTTCCTCAAATCTCGCCCCACATTCACCTATTGTCCAACCTCACATGCCACGCCCTTTGAATGCATCATCTGCTTGGCTGAATTCGAAGAATTTGAAACCTGTCACCTTCTTCCCAAATGCAATCACTGCTTCTATCTCGTGTGTATCGACCTGTGGTTTCACTCTCACACGAACTGTCCACTCTGTAGAAGACGAGTCCAATCCGAAAAACTATTAAATTTGCGAAGGGCATTATTGGAATATCATTTCTTTCTTAAAAAGTTGACTTTTAAATGAAAACGCTTTGCCCGGAACGGAGGGAATACTAAATTAAGCTTGAACAAGACAGGAAACCAAAATATAAAAGACAATCTAAAATGTCTAATGATACTACGGACAACTAGCTTATAAACATATTGTGACTGTGCTGGTAGATTTAAGGAACTTACACCAAGACCCTGTTTCAAGGAGATTACCACATGGTTCGCATTCCACAACCATATTCAAGAGGTGAAAGGATCGGTCCCTAATGTCATAAAGATTAAGGAGACGAGATTTATTAGCCGTGTAAGGAATAAGGAAATCCTAAGTTATGATTCAGCTTTTTTTATGTTGTACTTTTTTGATAGATATGATTTAGATTACATAAGCTACACTGCTTTGAAAATGAGCTTAAAACCCAAAAAAAAAAAAAAAAGAACTAAAAAAAAAGATGAAGAGAACATGCATTATGTAAAGATCTCTGCATTTGCTGCAGCATACATGGAGTAGATTTTTTTCTTCCTATTGGGGTTATGTTTTCCTATTTAGTTTGTTGTTACCTTCTAATCCTTTATTTTATCCATAAGTTTAAGTCGGTGGGTGGGTGGTGGGAGAGGGAATCTTTAAGGAGAACCCAGGAATGCAATCAAAAGAAATAAATTAGTAGTCGAACAAAATATCCCGTATATCCCGTTTCTGACATTAACAACAATAAGCAATCACTCGGCTTTAACCATTAAGTACTAAACATCAAAGAACAAGAATGAAGCTCATGTAAAATACCATGAATCATGCCTATATAATAGTAAACTTGATAAATTAGCAATAGGTTCTTATTTGATAGATCCAAAACTAGCATTGTGAAAGAATAAACTGGTGGGGTATTCAGACATGTACGACATTATTCAATATTCATAGGCATTTATTGCTTTTGATTAAACTCTTTTCTCAATGACCTTTTACAAGTTTCTTCAAATTCAACCCATGAGTAATATGGCAGCAACTAAGAGAAGGAAAGGAAAACAAACCAGCTTAGCGATACAAAACTCCTCTGCAGTAAATGGTTTAGTTAAAACAGTAAGAAAGCCATTTCGATTTCCAAAAACAATGTTGATAAAAGGCCGATCGCCCACCTGCAACAAGCAAACACGAATTAAAACACAAGAAAACATCAAACACCAAACACACAGAGACCAGTTCCACGAGATCTTATCAAACCATTATGAGTTCTGAAGAGTCACATCCAAAGTGTGTTTCAATTTCTTCGCACGTGGCAGTTGGCTTCTTCACTCCTGGATTTAACAAACAAAAACACAAAGATGTAGGATGAATTTCACAAAATTGGATAAACTAAGTGCTTGTTTAGGTAAGCATGATAGTCATTCCATTCCATGTCATTTTAGTGCAAATTCATTCCACGATAGTACAGTTAACATAGAAAGGAATCACCAATTGTTGCGAATCTAACCCGCAATAACATTAAGTCATTGCAAATGAGTATCAATATGGCAAGTTGGCTATAAAGCCCCAAGCACAAAAGTCTAACTCGCTATGTATACATGCCGACTAAGTTGACCACTAAGCATTTGATTCAAATAGGCCCACTGTAAGCCAACCCAAAAGCACATGGATGATTTTGGTGTCAGTGGTAGTAGGTATCAGCTTGAAAGGCACATACGATGTGGGATGTGGGTTGATAGGTGGACTCGGTTAACCCAAGTGCTTAGTTGGCCAATGGGCAAGCACACAAAGGGAAACGAGCTTTCGGCCGAATGCATTACAAATGGTATAATAGCGGCTACCAACAAGATATGTGGGAACAAAGTGGTTGACATTTCTATAATACAAGGAACCCAGACACCCCAAGTAATAAAAAGTAATAGATACATAAGATTCATATCAAAAAAGTGTGAATTCTACACGAACCTAGTTTCCCTAGAAAAGGAATTGTTGTAAAATATCATTTCATCTATCTAATATCCCTCACATGTCCTAGGATGCCCCCATGGTGCTTTAATGTTAGAACAAGCCCAAATGCATGCTTGCTTCCTAGGAAAAAAATATTGTGCAACAGTAGTGGTATCACTGTCAAACAACATCAGAAAGGTTGCTCATGTTAAGAGCAAGGTTGTTGATTTGATGCATTTTAATTGAATGGTGATACCAAAGATGTGGTATGACCGTTGCAGTCAATATCTACTCTCGCTTCCAAGACCAACTTTCTAAGCTAGTCAATATCAACTCGCTTCCAAGACCAACTTTCTAAGCAAAAAATATCTACTCGACTTCCAAGACCGATTGTCACACAGAATCAAGAAAAAAATTAATGTCTTTAACCCATTCATATCAACAATAAGCAAATATGACTAAGCTTTCTTATTGTAGATTAGATTCCTTTTGAGCATGCTTGCTTCCTAGGGGAAAATATTGAGTGCAACGGCGATACCGCATCACTCGTATCATCATCCAATAACAATGCAACAAATCATCAACCTTGCTTATGCATTGAGCAAGGTTGTTGATTTGATGTGATACCTGGTAGCACCTTGAACCTAATATCTACCCCTTCCTAGACCAATTTCTACACGGAATCCAAGGTAAAATATTACGTCTTTAACCAAGACATATTAATAATATCAAAAAAAATAACCTAAGTTTTATTCTTACACAGAAAGTTCATGTCGAGCATGGAACACTTACCATGTCTAATTACTGTGATATCAATCATTCGCTCAAGCTCTCTTGCTTTGCTTCCATCAGGATCATACTCGTGAAGTCCTAAATCATAACATTAAAATTAACATAAAGCCTAAAAATTATTAGCATTACCCACCACCGCCACCACTGAGATTAGGGATTCAAATTCAAGAAATAATAATACTCCCTCCGTCCCTAAATTATCGTCCTCCTTTCCTTTTTCGTCCGTCCCAAAATAATTGTCCAGTTTGAAAACATCACTTTTACCACTTTACCCTTACTTTTTCACTCTATTTTAATTATAGGTCACATACACATAGGCTTTAAAAGAAACTATACATTAAACCAATATAAATAATCAAGTCAATTGTTTTTTCTTAATCTGTGCACCGGGTCAACTAGGACTATAATTTAGGGACGGAGGGAGTAATAAATTAAAAAGTAAAATTACCCTCAAAGTTGCTATAAACAGCAATGTTGCCGCCAAAGACAGATTTACAAGCTTCAATAAATGGAATAAGAGGTTCCCAGAGGTTTAAAGAGTAGGGAACGATAAGAGTGCGTTTTTCAAACACAACGCCTTTGAACCCTTGTTTCTTCAATGTAACCCAATCTATAAACCGAATATCTGGCGCATTAACATGTGGCAACGCCAAATGTTTTTCCTTAGAAACCACCGGAATCGACCAAGAACGGGCTTCCGTGTTGATATGCTCGTCCAAAAACGCTTTCAAAAACGCTTTCAAACTCGCCAACATGTTGGGAGAGAGAGACGAACCCTAGATGTCGTACGTGTAGTGGTGAATCCTGGAAAATTCTTAAGTTGATTCACAATTATAACTATTACATAAAACCCATAGAAATCACAATTGTCCTCTACGCGTTTTCATATTATGAAATTGTCCTCTACACGTTTTCATACTATGAAAACGTTTAATTACATCATCATTTGTAACGCTATTAAACAATTCTTTATATTCAATATAAGATAAAAGAGTCATTTGGTTTCGCAAATCCGTTTTGATAATATCCATTGCACATTACAATTTAAACAACTAAACAAACAACATGTAACAATAGCTCAAAAACCATTAATCCAAACAAATCCCCGAACAACAAATTCTCAAACCCAAACATCACAAATTCACAAGCAACCAGGTAAATCTGTAAATCAAAAAAGTCATAATTTTGAATATAACATCAAGAGGTAAATTAATTCCAAGTTTTCAACAAACCAAATAAAAGTTCATAAAAGGTATCTCGAAGTCAGATTTCTACGAATTACTTAATGGAAGTATTGTTATTTTCTCAACAGACTTCCTCTTGCCTTCCTTATTCAAGGTATGTAAAAATTATAGAATATTCTTTAGGGAGGCGGAACAGAAGAATCAATCCTCCCCGACTCGTATCCCAGCATTTACAGGTATTGGAAGCGAGAGTTTATTGAAAGTATGTTAATCTTCTGAAGGGAATTCTGAACATTTTTTTATGAATACTCACTAAACAAAAGAGGAACAAGAATTAAACAGAGTAACAGACCCACATACCTTTTGCAGAAAAACCTAATTCTGAAATTTGCAAGTTGCAAGGCAGAAGAAGTGCGGGCTACCGTGAGAGGGCCGTCGGCGATGGAGGAGGCGTCGGGGGAGAGATGCTTAATATATATATATATATATATATATATATATATATATATATATATATATATATGGTTGAAAAAAAAAATATATATATATATATAGAGGGTTGAAAAGCGGAGTTCAGATCTCCTGTACCTTTTGTGTGTACCATTGGTGTATCATTTTTCATCTCAACTATTAGTTAAGATGCAATAGTTGGGATGTAATTGTTGAGATGAAAAGTGATACATCAGTGATACACATAAGTGGTACAGGAGATCCGAATTCTGAAAAGCGTTGCTTCAAACCTTTTATTAATTATTAGGCAAAACACACAAACGGGCCACCCAACTTTGGACCATATTGCAATCCGGCCACCGAAAGTTTGGTTCATCTATTTTGGCCACCCTACTTCATTTCATGGCGAGCCCATTTTCTAACGCCCGTTAGAAAATGGCGTTAACTTTTTCTGATTTCCCTATTTTGCCCCTGTTATTAGACAAACGGATGATAGATCGCGGGGGAAACACACTCCAAATCAGATCACTCACAAATCGAAGAAAAAAACCCCCAAATTCTAGGGTTTTCGATTTGAATCGAAATTCAAATCTCTTCGATCCCGTAAGCTATATACCTTGAACGCATATGAATTACACACCCATTTCATCATCTCTTCCGAGTCATAATCTCTGTGAGACGCGCCCATACCCAATTTCATCTTCAAACGATCGTCAAACGAAGAAGGTAGTTTTCATCGTTGAAGCTGCCCAGACATTTACTTAACAATGTCAGTGAGTGAGTATGAGATATCAAGGTTAGAAGGCTCGTCTTCATCAGGAGGGTCCGATTTTCTTACTGAATATCGTCATAAAATTTGTCGATGTAACCTTAGGGTGGCCCTATTTACATCTGGGACTGAGAAGAACCCAGGACGAAGATTCATTCGATGCCCTAGATACATGGTAAGCAATGTTGCCACTTTTGCTATAGATTTTTTCAAGAACCCTAACTGTTGTAGTAGTATTTTCTGTTACTCTCCCACATTATTGTCACAAGACCCTAATATTTTGTTTTGCTTCTAGGATGAACATGATTGTGGTTTCTATTTGTGGGTTGATGACAAATTTACGAAGAGGTCAGTGGAAGTGATTAATGATTTGAAGAAATTGGTCAAGGATTTGAGAGACAGAGAACATGACTTCAAAGAAGAACAATTGTTGAAGAAAGAGTGTGACAGACTTCAAAAGGAATCTGTGAAGAACAGGGAAAAAATAAAGATATTGAAATGTAGTATTGGTCAATATGGTAGGAGAGAAAAGATGTATCTTCTGGCAATATTCATCATGATGATATTGATTAGTGTGTTGATGGCATCACACTTCAAATTGGATGTAACTGCCAAAATGTTAATGCCTTAGTTGATTGCAAAATTCTAATTAAGAAATAAAATGGTGAAGCATTATGTAATGTCTTTGTGCAAGTTTTAATTGTGATGTGTTTGTGCAAATTTTCATTGTGATGTGTTTGTGCAAATTTTAATTGTGAAATGTTTGTGGAAACATAGTTTTGTAATGTGTTTGTAAAAGCATTGCTGCCTTACATAAACAAAGCCAACATTGCAAATGTACATAAAACTGTTTACCTTATGCAATAACTTCATCTAGTTACAACACATATAATGGACATACTATCTCAAACTCAAGCCATATCATAATAAGAGCATTGTGTCCAGGCATGATCTCTTTATGTAAGGCAGGATCTGTTTATGTAAGAGCATTGGGGATCTTCTTCTGACTAGCAAGTTACTTGAAACTATAGCACCATCTTATTTAAGGATGTAAGAGCATTGGGGATCTACCAGGATCTGTTTATGTAAGAGCATTGGGGATCTGTTTATTTAAGGAGTTGATTGCCAAAAAGAGCTTCATCTTATTAGCCAAAGCATCCATGCACAACAAATACTCTATAGCACCAAACAAATGGTTCCTTCTTCTTTGCCACTAGTTTGTTGCAAAAGAGATGAGCATAAACAGTTTACATAATAAACAATGCCAAACCAACCAGTAGAAAACATGATCTGTCCTCACTGCATAGATGAGCATAAACAGTTTACATAATAAACAATGCCAAACCAACCAGTAGAAAACATGATCTGTCCTCACTGCATAGATGAGCATAAACAGTTTACATAATAAACAATGCCAAACCAACCAGTAGAAAACATGATCTGTCCTCACTGCATAGATGAGCATAAACTGCTTATATAATAAACAAAGCCAACACTGCATAGATGTACATAAACTGCTTACAAAAACCAACAACCGCGAGATGTACATGAAACAGAGTGTGCCAACACTACTGCCTGACAAAACAGGTCCAGTTGTCCATAAAACTGTTTGGTCTAACTAAACAGTGAAGAACAAAAATTTACACAACTGAGAGGCAAAACAGAGATGAGCAAAAAATGAGTTACTCGAACCTCGCCATTTTAAACATCTAATCCCTATCACCTATATTGTGCAACATTCTCCCCACAATCATTTTTCAGTTACATCTATTCTTGCTTTTTTGCTTTTGCTCACTCCTTTGTACCTACATTTGGTGTACACCTTTGGAGACCTTGCTTCAGTTGGAGGCCTTGATTCAGTTGCTGCAGTTGTAGACTTCTGTTTTGTCTTCTTAGGTACAACCTCCCCTCTTCCAATTGCCTCCTTAGCCAGTTTGCATGACCTACTATTATGCCCTTTTCCCTTACAAAACCTGAAAGTTGGAGACACATGCAAGTTAATACAAAATGTTCAATTTGCAAATATTATGTAAATTAAGTACAACAAATGCAACTTATTACCTGCAAGTAATTTCTTTTCCCTTTTTACTCAAGATGTTTGGATCTTGACTAGATTTCTGCTTTTTTTCTTCATTAGGGTCTTTAACCCTACATTTCTTTGGTCTACCAGGCATCTTCTTGTTTGGTGGTGGTTGAAGAGGCTGTTCAGATGATCTTGGCCATTGATTCTCACCATTGATGGGATTTAGCAGATGGGAATAAGTACTAACAAAAGTTTCCTTCTTGTACCATTGAGACATAATTTTCTCGATCTTGACCAATCCTGTATTTGGCTGGCCATAGCATGAGTGCAAGGAATGCCACTTAGATCCCATTCTCTACAATAACAGGTCCTCTCCCTAATGTTAACACTAAATGCATCCTTCACATGCCTAACTTCAAATTCATCTCCACCATTATACACCACAGACCAATGCTTAACAGGCTTCCTTACTTTTCTCCATCCTCTTCCTCGATCCTTGGACAAATATTATGGCCATATTTTGAAATCCATTCCTTTCTCTTTTGAATTCTGACCATCATTGCCAACCTAATCTCCTCAAGCATATATATAATAGGTCTAGACCTAGCACATACTATACTACCATTGAATGCCTCTGCAATATTGTTTTCAACATTGTCTACCTTTGAATATGTGTCAAAATAAGCCTTGGACCAATGAATAGGATCTGTCCTCACTAGATCTTCAGCAGCCTGCTTGTCTACATTCTTTAAGACTTCAAATTCTGCTTTGAATTTATCTACTGTGCAAGACATAGCAATACTCCAAAAGCATCTCCTATACTCCCCTCCTTTGTATTTTTTCCTCCAATTGCTATAGATGTGTCTGGCACACATTCTGTGCTCAACATTAGGCAGCAAGCTTGTAACAGCAGGTAGTAATCCCTATCAATCATATAAAGTATAAATAAATGTCATTAAACCAATTTTAATAAAAACTAACGAGGAAAAAATGTAATAAGATTATGATATTACCTTTTGTTGATCTGTAATGATAGTCCACCCATCTCCATCTCTCATTTCAAGGTCTTCAATTAAATTCTGAAGAAACCAGGTCCAGTTGTCCTTGTTTTCCACCTGAACTACACCCCAAGCCACAGGATACATCTGATTATTTGCATCCTTGGCAACTGCAGATAACAATTCTCCCTTCAGATTCCTTTCAAGAATGCTCCATCAATCCCCAACATGGGCCTACAAGTCTCCATAAATGATGTCTTCACTTGATCAAAAGACATACATTCTCCTAAAGAATAAACCTTTGATGGGATAGGGTTGACATGCTCAATGATCACAAGACTACCAGATTTCTATTCTCCAACTCATCTTTATAACTCCATAGCTTTGCATAATGTTCATACATTGATCCATCTAGTTCTTGCAATGCTTTCTTCCTTGCTCGCTACACATGCAGTCACTCACTTCCACCCCAAATTGTTTCAAAACATCAGCCTTCATATCAGTCAACTTATAAGCAGGGTTTCTTCTAAATGTTTCAAAGAATTCCTTAGCCAAAACTGATGCTGTGATTTGCCTGTTCTTAAGTGCCATCCCACAATCATGCTGAGGATTAAATGCAGTAATTTGCCAGAACTTCTTTTGATTGAATCCACCCAAACTCTCCATGGGCATACAAATGAGTTCATGCACACCCGCACATCCTCATCTTCTCATTCCTAATCCATTTAATATCCTTTTTTTCATCCAATCCATACTTAACAACAGCCTTTAAAAATTTCTTTTGTTTCAAACCGAAGCCCAAGTTTTAATTGCACTACTTCCATGTCTGTTTGGATTGAAAACCGAAATTTAAGACCTTGCTTCTTCCTCAAAGTTAATTGTTCTCCATGAAATATTTTGTCATCTACCTTATCCTCTTCATCACTAGAATCATAATCACTATCAGAAGAAGTCAACCCACCACCATCATTTCTACTCTGAGTCTGTGGTTGTCCCCTAGTAGGTGTAGGCTCAACTGGATCAACTTGATCACCTTCTTGGGGTAAACTAACAGGATCAAACAATTTCTGTTTTTTGTTTCTTCTATTATTGTTCACAGCAACCCTAATTTCTACAAGTTCTTCATCACTTACATGGAAATCCTCATCACTTAAACATGTTTCTACATTGATCCCCACATCTTCTACCTCATATGGATATTCAAAATCAATATCATCTTGAGCCATATCAGCCTCAGCACCTGTTTGTTCATTACTGTTTTCATGCCTAACATTATTCTGTTCAGTATTGTCATGTTCATCATTCTCAACCTCGACTCTTTTCAAATTTCATATTGAGCCATCACAACCTCAATCTCATCCTCATTCCAAGAAAAATCATCTTCGCCTTCACCCATCTCAGTCTGCCCCTTACCCTTTTCAGACTCATCTTGACCCATATCAGATTGACCCTTACCCATTTCAGACTCATCTTGACCCATCTCAGTCTGACCCTTACCATTTTCAGACTCATCTTGACCCATATCAGATTGACTCTTACCCTTTACAGACTCATCTTCACCCATATCAGTCTGACCCTTACCCTTTTCAGACTCATCTTGACCCATATCAGATTGACTCTTACCCTTTTTAGACTCATCTTCACCCATATCAGTCTGACCCTTACCCTTTCACACTCATCTTGACCCATATTACCCTCACCCATATAAGCCTCACCCTTTTCAGTCTCATTGTAAACCTGACTCTTGTCAGGGTCATCATCATCCATCTCAACCTCCATCTCATCCCCACCCTTATCCAACATTTCATGTTCTTCTGTATCTAAATCTACAATTACTGGTTCATCAGACTCACGTACAAGCACTGGTACATCAATACCATGCTCAACATACATATACACAAACCCTATATTCCTACATTCATTTACCATTCTTAACACTCCCTCATTAGTATCTATTGAGTACAATCCATTTTCAATACTTTGTGCAGGCAACCTATACCATACTTGCTTCACATTTCCATACTTTAAATATGATTTCACATACTTTTCAACTTTGAAGTAATTTAGAGTATCCATACAAACTTCAGGAATAAAATCAACACTCCCTCCTTCATACTTCCATTTGTTATTAAC
This sequence comes from Codonopsis lanceolata, assembly GCA_013146195.2. Lineage (NCBI taxonomy): Eukaryota > Viridiplantae > Streptophyta > Magnoliopsida > Asterales > Campanulaceae > Codonopsis > Codonopsis lanceolata. The sequence goes on along the minus strand of CM028383.1, from coordinate 44,821,670 downwards.
CTTATGAAAAGCCCCACCATGATGTAAAAATATTCCAATTTCCTTTTCCATTCTGCATTTAATAAGAAATGACAGACTATCAATATTAGTGTCTAGGCAAAACACTATTTTAAAGCCCCACTATATGATATTAAAGCCCCACAATATCATATAAAAGACACACACCAGTAAAGCCTAATTTTTTAAGGTTATGGGACCACCACTGAATATAAAAGCCAAAAAGGCAAAACCAAGGCAAAACAAAACCAAGGCAAAACCCTACCTACCATTAACAATCAATTACACCAAGACACCAACATGGACCATATAAAGTACTGATATAACAATTTTCAACATGTTCAAAAGGCAAAGGTAAGTAAACCCAAACACATTGGCCAAAATAGATGAACCACAATGTATATGAAGGCAAAAGGCAAAGGTAAGTAAACACATACATAGACTGAAACAAATTTCATTAACGACAACATATTCAACGAGTAAGAACTAGGGTTATCGTACTCACCTGGGATCTTCGAATCGATGTTAAAACATTAGATTCCAGTAACTTCTGTTGTTGATTGATGCCTCAAAGTCGGTTTCTTCTTACGGGATCGAAGAGATTTGAATTTCGATTCAAATCGAAAACCCTAGAATTTGGGGGTTTTTTTCTTCGATTTGTGAGTGATCTGATTTGGAGTGTGTTTCCCCCGCGATCTATCATCCGTTTGTCTAATAACAGGGGCAAAATAGGGAAATCAGAAAAAGTTAACGCCATTTTCTAACGGGCGTTAGAAAATGGGCTCGCTTGCAACAGAAATGAAGTAGGGTGGCCAAAATAGATGAACCAAACTTTCGGTGGCCGGATTGCAATATGGTCCAAAGTTGGGTGGCCCGTTTGTGTGTTTTGCCTAATTATTAATTATTAATTATGAATTAATGATTAATGAAACTGAAAAAGTCATGGCTAAGCTTCGAGTTTTTAGCCACCAGATTAAACGGGCGGTTTACACAACAAAACCAACAATCGTCCTTTATTTTTAGGCAAAACACACCTCCGGGCCACTGTACTATACAAAAGGTTGCAATTAGGCCACTGAGACTTCAAAATTTTCGGGATGGCCACTGTACCCGACTTATCTTGCACGTTAACCCTTTTTAACGGACGTTACCTTTTGACGTTATCTTTAAGTAAAATACCCTTTTTGCCCTCTCCTTCATCACTTAAACATCATTTCTTTGGAGCTACAGATGAGCAGATCAAACCAATAGACCCAAACAAGCAATTTGAATGCTTAGATCAAACCAATAGACACCAAATCCAAAACGAAAATCAAACCCAAATTTGAAGAGAGAAGGACAGAAATTCTCCAAAGCTTGTATGAGCTGGATGCTCGCTGGGTTTGAGGCAAAAACGAGGCTGGCAGCTTTGATGAAGTTGAGAGATGAGGGAGATGCCGACATTGGAAGATAGCGGGACTGTGAGAGGAAGGATTTTGCGAGGCTGAGTTTGCTATGTCGAAATCTTGGAGATGAAGATCGCATACAAGGGAGACGAAGATGGAACAGATCTGGTCGGATTTTTCGATCCCGAATTCGATTTTCCGGTTTGAACTGAATTCCCCAACCCAGATTCAACCCCGCTTGGTCAAAATTAGGGTTAGGGTTCGACCCCTCATCCTTCTTTTACAAATTAACAATCTTTAGAGCGTAATTGACTGGATCTCCACCTTCTCCGTTCGATCCGTGCTCCATAGCATCCATTGCTTCTAAGTAGAACCACGACGAGAAGAATCGGCCGGGAAAAGAGAGAGATCGCTGCTTCTCCACCCAATAATGCTGTCGGACTTCTCCATCTTATGACGGCACTGGGCGGACGTCTTCGGGATGATAGCGCCAGGTCAGGTGTTGCCCACTTGTTCGGCAACCGAATCCGAGTCCGTCGTACGGAGATATCCACGTCGGAGCACGTGCCATCTCTCGCAGTATGCCTTGATTTTCTGGGTTTGAAGATGTTGATGATGAAGACGGGGGTAAAATAGACATTTAACCTAACTTAACGTCCAAACTTAACGTCCATCCAAAAAAAGGGTTAACGTGCAAGATAAGTCGGGTACAGTGGCCATCCCGAAAATTTTGAAGTCTCAGTGGCCTAATTGCAACCTTTTGTATAGTACAGTGGCCCGGAGGTGTGTTTTGCCTTATTTTTATACGTCTAGTCCGTTAGGTTTACATTTTTAGTAGCATGTTAACAGTAGATCGTTTAAATCGTAACCTAATAAGAGATCGAAGTCGATATGGTTAGAGCTATCAAAATTGAGTCGTCTCGATCCAACCCATCCGATTTTTCAAAGGTCTAGGCCTTAATTTAGAAGGCCAGAAAAAAGAACCCGGCCTTTTTGGCCCGGCCTGGCTCGGCCCACTCATAAAGTTAAACTTAATTAAAAAATTAAAAACTAAAATATAAAACCTAAATAACAAAAACTATCATATATTCATTTAGACTACCTTTTTTTTCTTTTTTTTTTCTTTTGGTTAAATAAATTTATAACACATTATGATCTATTTTCAAATCATTGTTCTCTTTTTGGTTGAAACTCATATTCTAAATTGATAGAAGTGACACTTACAAAGAGGAACTGGAGTTGATCTTCCAAATCCAATCAAGTTTAGTATGGTTATGGTTAGTAATTTTATCGAAACTGATCTATTCAATTGAGTATCTCTATATAATATTAGCTAATAAAAAACTTCAATAGTATAAATTTGATAAGAAATAAATTTTAAATATTAGATTGTGTCGGGCGAATCAAAAAATGAACATTTGCTAGTTGGTATGGTTTTGCAAACTAGAACCCGAAAATTTTTGTCTATCCTCATAAAACATATATTAGAAAATTGGAGACAGTATGATGAACTTCAATTTGGTTATAACTTTTTTTTAAAAAATACCCTTCAAAGAGCAAATGTATTTTTTCTTTGGTTTATAACATTATAGTTTTTCTAGTTTCTGTTTCGTTTAATTGTTGAACTTACTACATTTGTTTATATTTGCTTTGGTTGCACTTTTGCTTTGTAATTGTGTAAGTTAGACTAGTAAGTATGTGTGTTTTGAACTTTTAATGTGTTATATAACTTTTATTAGCTAATTTGTGAGTTTTTTTAATTTAAAAAATAGTTATTTTTTTGGCCCATATGCCCGAAGTGCGCATGAACTGGGCTTGAGTTCTATGAGGCCCATCAATATTTCGGTCTGGCCCGATCTGTAGTTAAGCGAAGCCCATTGGTCTCTGGTCGGGCCGGCCCGTTTGACAACTCTAGATAGGGTTGAATCTGATTAACATCTCTAGGGAGAGAAGGCCGACAACATGCCCGATACTTTTAGAAGACCCAGGGCGAAAAGAAAAAAAAGGCACCCTAAAAATATATATAAATAAGGAATAATTGTGGGTCGGTCCCCTTTTTTGAAATTACAACCGTTCAAGTGTCTCCTTTTTTTGGGAGAAGTTCGGATCGGTCCCTTTTCGGATATTTTCAACCGCTAAGGTCCCACATATTTTCATTTAACCACTAAAGTACATTTTTTGGGACAAAACGACGAAGATACCCTTAATGAAATTGAATTATGCGCGCTGCATCAAAAAATACAATTTGAAACATCCAGGAATTGCATATTTGATTAATTGTGCATTAGGGTGTATTAGTATGATTAATTACGTGCTACATGTTATGTTTAATGTGTTTATGTATTTTGTGTTGTGGACTTGGGTAATTGTCTTATAAGAGTCCATTTGTGCTCAAGATATGTCAGGCTTGATGTGTGATGTGTTTAAAGTTATTGAGAATTTGGTTTTGTTGGTTATGATTTATAACCATCGTTGAATAGAAAATGACACGTTAAAGCTATAAAATATTATTTTCGGCTAAGTTTACCCTAAACATAGTTGACTAGGGGACCTTTAGGATTAACTTATAATTGTTTTGGAATGGGTTTTGTGTACCTTTGTACAAGCTCAAGTTCAAATTTGGTTCGGCTCACGTATTCCCGCATGCCAAAAACAACCTGTAGAAATTTACCACAAAACTCATAATTTGAATATGTTTGGTACGTTATAAACTAGACTTCAAAAGCTTTCTAATCATACCTTATTTGTAATTTTTAGACTTGTAGATCAGTCTCAACATGTATTTTAAGTTGAGTGAAAATAAAAGTGAGACAACATTTTACCATTTTGATTTGGTTGACTTGTGGGCCATCTTGATTAATTTTAAGGAATAATTGTGGGCCGTTACAATTTTCTGAAAGTGTAACCGTTCCAATACTCTATTTTTTTCAACCGCAAAAATACATTTTTCATTTTTTCTTCATAAAATGCCATCGTTCCTGCTTCCCACCTCTCTGTATTCGATTCAGACCTTCGCGCTTTATGTGAAAAAAAAAAAAGAACAGTGTTTCAACCTCATTTCGTTTAAGAACTACTTACTATAGGAAATAATGCAAGAATTCATTTTGATGCTTCCTTGAAATGGGAATGGGCGCTTCACCCTTGTTTAAGAACAAAGAGAGAATCGTTGCCTCCGATGCGAGCGTCGTTGCCTCCAATTTGGGCGTTGTTACCTTTAATGTGTGCGTCGTTACTTCCAATTTTGGTGTCGTTGCCTCCAATTTGGACATCGTTGCCTCCAGTTTAGACATCGTTGTCATGGCTAACACACCCACTTCGTATGCAACACAGACATAATAGAATAAATAAATGAAAATGATGAAATTTAAGATAACCGAGAGTTATTCGGATGAGGTGGTGGGGGTTTATATTTAAAGAAGCTTTTGAAGATTCAATAAAGTGGGTTGAATAATTGATCATTAATTAGGATGTGTGAGAGTGTGTGTGAGAGAGGGTATGTGAGAAAGAAAGAGAAAGTCTCTCGTCACTTTTTGTATTGATTGATGCGAAAATTAATGATTGATGCCTAATTTTCTATTGCGACGCCCAATGTCACTATTTTTGCATCTCAAAATTAATGATTGATGCCAAAAATTAATGATCGTTACACAAAATTAATTATCGATGCACAAAATTAATTATCGATGCCTAATTTTTGAATTGCGACACCAGTTTTGGGTGAGAATTTGGGTGAGCGATGCCCAAAATTTTGAAAGAGAAAAAGGAAAAAATATATTGGAAAGAAAAAGAGGTGGGTGGTGTGGGCCCCTGTAGGGAGGTGTGAGAGGATGTGTGAGAGAGACAATAGTGAAAGAGAAAGAGAAAGTCTACCGTCACTTTTTGTATTGATTGATGCAAAAATTAATTATCGATGCCTAATTTTCCATGCGACGCCAAATTTGTGAATTGGGATGCCCAATTTGTGCATTGTGATTCCCAATTTTTTCCTTGCAACACCCAAAATTTTGAGCAACACACAAATTTGAACTGTGGCTTTTTGCGCGCCCCTTTCCTTCATTAAGGGTATCTTCGTCATTTTTCCTCTAAAAGTGTACTGTAACTGTTAAATAAAATTATCGTGAACTTTTGTAGTTATATTTTTTCCACAGTGTACCGGCCCGATTATCACCCCAGTTTTAACAAATGAGTTTTGACTAGGCTCCCACCTCTTGCTTCATTTTAGTGAATCAAACTTGCTAGAAACTGAGTATCCCATGAGTAAATCACTAAAGCATTCCTTTCATTTTCTTTCCTTTGTTTTGGTTTTGGACAGTAGGTGGACCCGCACCACCGTTTCACCTATTTCACCTTATCAATGTAATTGAAGTAGGGGTGAGCAATTTTAAAAAAAAATCGTACCAGACCATTGAAAATTGGACCGAACCTATATTTTGGTTTGGTCTTGGTCCAGAATTTTTGAAGAACTGAATAATTGGTCTAGTCCTTATTTTGGATTTTATAATTCGGTTCTGGAACCGGACCGGACCATATATATATATATATATATATGCCAAAATACGAAAAACACCCTGAAGTTTCCACCCAATCCCAAAATGGTACCCAACCTAAGGTTTGTGCCATAATCATACCTGACATTGCAAATTGTCCCATTTTGCACCCTAGCCCTAACGGGCGTTAGAAAACTAACAGAAAGTTAGCATGTGCATCTCACATGTAGGGGTGATTTCATCATTTTCATCAAAATTTTCGTATTTTGGCCTTATTAATAAATATACCCCCTTATCGATCACTATCTATTTCAGACAGCTCCATCGCCAACCATCCCCCTTTTACCTTCATCCCCGCTCAAGCAAACAGCCCAGCGAGCCTCCAACAATCTCTCCAGTTCGGCAACATCAACCCCTTTCTCTGTCTCCGGCCGTGAGAATCAAAAGTCCCAGTCATGTAAATCCAAGTCACAACAATCCTCATCCCACCCTCTTTATCACTCTCTCCAGCAATTCTTTCATCTCCAGATCCGGTCGAGTTTTCTCTTCTCAGATCGAGCCTTCCAATCTCCTTTGCTTGCTCCGGCTCCACACCTAGCAGCATACCAGCCATGACATAGCTCTAGCGACCTTCTGCTCGTTCCAGCTTCGATTCCGACCTATAGCATTCCGGAAAGCATCCATGGTCATCCCAGCAACTCATCTCCCTCTTCTCAGCTGCAGATCCGGCAAGCTCCGCCGCCTATTCTCTTTTTCTCTCACCGTAGACCTAGCAATTTCATCTCGCTGCCATCTCTCTTCTTAGATGGACAACCCAAGCAGTCCAGCGAGGCTCCCGATTCGCCGTCACCATCGCCGCTCCGATCTCTCTCCCATATTCAACTCGACCCAGAAACAAGTTCCACCAAGGCCTTCATCTTCATCGCCAGGCAAACTCAACTCATATTCCAAGCCACGGCATCTCCATCACCGCCTACTTCACCAGCCACTATCCTAAATTTTGACATCCCCCATCTTCATCCCTTTCCCAGACACAATTTTCAATCCCTAGTTTTTCCCCAATTTTTGAGTTCCAAGAACAAACTCGAAATTTTGTAATCTGATTTAAAGATGTCATTGTGCGTAGAAGATGAATTAAAGAAATTTTTGATGAAAATGACAAAATTACCCCTGTATGTGAGATGCACATGCTAACTTTCTGTTAGTTTTCTAACGCCCGTTAGGGCTAGGGTGCAAAATGGGATAATTTGCAATATCAGGTATGATTATGGCACAAACCTTAGGTTGGGTACCGTTTTGGGATTGGGTGGAAACTTCAAGGTGTTTTTCGTATTTTGGATTTTATAATTCGATTCTGGAACCGAACCGGACCAAATATAGATTGTCACATGTTGCACTTCTTACAAAACCACTATGAATCCATTTGTAACATGGACAGATATTTACAGAGTCATAGAAATTGAGCAATCTGGGAGTGATGTTGGGTTTCATTTAAGGGTACAGAGTCATAGAATGACATTACATGCTTTGCTTTGCAATTTGGGGGTGGGGGTGGTGGTTGGAAGGACGGGTGTACAATATATATGTCACATGTTTTGCTTTGCAATAAGGAGGGGCGCTTGGAGGGGACTGGGGGCTGGAAGGGTGGGTGTACAGTATAGATATATTAATTATGTTAAATGTCATTATTAATTTTAAGTATTTTATAATTATGTATGTAATTGATAAAACAAAATTGGAAGTGCAAGAGAATGAGTTTTAGGGGGGGTCGCTTGGAGGGGGTGAGTGTTGGAAAGATGGGTGTAAAGTATAGATATATTAATTACGTTAAATGTCATTATTAATCTTAAGTATTTTATAATTATGTATGTAATTGATAAAACAAAATTAGAAAAGCAAGAAAATGATGACATTTAATATGGGTGCCCAAGTGGGCGCCCATTTAGCCCATCATAATTAATGTGCCCAAGTGGCCATGCCCATTTGTGCCTACTTAAAATTTTGGGTGTGCCCATACCCATTATTTATTGGGCGGTCTGAACGGGCAAATGGGCGCAGGTAAAAATTGCCACCTCTAGATGTCATGTGCCAAGTCATTTTCTTGCAGGTGAGAAAACTTGAACTTGCCTTCGTAAATCGATGGTTGGAGAGAGGATCTACGCCTGCCACTCACAAGCTTTTTCCAGGTGGTCTGCAGTGTGTGTGCTCAATCATTCTGTTCTACCACCACCTGAAAGCAAGAAATGTTTGTGACCTGGCGGATGTCAATTGTCAATCTCGATAATATTGTGATCGTGCAAGATAACTTGAAGCACCTAAATCTCTTATACTCTTATGTCAGTTGTAGCTTTTCTGAATGAGCCAAAGATGGGAGGGAACAATCTCATGCTTTCGTGAGCTACATAACAGTTAAATGTAAAAACAAACAAAGTTTAGAATAACGGCATAGCCTTTCTATTGATTGAATCACCTATTTATAGGGAGAGATACAATTAGGGTTACACTTGGAGTAGGGTACAAGAAACCTATACAAGGAAGGTAACATAATAAGGAAAGAACTCTACAAGGTAATTAACACTAATTACTAATTACAAATAAACAAGAATAATAAAAAGATATTATTCTTTAATATGCCCCCGCAAGATGGATGTCCAAGAGGAGAGATCAATCTTGTGAAGTAATTGATGAAACCGCTGGCGAGCAAGAGGTTTGGTTAAGGCATCAGCCAACTGATCAGCCGAAGAGACATGGCAAACGCGCATAAGCCCATCCTGAACTTGTTGCCGAATGAAATGAAAGTTCAGGGCCACATGCTTCATGCGAGTATGAAAAACCGGGTTCGAGCATAGACTCGTGGCGCCCACATTGTCACAGTAAATGACTGATTAAGTCGAGGAGGTGAGACCGAGTTCGGCAAGAAGGGACACAATCCACCGGACCTCAGCCGCAGTGGCAGCCACTGCCCGATATTCAGCTTCAGTCGAGGAGCGAGCAACAGTGCGTTGTTTCTTGGAGCTCCAAGAGATCGGGTTGCTTCCAAGATAGACAATATAGGCACTGGTGGATGTGTAGTTATCCTTGTTGCCAGCCCAATCTGCATCAGTAAATGCATGGAGAGCAGGAGGAGACTGGTGATGAAAGAGGATGTCCGCATTAATAGTGCCACAGAGATACCAAAGAACTCGCTTGACCGCATTCTAGTGCTCAGTGGTCGGCCTATGCATGAACTGAGAGAGTTTGTTGACAGCGAAGGCAACATCAGGCCAAGTAAGAGACAGATATTGAAGACTCCCGACCATTGCTCAAAATTCTGTCGAATATGTAAGAGCAGTGCCCGCGTGAAGAGTCAAGGTAGGCGAGGTAGCAAGAGGCGTAGCTACTGGGCGAGCATCAGTCATGCTTGTGCGAGCAAAGAGATCAGCTATGTACCCACGCTGGGAGAGCATAAGACCACTTGGTCGCTTAACAACTTCAACCCCAAGAAATTAGTGAAGATCACCAAGGTCTTTGAGCGAGAAGCGATTAGCAAACACATATATGAAAGTCTGAACAACAGCGGGCTGGTTCCCAATGACAATGATGTCATCCACATACACAAGGAGATAGATGATGCTGCCCGCAGTACGAAGGATGAACAGAAATGTGTCGGCCATCGAGTTTTTGAAGCCAGAGGCAAGCAGAAACTGACGCAACTCATTATATCATGCTCGGGGAGCCTGCTTGAGACCATAAATAGCCTTGTGAAGTCGACACACATGTTGAGGTTTGTCCTTATCTGTGAATCCAGGTGGTTGGGCCATGAATACCTCTTCTGACAGAGTGCCTTGAAGAAAGACATTGTTCACATCCAGTTGTCGAAGATCCCATCCTTGACAAACAGCTAGTAAGAGTACAAGACGAACAGTGGTCGGTTTAACCACTGGGTTGAAAGTCTCGTGATAGTCAATCCCTGGTCGCTGGTGAAATCCCTTGGCCACTAGGCGAACTTTGTAGCGATCAATAGTCCCATCTGCATGTCTTTTAATGCGGTAGACCCACTTACAGCCAACAATACTGCGAGCATCGGCCGAAGGGACTAGATCCCAAGTTCCATTGCGAGCTAGTGCATCAAACTCCTCAGACATGGCCTGACGCCACTTCTCATCTTTCAGAGCCTGAGTGACATAGGTGGGTTCACTGTCCACTGCCAGTTGAGCCGAAAGACTCAGTTTGGTGATGGGTTTGTAAATATTGTTCTTAGATTGAGTAACAATGGTTGAAGTTCCAGAAGCAGCGGGCACAGGAACAGGGTCAACTGACACAGACACAGGTATAGAACCAGGGTCAGCGAGCATGGTACAAGTGGGCATAGTGTTATCCTCGGGCACGGAGCTGGTTGCCAAGGAAGGTTGAGCAGGCAACAAAGGACTAGGAGTGGGGAGTGGTGAAGGTGGGTGAGGCTGGTGTATGGGCGAGCTAAGATCAACCACAGTCTAATTAGTGCGAGGAGAAACTGGCGGGGAAGCACTGGAGCGAGCAGTCGACGGTGTGTATGAGTAGTCGAGCAGTTCATGAGAGGGTAACGAAGAGACACTATCATAGGTATCTAGGCGAGCAGGACTGGTGGCCGGGGTGGACAGCGGAAAGGCAGACTCGACAAATCGAACATGACGCGAAATGTATAGCCTGGTGGTGTTCGAATCATAACAAAGATACACACTTTGAGTGAGCGAGTAACCAAGGAAGACACATGGAGTGGAGCGAGCAGCAAGTTTGTGAGCGGAGTAAGGGCGGAGCCAAGGGTAGCAGAGACAACCAAAGGCACAATGTTTAGAATAACGGCATAGCCTTTCTATTGATTGAATCACCTATTTATAGGGAGAGATACAATTAGGGTTACACTTAGAGTATGGTACAAGAAACCTATACAAGGAATGTAACATAATAAGGAAAGAACTCTACAAGGTAATTACCATTAATTACTAATTACAAATAAACAAGAATAATAAAAAGATATTATTCTATAATATTAAGTCCTTCTAATTATAGCATGATTTATTGTCTTCAAGTATGCTATTAATTCGGTCGTGACTTTCAATTTCATCACATCATCTTTAAGCAAGTGGATACTGCATCTGAATTTATTGGGATAACTGCATAAAAAACCACGACCTATTTTAGGTATTGCAAATTGAACCCTGACAATTGTTTATAGGCTTATTGAAACTCAGCCTATTTTTTATGTTTCAAATAGAACCCTTCGTCCATTTAATCTGTTAAATGGTAACGGTCTGCTGAGTAGGATGTCAACGTGGCATCCTACGTGGACTTTGTGGGAGCAAAAACTAATTTCCCTCCAATTTTATTTCATTATAAACCTTGTACAAATTTTGTAATTTCATTAAAAAAAAAACCTAAAATTTATTTTCACCAAATAAAGCATTAAAATTTAAAATAAATAGTTATTTATATACTCATTTCATTTTAAGAAAATAAAGTTATTTTTTTAGAAAATAGGGCTCAAAGTATGATGCAAGTTCCAATGAATATTTAATATTTAATACACATCCGATCCTAAATAATCATCATGTTTGATTTCGCACACAAAATTAAGAAGAACAAATTATCTACATTATAATATTGGTATAATTTGTATAAAGTATTTGTTTAATATGTAATATTTTAATAATAATTAAAAATTAATATATTTGTTTTAAATTTTATTTGTAACATTTAATATTATGTTTAAAACTATAATTTATTTTATTTATAAGTCATTTTTGAATATGTAATATATTAATTAAAAGGATTAATATATTGTTTGGTCTCTGGACATGTCGAAAATGAATGTTTTGGTCCTCGGACAAAAAAACAATCGAAGGTGGTCCCTCGACCTGGTTTTTTAGATCAATTTCCCCCCTCCCACCGTTACTGTTAGTTTTACCATCTAATTTGATACAATATGACTAAATTACCCTTACTAAAAAGTTTTTTATGGCCGACTTTTTAAGAAGAGAAAAATATAAGGGGTTAGTTGTCTTTAACATAATGCTCCTAACAAAAAAAAAAATTTGTGATCAAACAAGTTGAATGCCTTTCCAAATTTGTATTAATCTGCTATTTTTTTTCTCTTAAAACCATTAAAAATCACAACTTTCAAGCACTAAGTAAACTCAAGATCATAAACCATCACCATCCCATCGAATACGATCAAACCCACCAAAGCATTTTCTGGTAATTGTGTCACCACCAACAAAAACTCACTCTTCACCACAAACACAAACACTAGACCCAACACGGACCATCCTCCCCCAGTCTGTGTTTGAACAGAGAAGATGGAGAAGAGAGAGAAGGGAGATGGCGTCGGCTAACTGCTTGGGTTTTGATAGGGATTGGCCGGTGAAGATGAAGAAGCTGCTGGGTATAGCTGGGTTTGAACTGAAGGGAGCTGGAGTTGGATGGGAGATGGCAGAGAGGTCTGACTGACTAGATGGAGTGTTTGGTAGAGGCTGAAGAGAGTGAAAGAAGATCGACAGCAGAGGCGGCCTGGAGCGGGTTTAGGATGGGTTGTTGGGGTCGGGTGATGGCTGGGTTGAGATATGGGGCATGCTGGATGCAGAAAGAGAACAAAGGAGAAAGAGAGAAGGCAGATTGGGAATTGCTTCTGACATGACGGGTGTGGAAGCTGAATTGGTGATTGTCGGATCTGCAACTGAGAAAGGGAGACGGCGGCTGATGGAGATAGATGGCCACGGCAGAAGAAGACTCGCCGGCGAGCAGGTCGGCCTTGGTGGAGCTTTGTCGGAGAAGAAGGAGCGAGGTCACTGGGCGATGGAGATTTGACGGCTGGGTTTGAACAGAGGAGAAAAAGAAGGGAGTGTTTGGCTTAGCCTTTGTTTTCCTTTTCTTTTGAGTGAGATTTGATATGTAAGAGAGAAACGTGCTAAAATAATTACAAAAAATAAAATGGCAACATGGTCTTTTCATTTATGGGCTCATATCTGTGTGTGTAGGCCTAGTTAGATCAAGCAGGTGAATATGGAAATTTAGATAATTGTTAAGGAGAAAGCTTAAATTAATTAATTAGTTTATAATTTTAATTAATATATTACATATTCAAAAATTACTTATAAATAAAATAAATTATACTTTCAAACATAATTTTAAATATTACAAATAAATTTTAAAACAAATATATTAATTTTTAATTTTTATTTTTATTAAAATATTACATATTAAACAAATACTTTATACAAATTATACCAATATTATAATAGAGATAATTTGTTTTTCTTAATTTGTGTGCGAAATCAAACATGATGATTATTTATGATCGGATGCGTATTAAATATTAAATACTCATTGAAACTTACATCATATTTTGAACCCTATTTTCTAAAAAATTAACTTTATTTTCTTAAAATGAAATGAGTATATAAATAACTATTTATTTTAAAATTTAAGGCTTTATTTGGTGAAAATAAATTTTAGGGTTTTTTATGAAATTACAAAATTTGTACAAGGTTTATAATGAAATAAAATTAGTCCACGTAGGATGCCACGTTGACATCCTACTCAGCAGACCGTTACCATTTAACGGATTAAATGGACGGAGGGTTCTAATTGAAACATAAAAAATAGGATGTGTTTCAATAAGCCTATAAACAATTGTCATGGTTCAATTTGCAATACCTAAAATAGGTCGGGGTTTTATGCAGTTATCCCGAATTTATTACTGCTATTTGTTTTCTTCTTTTCAACTGGACATGTACAACAAGATATTGCGCTTAAAATCATCCATATTCTGTTGAGCCATTCAGTCATTACTAGCACATTTGAAGAGACGAATTACACAATAAACACAAATGCATTGATTACGGTTAGTGTCACATTGAAGCTTCAACCTGTATTGTTTATTATTTCAACTAGTTATTTAGCATGTGCTTCGCATGGGTACAATGTGAGATATATATATATATTTTTTGTAATAATAATATAACTTTTAGACATTATAATTAGATTGTTAATCTCTTTTATGGCTATAATTTTTTTTCTATTGTTACTAATATTAAACGATTTTTTTACTTAAATATTTTTAAAATTAATATAAGTTTCTAGCTAACGTGAGATACATATTTTGTATCAATAATAATAGTTATTTTTTTTTATCTAAAGACTTTTAAATTAACATTTAACTTGATAATAATATTAAAAGTCATTTTGTTAAAAACTTCTAAAATCATAATTCATTTTTAAACAATGTGAGATACTTATTTTTATATTTTTATTGGTAAGGAAAGTTTAAATCTTTTATCTAAAGACTTTAAAACCAACACCACATTCTAACCATGTGGTATACATATTTTTTATTAGTAATAATAGTAGTAGATAAAAGACTTTTTAACCAACATTCATTTCTAAACAGTGTGGATACATATTTTCTATTGGTAATAACAGAAGATGTCTTTATATAATGACTTTTATAACCAATACTCATTTCTAAATAATGTGAGATACATTTCTTTGTAACTAATGTGAGATACATCATCTAAAAACTTTTTAAACCAATATCACTTTTATAACCAATGTGAAATACTTCTCTTCTATTGCTAATAATTGTATTTTAAAATCAACATCACTCTCTAACCAATGTGTAATACATATCATCATTTGGTAATAATAGTAGAAGTCTTTTATTTTAAAAAAATTATAACCAACATCTCTTCATAAATAATGTGAGATACATCTTTTCTATTACATTGATGATAAAAGTAAAAGTCTTTTATCTAAAGACTTGTAAAACCAACATCATTTTTTAATAAATCTAGGATATCTCTCTTCTATTAGTAATAATAGTAAAAGCCTTTTATCTAAAATTAAAATTAACATCACTTTCTAACCAATGTGAGATATATTCTATTGATAATAATGGTAGAAGTCTTATATTTAAAGACTTTAAAAACAAACATTATCATCTACCAAATGTATGATACATCTATTCTATTGGTAATAATAGTATTTTTAAAACCAACATTAATTTATAACCAATGTGTGATACATCTTTTCTATTGATAATAATAGTAGAATACTTTATGACCAATGTGAAATACTTGCATCTATTCTATTTGTAACAAAAAGTCTTTAATCTAAAGACTTTTTAAACCAACATTTATTTTTAAATAATGTGAGATACATATCTTTTATTGGTAATAAGACTAAAAGTCTTTATTATAAAACTCTTAAAACTAACAACTTTTTCTAAACAATGTAAGATACACTTTTTTCATATTCTAACAATGTGAGATACTTCTTTTCCATTTCTATTGGTAATAAAGGTTTAAGACTTTTATCTAAAGACTTTTAAAACAAACATCTTTTTCTAAACAAACATCTCTTTCTAACCATGTGGTATACATCTTTTCTATTGGTAAATGGTAATAATAGTATTTTTAAAACGAACATTAATTTCTAACAAATGTGAGATGCATTCTTCTATAGTAATAAACTAATAATAATAGTCTTTTATATAAAAACTTTTGGGATAAGTATACCATTAGTCCCTGAACTTTGGCCGAAGCCATCATCAGTCCCCCAACTTCAAAAAGTTTCACCACTGACCCAAGTAGGCCTTTTCTGCTCATCGGAGGTCTCTAGCCCTAACGTCGTTTGTTTATTTCTGTTAAGTAAACATGTACCACTCACATGTACAAAATAAGGGGGTTATGTATAACATCATCAAAATAAGGGGGAAGTGTGAAAATTAGAGCAACACAATGACCCTGTATAACAATAAGGGTAGTCACCAACAACATCACTCACAGTTCAAACAAACAATGACCCTGTTTTCTTCCTCCCCTATTTTCTCTCTTCTCATCCTCCTCATCTCAATCCCACCACCATCCTCCGCCCAATCCCAACCCAGAACCACCGACATCTCCTCTTTCTCCTTCTCAACCCCCCCCCATGGCTTTCATCTCTAAACCAAACCCTCCTCTCTCCCAATTCCACCTTCGCCACCAGCTTCCTCCCCGTACCCACTTTACCAGTCACCTACACCTTCTCAATTTGGTACTTCAACATCACCCCAACCACGGTAGTTTGGTCTACCAATGATAACTTCTCGGTCAACCAGTCAACCACTTTACTCATCACCCCCTCCGGTCAACTCCGCCTCAGTTCAAATTCCACCGGCGAAAATCTTTTCCCATCGATGCCACCCTCCTAATCAAATTCCACCCAACTTGTCCTCACCGACGACGGTGACCTTCAGTTTGGCAATTGGGATAGTTTCGCTCATCCAACCAATACGATCCTCCCCAACCAGCAGATAAACGGAACAACTCTATCCACGAAAAACAACCAGTTCAAATTTGTCAATGCTAAACAGGTTGTATTCAATGGGAGAAATGATAACGACACGTATTACAGTAGCAATAACGCGTTTATTAAGCTAGAAATTGATGGGAGAGTTTCACAAGAGGGAGCTTCCTTTATTTGTTCCGATTTAGGTAAACCCACGAAAAACAACCAATCTCGTGATTTCTTGGTTACAGAAAAGGTAATCTCTCAAGAAAAATTATGAGATGACTTACCTTTTTTTAAGCATAACTTCTGCCATGTTTTTCCTTTGGTTTCATTCAATGCTCAAGTGATCGATCAGCTGCAAGCACAGTCAAATTGCAGATCGTCTTTGTAAGTTGTGAGCTGTTTTTGGCCACCACAAAAGTGAGAAGAAGCTCATGAATGAATGAAAACTTTAGGATGTGTTAGTTTGTGTTGTTTGATTGAATCTTCTTGTTCTCGCTTGCCAGCAAACCCGCTAATGGTGCCCTGTCGAAATCCCTAGAAAGCAAGCAAGCTGCTGTATTTAAAATTTGCTGGAGAAAGAGATGAGGGAGAAGGAATGAAGGAAGGGCTTGTGTGGAAATTGGTGACGCACGATTGGTGTTCGATAAAATGTCTCACCAAGACATTGTTACAAAGATCTGAATGGAAGAGATGTATGTGATGAGATGAAAGAAAATAAGGGCAAAAAGCTTTTACATTAAAATTTTCACTTTGCCCCCTTATTTTGATGATATTATACATAATCCCCTTATTTTGTGCATGTAAGTGACACATGTTCACTTAATGGAAATAAACAAACGGCGTTAGGGCTAGGGACATCCAATGAGCAAAAAAGGTCTACTTGGGTCAGTAGTGAAACTTTTTTAAGTTGGGGGACTGATGATGTGTTCGGCCAAAGTTTAGGGACTAATGGTATACTTATCCCAAAACTTTTGAAATAAACATCTCTTTCTAAACAATGTGAGATACATCTCTTTTATTGATTATAACATAAAAATAATAATAGTAGTAGTATTTTATCTTAAATAGTTTTGAAACCAACATCTCTTTGTAAATAATGTGCGATACATCTCTTGTATTGATAATAACATAAAAATTCGTTTATCTATGAATTTTATAACCAATATATGTTTCTAAATAATGTGGATCTCTTTGTAACCAATGCGATATACATTATCTAAAAATATTTTAAACCAATATCACTTTCCTAAGTTCCTAACTAATGTGAAATACATATTTTTTCTATTAGTATTAAGTCTTTTATAAAAAGACTTTTAATACCTACATCGCTCTAACCAATGTGTAACACATCTCATCATTTAGTAATAGTAGTAGAAGTTTTTTATCTAAAAAAAACATCTAAAAGTAACATCTCTTTCTATCTAATGGGATATATCTATTCTCTTCTCTTTTATTAATGATAAAAGTAGAAGTCTTTTTATTTAAAGACTTTTAAAATCAACATCAGTTTTTAACCAATGTAAGATTTATCTCTTTTATTGGTAATAATAGTAATTTAAAAACCAACGTCAATTCATAACAAATGTGTGATATATATCTTTTATTGCTAATAACAGTAAGTCTTTTATATAATCTAAAATAATTAAAAATCAATACCATTTTTTAACCAATGTGATATATACATCTTCTATTGGTAATAATGGTAGAAGTCTTTTATCAAAAAAACTTTGAAAACCAACATCACTTTATAACAAATGCATGATACATCTTTTCAATTAGTAATTAATAATAGTATTTTTAATACAAACATCAATTTCTAACCAATGTGTGATACATCTCTTCTATTGGTAATAATAGTAAAATATTTTATAACCATGTGAGATACAACTCTTGTAAAAGTAAAAGTCTTTAGTCTAAATACTTTAAAATCTAACATTTGTTTTTTAAACAACGTGCTATACATCTCTTTTATTGGTAATAATATAAAATAATTTAAACTCAACATCATTTTCTAATCAATGTAAGATATACATATTTTATTGGTAATTATGGTAAAAATCTTTTATCAAATCAATATATATGTATATATATATATATATATATATATATATAAGTTGGTGAGGAGCATTATGGTTGTGTCACCTCACTACCTTTGGATAAATCTTCATTTTAAAGCATCCACGTGAAAGCATTAAAAACTTTTGGTTTTCTAATGACTTTGAAAATCAGCATCACTTTCCAACCAATGTATGATGCATTTCTTCTATTGGTACTTAATAATAGAATTTTTTAAACCAATATCAATTTCTAACCAATGTGGGATACATCTCTTCTATTGTTGAAAATTTAGTGTTTTTAGTGAAAGAAATTGTGCAACTTGAGAAACGAATTTCTTTATGTGTCATTTGTTTGTTGACGAAGGTAAATGAGCAAATGTGTTCTACTCGGCAAGAATATCGAAATGATATATTTATTTTTCCAAATCAAGTTGTGGATGAATAAGATATCAAAGCTTAAAGTATAATATTAAAAGTGAGTCATTATATGTAATATCTAACCTTAAAAAGTTTTATCCCACATTGGTTAGAAGTAATGTTAGTTATAAAAGTTTTTAAATATAAGTCTTCTACTATTGACTATAGAAAAAGTTATATATACTAATACTAATACCCCTTATCATATTAACTATTATTATTATTAGCTAATGGCTAGAAAACCAAAAGTTTTTAAAACTTCCACACTTCTCTTCTCTTTTATTAATGATAAAAGTAGAAGTCTTTTTATTTAAAGACTTTTAAAATCAACATTAGTTTTTAACCAATGTAAGATTTATCTCTTTTATTGGTAATAATAGTAATTTAAAACCAACGTCAATTTATAACAAATGTGTGATATATATTTTCTATTGCTAATAACAGTAAGTCTTTTATATAATCTAAAATAAATAAAAATCAATACCATTTTTTAACCAATGTGAGATATACATCTTCTATTGGTAATAATGGTAGAAGTCTTTTATCAAAAAAACTTTGAAAACCAACATCACTTTATAACAAATGTACGATACATCTTTTCAATTAGTAATTAATAATAGTATTTTTAATACAAACATCAATTTCTAACCAATGTGTGATGCATCTCTTCTATTGGTAATCATAGTACAATATTTTGTAACCATGTGAGATACATCTCTTGTAAAAGTGAAAGTCTTTAGTTTAAAGACTTTAAAATCTAACATTTTCTTTTTAAACAATGTGTTATACATCTCTTTTATTGGTAATAATATAAAATAATTTAAACTCAACATCATTTTCTAACCAATGTGAAATATACATATTCTATTGGTAATAATGGTAAAAATATTTTATTATATATATATATATATATATATATATATATATATATATATATATATATATATATTAACTATTATTAAAACAGAAGCCGCTGCTACCACGTGGTGGCTTTCTGTTAAATGCTTCAAATTTTTAAAGAATTTCATGCTTCCACGTGTCACCCTCATATTAATTGTAATTTTTTTTCTTTGTTTTTCTGCCAAAACCGATTACCGATAAAAATTACTTATAAAAGTTTATGATAATTTTTACGGTTAGGATAAGTTTTATCACATATCCTTGAGTGGGTTATTTTTTTGGAAAAATGTGAGAACTAAAAAAAATTTATATACATATTGAATTTAGTTATTTATTTTTTACTGTTTAATACAAATACATAATAAAATTTAAAAGATTTAAATTTCATAAATAGATTTAAAACCTTCAATAAAATTACATTCAACAATTAAAGTGTTGAAATCAAGGTAAACATATGGAAACAAAACAAAATAGTACAAAGCGAAATAGAGAAAAAATAACTAAAAAGTCGAATTTAATAAGTCTGAAATGTAAAATAACAAAAAGAGTACAAAACTAAATCCGATTATGCGTTTTTATTTATAGGTATGAATAATGGTATACATAATAGTATATATATATAATATATATATATATATATATATATATATATATATATATATATATATATATATACTATATTAGTATAGGTTATTGCGTTTTTAGTTTTTGATTGATTCTATGAAATTCGGATTCAAAGTATTTTGGTTGCTCAGTTAGTTTATGATAACTTTTACGGTTAAGATAAGTTTTATCACATATACGGTTAGTTTAGGATGATTATATCTGTAAAATCAAATGCGATACTTTTGATTTTATACGGTTAGTTTATGATAAGTTTTTTTTTTTGCAGATATATGTTATGCTTTTTTTGGTTTGGGATTTTGTGATATTATAGTTTATCACAAATTGAGTTTTTTATATTCTATTTTCACTCAAATTGAGCCAATTAAAATTTGTTCTACGTGTTTTGTGTGTGGGCACGCCCATGCGTGAATTTGAATTGCTTTAAAATGTTTTTACTTTGTTTCCAAGATTAATGATATTCTTCTTTTTCATTCTTCAATAAAACTTTTAAAGGGATTTTGTGATGCCACGTGTCACAATCGAAATGGTAAAGGTTTTTTGTTTTTTTTACCAAAATTGATTTGTTTAAGATAAAAATCATAAATCTAATTGGATAAGATAAAAATCCTAAAACTAATTTGATAAGATAAAACAGATTTAGGATATCGTTTCACAAGTAAATTTATGATAGGAATTAAGGATTTTGTTTTTATTTTTTTTCAAATATCGCTTAATTAAACTAGATTTTATCTTATCTAATTTATACAAATTTAATTTCACTAAAACTCTTCAATTTTCATCTCTTTTCATTTTCATACTATTTAATTAATACAAATTATTCACAAGACAATTTTATGTTATTTGTTCTTCTACTAATCTATATATATTAATTATTAATTACTAATTTATTAACTATTATTAAAATAGAAGTTATTGCTGCCACATGACGACTTTGTGTTGAATGTACAAAGTTTTAAAGGAATTATGTTCTTCGACGTGTCAACTTCTTGTGAAGTTGTGATTTTTTTTTCTTTTTCTTTGCTGCCGAAAATTAAAACCAGATAGATTTTTAAAACTGGCGCCTCCTTTATATATGGTAAAAGTTTATTATTATTATTTTTTCTGCCAAAATCGGTTAGTACGAGATAGATTTCTATTACATTTGATTTAGACATATTTCACTTGATTAGGAATTTGAATTTTTATGGTAAAAATGTTTTTTGGGAATAGATTTAATCTTTCAATTACATATTCATATGATCCATTTTGAATATTTACCTTATTTTTCGTTGCTTTCATATATTTTAATTAAAATTTTAAACTATTTATTACAAGTTTAGAAAATTATCTTATTATAAACAGCTTTGGCACAAAAAAACAATTAAAACCTTGCATACGGTACTATATATGTATATACATTATTATTTTAAACCGGATAAATTTTAAAACTGCAGCCTCCTTTATATATGCTAAAAAAAAATTACCATTTTTTTTTCAAAAATCGGTTAATACCGGGTATATTTTTTCACATTTGATTTAAAAACGTTCTATTTGATTATGACTCCAAATTTTCATAGTAATTTTTTTTGGCAAATAAATTTTATCAATTCTCATAGGTTTTAATCTTTCAATTACATATTCATATGATCAATTGTGAATATTTACCTTAAAACCATGCATACGGTAATATATATATATATATATATATATATAGTTTTAAAAATTTTGCATCCTTTATACATTGTAAAAAAAATTCCATTTTTCTGTCAAAATCAGTTAATATCGGATATATTTTATCACATTTGATTTAAACGTGTTTCACTTGATTAGGACTAAATTTTCATGGTAAATGTTTTTTTGGCGGATAGATTTTATCAATTCTCATTGGTTTTAATATTTTAATAAAATATTCATATGATCAATTGTGAATATTTACCTTATCTTTCATTTTTTTCAAATTTTTCAAATTAAAATTTTAACTATTTATTACAAGTTTAGAAAATAATCTTATTATAAACAACTTTTACAAAAATAAAAATAAAATACTAAGACTGTGCATACGGTATTATATATTTAATTCTTTTTTTTCTGTCAAAAATTAAAATCGGATAAATTTTAAAACTGATGTCTCCTTTATACATGGTAAAAAAATTTATTTTACTATTTTTGTTACCAAAATCGGTTAAAACCGAATATATTTTATCACATTTGATTTTAACTGACTCCAAATTTTCATGGTAATTTTTTTTGGTAGATAGATTTTATCAATTATCATAGGTTTTAATCTTTCAATTACATATTCATATTATCAATTTTGAATATTTACCTTAATTTTCATTTTTTTAAAATTATTCTAATTAAAAAAATTAATTATTTATTACAAGTTTAAAAAATCATCTTATTATAAACAACTTCAAAATTTAAAAAAAAAACACTATTTACCTCAATTCTCATGGTAGAAGTTTTTTAATTTTTTTATTTTACCAACTCGGTCAATTTAAAATGGATTTTATCTAATTTAATTAAACGTGTTCCACCAACACCACAAACAACCACTGCAAAATACTTCCCCTCCATCAAACATACCTCCTTGACGAGTCTGTCTCCGTGGTACTTCCCCTCCCCTTCTTCCGTCTCACACTCACACTAGGAATATTTGTTCGATTTTATAATTCCCACGAATTTTTTGTTTTATGATTCAGTGTGATTTCACACATTATTTATTTATTTATTAATATTTATTAATTATGAGGATATTTGTTATTGATTCATTCAAATAGCTTGTAGATTATATCTACAAAATTATATTTCAGAAACAACACTAAGTCAACCATGCATCGCACAGGTAATAAGCAAGTATATATATATATATATATATATATATATATATATATATATATATATAAAGTTGGTGAGGAGCACTATGGTTGTGCCACCTCACCACTTTTGGATAAATCTTCATTCTAAAGCATCCATGTGAATCTTTAAAAACTTTTGGTTTTCTAGTGACTTTGAAAATCAACATCACTTTCCAAACAATGTATGATTCATTTCTTCTATTGGTACTTAATAATATAATTTTAAAAACAACATCAATTTCTAACCAATGTGAGATACATCTCTTCTATTGTTGAAAATTTAGTGTTTTTAGTGAAAGAAATTGTGCAACTTGAGGCACGAATTTCTTTATGTGTCATTTGTTTGTTGACGAAGGTAATTGCGCAAATGTGTTCTACTCTGTGAGAGCATCAAAATGATATATTTATTTTTTCAAATCGAGTTTTGGATAATAAGATATCAAGACTTAAAGTATAATACTTGTTAACAAAAATTAGCGTTTTTAGTAAGAAAAATTGTGCAATTTGAGGCACAAATTTCTTTATGTGTCATTTGTTTGTTGGCAAAGGTGATTGCGCAAATGTATTCTACTCGGTGAGAGCATCGGAATGATATATTTATTTGTCCAAATCGAGTTTTGGATGATTAAGATATCAAGAGTTAAAGTATAATACTTATTAAAAAATTAGTGTTTTTAATGAAAGAAATTGTGCAACTTTAGGCACAAATTTCTTTACGTATCATTTTTTTGTTGACAAAAGTAATTGTGGAAATGTGTTCTACTCGACAAGAACATAGAAATTATATATTTATTTGTCCAAATCAAGTTTTGGATGAATAAGGTATTAAAGCTTAAAGTATGATATTAAAAGTGAGTCATTAGAAGTAATATCTAACCTTGAAGAAGTTTATCCCACATTGGTTAGAAATAATGTTAGTTGTAAAAGTTTTTTAAATATAAGTCTTCTACTATTGAGTATTGACAATAGAAGAAGTTATATATACTAATACTAATACCCCTTTATCATATTGACTATTATTATGTATTATTATTAGCTAATGACTAGAAAACCAAAAGTTTTTAAAACTTCCACACTTTTCTTCTCTTTTATCTATTTTCTATTTCTACTATAAAAGTTCGAGTTGTCTCTTAGAAATTAATGTATGGACAAAATTAACATTTCATCTAATAAATCATCTACCATTTATTTAAGGACAAACAAGTAAATTTATCTTCTTTACTATAAAAATGTGAGTTATCTCTTAGAAATTAATGTATAGACAAAATTAACCTTTCATCTAATAAACCATCCACCATTTATTTAAGGACAAACAAATAAATTTATCTTCGTTACTATAAAAATGTTAGTTGTCTCTTAGAAATTGATGTATGAACAAAATTAACATTTCATCTAATAAACCATTCACCATTTATTTAAGGACAAACAAGTAAATTTATCATGATAAAAAATAATATTTGTGCAAAAATATTGTTTAATAAATCACTCTCCATTGAATAAGGTCAAATAAATAATTTATTATTTGCTAATCAATTCCACGAATAATTACAAAAATAATCATAAATTTAATAAATCACTCACCATTGAATAGTCAAAAAATAAATAAGTTAATTTTGGATTTAACATTAATTCGAAATCAAATCTCCAAGATGCCCCAAGTGTCCAAGTGTCTATCTTTGACCGAGGATATTATCAAGTACGGCTAGAAGACCCACTGATTTATCTTTTATGGCCTTTGACTGGGTCAAAAAAATGATAGATTGAAACTTCCTATTCTACCTTTTTTTAAATCGGTAAGTGGTTGAGTATTCACTCAGACTCACAACAACATAGGTCGAGTAATTGACTCTACTCCTCGACTTCGAATAATCGACTCCTCGACTTCGAATAATCGACATATAATCGATTGAGATAATCAACTCCTCTTTCACAATTCATTTATTAGAAGAGAAAAATCAAATCAATACCCTACCTCTAACAGCTACCAGGAGACCCTATTTGGATCGACTCAACAGCTCTTCTTGATTTGCTTTCAATTTCATCTACATTATCAAGGTAATTCTTTGAAATTCTCGACCTAATCCATGGTCAGTTACTCTACCCTCACATTTTTCCCACACAGTCTAATTAATCTAGATATATTGGTCATCTGTTGTAGTTTGAGTGGTTCATGCTTCAATTAATCAACATATTTTGAACTACAATTTCAATCAACTGTATGTGTAGAAACATAATTAGTGTTTGTGTTTATTGTTTTTTATGTGTTTCATGTTTACAATTTGCATTTTAATTTATTTTAATAGTTTATGTTAATCTGTTTGGTTTTGCAAACATGGGTGTACTCTTTCAAACATGAACTGAATTTTTTTTGTTTTCAAACATGAACTGCGGGTTTTTTTGGTTCTATCTGTTTAAAACATAATTGTTTTGATTAATATTTACAATTTGAAATTCTATTACAGAGAATATGACATTCATTACTCCGCCATTAAAAAGATACTTTGCAAAAGTGTCATGCAGAAGTAAATTGTCAGTTGAAGATTATGTTTATCAAAAATTAGATGAAGAAAACAAAAAATTGTTCTTGGATTCTGCATTTGGAAAGTTGTATGGGATTAAGGAGAATATGAACCCCTCCAATATGTTGCTACACGTTTTAGTTATGCTGAGGATTCGCCCGATGAAAATGAGTTGTGGTTTTGTATTGAGGGTCAGAAAGTGAGATTTGGGCTCTCAGATTATACACTAATTACTGGTTTATATTCAGGTGATGAGAGTGATTTTACTAAGGATATCCCTACGACAAAAAGATTATTTAATGAATACTTTGAGGGACGGAAAAAGGCTGTGAGACCTAAAGAATTAAAGGAAGCTTTTTCAAGTGCAAAAAATGAGTTGGATAGATACAAATTGAGACTTGTTGTTATTTACGAATCTGTGCTGAGAGCTAAGGAAAGGACTACTTCGATTGACATTGATTTTTTGAATATCATGGATAAGTTGGAGTTGTTTAATAATTATCCATGGGGAAGAAGGTCTTATCACAATCTTCTAACTACACTGAAAAAACTTTTGAACAAGTATGGTGTTAAAACCAATACGTTTTATGGCTTCCCATTACCAATACAGGTAAACAGTTGAATTCAACTATACATCAAATGACAATAAATTATTTTCATCACATGTTTCTTACATTTAACTTCGTTTAGGTTTGGGTATTTGAATTATTTTGCAACTTTCCTGGATTTGAAGATCTTTATCAGCTGGAAAAGATAGGAACAGAAGTTCCTAGAATGTGTAACTGGAAGTCGACGGGAAATCTAAGCTATGAAGAGATTATTCAAATCTTGGATATACAACATGTAAAAAATTTCCATTATTTCTACCACGATAATGAAAGATTTATTTTATTGTACATTTCATTAATGAAGTTTTTATTGTTTTTGAATTGACAGGATGTTGCTCTTCTTCCTTTGGTTCCGAATGATGTGGAATCTTGTTTGCGTTATGTTCATGGGTTTTCGGGGACTTTTGTACAATATACACAAATAGTTTAGAGGAACAACCAACTGAAGAAGAAGTTGCCCCTGCTAATGATTTAATAAGGGTAATCTTGGATGTTGTGACTTTTATACAACAAAAGATCAATGATAGCTTCCTTGAAATCAACCGAAAGATTGATGATCATAGTATTCAAATACGAAAGATTGATGATTATATGATTGAAATGAACCAGAAGATCAATGAATTAGTTGAGGCGAGGAGGCAGTAAACAACATCCCACCACTGGCAGACACCAATTACCAGGATACGACGATAATACTACCTCTCCATGATACGATGATGACACCACCTGACCACGAGACGATGAAGGCTGCTGGAAATGCAGTGCAAGAGAGGCATGTTGCAGCTGAGAAAGCTATTGGAAATCCAGTGCCAGAGAGGCATGCTGCAACTGAGAAAGCTGTTGGAAATCCAGTGCAAGAGACTCCTGCTGCAACTCAAATGGCTGCTGGAAATCCAGTGCAAGAGAGGCCTCAAGTGAAGGCTACTGGAAATGCAGTGCATGAGAGGCCTGCTACAAGTCTACAACTCATCAAGTGAAGGCTGCTGAAACACAATTAATAAAAAGAATCAAAATTGAGAAAGGGCGACAAATCAGAAAATTAGAAAGAAATAAGATGAACATTTGGAAGAAGAAGTGTAAGGAAACAAATGGAATGACTATAGAGATAGATTAATGTATATAATAGTATGGTTGTTGTGACGCCCCCGATCCCGGGACGCCTGGTCTTCCAACAATTCAATCCATAAATCAACTATTACAGAACAAAATCACCAATTGAATTAAAAATCAACTCCTACAACAACTCAGTCCAAAATAACTCCAATCACAAACACGTAACTTGCTGCAAAAGAAACGAATAAGTAATATTCCTCAAAATATCAATATTTGATAGAAACGTATCTTTATTTAAATTTCTGATAAAGCCCAAATAAAATACATAGATATTTTATTCAAGGTTGAGTGCTCCATCCTTCTCTTGCTTCATATGTCAACCTTCTCCGTCTAGCTGCAATCTAAGGGGGCATGCAAACGGGAAGGGGTGAGTTTAAGACTCAGTAAGATTCTACCGAGCTCATGTATCTTATGCATGTATGCAGCAGTTCAAGGCATATTATTATGGAGCGGTTTTAAAAGAAATAATAACCAATTAGTCAATCAAGTCTCACCACTACGTAGCCGGTTCAAAGTATTCACTGTCCCATACCAGTCAATACAGTGATCCATCATTCAATCACTTTCAAGAGTATTAGATTATTAACAAGTCGACACGAGGCCAAGTCCCTACAACCTCAACAGTCGTGCCACTAAAGAGTATTACCTTCGCCATGGCAAGTAGCAAAGGGTTGGGTCACATAGGGCTCCACACTTGACTCACACTGCCCTTCGCCCCATGTCAAGCCCGGGGTCGCCCTACACTTCCCTAAAAGATTATTGTCACACAACCAACACCACCAGGTGTTCCAAATATTACACACAAAGATTATTTCCAGTATTGACTGTTAAAATAATAACAAATACGACGAACTATAAAATAAACTCGTCAATCACGTAACATCAATAAGTAACATATTTCACATAAGATTATTTATCACAACTTAGTCACAATTACAATTGTTGAGCATACTTAAAAGCATAATTCATCCTCAAATAAATATCTTTACCAATTAAACACCAAGAACGATTGGTAATAACATCACGTATCGTTAACTATGATAATAGATAATTTAACATACACAAGGAGTATCCCCTTACCTAAAAAGAAGATAATATCCACGGATAAAAATACGTAAAAAACCTTCAATAATAATCATTGAGTCAAACCCGTAACTTCGACGAAGTTGGATTAATTAAACTTGACTCAAAACAGCAACGCACCGACGACTTCTCCCTCCCTCTAGTACACAGTTGAGAACGAAAAGAAATTATGGAAGGAACGTGAGAGAATTTAAATGCTAGGCTTAAATAGAATTTTCTCTCACTCGGTTAAAACAAAGGAAATAAATAAAACAAATAAAAGATAGATATCAATACCCTCAATCCCATCCTGCACCAAATTATTTAAATATCATTAATGTAAAGTTAACACTTTGACTTGGTCAAATATACTAAAATATTAATATACTAACACTATATATCACACTAACTTAATAGTAATATTTTAAAATAAAACTAAACATTTGACTAGTGAACATGCCAATTAATGTAAAATTAATTCTTAAATGTTAACAATTCGGGTATTATAATTATATCATTTTGGTTAATATAGCATTTTAATATTATAAAATAGTCAACGTAACTTAATTTAATTTATCATAATATTAATATTTGTATTATTTAGTATAACATAATTAAGAAAAGCCAATAAAGTATTGTTCAATCAATTATAACATGCACCAAAGTGAACAATTATGAGATAATTAAACTTACTAAAACCTCGGGTATAAATAAATAATTAATGACGTACGATTTAATCAAATTAAGTATAATATTAATATTTAGTTATCTAGAATATTATAAATAAAGAAAAGTCAACACAATATTAGTTGGTCAAATATGTCAAAGGTGTTATTAAATTCATTTATTTTATAAGAAAACTAAACTAGATAAAATATCTGGGTTTTACAGTTGTTTTTCTTGTTTTTGTTGATGTTTGGTGGATGATGGCATGGTATGGTAGTTTTGTTGATGGTTGGTGGATGATGGCAAGGTTGTATATGTTTGCCAGTTTTTGTTAGTTGTTTATGTTTGTCATTTTTTAGGAACTTGATACTTGAAATGTGCATCTACTTGTTGTTGCTGCTACTACTGCTTGTATTTGTTTGAATGAGGAATTCGGAGATGACATTGGTCATGTATTTTCTTTATTTCACAGGGGTCATGTAAAATACACTTGTTTATGACAATGTCGACAATCCTTGCTTACCTTGATTAATGCAATGAAATTGCTCTGTTTTTGGTTTATTTTGGGTACTACTTATATGAGTTTGAAATTGCAAATGTATGTCAATTGAAAATGTTTGTATATTACTCAAACAGTTTGTATGTCACTTTCATATTTACATAGTGTAGATTAAACTTGAAGAGGGTAGGGTAAATGAATCAGTTTACACCTATGGTTGACTTGAGTCAAGTAACTGACTTCAGTTACAAAATAGGAAGTAGGCCTACCTGCTGATATTCAACAGGAAGAACTTTTACACTTGCTAAAGTCTAATCAATTTGATTAATAACCAAACTATGTTTTGAATAGTGTAGGATGGATTACTCAACTCAATATTATAACAAATGAGTCAAGTAACTGACATCAGTTACTTGACTCATGCTTAAAGTGATAAAACAAGGTTGTATGCCTACATGCTGATATTCAGCAGGAAGAACTTTTACACTTGCTAAAGTCTAATCAATTTGATTAATAACCAAACTATGTTTTGAATAGTGTAGGACGGATTACTAAACCCAATATTATAACAAATGAGTCAAGTAACTGACATCAGTCACTTGACTCATGATTAAAGTGATAAAACAAGAAGTATGCCTACCTGCTGTATGAACCTGAGTGATCTTTAACATGTCCAGGGCTTCATAATAGCTTGAATCTTCAGGAAAGACATGTGCAGTGGTAGCAGGAGTTGATGTGGAAGGGATATCAATAGCAACATCAGGAACAACAGTTGGTGTAGGAGTAGCTGGATTTGATGCAGTAGATTCTGTTGTTGGAGTAGATGGAGGGGAGAGAGGGGGCAGCAGGCACTTCATCAACTAGAGAAGATATAGGAGTAATATCTGGAAAAATAATCTTATGTCCAGTTGGCTTGTTCAGTGCATCCTTAATGATCTCTTGTTGTTTCTTTCTCATTTGATATGTTAGCCTGGCAGGAGACAATATTTGAACAGCAGTATCACTATCATCATCATCATCTTTTTCACAATCTTCTTCCTCTCCAGCTTCCTGCTAAGAAGAGATGGAGTTGTAATTCACTAGAGGAATAGCAGGAGTGGCATATGTTGGTATATCTTCAGCAGGAGTGGCATCTGTTGGTATTTCTTTAGCAGGTCTATTGACCTCTTCATCTATACCAGCTGCTGCAGAGGGCTCTTGGGTATCTGAAATAGATGTAGATGGAGTGAAGGGGGTTTGGTGTATGTCAACATCAGGTTCGGGAGATGGGGGTAGGAGGAAGGATATAGGTTGAACATCGATTGGTTGAGGTGAAGTAGATGAAGAAAGAATGGTAGGTTCTGATTCAGGTGCAACAAATGAATATGGGGTTTGGTAGGGCTCAGCAGATGGCTGGGCAGATGTTGATGCTCCTCCTGCCTTTGATGATTTCCTGCCAAAAACTGACACATATTTGGTAGTAGTCATTTCAACCTTATGCTTGATATTTTTCATGGCTTTATTTTGAATATTTTTTATACTGGCCATGTTCATTTGAGGTAGTCTACCTGCTTCTATATCGATGCGCTGTCTTCCTCAGAAGCAGGTCTGCCAACAAGATAAGGATCATCAACCGTCATCTTTGGTAAACTATACTCTATGTTGAAAATTTCCCACACATCCAGTATTAGCTCATCTTGCACAAACATGTCTTGTGCAAGATAGAAGGCATTCCATTCAATGGGCATTAGGTCAAAACATTTGTCATAATTGAGGGCAATCTCTTCTGCAGTTGTCAATCCTTACACATGGTTTTTGTAGGGAACCCATAGAAGTCTTTTTATTTAAAGACTTTTAAAATCAACATCAGTTTTTAAGCAATGTAAGATTTATCTCTTTTATTGGTAATAATAGTAATTTAAAACCAACATCAATTTATAACAAATGTGTGATATATATCTTCTATTGCTAATAATAATAAGTCTTTTATATAATCTAAAATAATTAAAAATCAACATCATTTTTAAACCAATGTGAGATATTCATCTTCTATTGGTAATAATGGTAGAAGTCTTTTATCAAAAAAAAACTTTGAAAACCAACATCACTTTATAACAAATGTATGATACATCTTTTCAATTAGTAATTAATAATAGTATTTTTAATACAAACATCAATGTGTTAAACATCTCTTCTATTGGTAATAATAGTAGAATATTTTGTGATACATCTCTTCTAACTAATGTGTGATACATCTCTTTTATTGGTAATAATAGTAGAATATTTTGCAACCATGTGAGATACATCTCTTGTAAAAGTGAAAGTCTTTAGTCTAAAGACTTTAAAATCTAACATTTTCTTTTTAAACAATGTGTTATACATCTCTTTTATTGGTAATAATATAAAATAATTTAAACTCAACATCATTTTCTAACCAATGTGAGATATACATCTTCCATTGGTAATAATGGTAAAAATATTTTATTAAATTTATATATATATATATATATATATATATATATATATATATATATATATATATATATATATATATATTAAGTTGGTGAGGAGCACTATGGTTGTGCCACCTCACCACCTTTGGATAAATCTTCATTCGAAAGCATCCATGTGAGGCTTTAAAAAGTTTTGGTTTTCTAGTGACTTTGAAAATCAACACCACTTTCCAACCAATGTATGATGCATTTCTTCTATTAGTACTTAATAATAGAATTTTTAAAACAACATTAATTTCTAACCAATGTGGGATACATCTCTTCTATTGTTGAAAAATTAGTGTTTTTAGTGAAAGAAATTGTGCAACTTAAGGCACGAATTTCTTTACGTGCCATTTGTTTGTTGACGAATATAATTGCGCAAATGTGTTCTACTCGGTGAGAGCATCAAAATGATATATTTATTTGTCCAAATCGAGTTTTGGATAATAAGATATCAAGACTTAAAGTATAATACTTGTTAAAAAAAATTAGTGTTTTTAGTAAGAGAAATTGTGCAACTTGAGGCACGAATTTCTTTGTGTGTCATTTGTTTGTTGGCGAAGGTAATTGCGCAAATGTGTTCTACTCGGTGAGAGCATCGAAATGATATATTTATTTGTTCAAATCGAGTTTTGGATGAATAAGATATTAAGAGTTAAAGTATAATACTTATTAAAAAAATTAATGTTTTTAGTGAAAGAAATTGTGCAACTTGAGGCACAAATTTCTTTACGTGTCATTTGTTTATTAACAAAAGTGATTGTGCAAATGTGTTCTACTCGGCAAGAACATCGAAATGATATATTTATTTGTCTAAATCAAGTTTTGGATGAATAAGATATCAAAGTTTAAAGTATGATGTTAAAAGTGAGTCATTAGAAGTAAGATCTAGTATTGAAGAGTTTTATCCCACATTGGTTAGAAGTAATGTTAGTTGTAAAAGTTTTTAAATATAAGTCTTTTACTATTGACAATAGAAGAAGTTATATATACTAATACTAATACCCCTTATCATATTGATTATTATTATGTATTATTATTAGCTATTGGCTAGAAAACCAAAAGTTTTTAAAACTTCCACATAGATGCTTTAGAATGAAGATTTATCCAAAGGTAGTGAGGTGGCACAATCATAGTGCTCCTCACCAACTTTATATATATATATATATATATATATATATATATGTATTGTTAAACTTTTATAACTTCAAACTTTCAGGATAATCCTTTAAGTTTATAAACAGAATTATTAACAGAATTAGGGCTATGTACCACCGACGGATAAAAATTGAGTACTTAGGTCAGTGCTGATACACTTTGAAGAACAGGGACCTGCCGTGTGAAGGCCCAAAGTTCAGGGACTAATGATGTTTTAGCCCAATATTATTATGCGCCCCCAGCGTTCTTGTCCGTTACTTAACATTGTATATCGGTTGTTCGTAATTAGGCATCGCAATCCTCCAATCGTGCATCGTTGCCTTAGATTTATGCATCGCAATCGATTGAGTTGTTGCCATAGATTTATGCATCACAATTGATCGAGCCACGGTCTTTATAAACTATAATCTCTCCTCCAACATAGGATGTGTAAGGAGATCTTTATTACATTACCTTTCTTGTTGTGCATGACTTTGATGCATCGCAATTTATAATTGAAATGCATCGGTGCTTAAATAAACCAATTATTCAGTACAATTTGAAGCATCGGAAATGGTCAAAACATAGCTGCATTGAGAGACAAAGGTGTTGTAATAATACTAGTTACGATTTTCTTCCTGACAGCATGACAAAAACGATGGAGGGGGCCAGGAGGATATTGAACAAATATTGCGTGTGCAACTACCATTCCAAAGAATCAGCTTATAGCCTATTTCAGTTTCTTACAAGGGAGGATAGAAGTAAGATGACAACGAGAAACCAAGGAAAAGTAAGCCCCCAACTGTGGCGACCGTGCCTTGCGAGATCTTGGATGCCAGCATGCTTCCGCCAACTACCGCCACTGATGTACAGATAGTGTGTCCTATACAAGCCCCCACTGCAACACCAAGTGCATTTTTATGTGTGGCCAGCTGCAAGATTTCAAGAAATAAAAATGTTATCTTATCGCCCAAAACTACAAAGCATAAGCATCACAAGTTATGAGTGAGGTAAATACTACTACAAAATACAAATACGGGCCCTCATTGATACTAAAGAGAGCCCAATGCAAAAACAGGAATATAAAGCTTTTGGCCCGTTTAACTTAAATAATGAAAAAGCTATCAAGAACCAATTGTTCACCAAATTCCCATAGACAAACAAGGGGGAGAACAGAGGACACAAATGAGATAATGAAACAGAATGGCATGGTCCATAAAAGAGTTATCAGCAGATGATCATAAACATCCATTCTGATTGGCATGCATGATCTTACACTTGTAACCGATAGCCAATAGCTGAAATCAGCCCAAGTGCTATTGTTCCTTCAAGCTCGAAAGAAACAACCACATTAAGGTAATCTTCTCACCTGAAAAGAAAACACCCCTTTCCACCCATCAAGACGCCAAGAGACGAGAGATCCTCTACAACAGGGGACCTAAATGACACCGACCTCAATTTAACCCATAAATGAACACCAAGATACAACTCTTTAAAAAACTCAGCCTCTGCTTCAATTACTTGGGGTCGGCTATATGAAACTTCTCTCCATTCTCTTCGATCCAATTCAAGATTATCAGACAAGCCACACTCATGCATATCCTTCTTATTATTGTCGGCCATGCTAATGTAGGCCTTCCCCTGCCTCAGGTTTGGTTGTTGAAATTTATCCTGCACTTCCTAACTAGTGCACTTACTGGTCTATGTTCTATGTCCAATTCGAGGAATACTAAGATATAGAAAGAAAAAATCATGAACTCCATAGCCTTTTAAAGAATCAAGCTCAAAGAAACAAGCACTTTAGAAGGTTAACTTGAGGCATGAGATACACTCAAGGCTCAAGCACCTGAAGGGCAGTGAGAATGTTGCAAGGCCACTATCGGTATCTGACAAGAACCACCCCCCCCCCCTTCCCTTGTTCCACCCATCAAAAAGCCAAGAGATCCTCCCGACAACAGGATCCAGAAGGATAGCAACCTTTAATTCCCCTGTAAAGAAACACTAAGATATAGAAGTAAAAGTAAACAAAGATCATGAACTCCCAGGCAGCCTCTAAAACAAACAAGCACTTCGAAAGGTTAACTTGAGGCCTCAGATGCACTAGAGCACCTGAAGGATAGTAAGAATAATGCAAGGCTGCTAAAGCACTATCAGACAAGAAAAGACTAGTGCCATCGGCTAATTGATATGAGACACCCTGACCCTACTTATCAAAGAGACAACCCTCAACTAAGCCCAACTCCAAGGTCCTTGACAGCATCCTTCTCAACTTATCATCCAGTAAGGTAAATAGAAAAAGAATAAAAGGAATCAACTTGCCAAAGCCCACTAGAAGCCAAAAACCAAGACTTTCCCCAACCATTAACAAGAAGAGAAAAACATTATGATTAAGATATCCCGTAATCGACTTCCTTTGTGACCACTGACCAGTGACCACAACCATTCCACTGTGAAACCTTGTGAGAAAATACTCAAAATAGTTCCCATCTTTTCCGAATAACAGTATTTAGTTTCAAATTTCAATCTCAGTATGGTACACCAGATGTTACCAGGAGAGATAAAAAATTAGGCCAACATTCAATTTAAGTCGAAAAACAACAACCTCATAAATCGGTAAATAACTCATCTATGAAAATTCAGAAAATAACCCATTTGCTATTATTTACTAACAAGAACATGTGAAATGAAATTCTTCCAGCACTCATATGATATCAAAAACATAAATCTTGGTCATCAAGAGCCATGGGTTCCCAAGTTAAATATTTCAACCAACTGAAAATAGCTATAGCATGTTTCCACTTCAATCAATTCGTACAAGAATGAACTAGAACATGTAATGCACTCAAACAAACATATATAAGTGCACTGCATACATAGCTTGTCAGCACTCAATTTTAGTCAATACTAAAGCTTCTAAGAAAGAAACATCTTACAGCAATTGTTGCTATCTGGCTACGATCCCCCCACTCTGCTAAAAATGTTAAAATGAATGACTGCAGGCAAAATAGACAGAAACAACCATCAATTATATTTTGTTATAATTTGCCCAGCAGAAATAGATATGATCTTTTGAAGATATCAATGGATAATAT
The DNA here is from genome assembly GCA_013146195.2 of Codonopsis lanceolata. Taxonomy (NCBI): domain Eukaryota; kingdom Viridiplantae; phylum Streptophyta; class Magnoliopsida; order Asterales; family Campanulaceae; genus Codonopsis; species Codonopsis lanceolata. The sequence goes on along the minus strand of CM028383.1, from coordinate 44,785,506 downwards.
CAAGACCCCACCAAAAATAATAGCATAAAAGGACCAAAGTTAGAATTAGTCCAAAATGTCAGGAAACTATAATCTCATCAAGAGTGCTCCAGAAGCAACACAATGCTGAAACAACCTTAAATTTGTTGGACATACTTTCTAATTATAGAACCGTAACCATCAAGTTACTGAAGAATGCCAGCCCAAAACATACCTCCAAGAATATAGGAGTACAAAATCTGGAAAAGAAACGTCGAGCAGTTGATTTCCCTTGTCCAGACTCGAGTTTCTCTTCTACCTGAATAAATGAGATGATAAGAAATGAACTCCAGAAGAACCTAAATATAACCACCAAGACTGACACTATTTGCTCTGCAGCTGGTAGTTTCATTCCCAAAACATAACCACCAACAGAAACCTAAATTGGAAACTAATACGAATGTATAGACAATCATGCATTCAATTTCGAAAACTAATTACTTTCAAATATGTGTGATGGATATAGATATATAACATGTCGGAACAAGTTGCATCACTATCAAACTTCACAGCCATCACAGCAGCTAGCAGAGATACAAAAACTAGAATAAAGGCAAGCTATATACCGAAAGACGAGGAAAAGCAACAAATACCCTAGGAAAGTAAACAAACATAAGCTGACAAGCATGATATCGTTTGAATTCAGGAAAATGGGGGATTCATTTCCAACATTCAAAAGTGCAACAAGGAAACCAATACGAACAACCAACTCAAATTACATAAGCACAAGAAAAATATTGTAATGCATCATACTGATAAGAACGAACATACCTCCTCCATCTCTTTTTTCTGGGATGCTTTTGATGAATCTGATCTCCAAGCAATATAAAGCAACCGCAAACCAAAGAAAGCATAAAGAACTGCATCAAGAAGCAAATTAAGATGTCTGCTAACCACCAAGATTCAGAAGGATAGATTGAATTCAGCAGCCATCCAGGCAATGAGATGTATTATAAGTGCTCCTAATTTCTCTACAATCTTGAAATGCATAGTGAATAAATTATTCTCCTTTAGTAAAACAGGTGGCAGGAGAGGATAAACATATAATTGAATCTGAAACACTTAATATGCTGCAAGCCACAGTGGAGGGAGGAAACAAAGACATGGGGATAGATTAGCTGCTGCATTCCACCTAAAAACACCCAAAAGGGAGGAGAGGGAAGCCGAATCCTGCAAACAAACACCCGGAAATATGCAACAGCATAAAAGGCTAAAACTTCAAACCACAGCGTTCAGCCTGCAGACATGATGACTGTCCAATCATAGGAACTAATATATGTTATGCGCTCAAATCATATTACAGTATAGTCAGAGCATTAGAGGAAGAACATGAAGCATTCACATACATGGCAGTTCAAATAGATTGGGCCTCAAGTTTTTTGCAAATAGATCAAGGATTAATTTGGTGCCTTGGGAATAATAGGAGACTTTTTTTTGATAAGTAAGGAATAATAGGAGACTTTACAAGCTTTGTATTAAGGTACAGTCATATTATTGGGGTATTTATTTAGGTACTCCTAGTCTGTGTTACCCAGACACAGGAATCAGGAATGAGAACCTTCAATATTTAAATGGTTGGGGTATGAAGGGTCCAAAAATATGTGATACAGGCACACACACAAAAGCAGCACACTTAATTCTGAAATTCAATTATCCGTTAGATGCGTTGTCCTCTAAGAAGGGTAGGTTATTTGATACGGTTTTTTACATTTATCTAATCTTTTGTCTATTCAACTTTTTTTACAGTTCTTAGAATTAAGATCAACAAAAAAAAAAAGCAGACATTATATAGGTTCTTGCCTTAATACCATGATCATAAACCCCCAACAGTTCAAAGCACTTGCTCAGATATATCATGTATGTGGCTTTTTCACACTTAATTTGTATCCCAGTAACATATGGCTCTTTCAAAACAAAAGAGATGCTAACACACGAAACTAAACAATCTGGTAAGGCTCCAAAGTACGACTTTTAACCCCCCACCCCACCCCTCATAATGATATGTGTAACCTCTATTCTTTTTACGTCCAATTTAACAAATTGATCCCTACGAAAGGCTAGCACCAGCCACTAAGGAGGGTAATCAAGCTGTCACCCAAAGAGATTAAAATCCACCCAGTTCATTTGGAAATCAACTAGCTGCTTTTGGATGCTTTAGTGTGACACGTTTCTTGGACTTTTTTGTTTTATCTTTACTAATTTCTTCTTTTTCTTTCTTTCTTTCTTCTTTCTGTTTTTTCTCTAGGTGTACAGCTTGCCCCCCTTCCTTGCATCTTTTCCTCTTATCTAATATAATATAAACAATAAAAGAAAGGGGAAATCAATAGCTAAATTACGTGGATATCACATTCAGTCCTCAAGTCTTTGTCCCATCTTTAGAGGATCTGATGCAACCAACGAGGAAAATCAACAATACATTTGCAAATTGTAAATGTGATTGTTTATTATTCTTCCTCCTCTTCCTTTTACAAGATTCAGGTCAGCCACCGAAACTTTAACTGCAAGATTCAACTTAAATTTCATACCCACTGAAGCAGTCTCAGTAAGTATGAACATAAGTATCGTCAGTAAAATGGATTTAATGGAGGCATCGTGCACAGAGATCCTAGCTGATTCAGATTGCAATATACCCTCTAAATACTGCCATAAGGATATACAAAATTAGCATATACAGCACATTCACAACACATTGATTATCACTGGGGATAAAGTTTGTCGTGGCTAGAACTGTACTCAAACGACAATGTATATTAAATAATATATTGGTAGCAGAAAATCTAATACTTGCCTGTGGCAGCGCTGTTTGTGTGCTTCCTCGATATCAAATTCGGCACAATCCTTCCAAGCCCAGTCGAAAGAACCTAATTCACATGCACAACAAACTAAATATTGATGTAGGTACTGTAAGAGGAGAATGTAAAGGCACTACTCCTAAGTATAAAAACGGATACCTGTGTGGCACCCTCAAAGGTAGAGATGTTAAAAAGACCGGGAACCGTAGGGTCTACCCTATTAACCGGAAACATGAAAGGTTAGGGTTGGGAAAATCCAACCATTTAATAAACGGGCCGACCCTATAGGTCGCGGACAAACCAGGCTTTCTAGTGCTGGCCCGCACGCTGAGAGATTTGCTTTTGGCTAAAATGAGGGTTCAAAATGTTAGAAGTGAGATTCGAACCCACAACCTCTCAGGAGGATAAGAACTTGAGGATGGCACCTTACACCACTCAACCATCTTGACTTGTTTGTTTGAAATTCAAATGCATAATATATATTATCATTTCATTTGGTAAACCAATGTCTATCCCCTGTTAGCCATATGAATTGTGATGATGTATGTGTATTTGATGAAAACCAAACACAAACATGGTCGTAAGTACAGTTCTAAGACATATAAGTTTCCAAAATTGGTCAAAATGAGATTTTTGGATACATAATTAAATATGTTAAAAGGGCCGAGAACCGCATGGTTGACCATGCTAATCGGGAATCGGAAAGGGTTAGGGTCGAGAAAATGTAACCCATTTAAATTCCGTGCTAAACGAGTTGACCTTAGTATTATATTTTACTTTGATTAAAATATTTGATTGTATTAACTTTTTACCAACATCTATTTTATGTTATTTCATTATTGTAGATGAAGAGAATAATGATGTTGAAGAAGATACTTTCTCAAAAGAAAACTCAATTTCATGTTTTAAATTCGTATTGTTAATCGTTGTCACTTGTCCGTCAATATGTTTTTTATTTAATTTCGAATTTTTGATTTAAATAAGGTATCATGTGTTAATAGGGCTGACCCTGTTAAACCGTACCCTACAGGTTAGGGCCAGGGTTGTGGTTTGAGTGGCCCGTTTAAATGACTCGTTTAACCCCGCGGCCCTATAGGGCTAGGGCCAACCCAATTTAATATCTCTACTCAAAGGAACAGTTTGGAAAGCTTAGTTTCAAAAGACCATAGAAAGCTAACATTTCAAAAGGTGAATTAGACTGCATTACTAAACTGTACCAGTATCACGCAAGGGAAGGCCAAGACATAAATAACACATTCATACCGACTAGTGTAAAATTAAAATAGCTAGCGTACCGTCATTACAAACAAGGCACTGAGAGCACCAGATAGAACAATTGACTTGGGGTGACGCATCGCCATAAGAGCTGCTATTATGAAAGTCTCGTCTCCAATCTGGCATCAAATTCATCAATGAAGACATGGGCTAGATATGAATTTATATAAATCTCGAGAAGGATACCACTAAAGAAAGTAGTTGTTTGCCCAAATTCCAATTAAAGTTGGAACAGTCGCCCGTCACAACATTTTCCTTCTTCATTTTTATTTTATGATAAATCAACAACAAATGGACGAGTACATGTGAAAGTGATCACCCATATCTATCACAAATATGCCCATTTTAAGCCACACATGCATACAGCAGGAGCATATGCATTGTACAAGAAACTTCAGCAGTGGATCAAAAGTAAAGTTTAATGGTGGAAACACAAAGCATTAGGAAGAGAGAACCCAAACCTCACTGACAAGAATCATCGAAAAACTAGCAAAGAATGCATCAAAAACTCCAAGGCCAGAATCCACATTGAGATCAAGAACAACAGACCCAGGATCCTTATTGCCATCGGTAGTATCCCGCTTCTCCAGAACAAGCTGCACCCAAAAACTTATAATTGGTCTATGCATAACAAGACATGCTAAGAATATACAGAATAAGACGAACTGGAGCAAGTCGCAGCTGAACGATAACAGAAAATTTAAAATAAGGACAATATTAACATTCAAATATGATAGCAAAATGCCAAGATCTAATTTTGGATGCTTGGGCTCGTGAATATGTCAAGACTTGAACAAATAAAATAAAACTGTTGGCTAACTTATTTTATCTAGTTAACGGAAATGACCTCTGGAATGGCATTTCAAGGTAGACGAGTAAGTAAAGTCCCAGTTTAAACAATAAGTGACTGTACAAGCTATGAAGAGACTCAAAGGAAGGAGACGCACTCTCTGGACCAACATGATTAGCTCCTTTCCGTTTCCACATTTTCAAGAAGCTGAGTATATAAAGGAAAACAGTTCAAAAACTTTACACTATGTACTAGTTTCCAGAAAAAACAAGATTGAGGGATTCCGCAAAGCCTATAAAATGAATAGCTTCTTACGAAGAGGTCACTTAAGTTCTTTGTAATGCCCCGAAGTTCGTCTACCCCAAAAATTGATCGTGTTGCGCTTGATTAGTTGATTATGATTCAATTACTAGTTTCACCATTACTTTCCAATCACACAATAACAATTCAAGTAAAATATTTCCAATCACACAATAACAAGTCATGAGGAAAACAATTATAACGAAAAGGCAGCAGACTGACTTTGCCACGGCGGCCCAGATCTACAACGGATCCTCTCGAGTCCTCATTATCAACGTCCACCAGAGAATCCTAACAAAAACCAACGAAACTGAGGCGTTAGAAACAAAGAAATGCAAACACAATTGAATTAGAAAAGTCAAAACGAACGAAATTGGGAGAAAACCTGAGCAGAAACGCGGGAGACAACGGAGAAAATAAAAACGACGAGGAGGACAATATACAGATAGAATCCATTCTTCTTCATGATTTGGTCGGAATCCGATCGATGTACGGAATCAGACGGACGGCGAATTGTGCGTAATTGCCGACAAGGAGAGAATCTAGAGGGATAATGGGATCTCAGACCCAAGAGAGAGAGAAATCATGGGGGAGAGAGTTGAGTGAGTGCAGGTGCAGCTGCATTTGAGCAAGATCTCCCGAAAACATTCCCCGAAGTGGCCTCTCTTATTTTTTAACTACAGTATCTTTTATTTTTATTTTTAAAGAACCGCGTTGCGTTCGTTCGTTGTTAATCAGTCGCCGCGAAAGGCGAGACTGAAGACCCGGCGAAGATTTTTGCCTGCCGACACGTGAGTCAACCCATTCACCAGTGTCATCTCATACCCGAGTCCGATTTGTTTGGCATGCCCACCCCATCACCTATTAAAAACGGGTTGGATTGATGTATTATATGTTCGTTGGGAAGCAGGTTTTTTGGATTTTACCCACACAGACTGTCTGCGTTTGCGGGTTGGGGCGGACGGGGTGGGCAACCCGCATTTTCCTATAATTCTTAAAAGTTTTAAAAACATTGCACCACATCTAGGGGCGGATCCACATAGGTTTTAGGAGTGTCCATGGACACCGCCCAATAAAAAAAATTAGTAGTAAGTTTGTGATATTTGATAATTGGATCCCTCCAAAAAAAATTATTGGACCCCTCCCAAATTTTCTGTAAAAAATATTGTTCAGACGGATTTACGAAATCGAATGTCCGATCAATTTTTAAATGATTCTCTTTTATATTATATCGAAAAAGACATGTTAATGAATGTTTGTGATGATGTAATTACGCGTTTTCAACATATGAAAACGTGTAAAGGACAAATTGTAGTTTCTAATTTTTTTTATGTAAGGGCAAGTCGAATGATAAGGGTCAAAACCAAATTTTGATATCTATGTAAGAGTATTAGACTCTCCGATGGTTAAAGTAAAATGTATCAAAATTAGGTGTGGTACTAAGGAAGGTACCAAATTTGATACATCTCTTAGTACCAGACCTAATTTTAATACCCTTCATTTTGATACATATGGTTGGAGATGATAATTTGATACCAATGAATAATAACCAATATGTATCAAATTTTGGTTTTGATACCTGTAGATAAGTACCACCATTGGACTTGCCCTAATACTCTCTCCGTCCCAAAAATATATGACGTCTTGAGATAATTTTTTTGTTCCAAAATAGATGACATTTTGTAATTTTCAAGGAACTTTTTCCCTTTTTTCTTAAATTCTCTCATATTTATTGACTTCGTAACCCGTGTTTGGCTCTTTGGGCAAGAATATCAAGACACCTAATTAATGTCTGGATATGGGGAGTTTAGTATTTACAATATATTTCATTGGTCTATGTAAAAAGCCCTAAAGCGTTATATATTTTGGGACGAAGGAAGTAGTTAAAATTTTGGACACCGGTCAACAATATTCCTGGATCCGCCACTGACCACATCACAAGCCATATACAGCACTGCCCAATCCAAGCAGCCAAGCCCAATAGCCCATTCCATTTCCGTCTATCTAATTAGAGTAAGGGTTAGTACTCTTAGCCAAAAACTCAAAATCAAAAATTGAAAATACTCTCTCTCAAGCACGGGAACGGCATGGCTTCCGACTTTCTTCCTCCGGTGATTGCGCCACCTCCTGGCCTCCGACTCACACTCACTAGTCCAGTGCCTCTCTCTCTCGCTCTGGCCGTTGCAGTTCGTCTCAAACTCTCAAGTCTCAATTCTCTCTCATCTCACGCAGTCACGCTCTCCCTCTCCCTGCTTCGATGCTTCTACTTTTAGAATTCGGCATCCAAGAACGAGATCTGGCACACAGTAATACATCCACTCCTCTAGTCCTCACCGTTAGGTTCGTCACTGACGTCATCTGTGATTCACAGCCTCACATGTATCACTAATGGCAAACACCATGAATTGTTTAATTGGTCATTTTAACCAGGAATTGGTCAATTAAAAACTGTGGGAACCTGGGAACTTGTTGTCAACTGCCCTTCACTAGTGAATCTAGACAAAACTGAAAACGTATTTCTCAAGGACCAACCCCTTTGTGACTTTAATACTTCATATGCTTTGAAAAAAAGTTAAAACTATTATAAAACAATCACAAACTTAGAACAAAGAGTGTATTAGAGAAAAAAAGAAAGAGTTTTCTTCAGAGCTGTAGGATTCGTCTTTGTTTATTAACCTTACATTGCTCGGTATTTATAACCGAGCCATGGAAGAAGATGTATGTCAATATTGACAATCTAAACCAATCTTACAATGCTAGCCTACTAGCTAACCTAGTCTAGGATTTGTTCAATAATCCATAACACTCCCCCTTAAACATAGCATTGTAAGTTGACTAAGTGTGTCTCGTTAAAAACTTTTAAGCCGAAAATCCCAGTAGGAAAAAAAATCGAACATAAGGAAAAAAGTACACAACTTAAATCTGAATCGTGTGCATGGGCTGTCTCGTTAAAAACTTTTTCATGGAAAACCCAATGGGACAAAACTATGATAAAGGGAAAAAGAGTAATGCCATATATGCTCCCCCTTGAACTGACAAGGGTCAAGATAAATCACCTTTGTAAATCTCGTAGATTTAGTATCCCAATAATGTGAATATGCTTTCTGAAAGTTGTAGTGGGAAGTGCCTTTGTAAATAAATTTGCAGCATTATCACTTGATCGAACATATTGGATGATAACCTCTTTCTTCTTTTCAAGTTCTTGAGTGTATAAAAAGAGCTTCGGGGGGATATGTTTGAACCTATCACTTCTGATATATCTCTCTTTACTTTGGGCGACACATGCGGCATTGTCTTCAAATAATATTGCCGGATCTTTGTTGATAGGTAGTCCATTGACATTTTGAATATGCTGAGTCATAGATCGAAGCCATACATATTCTCGACTGGCTTCATGAAGTGCGATCATCTCAGCATGATTTGACGATGTAGCAACTAGTGTTTGTTTTTTAGAACGCTGGGAAATTGCAGTACCACCCATCGTGAAGACATAGCCAATCTGTGATCTGGCCTTATGAGGATCAGACAAATAACCCGCATCTGCAAAACCAACTATTTCATCCTTTGATCATTTGGGATAAAATAATCTCAAATCGATCATCCCTTGAAGATAACGAAATATGTGTTTGATACCATTCCAGTGTCTCCGTGATGGAGATGAACTATATCTTGCTAATAGATTTGTAGCAAATGATATATCCGGTCTAATACAATTAGCAAGATACATGAGAGCTCCAATAGCACTTAAGTATGGTACTTCAGGACCAAGTATCTCTTCATTCTCTTCATAAGGACGAAATAGATCTTTTTCAACATTCAGTGATCTATTAATCATAGGGCTAGTGAGAGGGTTTTCCTTATCCATATAAAAGCGTTTCAAAACCCTTTTGTATAATTTGATTGGTGTACAAATTTTCCACTATGCAAGTGTTCTATTTGTAAACCAATACAGTATTTGGTCTGTCCAAGATCTTTCATTTCAAATTCTCCCTTTAGGTAATCAATTGCTTCTTGGATTTCCTTGGGAGTTCCAATGATATTCAGATCATCTACATAGACAGCGATAATTGCAAATCCAACAGTCGTATTCTTTATAAAGACACACAGGCATAATTGATCACTAACATAACTATCTTTCAACAAATGCTCACTTAAGCAATTATACCACATGCGTCCGGATTGCTTTAATCCATACAGTGATCGTTGTAGTTTAATTGCACATAATTCTTTAGGCTTTGAGCTCAGTGCTTCAGGTACCTTGATTTCATCAGGAATTCTCATATAGATATCAACATCTAATGACCCTTATAAATAAGTCGTTACAACATCCATGAGATGCATATCTAGATTTTTCGAAACCAATAAGCTGATTAGATATCTGAACGTAATAGCATCCATTACAGGAAAATACGTTTCTTCATAATCAATCCGTGCCTGGGAAAACCTCAGGCAACAAGGCGAGCCTTGTATCTCACAATCTCATTTTTCTCATTTCACTTTCGAACAAAAATCCATCTGTATCCAATAGGTTTCACAGCTTCAGGTCACAACGATAGATCCAAATACTTTTCGTTTATTCAACGAATTTAATTCAGCCTTCATGACATCTATCCATTTGATCATGTCATGCCTCTTTTGACATTCAGATACAGATTTTGGTTCGTGATCATCAATCCCGTCATTAATTTCTTGTGATACCGAATAAGAGAATATATTATCAATATTCTTCATTTCATTTCGGTTCCATATTTGTCAATTACACGTGTAATTAATGGAAATCTCATGGTTGTCGTTGCCTACAGAGCTTACTAGCTTTGCATGATCGTGTGTTTCTTCTGGAATACTTTCATGTGATTGGGGATTTTCAATCACTTTCTTTTTTCGAGGATTTTTATTATTTGAACCAATAAGTCGTCCATGCTTCAGGCGTGTCTTAAATTCATTTGTCATTTTATCATTTGGTAGCCCTTTTGGTATTTCAATTCGGACAGGAGCATTTATAGCAGTTACATGTGACTTTGTCACTCTCTTTGTGTCTATAAATGCATCTGGCAATTGATTTGCTACATTTTGTAAATGTATGATCTTTTGAACTTCTAGTTCACGTTGTTTTGTGGGAGGGTCAAAGTGCAATAAGTTAATAACGATGATGTGCACCATTTTATCTCTCTTCCCACTTGTTTCCCGTCTTCACCTAAAAGTGGAAACTTGTCTTCGTTAAAATGACAATCGGCAAAGCGTGCCGTAAAAACGTCACCCGTTTTTTGTTGAAGATATTTTATTATAGAAGGGGATTCATACCCAACACATACTCTCAATCTCCTTTGTGGTCTCATCTTTGTGTGTTGTGGTAGAGCAATTGATACATATAATGCACAACTAAAACTCTTAGATGGGATAGATTCGGTTCTTGGCCAAATGCCAGTTGGATTAGGGAGTACTTGTGATATGCACTTGGCCTGAGGCGAATCAATGCGGCTACATGTAAAACAGCATGACCCCATACAGAAGTAGGGAGCTTTGATCAACGATTCAGCCAAACCATTTTGTGTATGAACATGAGCTACTGGATGTTCAACATCAATCCCTATTGTCATACAATAATCATTAAATGCTCGAGATGTAAATTCACCAACATTATCAAGTCTTACTTTCTTGATCATATAATCTGGGAATTGTGCTCTCAGTTTGATTATTTGTGCAAGGAACTTGGCAAATGCTGTATTGCGAGTTGATAATAGACATGCGTGCGACCATTTGCTAGAAGCATCAATTAATACCATAAAGTATTGGAATGGTCCACTTGGTGAATGGATAGCTCCACATAGATCACCCTGAATTTGTTCCAAAAACGATGGTGATTCATATCCAACTTTAGTTGGTGATGGTCTAATTATCCATTTTCCTTGAGAACAAGCATCACAATGGAGTTCATTAGATTCAAAAATTTTCTGGTTTTTCAATGGATGACCACTAGAATTATCAATAATTCTCCGCATCATTATTGATCCTGGATGCCCTAATCGATCATCCCAAGCTTTAAATGTTTCAGTAAACTTCAGCTTTACTGTAGAATATGATTCAAATATTATTATGATTGTACTATACAATCCAGAAGATAGAGATGATAAATTTTCTAACATACACTTGCTTCTAGAAGTGTTTGAGGTAATGCAAAGATATTCATCAATCCCCTTGTTCATAATCTTAATATGATATCAATACAGACAAATGTATTTGAAATGTAACAAGTTTCTTTGAGATTTAGGAGAGAACAATACATTATTTATCATGAATTTCGTACCTCCAGGCATTAGAAAAATTATTTTGTCAAATCCTTCAATTATTTTGGCATTACCAGATATAATGTTGACATTAGCCTTGTCAACTTTGAGATAAGAAAAATATTTCTTATCTTTAAGTACGGTATGCGTAGTAGCGTTGTCTGCAATACATAAATCTCCTCCTTAGATTTTTGATTCAAACATATTTGTGATCTATTTCAATATGAGAGAAAGAAAATTAAGATGAATAAATATGATAACAAATTGAATGCAAAATACATTTATAAACTTTATTGTGAACATCCTAGTATACATAGGAAAAACATATAATATTCCTACATAACAACATGTTACTTTTTCCACAGCTTCTATCTCGAACTCGGACCATAGCTTCATTCCTATGTTAATTTATTGTTTATGACCAATATCATCACTAATGGTATTAGTCATGTCGACGTTGGTCATATCACCAAAATCAAAATGAAGATCTTAAGGATAATTTTCAAGGAAATTTGTCTTAACATTATTTCCTTTTTGTGATCTCTCATAGAGATCAACTATTTGTTTTGCCGTTTGGCATATGCGTGCCCAGTGGCTTGTCATGCCACACCTAAAACATGAACTTTCTTCATTGTTTTGACGCACATTTTGCCTACTCGAAGAGTTGTTTCTATCATCATCTTTGTTCCACTTCAGGTTGCGAGAGGAATTTCCATTATATGGAGAATGATGATGATGATAGTTATTTCTTCCACGGCCTCTTTCTCAGCCTTGATTTCTACCACGACCCCGGCCTTGTCCATGATTTCCTTGGCCTCGACTATGACCGCGACCACGACCACGACCACACCCACATTCTTGGCCTTCATCATACATAGTCTCATTCGCTTCAGAGAATGAGGCTGAACCAGTTGGACGAGATTCATGATTTTTCATTAGAATCTCATTATTCTGTTCAACTACAAGGAGGCAAGAGATCAATTCGGAGTACCTTTTAAAATCATTTTCTCGATATTGCTGCTGTAGGAGCATATTCGAGGCATGAAATATGGAGAATGTCTTCTCCAACATATCATATTCAGTGATGGTTTCCCCACATAATTTCAATTGTGAGGTTATTTTATACATCGTAGAATTATATTCATTGATGGTTTTAAAATCTTGTAGGCGGATATGAATCCAATCATAGTGTGTTTTTGGGAGAATGACCGTTTTCAAATAGTCATATCTTTCATTCAAATTTTCCCAAAAAACGAGTGGATCATTAACCGTGAGATACTCCATCTTTAGGTCTTCGTGGGCGTGGTGTCGTAGGAAAATCATGGCTTGAGCCCGATGTTGATTACTGTTGAATCTTGCACTTAAAAAGATTTGCTTAAAAACATTCCACTTGACTGTCAACCAAGAAAATTAGATTATATTTGGTCAGCTGCATATCATTTTTGTCAGCCACTTATCTCAGTTGATCTCTACGTACTTAAGTGTTAGTTTATCTTTCCTTATTTGACTGATCATACACTTGTACTAACTTTTTCCTACTTTGTGTTTTTTGTAGATATCCTGCCATATAATATCTCACAAGATCCTTTGAGATCTTGCCTCTGCCAAAACACATTTTCAAATTCAAATGTGTTCCTAACGGGTTGCTTTTGAAGACTATCTATAAATACCCACTGGAAGCATTTGTAAAGACAACAATTTTGAAGTCAAGAAATCTTCTACTCTCAACCTCTCAGACGTTGTCTTCAAGAAAACTTTAGCTAGATATTTCTCATTGAATATTTCTCTCTAGTTATTGTTTAGGCAAATACTGAGTATTTCATTTCAAATTATTTAGAACTCGGTCGGTTTGTCTCACGAGTCGATTGTTTTCAATCATTCTCCCCAAACACGGTCTTTTGTTGTACAACGATCCATTAGAGATCAAATAGATTTTTAATAAAATTAGTGCACTTCAAAAATCCAAGTCGACCAACTTGGTAGTGGGCGTAGCGCTTTATCGTGAACCACTTCAAGCGATTTGTCGATGCGTCTCTTATATTCTTGCAAACTGACTCAACACTTAAAAAGTTATTCAACTGATTAAGTGTCAGTCAGTTAACGACAATTGTTTGCTTATTTGTTCAGTTAACTTGTATCTCAGTTTCCTCTATATTCGGTGATCAAACATTAAAAGCGATTTCTTTTGAAAAGCGTTGTGTCGTACCGACCAACTTTCTTCAGCTTAAAGAATTTCAAAGTGTCAGCCAACTGACCAATTCTTCAGTTGACTGACAAGATCAAGTTTTTCGCTGCCAATCTTTTAAGCTTTACAAATCAATCCTCAAAGTTTTTAAAGGCTATTCACCCCCCCTCTAACCTTAACTGTTGCCATCTGGACTTACAATTACTTATCCATTCATTATTACTTCGTTGGATAGTATTTTCAAGGCTTCTGGTGGCCAGGTGGGTTTCGGCATCTATTTTCCAAGACATATATTTTTTGCCACATATGTCCAGTCTTTCAAATTCGAGCTTAGCGATGTTTGCCATTTGTGAAGAAAAAACTATAAAAATGAAACATATACATGATACAAAGATAAGCAATAAAAATCTGAAAATCGTTTGGAGGGTATTCAGTAACGAAAACCAATGCGGTGCACATAATAACAAGTATGATAATAATCATCAACATTGGGTTAAACATCTTGTAGAAGAGGATATGATATTGAGAGTTTGTAAGGAGGTAGTAAAAATGTGAGTAATCTATTAAGATGTTGTTGTATATATGGAGAAAAAAAAAGACTGTTTATGACCATTAACTAGCCGTTTATGACCGTTGGAAGAGATAGATAAAAATCAGTTAACTACCGTTAACTAGCCGTTAGAGGAGAGGGGTAAAAATGTAAAATTTCTGATTTAATAGAATTGAATTTATATTATGAATAAATATAAATCTTATTATGAGCAATAAATTGATTATAAGAGCATCTCCAATGTGGGAATTCTTCCCACAAATTCTTAACTGGGTCCCACTGCCACCTACACATTTTTCTCTTTTTCTTTACTTAAGAATTCATCTTCCCATTGTATACGATTCTTAACATATTCTTAACTAGGTCCCACTGCCACCTCATTAACTTTACATTTCATTCTTATTTTTATACTTCTCAACAAATAAATTTATTTCACAATATTTTATATATTTCATATTTAAATATTTCGTATAAATAATAAATTTATAAATTAAGACAAAAATTAATTTAAAAATAATAAATTACATTATTATTTTTAAATTTTATAATTTATAATTTATTTAATAAATTATCTATAAAACACATATTATACATAACTCGTACAATAACATAAAATTAAAATTACATAAAAACGTTAAATACATAAAATATTCAAATTACATAAAACATATTTAAAAGAATTTAAAAGAAATTTTTTTAATCTTAAAAGAATACATAAAACGTTAAATATATTTAAAAGAATTTAAAACATATTTAAAAAAATACATAAAACGTTAAATATATTTAAAAGACTTTTTTTTAATCTTTTTTTTTTAAGTACAAACGGTCACATTGTTTAAAAAAAAAAACGTTTTTTTTTTTTGGTTTGACAGTTGCAGCAGCCGTCCGGCCCACCTCCGCCTTGGGCCGCTGATCGCGCGTGTCATACACGCGCCCTCTACAATGCGTGTGTGCAGCCCACTCTCCAGCCTTGTGACTTCAATTCTTCAGCAATTTTTGGTTTCTTAATTAAGAAACTAAAATTCTCTCTCCTCCTTAGAATTCATTAAGAATTCAACATTGGGAAGGAAACTTGGATTCTTAATGGAAGAATCCATTAAGAAACATACAATGGAGGTGCTCTAAATAAAATAACTCTGCATTAATATTTTTCAGTCAACTTTATACAGCTATTATATAGCATACATATATATTCACGCCACGCTACTCGGCAAGCCTTTCTGTGAGTGTTTAAAAGTCAGTAATAAATATATATGTATATAAAGTTATTCATATATATAATTGAAATATATGTATATTTATAAATATTTAGTTTATAGCTTGAGGTTGTATCCGCTCAAGTATCAACGAATGTATATATTATGCATAAAATAATAAATTAGTATTTCGTCATCTCACCATATATTATCAACGGTGGCTCAGCAACCATTTTCTTTATAATGGTGATATACGATATATATTAAAGTAAACCAGAGACATAAAATAAAGAATATATCGATAGAAAATTTTACCGTTTGTGATTGTTAAGAGTAGAGCAATTGTGATGATAACGTGTTATAAAGTAACCACAAACTTAGAACAAAGAGTGTATTAGAGAAAGAGAGAGAGAGAGTTTTCTTCAGAGCTGTATGATTCGTCTGTGTTCATTAACCTTACATTGCTAGGTATTTATAACCGAGCAATGGAAGAAGATGTCTGTCAATGTTGACAATCTAAACCACTCTTACAATGCTAGCCTACTAGCTAACCAATGCTAGCTACTAGCTAACCTAGTCTAGGCTTTGTTCAATAATTCATAACAAAAACTGATTGAAACTAAAGTCAAAGAAGAATAGAGTATATAGAGTGTGTTTGACATTTTAAGTCAACAACGTGATTTTGAGATTTGGGGTATTGTTTCGTAATTATTTTAAGATTTAGGGTGTGTTTGACATTAATGGATTTGTAATATTGTAATTTAGTATTTGTTTATTTGAAGTAGTTTGAATTTAATGGTTTATGAAATATGATTTTATGTTGTATGATTTCTTATTTGTGTAATTTTGTTATTTAGTATTTGAAATAATTTTTTATTTTGAATTTAATGCCTTAATGTTTTATAAATTGATAGTAAATAAAAAAAATGCATTTTCGCGGGTTTTGGTTGTTTTGCCCACGGCCCCGGATTGGGTCAAAAGATTCAATGACCGTCGAGTTTGTGAGGTTTCCCATCCCGGACCATTCAGTAGCGGACTTTCCAGGCCCGCAGGAAAACTCGTCTAGTTTGCCCGTTTTTACAGCTATATGTATATCAAATGGAGCCTCTTGACTCGGTTTCTTTACTTTTATGGCCTCTTTACCAAAAAAATTTGCAACTCCCAAAAAGCCCTTATAACATTCCAAACCCATGAATCAATAACGACGTTGTCCTCTCTCTATCTCTTATTTCTTGTCGTTATCTATCCTCGTCGTTCGGCTGTGACAATTCGTCGTTGTAATACCCCGATAATTTTAGTAAAAATATTAAATTTTTTTCGTTAATTAATATTATGATTGTTTTGGACCTATATAATTAATGTTATAATTATTGTGTTAAATTAATGCTTTGAACCTATTAAGTAACTAATTAAATTGGGTTGGGCTTCGCCCACTTGTGACTAGGATTAATTACTATTCCCTAATAATATTACCCAATTAAAAATTGGTCTTGGTCCATTTAGTTTTAGGGTTAGAAAACCTAATATGGTTCCTGTATAAATAAAGGGTTAAAGGAGGAGAAAACCCTTTATCATTAACGAAGTACAAAAAAAAAAAAAGGCAAAGGGAGAGAGAGCCGCCGGTGGCAGCAATAGAGGTAAATAATTTTTTTTCTTTCTTCCGTCTTAATTTGATTGATTTGAGAATGTATAGATATAATATATATATATATATATATATCAACATATATTGCATAGTAGCAACCGGTGGACAAACAGTGGACAAAGTCAACCGGTGGATTTAAAAAAAAAATTATTCAAACAGTGGTATACTATTCAGTGTAGTGTGTGTGCATGAATAGTGTGTGTGTGTTTTGTGTGTGGAAACAGTGTGTGTTGAATGATTATAAGTATTTATCAAATATTGTATTATAATAATATGGTATATTATTTATGATATGAGTTGTGTACATTGTAATGTGTGTGCATGAATAGTGTGTGTGCGTGAATAGTAGTTAAAATAAATTAATTAATAAGCATTACAACTATCATTATTATTATTAAAAATTAATAGATGTTAATCGATACAATTATAGTTTAGTAATTTTTGTATATCTGATTATAGAATTGGACAAGCAAGGTTAGGACGAACGTACGTGTTGCGGATATTACCTTCGCTAAGCATTTCGAGGTAAGGGATTATACCTTTTTTAGGTCTCCGATCTTTTATGTATCGTTCGTTAGGTTCCATTAAATTCCTTGACTTCGATATTTCTTGAAACGTCTGTGGACTTTGAATTTGAACGGCATCCATCGTGAATTTGAACTCCATCGTTTACGCTTCTTTCGAACTCATGACTTGATTATCTGTTTATTCTCACATAATTATTGAATTTCATGTGAGATACCATTTATATGAAAAGTATGATTTTTGGAAATTTTCGATTTGTTAAAATATTGATTACTTGAAATTCTACCATGATCACTAAGTTGAATTTATGACACTATGAATTATGAAACTATGATTTATAATGCTTATGAACGCCACTTGGCCCGTGGCGTGGTTATCCGGATATACCAATGAACTATGATTTATGATCTATGAACTATGAACTATGATTTATAAATTTGCTTATGTGATCATTGGATTATGTGAGTAGTCAATTGTCGCTAATTGGTATGGGACGGTTGGTAATAGTTGATTACTCGAGTCACCTTTGTACGTTTATTTTCATTTGGATTCTTACTCTCTTAAATCGAAATATGATGATTGCTTCCGTTTATCGATTTTTAATTAATGAATTTCGACTATTCTAAAAATATTAATCTCTGATTTATTTCATGGTCAACTCCTCCTTAGTAACCGGAGGGGTTGTATATGAACTTACTGAGCATTGTTCGCTCACCCTTCATACTCTTCTTTCTCAGGTAATGAGTAAGATTATTAGAAGATTTTGGCTCGGGTAGATCAAGATAACGGCTTCCGAGAATTTTATATTTAGTCTTACTTATTGAATTATTCGACATTACTTTAAATTAATTATGGACTCATATCAAGTTTAGATAGACTTTGTATTTAATCATTTTGGGTTATTTTTGCCTTAAGTCAAGTATATTAAGATTTAATTATTACGAGATTAGAACATTTATGATTTAAGTTATGATTGTTGGTGACGTGACCAAATTGTGGGACCGTGGTGTCGGTGCCGAATTTGGGGCGTTACAGTCGCCATCTCCTACATCCATCCTAGTGTTCGTCTTGTTAGAAGTAAATTCTCCACCCATGGCACTTCGTCTTGCTCGAGGTACTACTCGTCCACACTCTCTCTTTCAAACCCATTAGTCTATTTCTCTCTCTAAACGAATCAGTGAGTTGGTTGATCGACTCATTGAGTCGTTTAAGTTGTTTTGATCAACTCAATGAGTCGTTCAATCAACTCAGTAAGGATATTATGGGGTTTTCATAAAAAGAAGCCAAAAAAGATATATCTGAGTAAGTAAGACCATTTTTGAAATCATTGCTTTGATTAAGAAGGTCATATTTAAAAATTCCATATGGTTCATTTTGTGGTTAATAATTTTATTTGTGGTCTTGTAATAACTCAATTGCTCGCGAGCATGCCAACTGCATACCAAACATGTTGTTTCTTCAGCAAGCATGCCAACTACATAGCCAGCATGCTCCTTCCTCGATGAGCATGCCAACCACATAGCAAGTACGATGTTTCCTCAACGAGCATGCCAACTACTTAGCAAGCATGTTCCTTCCTCGGTGGCCATGCCAACTATATAGCAAGCATGCTACCTCCTCGGTAAGCACGCCAACTACTCAACAAACATGCTCATTCCTCGGCGAGCATGCCAACTACATAGCCGGCATGATACCTTCTCGGCGAGCATGCTAACTACTCATCAAGTGTTGTGCAAAGCAGAAGACTTTGCAAACAAATTAACAGATTATAACAATATCAATCATAAATAAGAGATATAGATTGGGGCAAACGGACTGTCGAAATTTTATTATAGTAAATCTTGAAAACGTTATAGGGATACAACTATTTATATAGATACAATAGAAACCCTAAAACCCTTAAAATAAGTAAACCATATAAAGCAAGAAACGAGACTAGGCGGTTGCCTAATCCTCGAAACTAGGCGATCGCGCATTTTACAGTAGCTTGGTCCAAAACAATAAGAGTAAGCAGTCGCCTAGTCCTCAACTACTCAACAAGCATGCTCCTTTCTCGGTGAGCATGACAACCACATAACAAACATGTTGCTTCCTCAACGAACATGTCAGCTACTCAGCAAGCATGCCCATTCATCGGCAAGCATGCTAACCACATAACAAACATGTTGCTTCCTCAGCGAGCATGATGACTGCATAGCCACCATGTTACCTCATCGGCGAGCATTCCAACTACATAGATGTAAAAACTTGCATGTTTAAAAAGATTTACTTAAACCCATAAAGTTAACACATGTAGTTAATATTTGATTAAATCCTTAAACTGTTTTACTTAGACTTTATAGCAAGTCTAAATCTATCAACTGACCCTTCAGCAAATAGATACTCATTGTTATGTATACAACACCCTCTTAGACTTTGTTAAGCAGTCTTACTCAAATAAAATATTTTATCTGCTTAGACTTAGTGATCAGTAACTACCAGTTGCTGATACCATAGTGACAACTAGCATCTGGTATAACTATCAGTCACTATGCCTTTATCAGTTAAAACCTCTTCTGCTGAACACTGTTCACTATTGATATATTGCTTTAAAAATATCTAGACTTTTAAGTCTTCAACTTTTGTTAAAGTTTCCAAAACAATATCTATGAAAAACGCGTGACCTTCACTATAAAAAATCTTTAATCATTATTGGCCAGCACATTTCAAACATATAACTATTCATAGAAGACTTTTATGTCTATATTAAATGTTCTATAGTATGTTTTATCTTCTAAAGCTAACATCCTATTTATTATCTTATAATAGGAGATATCATCTAAAATCCTCTTCAAGATCTCTGTGCATTAAATGATAGATTTTTCCATCATTCTTCAAAGATCGATCATCTATGCTATTTCAAACAACTTTATCCAAGATCTCTTTAAATAAACACTAAAGCAAGGAATGAAGACATTGTTGGAAGATATACAAAGATATAGGATAGCGTGGGTGAAGCTATCATTCATTACTCATATGATATTCCTTCTTTTATTTGCTTCAATCCAGTACTAGACACTTAACATATTTCTTCAAACAATTCTTTTCTTGATGTGTTCCAGTCCTCAACCACTTACTAGATATTCATTCACATATTATTGTTTTTTAGTTCTTGTCTAGACAATAATTGTATTCCAATCCTTACTTATTCCTAATCTTTAAGGAATACTTGATTGTTGCATGAGTTTGATTGTTTTTACAATCATACTCCTCAAACACTAGTTTTTGTTGTATACAGATCCATTAATGATCACTCAAAATTTCAATATATTTAGTGCACTTCAAAATCCAAGTTTAACCAACTTGGTAGTGGACGTAGAAGTTTATTCTGTGAACCACTCCAAATACTTTGTCTTATATCTTCCAGCTGGTAGAATTGTCTCTCACACTAAAGCAACTTCAATCTACTTAAGTGTCAGTCAGTTAAATTTTTGAATCATTTACTTAATTGTTTTATATATTGTCTTTTAGTTCATTTCTTATATTAAGTGATATACTTAAAACCTATCTACTTAAACCTGTGTCAAACAGCTGATACAAATTATTTTTTTCATCAGCTAATAGAATAGTTTGTCTATCAGTTGATAACTTATTATTTTCGCTTCCAATTTTGAAAGTTTTCAAAATAACACTTGAAGTTTTAAAAAGGCTATTCACCCCCTACTCTTACCTTATTTCGTTGCCTTCTGGACTTACAATAGCGAGCATGTTATTTCCTTAGCAAGCATACCAACCTCCTGCTCAGGGGAAAGTGTAATGGTTCGGGAATGCGGGGAACTAGTGGCATGTAAATCTCTTTCACGTCTTAAACGTGGACCAGGTGTCGCCTCGTGGATTGCTTAACATGCTGATAGTTAAGGCCATAAACTCGGCAGTTAAGGCTAATAACTTGGCAGCTTCAATCCCTTGCTATTTAAGCCCTATTCCAATAAAGAACGAGGTACGCACACTTCTGAGAGCAAAAACTATGTCAATTTGTATACTCAAGAGAGATATAATTCACACGCCCTCCATGCGTTATCCCAAGTGTTTTTTTTTTTCGACAGGTTATTAGCCCAAGTGATCTCAAAAGCCTATATATCACCTATTTAAAGCTAGCAGTCTACTTGTGAATTTTTGGCCACATCAATGACTATGTGTTTTTTTGAAAAACAAATTCTCGATCCATAAAGTTATGTTCATCAGGCTCCCACAAACACTTGCACTCTTGGATTTAACAATCTTTTAAACTATTTTCTTCATTTTACAATGCTAAGTTGGGGGTATGGCGAACACGTACTAGCTTCTCCGTTAGAAACCTCCTAATCACTGTGAGAGCTTCCCTACTACTCGAATTCATAATTCTCTCATTGTACACTAACTAGTGATTCACCTGTGTGTTGCACGATTTGTACACATGTGTAAAATCATATACTCAATTAAAGTTAAATAATATACAATTAAAAACTTTAATATGAACAAAATAAATAAACTATAATAAACTGTAAAATAAAAGAAAGAAAATTACATAAATTTGAAATACTTCTTTATATACAACATTTGTCGTTGAACATGTACAATTATTACGACTATTACTAACACCTAATAACATTCGAAGTAAATAAAATAATTAATACGTTGATATAAATAAAAATAAATAAATGCTAACAAAATAGACAAATAATTGTAACTAAAATATTATAAATTTGATATATATAAATTAGTTAAATAATTTTAACGCAAAGATTAAAATTATTATATATATGTTACCTAGCAATATTAATGAAGTTCCAACATTCATTCAACATATGATTAACATTTATAGAACATTTGATTCCATTTAAAAATTCATTAGTATAAATATGTTTCAAAGAAACAACATTTCTATTATATATAAAAAAAGAGATAAAATTTGGGACTAACTTATCATTGAGTATACTATCTGAACAATTAAAATACAAAAGATTTAGATGAGCCCGATATGTATTTGACCCAATCTCTCTTACTTTGAAATATATAAATTACACCACAACGACAATTAGGGGTGAGCAAATTTTTTGGGGTGAAATTAGGTCGGTCCCTTTTTAAAAGTTTTCAAAGCATTTTTTGGGAGAAAAATACTACGATACCCTTAATGAACTGAACACGTGCGTGCAAAGTATCATTTCATGCATTGATTTTGCATCATAATGCACAAATCGAATCCTATTTGTACATCGGGATTTTAAGCATCATCGATTTTGCATCGCAATCCACAAAATAAAATAAAATTTAAGGATTGGGAATCCAATTTGTGCATCAAAACCCCAATTGAAACCAATTTATGCATCACAAATCCATTTTGTGTATCGTGATTCAAATTAATGCATTGTGATTAACAAATTGATGCATCACAATGTGTTGAGTAAGTGATCCATAGTGTGCATTTGACTCATTAATAGCATAATCGTCTTTTTCTGGTTAAAAAAAACATTAAAAAAACTCATGAAAAAGGACCAGCCCGCAATTACTCCAATTTTATTTAAAATCAGACCAGACCAGACCAGAAAAATTTTACCACGTTAATTTACTGATTTGGTTTCAATTATAAACTTTAGTAAAATCAGATAATTTGCCTAAATCGGGTTTGGTATATATTTTGGACCACTTGAATAGTCTGACCAGCGCAATGCATTAATTTTTGCAATGCAATGCAAAGCAAAATTGAAATGAATTATTATAGGCCGGTCCATTTTCATTGATATTTAACCTCTTAAACACCTCTTTTTTTCAATTGCATAAGTGCACTTTGTTATAATTCTTCCTTGAATGCCCTCATCAGTTGAATATGATGTCTCTTCTCATTGCAACAAACTCGCCTCTCTCCTCTCCATTTCTGCTCTGTTTTTTATTTATTTTGTTGAAGATTAGTAATTTTATTGAATTGATCGGATCCCCTAGAATTGCACATGATAGATAAATTTAATGTATGCCTTAATTAATTGTTAAATTTAATGTATTGAGTATATGCATTGAGTATTCAATGCAAAACTGTCCATATGCATTGAGTATTCAATGCAAAACCCTCATATAAATTTAATGCATGCCTTAATTGTTAAATATCTAGAATAAGTAAAAGTTTATGCCTCAGGTGGAAATTTACTTGCTGGGCATGATACATACAAGAATATATGAATATTTGCCCATTTTATCTTACTACTAATATGGCTACAAATTGTTACTTGATTTATGGAATTTTGTGGCAGTCAAGGATGCTTCTTGAACCATAATTTGTACTTGAAGATGTTAGTCAAGACCATGCACGCAAAACATTAAGTTGTCTCTGTGTATTTCCCTTACAATCTATTCAACATCTCAAGATGAGAAAGACAGAGAATGTTATTATTGTAAATCAGTGTAGATCATAATGGTAATTTCGTTCATGTATTGAACTTGTATGCTTCCAAGATTTTTCTCTTGTTTTAGTTGAAATGGCCCATGATTCTTTGTAGATGCTGATGACATCATAATCTTGTAAATGGTTGTAAATGGAGAGAATTCTTTCTTGTGACATATGTAACTTTGTAAACCTTAGTGCCACTATTATTTGTCCTGTTTTTGCTCCAATCATCAATAGATGAACGAAGGAAGAAATGTCAGACTGGGTGGATTATTACTTTGACAATTAAGTGCTAAATGTTTTCTCTAATATGTGGTAATATATAAGCTAACCAAGTCTTTTTACATGAGCTGGTACTATTTAAGTTTCTAGTATCTCTAACAACTTTGTCTGCTCAAAAAATTGGCCTGCTTGTAAACTGTTAGTTGATGCATATTTGTGGACATTTTACTAACTTTGAATTCTGGCAAACATGATTTGATCCTTTTTCTCTTGACCGACACATAAAGCTGACACACAGATAAAACAATATGCTTGGCCAGGCCTATTTTTCATGTTCTTTCATCTTTCCTCGGGGATGCAAAAGCACATTTTTTGTGATGTTATATTGTGTGGATTAGTGGGTTTTTATCAGAACATGCAGTGTGCATTTGGTAGCTCATTTTCTGTATGCTAATCTAATCTTGCAATATTATATGAACAATTTATGGCAAGTCACAGAACCTGTAAGGAGATATTACCTACTTTGGTTTTATGATTACTGTGATTTTGTTGCTTCTTATTTGATCCTTTATCAAATGATATAATTATCATGAACTCTGTCCAACTCAGGTAACAATTGAAGACCATCCACACTTGCACTTGCAGGAAACATGCATACATCACATGCGGTTGTGATGAAGAAATTGAATTGAAATTAATTGAACTTTTCTTTGGAGGGCTTGAACCAGAAGTTGACAAGTATTTTCTAGAATAAGTAAAAGTTTCTGCCTCAGGTGGAAATTTACTTGTTGGGCATGATACATGCAAGAATATATGAATATTTGCCCATTCTATCCTATAGCTAATATGGCTACAAATTGTTACTTGATTTATGAAATATTTTAAATTTTGTGGCAGTCAAGGATGCTTCTTGAACCATAATTTGTACTTGAGATAGAGCCACTTATTTATATGGGAGTTTTGTATTGAATACTCAAGTAATTCTCCATCTGCCCAAGCTATTCATATGCCTAAGCTATATTCAGTTCATTTCTCATTCAGTTAATCTGTGTATAATACAATTAGTTTATTTAGTTTTATGTAATATGTTTTTGCAATTCCCGAACAATCAAGAATTTGAGCAAACAGTTAGTCAAGATTCATGAAGGCAAACAGTTAGTCAAGATTCTTATCCAATTACTTAGTGAAATAAATTTCATTTTTTTCCAAAGCAAACTGGTATTTATATCAATTATATTTGTTTCCAAATTTGGAAAGATATTTTTGGCAGGATATTTCCAAAATATGCTCCTCTCCTTTTATATATGTATAGACAAAGGCCTCCTCATAGTGAATATCTTTGGAGTCGATGGCTTCATCTACCAAGTGAAGATCTAAGCGAGTCATATCTACAACGATCGAGAAAGTGAATTTGGTTAATTACAAAACAAGATAAGTGTCACACAATCATATGTAGTACTTGTTACAATATAAAATAAGTGTTTCACCGTAGCATGAAAGGATAATCTTATGAACCGAAAAGTCTTAAGTGTGTGGAATACCTATACTTGCATCCATTGCATGAGCACGATCCTCGTTGCTTTCTCAAGAATAACCCAAAATTTGGTTGTAAATCCTAAAGAGACCCAAGAAGAATTTAAGGTTGCGGTCCTTGCTCAACCCATTAATAAAATGTTAGAAAAACAGCCTTAAGATGAATAAATAAGAATGAAGATTGTATCTAATTATGGATGTAGTTGTCTGTGAGAAGTGTAGTCGTTGAATAATGTGATAAAAAATATATAATTGCGTTGGAAAAAAAGACATTAAAGATAAACTCCTCTAAGAAAATAGTGAAACTTCTGGTAAAATTACTCAAAATGTGCATGTTAAAATGGAACAAAAAAAGATTTGTTGAACAATATTTAAGGCCTAGAGTCTGACGTGATATAGACTCGAAAGGTTGTTCCTAGTCGGGAAAGGGTAGCATATTCAATGTTGCCACGATGGGAACCCTATACACAATTTTAAATGACGGGTGATTGGTGCACGTGGGGAGTTACCCACACAACTTCTATTCAAGTTATTTAGGTCACGCTCCTTGATGTTTGCCATTGGTATTATCATAATTTACAATGCATATATTGTAGCTCACGTCAACTTCAAAGGCATGTTGAGAGAACCAACAATGCACATGCATGTGATCATAGCTTATGGTTTCTTGATCAAACTAAATCGATGCATGAGCAAAGACATGAACGACCCTATTAATGGCACGACAAGTCAAACATGTGTTAAAGATTACACCCCGTCCACAACAATAATCCAACAAGCACGACTAGTGCACGAGTACGAGGTAAATAATTGTTCATAACCACTTGAGATCATGGGCACGCAGAGAATAGGCTGGGTAACCCATGGTTTGCGTTCACTACCAAGAACTTGTCAAGTGTCGCGGTCATACATTGCCCCATTTACTAACAATTTCGTTGAAACTTACAAATTAGTTAAGTACACGCAATTTAATGAAAAGTTTAACAAAATAACAACTTATCATTTGTTCTTTTTGAATGTGTTATCTAAGCCGAATATCCATCAATTTTTCTAAAAACAACTCACGACAAGTTCATATTTGTTGCGATCAAGATTTATTTTATTCATATTTGACGGTAAAACCAGTTATTTAAAGACGAAGAATACATTACAATTCCAACAAATTAATGTTGTGCAAAAGGTTACCGAAATTATGTATGATATTATAAAGTAAGTGCTTGTTTGGTAGAACGTTTTGGTCAAAACGCTGGTAAAAAACGCAACGTTTTCTCTTTAAAAGTGTTTCAATGCGGCGTTTTAAGCGTGGGCGTTTTAAAACGTGGGCGTTTTAAAACGCTCCAATTTGTAGCGTTTTAAAAATATGCTACGTTTTCAACTAATCTGTTTATGAAAAATAGCGTTTTGAAATAATTTTCCAAACACGTTTATAAAAATAAAACTGCGTTTTGAAAACGCTGCACCAAACGAGCCCTAAGAGAGTTTAAACCAAAACTTTCAAGTCACACAAAATCTAGTTTGTATTAAAAAAACAGTTAGTTTGGCTAAAAAGTTAATCAAAAATAATTTAGATTACGAAAATAAAAAAAGTATACGAACAAGAGATTACTGGAATTGAATAAAGTGGAGATTACTAGTGAGATTTAAGTAAAAGACACGTGATGCGGTTGATAAACTTAATAGCCAGGTCAGGTGACGTCATGCATTCATTCATTAAGTCCCAAAAGTATTTCCAAATGACGACTTTATGAACTCTTTTAAGAGCTATAACCGCCTTACCCCACACGTGTTTAGCAGGAACGAGAGAGTAGACGGATTACCATACTCGCGCGAGTAGGAGAGGATGAAAGCTTAGAAATGAAAAAAGAAAAAAGAAAAAGAAAAAGAAGCAAAAACAGATGACTGTGTGTTCGTGTATGGTTGGTTGGTTGGTTTTTATTCCTCTTCTCCTCGTTTGTGGAGAGGAAGAACGCTTCCACTTCTTTACCCTCTCTTCTTTCTCTCTCCTCGTTTCTTCCTTCTCTCCCTTACTTTCTCTCTCTACAATTTGATCGCCGGAGAATTGGGAGAGAAGGCGTGTAGTTGCAGGAGTTCAGTTCAGTTCAGCTGAGGTCGGAGACGGAATCAATGACGGTTGCCGGAGGTCGTTATGGCTTTACCAGCTACTGATGATGGACGGCGTTCTTCTTCAGGTATGGACTTCGTCGACGCCGGAATTCAGATGTCTCGAGCCGCTGTTGTGACCGAGGTCCCCTCCTCCTCCTTGTCTCCTTCCCTCAGCGAAGGTCACTAATCTTTCTTCCTGTGCCTGCGCGCGCGTTTGAATTCTGCTAATGCTATTTTGGTTTGATTTTCCGTCTGTTTTAACCGGTTTTTTGGTTATTGATACGGTGAGGTTGTGGTGCGATCAATGTTGATTGTGATCTCACTTGATGACTTGGTCTATTTTTGCTTTTACTTTTTGGAATTTTTGTGTTTTCTGTTATCACTATTCTAGAATATTTTTACTAGCTTTTATAGGCTTATAGTTCATCGGATGTTGCTTGTGTCTTGCTTAATACATATATATTTTTAAATTTTAACTTTATTGCTGTCGGTTAATTTCATCAATTTAGTTATGTAGCGTTTGAGCTAGGAATTCATCATTTCGAAATGAAGATGAAGCTCTGGTAGTTTGACACTCTTAAAGTTAGTT
This sequence comes from Codonopsis lanceolata, assembly GCA_013146195.2. Taxonomy (NCBI): domain Eukaryota; kingdom Viridiplantae; phylum Streptophyta; class Magnoliopsida; order Asterales; family Campanulaceae; genus Codonopsis; species Codonopsis lanceolata. The sequence continues at coordinate 44,757,102 of CM028383.1, read as the reverse complement.
TACTCAAATTGTAATTTAAATGCTTGAACTAGATGCTCCTAGACCCAGTGTTTATGTTATTCACTGTTATCCCAATTGTTGTGTTGAGTATACTTTGAAAATTCTTCTGAAACTGATGAAAATGTGGTAACATTATCTAATTGCCTGCAAGGAAGTTCAAAAAGTGATGAAAAAGTGGTGCTTTTTTCCTTCTTTACCAAATGAAAGCTGTTCTGTCTCTATCATTCTGTTCTAATGTAAGTATGAATTAAGGGAACACTTGTTATTAATTATTGCTAATAAGCTAAGAGATCAACAATTAACTATCTCCCTTTCCTTTTTGTTTCCTATGTTTTTATTCTAAATATCATTTTATATCCCAACCGAAAGGAAAAGGAAAATAATAGAGATACAAACATTTTTTTTTTTTTTTACAAAATTTCTTTTACAAATCTAGGTTTCAAGCATGTAATGGTTTAAAGGATGACATCACATGCTAAGTCATGTGATATCTAACCAATGACATGCTTGCCACCTAGATTGAGATGAGAAAGTTGTACGAAAAATTTGTATCTTTATCAATACTCAAAGGAAAAGAAAAAGAAAAAGAGAAAACAGGGTAGAAGAAACCGAAATAAACACTAATCTCCCTCTCTCCCTCTCTCATTCTCAACTGTGTGTTTGATCCAGTAACTACCTTTGTGATATTGAAAGAATTGGAATTAGGAGCCTTCTGTGGTGTTATTATTAGTAATTGTGAAAACCAGCCCTGGGATTCAATTCACAAATCCATCATATATTTTTGTTTGTTATCGGAGAAAAACGCATTGCATAATGACCAAGATTTTATTTTTTTATTAGGATTTTCCTATGTATAGGATTTTCAGTTTGCTGCAGTTATTATCAAATATTATTAGCTGAATAAACTGACAGTTCTAATAGTATTTCAGATGCATTGTGGCAAATGAACTTGAGATCAAGGGAAACAATGGAATCAGGACCTTATCCTGTCCGCGAAGGAGAGCCAGACTGTTCTTATTACATCAGAACAGGCCTATGTAGATTTGGTGTTACATGTCGATTCAATCATCCTCCTAACAGGAAACTGGTAAAATCTGCAGTTTATTTTGATAAGTTAATGAATTCAGAGGTTATTAGCAGAATTGAGCATGTTTGAGCATTATGATGTGCGCTTTAGTGATTATACTACTAAGCCTTTTTTATTATGGTAGAAAATCTACTAATAAAGCTAGAGGATTGTGTGAATGGATGTTATCTCCAAATCTTATTTCATAAAACAGGATTGGTTTCGCTAAAAATAACTTTTATTTCTTTCTACCTTTTTTGTTATTATATCTTTCTACCTAATTCATATCATATATCAAAATGCTTCTTGCCCCAATTGGATAATTCTGTTCCTGTTTTTTTTCCACAATCATTTATCTATTTAAATTTTGTCTCTGCACCAGAAGATGCCCCCTGTATATTATTTGTTTGAGATTTTGATTTGCACTCTCAAACTCATGTGCTCAAACTGCATGTGTGCTCAAGCCTACTCATTACACCAGGTCTCCTTTGCAAAAGCCAATCCTTTGCATGCATTATATAGTTAAGAGAGGACCACATTTTTATGCATAGTAATTCATAAAACCCCTGACAAAGAGGACTCGTGCTTGGTAGGAGAAGCGCCCATACAAATAGGCTATGAAAGATGGGCCGTCAAGGGGTGGGAGAGATGGCAAGGGCACTCAGGCAAGGACCTTGAAGTCCTTGGTTCCAATCCCCATACCAACAAGGGGCTACACTTACCTATCAAAAAAAAAAGGATAGCTCTAGTCTTATAAGCTACTGCCTCTTGCCAGTCACATGATTCTTTGAATCATTTCAATCGATTATTGTCTTCATTTGGTGTCGTTTATTCGCTAACTCACATGTTAACTCATAGAGAATTTATGCTGACTTCCTCCCATATTGATTCTTTTCAATTCTGTCTAAATAAATAGTTGAAATCTCATTGACTGATGATTCTGTTTCCTTCTATTGATTCCAGGCTATTGCCACTGCAAGAATGAGAGGAGAATATCCAGAAAGAATAGGACAACCTGAATGTCAGGCATGTACCTAACAGCATTGTTTACATATTAAGTTTGTTCATGCTCGTGTTGATATTATTTATAATCTTTTTCAACGGTAAAACTATTGTGTCAGCAAGGAGATACATTTTATGCTCTTTTTTGTTGAATCAACTTTGGTTGTTCTTTTGTGCTCTTGTGTAAATGGGTCGCATCCCCTTGGCACTTTCTCTTTTTTATACATTCATTACTTATCCAAAATATAAAAAAAATGAAGAGAGGCTTTTGGTTGAAGAAGGATAACTTCTCTAGCAGTTTTTAATATAGGAATCATTAAAGTCCATTATGCAAGATAATTGCATTTACTGTAATAATAATACCTGTGCAAGTTCTCTTGCCATATTGGATCTAATTGGATGTGTTAATTTCAGATCTGTTTATAAGCTTTGAAATGATAAACCAAAAGATACAATCCCTATGTAATTCTACTAATACATATCCAGGTTGTTTTCTCAATGCATAAGCTGCGATTCTTGCCTATAAGTAAAGTTTTTATTTCTATTTTTTTGTTTGGGAGATATTCCCTGCCTCTGATGGCATGGATATTTTTGCAAGATTTTGTCAGCTTCGGATTCTGCAGTGTTGTTTTTGCTAAGTTCCCAGTCGTTTCAGTGCCCCTCTTTTCCTTTATCCCTTTTCATACTCTTACTTACCAAGATGAAGATGGAAATGGCAAATTGGCAATCCACTTACCTTTATTGTGGTTTAGCCTACTATCAAGTGATCATCCCTTGTCCGGGAGATTTCCAAAGACAACCTAAAGCCAAACGTATCTAAAATTAGAATGAAGGAGATAAAATCCGCCAACAAGGTTAACTCGTAGTCAATTACAAATTTCAACTGAAGTCAGGCAGTTATTTTTTCATATATTGGCAAGCAGTACTGACACGATGCTACATGGACTAGGGGTATGTTCTACCAAATAGGAACCGAAAAGTATTATTCATTAACCAATAAGCTAAACAATTAACTTAATACTCCCTCTGTTTCGTGGAAAGAGCCCACGTTGAAAGTCAAACTTTTTAAGAAAATGACACTTTTAGTAGCCCATGAATAAAAAAATGACGCTTTTATGCCTTAATTTTTGAAAGTGAACTCTTTAAATGAAACATCCCTAAATGAAATAGTGGACTCTTTGCCCGAAACGGAGGGAGTAATACATTAATAACAGTCCAATAAACTACCATGAGCACTTGTCTGTCGTCCATAAGAACCTGTTGGCTCTCGTGCAATCCATGGGCATGACTTTTAGCTTATAGCAGTATGCCAACTGTCACCGGAATATCTTTTGACTTCCTCACTATACTCCCAAGTTGCCATGGTTGTACCCGTAATACCTCATCGGTCATCACTATCTTCTCCTTGGAACTTGTCATAGTGATTAATTCCTGATAAAAGGATTGAGATGGACAAAACATGCAATGTGGTGGTGATCTCACCAATGCCTATGATGTGCATAGACACAGTGGAGGTAGAAGCTTCTGTCATCTGTGTAGCATATTGTTGCAATTTTTGTGGAGGGAATGTGGGAGATGCTTTTGGTTACCTCGATAGGTTTAATGGAATGAAATCACATCCTTGCATATTTTCAAAACAAAATGGTTTTCTCCTGTAGTCAGGACAAACCTCCGGGATGTAAGTGGAGTTTCCTAGTTAGAATTTGCAAGATGAAGATTTATATTGAGAGAAAAAGCTAATTACCAAAACACTTGTAGAAATCTCATCTTATTCTTTGACTTACAAATTTATCTGGTTATGTGTTTTGCTGTATATTCAACTCCTTTATCATCAATTTCTTGTATATAGGTTTTAATCCATGTGATTTTCTTATATGTTGCACTTTGCATTTATTAAGGACGCATTTTCGAGATTTGCTATTTTACGAATCATCGCTACTGTCAGACTTATGCTGAGGTTTACCTTTGTCTGGTGGTACCATTATGTTTAGAGAAAATCTGTTTAATCAACTGATGGATAATGATTTTCAAACTTCAAATTCTTCAAAGCTTTAGTGTACAGCTGTTGAAGGTTGCAGGTGCTATGAAATATTGTCAGTTAGTTGTTTATATAGTGAACTGTGAACTTTTTTTTTTGGATAAGTAGAACTGAGAACTATTAAACCATTGCATAGTATTAAATTAAACATTATTCTTGTTTTCCTTTTATTTTTGATGGTCTCAAGATTTTTTCCTGTATTTAATGTTGATTGACTTGGTGGGTGCTCTTTCAGTTTTGGTTATATTTTCATTCCTTGTTTTTTGGCTGCACGTGCGGTGTTTTATGGGTTCTGTAAGTTATTGTATGCTTTAAGTGTCCTTTTCTGTAGAGGCTAATTCAGTCTCACCCAGGTTGAATGTACTTTTTATTGCTTTCTTTAAATTCTGACTTGATTTACCCCTTGTGTTGTTTGTGCAAAGTAAGTTTCTGATAACTTTTGTCATATATTTGAACTTCAACTTTTGAACTCTACTTCAGTATTACTTAAAGACTGGAACCTGCAAATTTGGGGCCACATGCAAGTTTCATCATCCTAGGGACAAGGCAGGGATCACTGGAAGAGTTTCACTAAATGTGTTGGGCTATCCGCTTCGACCGGTTTGCATTTTTGATTCTTGTTATTTTTCTAATTTTACTGAATGCGCTTTTCCTCTTCGACACGAACACTCACCAATTACTGGCACATTTTTTCTTATGTTCTGTGTACTTCGACTTGCTAGTGCACTATTTTTGTATGGTTAGCATTGCCAGATAGAGAATGATGCATGATGCATGCTGATGCAGCAATTTAGAATATTGTTTATATCAGTGTGCTTTGGATCTGGAATTTCTCTTACAGATGCATTTCCAGGTGCAATTTCTTTTCTTGTTTGTAGAAGTCTTGGTTTCTTAAAGAGGTCTTAAAAGTCAAAACTTTTCAGTAATTGTTTCTGGTTTGATTATCCTTTTGGTATTCTAAGTTCATGAATGGAGACCTTCGAAAGACTTTTTATTAATTATTACTCCCTCCGTTCCATCCAAAGAGTTCCCATTTGAAAAGTCTAATAATTAAGAGATATATTAATGTCATTGAAGTTGGTCATTATTACAAAAATATATAATAACAACCAATATACTTGCACCACAAGTGGAGGGTAAAGATGAAAGGTTATGAAAATTGTAAGCATAATTTTTGACAGTGGACTCTTTATGTGAAACATCCCAAAATAGTGTAGTAGATTCTTTGCCCGGAATGGATGAAGTATTTCTTTATGCAATATTCAGCCGAGGACAGACTTCCTTTTTATCATAATATAACTTAATTCTGGGAAATCTCCCCTTTACTAACCTTCTAAGACTCAATTGCTGGTATTGAGTAGTCTGTATACTTCTTGTGTACAAAGGACGCGTCACCTGTTTTGACGCTCTTATTTATACATATTTTACCTATAAAAAAAAGACTCAATTGCTGTTTACAGCAAATGAATTATTATTTGCAGCTTTTAGTGCTGCGTCACATGCCCAACATAACCAAATTTGTGAAAACTAAGGAGGGATGCATTTTATATTTCACCAAGTTCCTTTTTTTCTTTGATGCAAACACTAATGTTTTTCTGGTTCTTCTTTCCCTTCCCTTGCGCTTTATAAGTGCGTTAATTTTGTTTGTTGGACTGCTGAAAAAGAGAATAATTCACTCTGCATCATACTTACGTAATTTCTGAAAATTTGAGAAGGGATGCAGGGAGGTTATGATATTGTAATAGTACTAATTATGGAAAGATGATTTTGACCTTTGTTAAGATTAAAGCTCTATAATTTGTGGCCTTTAGTAAAGTCATATGAAAAATATATCATCTTATGGAATGAAATTGTCAACAATGAAATACCAAATTGTACTCTGGAAATGCATCTATGAATTTGGCCATGGACCATACACAAGAACCGCGTGAAAGTGTAATCAAGCTTAAGTCATTACAGTGGATGGATTTACATCCCCCACCTGCAACCTCTGTATGTGTCATGCTGATTGAAATCATTAGTCTTATGCCATCATTCGAAAGTGGGTTGGGAGCAGGAAGGAGGAAAAATATGCCTTGTTCTTCCTACCACCCCTTCAATGTGTTAGGCTTATCATCTATGTAAACAAAATGGCGATTGAATTTATCATCTAGTACATATCAAATTCATCTCAGGTTTTGCAATCTAAATTACAACTTTAATAAATACTTTCGAATGCATCGGGTGTCCTATATGTGTTTGTGGAGTTATGGTCAATTGATTGAGGGTAGACCTGCAACTTCTGATTAATAAGATACGGTATTACCTATCAAAAAAAAAAAGATACGGTATTCTGATTAAGTTTCTTTCTTTGTACCTACATGCAGAATGAGGCTGAGTGTGCTTATTACCTGAGAACTGGACAATGTAAGTTTGGAAGCACTTGTAAATACCATCACCCTCAACCATCTCATATGATGGTTTCATTTCGTGGTTCTCCCGTTTATCCTTCTGTCCATTCGCCAACAAGTCCTGGTCAACAATCGTTTCCAGGAGGAATTGCTAGCTTGCCCTTGTCCAGAGCTTCCTTTATTCCGAGTTCACGCTGGCAAGGCCCTTCGAGCTATGCACCTATGATTCTACCACAGGGAGTGGTATCAGTTCCTGGATGGAATGCATACACGGTAAGCTATTTTGTTGATTTGTTCTTACATTGTCACTGATTTTTTTTTTCCATTTCTAAATTTCAGGGAGGATTGATCGCTCAAGTGGGTAGGATTGGAATTATATTTATACCGTGGAACTTTGAATTTTCTGTTTTTTTTTTTTTGAGTTTCAACTATCACATGATATAACCTGAAAATTGCAAAAATGAACGTGTTGATTTCCGTACAAATGAAAGCGATCTTGAAGGCATTACTACCTGGAATTTCTTATTTTTAGATAAAGTCATGCTGGTGATTAGATTGGATTCTGTGTCATTGATGTTTACTACTGTAGTGCACTGGGGTAGTGCTTGTATTTCCTCCATACACATACCGTGGCTAAAGCAAACCTTCTCCAATTTGATTTTTATATTCTGAGGAACTGCTTGAAGTATCCTCAGATGAACAGAGTATCAACATTTTGGAAATTGTTGATGATGCTCAACTCTGGTCTTATTGAATTGTCTTCTTGGCTTCAATCTGCATGGTTACTTCTATTTATTTTGATAAATTAAGTACTGTTCTAAGTCAAGGAAGTATGAAATATTACGAGATTGTTATTCTTGGTGGCTAACATTTATGGGCTCTTGAAAATATATCAGTTCTGTTTGATTCAAGAAGAGATGATATACAATTTTTACTCTTATCAGAACCGGGAAACTGCATGTTCAAAGACATAATATCTGGTTCAAAAGGCAATCAACTGAATAGCCAATTGTGAGTTAAGCATCTAAGGCAAAACCCTAACAATATAAAGATTCACCCTGCAGATCCGCTCACCCAAATATGCTCTGTACGAGCACATGATACCTTTCCAGCATGTTTACACTCAGATTCCTAAAGAAATCCAATAAATAAGTGACAATGTCACAGAGCTCTTTTGCTCCATTCTTTCTAAACAAGGAATTCAATACTTCACTATTGAGAACCTGAGAGTGGAAACATGATTATGTTGGAGTTGAAGACACAAAAACCTGAGTTGTGGTTTAAGGTACCTAGTGAAGTATTCCGGTACTGCAGAGTATATAACCTGTTGAATTGTTTGTGTTGCAAGTCGTAGCTGCCAAACAAATGACATGAAGAGTAATCACTTCTGTTTCTTTGTTATATTTTTGTTATGTATAGTTGCGTAGTACTGGTTATTCTATCTGTTATATTCTAGTCGTTAGATGATGGTAAAGAATTTCTGTAAAATATAAGATCCAGCAAGTAGTCTTTCTAACATAAAAGTTTCTCCTCAGGGTCAGCTAAGCTCAATTCCATCTTCAGAGGGCCAGCACCAAACAGCTGGAAACAGTCAAGTTCCAGGAACTTCGCGCCAGATTGAAACATCTAATGAAGGATTACAAGGGGCACACTCTTCATATCGTGCTGGATCTATACCTGCAGGATATTATGCATTAACAAGGGAGAATGTATTCCCTGAGAGACCGGGTCAGCCTGATTGCCAATTTTACTTGAAGACAGGAGACTGCAAGTTTGGTGCTGTTTGCAGATTTCACCATCCTAGAGAGAGATTTATTCCTACACCAGACTGTGTCTTGAGTCCAATTGGCCTTCCTTTACGACCGGTTAGCCATGCCTTCTGTAGTTACTCTTTATTTGTAAAATGTAATTCATACTATAACAACTATCATCCTTATCCTCGTGCTAGTTATAAGATAACTGTAGTTAATAATACAGGTTAATAATATAGGATAAGGATAGGAACAAATGGAAAGAAGCTTAAGAATGAAGTAGGTGAAGAAGCTCAACTGTTCCAAAGGAAACATTAAAAGTAAGAAATACCGAGGGGCCTTGGTTTGTAGGTATATTTTACTTGATTTCTCTCAAGGAACTTTTTTTGACTATTTTAAAGGGCTGCTGCCATGCTGAAGATAGCCAATTTCTCACAAGTGTTGTTCTCGTATTGCTTGCTTTTCTCTTTTTGAGAAACTTACAGTTTTGTTAATCTCAACATGTCTTTGGCTTTAGTATAAAACATATACAAAGAAAGAAAATTTTTCTCTTTTTCAGCTACTTCCTTGTGTCATACTGACTTATGCATGCAACTATGCTAATCTACAGTTCTTTTCTTTATTATGTCTTTGTTTGTTTGTTTCCGGTAATGATACATTGTTTATGTTAGGTCCTTGAGACATCTTCTTGCTTAGAAAACGATTATCGTGTAAACGAAACTTCATTTTGGTTGGGTCTTTTGAAGAGAAACAATAGGATTTGTCTTATAATCCAGGTGAGGATGTTTTTGTGGTGGCTATTACTTGGTTAGTTGTGCAGGGCTTGGGAGATTTTTGGATCTCTCGAAGTCAATCTACTGGCTTCTTTAGGAAGCCTTGTCAATCAAAATGCAGTAGTTCATTAGTTGTGGTGAAGCCCTTATTAATCAAATTGCAATTTTCCCATGTTAGTTTAGTTGAGCACATTTGCAATTTTCTTATGTTACAATTCATTTGTTAATGGTGAAACTAAATCATGAAGCAGTTATACTAGCTGGGTGGAAACGACTTTAAGCCTAATTTTGTAATGTTTTATGAAGCGGCTTGCATGTTAGAGTCACATTCTTATACCTGGCAACCCTAGCATTGTAGCACGTTACCAAGCAGTGGCATCCGTGGGAAACAGAATTTGTAAATTAACCATAGATGTGTTCCTGAAATGTGATCATCTTACCTTTAGGTTATAGAATAATATAGTATTCTTTTTGAATTCTACACAACATTGTCTTCAAGTCTCGAGAAGCTAGTTTTCTGGACAAGGAAAGAGCATCCATATAGCAGACAATGATAATTTGTACCAATAAACTTTTAGAAACATGGATTGTTTAGATTACTTATTTTTTGCTGCTAGTAAAATAATTGATATTTTTGAACGCATGCTTCCTTTTTAAAATTGGATTGCATAAGCTTCAAAGTGTTGTGAAATTTGTTTATATTGTGATTTAGTGATAATAGACGCTTGAAAAAAAACCTGCGGAGACTGTTCTATTAATTTACTTTTGCATCGGCTGCTGGACCTGAACTCTCCTCAAACCACTTTGTTCTATTGTCGTTGTTTAGTCCACATATACACCATACTTTTGGGCCGATTGGACTAACTAATGCCATGCGAAAGTGCTTACTCATCTACATAATTAAACACTTGTTGTGTACGTTGTAGATAAGATCTATTCACCTGCAGATGCTACATTGGTTAAGAAAGTTGTTGATTCGTTATTTTATTTCTCTTCTGTGTCGCATCATAATGTTTGTTCACAATTTTTCCCTGCATCACCATCTTAGATACTTAACATTTATATATCTGGAGAAAACAGGGTAAATAATGGAAGGGAATAAGATCAACTGCATGTGAAATGATTAGAAGTTTGTCTAAATTAATTACTAAACCTTAGCTCAAGCAATATGTTTGACACAAAAATGAATTAAGTGATTCCTTAGGATTGGCTCCAAGTGTAAAACACAAATGAATTAGGTGAAAGTGCAGAAATAAGAATGAAGAAGGGGGAAAGGAGTTATTTATGAATGTAAATTCTGGGATAGCGTGCTACTGAGTACCATGACTGATTTTTTTTTTTTCAATTTTCCACAGGGTGAACCTTTATGCATTTTCTATTCTCGCTATGGAATCTGCAAATTTGGTCCAAGTTGCAAGTTTGACCACCCTATGGGAGTCTTCACTTACAATCTATCTGTATCTACTGCGGCTGAGACCCCAGTTGTTCGGCATTTGCTAGGGTCGTCCTCAGGAAGCGGTGCATTAACTTTGTCGTCGGAAGGGCTTATTTTGTCTTCGGAAGGGCTTATCGAAGCAGGTTCAGTAAAGCCCAGGCGAATTTCCATGTCAGAGACAAGGCAGATGGCCTCCAGTGATAATGGCATGGACACTGAGGGGTGAAGGCCTAAAACTGTGCTGGATATCTCCCACAATCATTTGGAGAATGGCACAAAATGTCTGTTAACTCATTTCCATTGCTGGAGATGTACAGAATACATAATACAGTCGACCTGTTCTTCTGAAAATTCAATTCAGTTGACAGGCTTTATTTATCTAAACTGTGTTTTATGCATTGTATCAATCCACATTTTTGTCACATATGGTCTAACCCTGTGTGAACATTTCCTCTGTTCCAAAAGTCTGTCTTTTTGGGTTATGTGAATCATCTTTTCCGTAACTTTGGTAATGAAACATTTTTCCTCATAACAGTTCATTGCTTCATTCTGCTTTCTGGTAGTCTATGTTGTAATCCACATGGCCTAATCTCACTGGGATTGATGCTTCTACTTATCAAGGTGATCTTGTTCTCCTGGTTTGCATGTACGTGTTCCTCTTTTTTCACCCTACTTCTATTCTCCGGATTTTTTAGAGTTTCAATGTGCGAGTGGTCTGCTTTGGTTGAGCCTGGATATAAGCGTCTGATATGTAAGAGTTCGATTTCATGGGTTGTGTTGCAGGAACAAATAAATACTGCCTTCCCTGGAGGTTTTGTAGAAAGGCAGAAAATCAGTCAGAGCGCTCAGACTCACTCTGCAGAACATCCTCTCTTTTGGACTTTGTCTCTTGAGGTTACTGGAGGTATTTAGAGATATTAAACGTAAGTTTTTTATTTTGTGTTTCTTTAAGTTGAATGAAACTTCTGCCAGTTGAGAAATGGTTGCAATTATGCTTTGTACACTCTGGTAAAGAACATGCGTTTTGTGGGTTGTGCATATGGCATGCAAACAGGTTTAGCAGAGCTTGCTAATGGTGCAAATAGATTTTGTTTAGGTTCTGGTAAAGCTCATATCAGGCATGTTAAGTGTGTGCCTGTGTTGCTCTTGAAGCTCTTGGAAACTCAATTTTGGCTTGGGCACTGTGTTGAAACTATACATCAAATGTAGGCACTTAGTGCTCGTTTGTTGCAGCTTATTTGGAGTGACTTTTGGCTTTTGACAAGCCATATTTAGAGTGTTTGTTTCAGCTTATAAGCCAAAAGCCAAAAAGTTAGGTACAACACTCTTTATGCATTGAAAAGCCAAAGCCAAAAAGCCAAAATTTTAAGCTTTTTTGAATTTTTTTAAAACATGAAGACAACTATTCATTAATAAATATTTGATTATCCCAATTTCATCATTTTATGAAATATAAATAAAAATATGAATACTAATTTTCAAGTTTTTTTTTAAACAAATAATTATAACAACTCATAAGCAGCTTTTCAACAGCTATAACAAACAGTCTATCATGCAATCAGCCACAAGTCATTCGGCCATCAGCTTAAGCTATCAGCCATAAGTCATAAGCCATCAGCCACAACAAACGAGCCCTTAATGTTGCCAATAAGTATCTAAACTGCTAGATTAAATGGATCATCTGCTTTCAGATTCTTCAATGACAAGGAAAGAAGTAACCAGTTAATTTGGAAATTACTTATCAGATTAATGGTATCTCCTTAGATAAACGAAATGGGCTTGAGAAGTTTTCTTTAAGTAAAAGAAAAGGGAAGACTTAGAAAACAGTTTACTGTTCTCTGCTAAGGCCCTTTAGGATAACTAATATATGACTATATGTGCATACTCATGCACATATGCAAACATAACACTAGTATGTAATCTGAAAAGGTGATAATAGACCTCATAGTAGTACTGAAGACCAATTCAACTGTTCCAAAGACCTTCAATGGCGAGAAATGAATGATCACAGAGAACTGTGAATTCTCATTTTCAATGATCCAAAACTAAGGAGAAAAACGGGAATAAGAGATTTAAAGCTGATTATTTGGACCAAGGCACCATGTTTTTTATGGGCATAGTTCAGATTTTGGAACAGGAGGATTCAATAGATTTCACCTATCTATTGTCTCGAGTTTCATGAATATAGTTGGGTTCAGCTCTGAACATTGAGCACTTAGCAAATCTCGAGCCTGGCCACTTAACGAAAACACAAGCATCAGTTAGTTGCAACCGGTGTGAGAAAAGGGGTTGGTGAATAAAACTTTTTAGTCATTCTTTTGCACTGATATTACTATGTAGAGCCGGTAGCAAGGATTTTTTTAGGTGTGCATGTACTGTTGTCAAATACGAAAAGTAGTTGCTCCTGTTTCTTAGGGTTAGTGAATATAGCCTGTTGAATTGTTTGTGGTGCTAGTCATAACTGCCAAACAAATGCCATATGAAAAGTAATCACTGCTGTTTCTTTGTTATATTTTTGTTATGCATAGTTGAGCTGTATGGTTATGGTATTAAACGTTTTCTACCTGTTATATTCTAATCCTCAGATGATGGTACATAATTTTTGTAATACTTAAAAGATCCAGAAAACTGCAGTCTTTCTTGTAGAGAAGTTTCTCTTCAAGGCCAGCTAAGCTCAATTCCATATTCAGAGTTCCAGCACCAAACAGCTGGTGACACAGTCGAATTCGGGAACTTTGCGCCAGATTGAAGCATCTAATGAAGGATTACAAGGGAGCACATTCTTCATATCGCTCTGGATCTACTCCTGCAGGATATTATTTATTACCAAGGGAGAATGTATTCCCTGAGAGACCGGGTCAGCCTGATTACCAATTTTTCTTGAAGACTGGAGACTGGAAGTTTGGTGTTGTTTGCAGATTTCACCATCCTAGAGAGATTTATTCCTGCACGTGACTGTGCCATGAATCCAATTGGTCTTCCTTTACGACCGGTTAGTCATGCCTGTCTATAGTTACTCTATCTGTAAAATTTAATTCATACTACAATGACTATCATCCATGTGCACGTGCTAATTATAAGATAACTGTAGTTATAGGATAACAATATGGAGCAAATGGAAAGAAGCTTAAGAATGATGTAGGTGAGAAGCTCAACAGTTCTAAAGGGAACATTATAAGTAAAAATACTAGGGTGTAGAATAAATAAGTGTGGTTTCTTGATTACTCTCAAGGAACTTCTTTGACTATTTTAAGGGCAGTTGCCATGCTGAAGATAGCTCATTTCTTATAAATGGTGTTCTTGTATTGCTTGCTTTTCTCTTTTTCAGAAGCTTACAGTTTTTTAAGTCTCAACCTGTCTTTTGCTTTTAGTATAAAACACACTAGTACGTAAAAGATTTTTTCTCTTTTTCAGCAACTTTGTTGTGTCATACTGATTGATGCATGCAACCATGCTAATCTTCAGTAATTTTTCTTTCTTGTGTCATTCTTTGTTTGTTTCCCGTAATCATACATTGTTAAGGTTAGATTCTTGATATATCTTCTTGCTTAGAAAACGATTCTCATGTAAACATAACTTCATTTTGATTGGGTCTTTTGAAGAGAAACATCAGAATTCGTCTTATAATCTAGGTGAGGATGTTTTTGTGGTGGCCATTACTTGGTTAGTTGTGTAAGGCTTGGGAGATTCTTGGATTTCTCAAAGTTAAGCTACCAGCTTCTTTAGGAAGCTTTGTCAATCAAAATGCAGTAGTTCATGTTAGTTGTGTGTGGCGAAGCCTTATTGATCAAATTGCAATTTCCCATGTTAGTTTAGTTGAGCACATTTTGCAATTTTCTTATGTTACTATTCATTTGTTTTTGGTGAAACTAAATCATGAAGCAGCTCACTAGGCTGGGGGGAAACGACCTTTTGGCTAGGGTTTTGTAATGTGCTACGAAGCGTCTTGCATGTTGGAGTTGCTTCCTCTTATCTGACAACCCTAGCATTGTAGCATGTTACCATTTACCAAGCAGTGGCATCCATGGGAAATAAAATTTGGAAAATAACCAGACGTGTGCCTGAAATGTGATCATCTTACCTTTAGGGTATAGAATAATATAGCAGTCTCTTTGAACTCTAAACTACATTGTCTTCAAGTCTCAAGAAGCTGGTTTTCTGGACAAGAAATGGGCATCCACATAGCAGACAAAGATAATTTGTTCCATAAACTTTCAGAAATATAGATTGTTTAGGTTACTTGTTTTTTGCTGCTAGGAAAACAAGTGATATTTTTCAATACATGCGTCCTTTTATTATTGGATTGCAAAAGCTTCAAAATGTAATGAAAATTGCTTTTAGTGTGATTTTGTGATAAGAATCACTTGAAAAACAATCATGCGGATACTATACTATTATAATTACTTTTGTATTGGCTGTTGGACCTGACCTTTCCTCAAGCCACTTTTTTCTATTGTCGATATATTGTGTATCCACATCACCATCCTTTTGGGCTGATTGAATTATTAAAGCCATGTGAAACTGCTTACTCATCTACATAATTAAACGCTTGTTGTATACATTGGAGATGAACAATTCTCTATTGGATCCTTGCAGATGCTACTTTGGTTGAGAAAGTTGTTGATTCGTTATTTTGCATTATAATCTTTGCTGACTATTTGTTCCCTTCATCACCATCTTAGATATTTCAAATTTGACGCTCATATTAATATACTCTTTACTTATTAAAAAAAAAAGATATTTCAAATTTTTAGTTCTGGGGAAAACAGGGTACATAATGGAAAGGAATAAGATTAACCGCATGCGAAATGAATTGAAGTTTGTCTATATTAATAATTAAACCTCAGCTCAAGCAATAAGTTTTGACACAAAAATGAATAAAGAGATTCCTTGTGATTATCCCCAAGTATAAAGCGCATCAATGAAAATACCGATAGTTGTTAGGCCTGGTAATTGGGTTGGGTCAGGTTATAGCGGGTGATGGGTTGTGGTGGGTCAAACCTCAATACATCCCACGTTGTAACGGGTTGGAATGGGTCGGGAATTGGGTCACTCCTTATCTTACTATCCAAGTGTCACTTGATCACTTCTTGGAAATTTCGTCAAAACCCTCACATGCCCAAGTACCCCCCCTCTCACCCTCTCAACATTCAACACTCAAACAAAAGCGATTCATTGCCCTCTCTCTTGTATACAGTATACTTTATTCTCATTTACCATGGACACCGACTCCTCACATTCACTCTCCTCCTCCTTCCCTGTAGATCTCACCACAAACGTCGAGAAACTTTCTTCATCTTCCTCAATTTCCTCCTTTCAATGCGATATTCACGTTGGGTTAGACGATTGGGCACAGCTGCGATCAGTTTTGACTATCATATTGCCGGAAATGCAACTATTGTTGTCGGAATCGACAGTCACGTTGAAGGCGTTGGGGGTGTGTTTAAGGAGAGGAGGGTGAATTGCGCATGTCTCCTGATTGTTACTTGGTCTCTAAGAATGTCCTCTCTTGTATACAGTTTACTTTATTCTCATTTACCATGGACTCCGACTCCTCACAATCATTCTCTTCCTTCCCCGTAGTTCTTTCCACAAACGTCAAGAAACTTTCTTCATCTTCCTCAATGAGATATTCGTGTTGGGTTAGACGATTGGGCGCGGCCGCGATTGGTTTGGACGATCATATTGCCGGAAATGCTGCTAGCGTCGTTGGAATTGACGGCCGCGTCGAAGTCGTCGGGGGTGCGTTTAAGGAGACGAGGGAGAATTACGTATGTCTCCTGATTGTAATTTGGTCTCTAAGAAGAAGTACATCTCCACATTGATGAAGATGAGTTAGAGCTTTGTAATTTGATTTGATTTGATTTGGTGAAAATTTTATACCGAACCACTTTTATTCTAGATTTGGCTTTACTTTGTGTTTTAATTTTGACTAGTTTTACTGTGTTCCAGATCTGGGTTACAACAATTGAAATTTCTCCATCGTCTGTAAGACATACTTTGGTATATCATATAGTGGGTTTAATTTAAGCAGGTTGTCACTTGTCGGGTTTGATCCGTTTTAACCTGTGAATTTTGTTAGGTTAAATGGGTAGCCCGTTTTAATTGACTTTGTTACCGGGTTGGGTAATTATTGGGTTGTGTCAGGTGGGTTCATGGGTAATGGGTTAGAATTGACATGCCTAATAGTTGAGAATGAATTTGGTTAAATGCAGAAAAAAAAATGAAGAAGGGGGAGAGGAGTTATTTATGAATGTAAATACTGGGATAGTGTGTTACTCGGTAGTCAGTAGTCAGTACTATGACTGATTGGTCTTGTTTTCAATTTTTCACAGGGAGAACCTTTCTTGTTCGTCATTTACTAGGGTCAACCTCAAGAAGCAATGCATTAACTTTGTCATAGGAAGGGCCAATTTGGTTTTCAGAAGGGATTATTGAAGCAGGTTCAGTACAGCCCAGGCAAATTTCCCTGTCAGAAAGAGTAGGCAGATGGCCTCTAGTCATAATTGAATTGACACCGAGGGATGAAGGCCTTCAAAAATAGTTATCTCCTTCCACGGTCATTTGGAGAATGGCAAAAATGTCTGTAAATTTTCCATTGCTGGAGATGTACAGAATACATATTACAGTCGCCCTGTTCTTCTGAAAATTCAATTCAGTTGACAGGCTTTATTTATCAAGACTCTTATCAATTTAGTCACATGTTCTAACCCAGTGTGAACATTTCATCTGTTTCAAAAGTGTCTTTCTGGCTTATGTGAATCATATTTTCTGTAACATGGGTAATGAAATTCCCTCCCCCCAAAAAAAAAAAACAGTTCAATTGGTTCATCCTGTTTTCTGGTAGTCTAAGTTGTAATCCACGTGGCCAGTGGCCTAATCTCACTGGGATTGATGCTTCTACTCACTACTCATCAGGGTGACCTTGTTCTCCTTGCTTGCATATATGTGTTACTTGTCTTACCGTCTACTTATATTCTACTGATTTTTGAGAGAGTTTCACTGGGTTGTTGGTGGCCTGCATTGATTGAGCCTGGATATAAGCTTCTGATGTGTAAGAGGCCGATTTCATGGGTTGTGTTGCAGAATCAAATAAATACTGTCTTCCCTGGAGTCTTTGTTGGAAAGCAGAAATCAGTCAGAGCGCTCAGACTCACCCTCGCAGAAAATCCTCTCCTTAGGACCTGTCTCTCCAGGTACTTAAAGAATATTGAAGGCAGGTTTTTAATTTCGTGTTTCTTTTATGTTGAATGAAACTTTGCCGGTTGAGAAATGGTTGCAATTATGCCTAGTATGTTCTAGTAAAGAAGATGCAATTTGTTAGTTGCGCTGCGCTGTGTGCGTATGGAATACAAACAGCTTAGCTGAGCTGGCTAATGGTGCAAATAGTGTTTGTTCAGGTCCTGGTAGAGCATATATCAGGCACGTCAAGTGTGTCCTAACTTCACTCTTGAATATATTAGGCACGTCATGTTGATATTATAAACAAAGTTTTTCATTATTGAAAATATAACCGATTGACTTCAAGCTTTCAAGATATGATATGCATGCTTCTTAAATTTTCCTTTAGCCAATGGAAATATATTTCTGGGTTGGTTGTAATTTACACAAATTCAAGCACGTCTTCGTGAAACCGGGGGGAGTACTACACAAAAATGAAAAAAAAAAAAATATTTTCGGAATTTTTCTTTAAAAAACTTGAAAACTCAGAGAGCAAACAAATTAGCCAAGCCAGGCCGACCAGCTCTTCATGAATTTTCAATTTTATTTTAAAGACTTAAAGATTTTTTTTTTTTTTTAAAGAAGGGGTGAGGAACAAAATTGTGATTTGCCTTCGAAAGGTGCAGTTTTGAGCAAAACTAGGGTGCAGTCTTTGGAGAGGCTCTTCCTTTGAGAACTTGCATCATGCATTGAGAAAGCATTTTTTTGTCTTTCAAAAGCTCCATGTAGTCCTGCCAATTACATCCCGACATCCGTTAACCCACTCGAACCACATGAAAATTATTGTTTTGACCTAAAATGTTAACTTGTTGAGTGAAATCGGGTTACAACAGTTGTCTATTTTGACCCGATTGTTTTTACTCTATGAATATATGGATTTTTGGAGGAAAACTCGGGTTAAGCCAACCCGTTTGCTATTCAGGTTCTAATGGGTTTCTATCCGTCACCCACCGCAACCCGGCACATACTTGAACCGACCGACCTGATATACCCAATTGCAGGCCTAGCTCCATGCAATGTAAAAGTTGCATTAGGGGTAAGATAATGGCTTAGTACCATGACGAATTTGAAGAACTAAGAGCAGTATCGAAGGCCGAGAATCCTGGAAGGTTTTTGGTGTTGGATCATTGAGAAAAAGAAGCAATGGAGGTAGTATTGTCTCAAAAAGAATGCACAAAATTACCATACTATGCTGAAATATTCACACAAGCAAGATAGCGGGAAGCAATCGATCACTGATTTTGCATGCTCTATCATGATCTATGCAAGCACTTACGAAATACAGTTGCAACGTGCCCACTAACATCTTGGATACATACATTCTGTAATTACACACGAAATAGAAGGCAAAACAGGAAAGAAATGAAAAATAATGTGGTATAAATTCCAACATAATGAAGGAGAAGAACTGAAGAAGTAACATAGAAGAGAAGCCTACCAATCATAAAGATATTACTCGTATACATTTTTCAGCTGACAATGCTACATCACACATCTTTTACGCCATCATCACAAAATATCAATTCACCCACCAATCTGGTCCACCAGGCTTCTTTACGAGGATCTGATTATATTCTGGTCTTGATGTCTGCAATCAGTTCATTCACAATTTAAACTTTCCAATGTCGTCTGATAAAATTTAAGAAAAAAAGAAAGATATATTTTTTTAATTAATCCAACTTGCGTGCTTCCATGAAGAACAAAAGTAAAAGTTGAAAATGTACCATAGGAGCATCAGTTGAACAAGATAAATCTTACTTCAAACACTAAAAATACATTAACAGGAATCCCTAATACCACACCTTCAATTTCTACGTAAACAAGTGTCCTCGTGTTCATGGTCTTGTCACGAAAATTAACATTCTCATATCCTCATAAGGTCAAGGGATAGATCTGACATCTTCAGTCAATTCCTTATTAATCACTTCTCTAAAATAACTTTGTATCAACAAAAACCTTAAGAACAAACTAACAGCAGAAGTATGACATATTTAGGGCTCCTAAAAGTTCAACTAATGAACCGCTCAACCTTGCCGATGCATTTTTTACTATTCACTGCACCTAATAAAACTGAATTAAGCTCATTACAAGTCAAATGACAGAAATGATCCATGAAACCAATCTCAAGAGAATGTAATGGCAACTCTAGATCTGCTTAAAAGAGTGCCTCATGTCCTCTGTGTAAGCCATTTAGGACCAGAGACCCCATTCTACACTAAGATGGCAAAGATTAGCTTGAAGAAGTGCAAGGGAAGAAGAATCCAGGAACACCATAAACAAGGATAGGTCGGGTTAAGCACAAATAAGGAGGTCCCCAAACCAGGGAAAACAGTCAACCAAGTACAAAGAGCCCAGAATGCAACAGAAAGGAAAAAAGGTAAGCCAGCTAAAATTAACCACTGAATTACCCCCTTGTATCGTGGACACTTGCTTGGCTACTAACATCATCGTCTCCATTAATTGTGCAATTAACACATAATATCAGACTTGCAAGGAAGACCTGCATCTAAGACCAACCTCCACCAGTCCAGAAGATACAGAACACATGCCATCAAATTGGATAACTTTAATCAGAAAAAAAGCATAAGACATTGCTAACCAGACATTGCTTTCAGTGAAAAATAGGAAGATCGCTTTGTGTGTAAAGTGTAAACAAGTAAGACTTGATATGGATTCCCTACACCAACACCATTCCCTATCAGTGGTGAATCTAGAACTTTTGGTCAGGAGAGTCAAGATTAACAACAAAAGCAAATTTTTCTAACGAGCAAAGATGATAAAATATGAACAAGCAATTTATAAAAAAACTAAATTGTTTTCCATCACAAAGATTTTAATTACAATAAGAGTTTTTACAAAGGCCACCCATATCATATATAGTATCTTTGAAGCAGAGCGGTTAACCACCAACAACGCAAAAACAATTATACTCTAGGTACTGGCCATGTATTTATAAACAATAGCATTTAAACAAGGCCGCTGACCATCAACAAGGCAAAAACAATTACTATTGGCCACAAATATTGCATATACCATGTAAACGAGGGCCAGCAACAATGCAATAAAAAGTTATAAAGAACGGTTACAGCTTAGCGGAGTACCCGGGAAAAGGATACTCTAGAACAGTATTAAAGTTGAGGTTTATGGAGTACAAAAGCATTCACTTTGAAGTTTGAATTGTGCATACTAACTCTGCCTCTTGCAGGTTCGAAGGTCATAATGGCCAAAAAATGTGTCCATAGAGGACTCAGTTAGGTATTTCATGATGGAAAGTTTTGGCATCAACATATTTTGGGCATTAAGATTCTATTTTCATAAATAATCAACAATGATTTAAGGCCAAAATCCCAGTCAGATAAGCTTCAGGCTATTGCAATTACTCTCTCTGCTCCTAAAATAGAGTCCGGTTTGAATTGGCACACAACTTAAAAAGAACTAGGTCACTCTATTATAAATTTTAATATGCTTCTATTTCCCAATTATGCCCATAAGGAGAGTGACCTATCAATTAAAGTAGGAAGTAAACCATGGATAAATTGGTAAAAGTAATATTTCAAAAAGGAAAGATTATGGAGTGACCAATTTTTGGAACAATCTTTTTTTTTTTTTTTTTTGATAAGGTATAAGTAATATTAACAGACGTCAAAAAAGTGACGCGTCCTTGTACACTGGAAGTATACATGAACTAAACTACAAAGCCAAAAGACCCAAACCTAGTTACAAAAAAGGATCCTCTGAAGTTGGATCAGCAGTTAAGCACAAGAATCTCAGATACGAGAGGAAAGCCTTTTTGATTCCTTAAATATCAGTTTCAGCATTCTCGAAAGCTCTTTTATTCCTCACTTTCTAGATGGTCCACCAAATAGCTGAAGGGGCGTACTTCTAGAAAACACTCCTTCTGTTCCGGGTAAAAGAAGGCCAACCCCGAAGCGTATCAATAACAGTCTTGGGCATAACCCACGGAACATCACCAGAGAAAGGAATTCCATAACTCCCTAACCATAGAGCAATGTGGCAGCAAATGGTGTACATCCTCCTCCTCACTCTTGCACATGTAGCATTGATTAATACTAGTAGGTGTCTCGCGGGTGATGCCTAGATCGGTGATTGAGCTCCTTCGAGGGTGGTCTTTATATAAATGCAGAAAACTGAATTTCGGGGGGGATTCTGCACCTTTGGCGATTTGGTGGACCATTTGGAAGGAGAGGAACCAAAGGGTGTTCGAGAATTTGATGTTGCTCGAATTAAAAAGGAGGTGTATCAGACTCTTTGTTTGTGGTTTTCGGTAATTGACCCTGATATAGAGAACTCTTTTGTAGATATAGTGAACATGACTATTACTTAGTAATTCTTTTGTCTTGTATACTCCCTTTGTACAAGGACGCGTCATCTGTTTTGACGCTTTGATTTATATATTAGAGGAGGCAGATTCAGTTTCTTTGGAGCGTCCATTCACCGAGGAGGAGGTGGTGGCTGAGTTAAGGCTAATGAGTGGTGATAAAGCTCCTGGCCGGATGGATTTTCTATGGCCTTTTTCTAGCATTGTTGGGAGGTGGTCAAGGGGGACATTATGGAGGTTTTTCAATTTTTCTACGCCAATTCGCATTTCGAGAAGAGCCTTAATGCTGCTTTCATTTCGCTGATTCCGAAGAAGAAAAGCGCGACGGATTTGAAGGACTATAGACCCATTAGTCTAGTCGGGGGTATTTACAAGCTTATAGCGAGGGTCCTTTCTCAGAGGTTGAAGAAGGTGATAGGTAAGATTGTCTCGGAGTCTCAGCATGCTTTTGTTAAGGAGAGGCAAATCCTGGATGCATCACTTCTAGCTAATGAGGTTGTGGACGACAGGGCGAAAAAGGTGTTTCGGGTCTATTGTGTAAGTTGGATATTGAGAAGGCATATGACCATGTCAACTGGGACTTTGTGATCTATATGATGGATAGAATGGGGTTTGGGGATAAATGGAGGAGGTGGATCCACTTTTGCATCTCTTCGGTTCGCTTTTGTTTTGGTCAACGGGGAACCTTACGGATTTTTCATAGTTCGAGGGGCCTACGCCAGGGTGATCCATTATCCCCGTTTTTGTTTATTCTTGTGATGGAGGCTTTGAGTAAACTATTGGAAAAGGCAGTCCAGGGGGGATTAATTAGCGGTTTTAAGGTGGGAAGGGGAGGTGAGTCGGAGTTAGAGGTATCTCATTTGCTCTTTGCGGATGACACTTTGGTTTTTTGTGGGGCAGAGAAGGCTCAACTGGGTTACCTTCGTATGGTGTTCTTGTTTTTTCAAGCAGTTTCGGGGCTCGAGTAAATATCCTCAAGAGTGAGATTATTCCGGTAGGTGTGGTGAATGACATTGGGAGCTTAGCCGGCTTTTTTGGGTGCAAGACCACGACTCTCCCTTCCTCATACCTTGGACTTCCCATTGGTGCTCCGGTCAGAAGCAAAGCTATGTGGATTTCGGTTGTCGAGCAGTTCGAGCACCGTTTGGCGGGTTGGAAGAAACAATTGCTTTCCAAGGAGGGCAGGTTGGTACTAGTCAAGAACACTCTTTCAAATTTACCGAACTATTTCCTTTCTCTGTTTGTGATGCCTGCCTCTATCCGGAATAGACTCGAAAAATTGGAAAGAGATTTTTTATAGGAAGGTCGGTCAGAGGAGTGGAAATTCCATTTAGTTAAATGGGATAAGGTTTGTACTAGAATGCAAGAGGGAGGGTTAGGGGTTAGGAATCTTAAAAGTGTTTAATGAGGCATTGCTGGGAAAGTGGTTGTGGAGGTATCTCACGGAAAGGGAGGCATTGTGGAGGAGATTGGTGGTGAGTAAGCATGGTTTGGGAGATCATGCGTGGTTTCCTGCGGAGGTTGTTTTGCCTTTTGGGGTGGGGGTGTGGAAGGGCATTAGAAAATGGTGGAGATCCTTTGAGAGGTTTCTTGCCTTTGAGGTGGGAAGTGGAGAGACAGTTAGGTTTTGGGAAGATAGATGGTGTGGAGAGAGGAAGCTGAAGGTGGATTTTCCAACGCTGTTTGAAGTCACTAGGGATAAGAGTTGTTCGGTTAGCTCGGTGTTGTCAAGGGAGGATGGTAGACCTACTTGGAGCCTAGTTTTCAGGAGAAATTTTTATGATTGGGAGGTGGAACCGTTGCTGCGATTTCTTGAGTTGTTACATGCTCAAAAGATTGATAGGGTAGAAGATAGAGTGATGGAAGGCGGTAAGGTCGGTATTCACGGTTAAATCTAATTACTTGAGGTTGTTGAATTGTGGCGGAATTTTTTCCTTGAAGCGGTGTGGAAATCTGTAGCACCCAGAGAGTGGCCTTCTTTGTATGGGAAGCTATGCACGAAGCTATCCTAACGGTAGATAATCTTGAAGCGGAATATTTCTTTAGTGAGCAGTGTTTCATGTGCAAGGCGGCGAGGAGGCGTGAACCATCTGCTTCTTCATTGTCCGATCGCTTGGATCTGTGGAGTTTGTTGTTCAATCTTTTTAAAGTGCCTTGGGTGATGCGGAGATCGGTTTCTCAATTTGTTGAGGTGTTGGTGCATTCGTAGCGAGCAGGTGCATCGGGATTTGGGAGGCTGCCCCTTTGGCGGTTGTTGGGTGATACGGAGGAGAGAAATCAACGGGTTTTTCGACAACGAGGAAAAGTCTATTCGAGTCTTGAAGAATTCTTTGCTTCGCACTCTATTCTCTTGGTGTGTCTTTGTGAACTATCCACGGCCGAAAATGTCTTTTGTAGAGTTTGTAAATAACATTTCTAGTGGGTAGAAGCTCTTGAGCTTTGTATACTTCTAGTGTACTAAGGACGCGTCACCTTTTTCGACGCTCATATTTATATACTCTTTACTTATCAAAAAAAAAAAAAAACTTACCAAAAAAAAACTCTCTTCGTTCCGGGCAAAGTGCCCACTATTCCATTTTGGAATATTTCACTCAAAAAGTCCACTTTAAAAAAAAAAATTGATAAGTATATAATAAACTAGTGCCAAAAAGGTGGGGCACCTTTGTACACTAGGAGTATACCCAACAATTAAAGTAAGTTAAATCTATTCAAGAACTCTACAAAAGAAATGGAAGAGCTTTCACTGCCCTCCACCTGGGCCATCTCTGAGGAGCACCAAAAAAGATAGAGTACGAAGCAAAGACTCCTTCAAAGTAGGCATCTACATTTCCACATTCTCAAAAACCGTCCTATTTCTCTCCTGCCAAATTGTCCAGCACACTCCTAGCAAATTGGTGTCCCAACTTAAGTTTCTTCTCTTGCGCTTATACAAAGACCAGCTTTGAAAGAGTTCTTTGACTGAGCACGGAGCATAAAAGTGACGTTATATTACTAATGGGCTACTAAAAATGTTATTTTCTTTAAAAAATTGACTTTCAAAAGATGACATTTTGCACAGAATGGAGGGAGTATATATCGATATTAATACTTTGTTTTTGAGGAGCATACACACACATATTATATATACACACACACTTTTGGAATTTGATTACAACATAGACAAGAAGAAATCAAGCAGGATTGTTCTTGTGAAACGAATTTTTCACTTCCTAATAAGTACGATAGATAATCTCATGATTTTCTAACCATCAAACAAGTAAAAACAAGATATTCAAACTTCACAGCTAATCCATACAAAAATTCTTTTTTTTGTATAATTCATGAAGTGATATGATGAAAGAGAGGGAACAGACCAAATCTTTGAAGATGAGGAAAGCGATGGCGAAGAAGAGAACAAACAGGATCTCGAACTCGGCGAACCGAACGAACCTAAACACTGAGTTTACCGTCCGAGTCATCAGTGACCCGTCATCCCTTTTCCGACTTGCAGGAACTCGCTTGGCCATCTTTCCGGGCTTCTTCCTCTGTGAGCGTTCACCAAAACCTATTCAATTTTGCCTTTTTGAGTTTTGACTTTGATTTAGGGTTGAATTTGAATATCAATATTAAGTTAAGGGGGTGTGGGGAAATATAGATTCATTTCCAGAGAGCCCCTTATAGTTTATGCATTAGCACTAATATCGCCTATGGTAGGAAATACATTTCGAATTTACTACTTCCTCAATTCCAAAATGAGTTTGTATTTTTGTTATGAATTTCCATCTCAAGAGTCAAGACAAGTGTTCATTTTCAAAAACGAACTTGAATGAACATAGACATAGGCTTTTGGACATTATTGACCCTTCCATCCATTTCTATAAGTCATTTTCCAAGGCATTCAATCAAGAATTTTTGTTAAGGAACCTTGACTTGAAAATGTCCATGCTATTTCACCACAAAAGTTGTAGGAACTTATTTCTCAATATTATTAATTTGTTGGTCAATCCAATCCTTAATAATGTTCGACAAGGTTGTATCTGTAATAAGAACATCAAGGCGTTTTCTTATTCAACTCCCGCAATTGCACTCCCATTATGTTTTTACGTGATTTAATTTGTTTGTAAATATTTCCAACTGAACTACAGAACTAAAAGGGACAATGCAGAATGACTCGTTGAGTGTAGGAGCCAATATAGACAATGCATTGCACATCAATGCAACCATACAACCCATTAAATTAGTGTTAGAATTCTACCATCCATGATGTGTCTTACCTCATGGTTCTCTAATACCAACTGTCATAGGTTGCCTGAAGCTCAATCACTAGCCCTGTGATAGACCATGTCTTATAACTTACTTATCCAATATCGTAGATGGCGACATCACACATAATGCAAGTACAAGCACACGAACACACAAGCCTATAAGCTAACACATCCAACTTAAGTATTACCACTATTATAGGAGGAAACTCAAGATAGGTTTGCATGAAATCGCTTTTACTTTTAGGTTTCTAAGATAATGTTTAAATCCAACAACTCAAATTTAATTTGAGTCTCAAATAGTAGTTAGTCACAAGTGTGATAAGGAACCTATTTTGATATTACCAACCATGTTATGGTAATTTCAAAATCTCGTATACATACCTTATAGGTGATCACACTTGCTTAAGTCCATCCAAAGCCATGCCATGCTCATGGGAGCAAACTAATTTGGTGTTTCCAACGTTGTCTTGCCCTCCTCTCGATCAATCATGCTTCGCACGTAAAATTCCTTTGTTCATCCAATTGGACCCAACAAGAATAAGTCACCAATTTGAACCAACAAGCTATGCTCACGGTGCCATGACATTGTCAAGTAATCCAACACTTGGAACTCATTATGTTAGCCACAATATGCCATTCATACTCATAAATGCATGCTATTTCGTCTAGTCTTAAGTTCAATATGCATGTTGTCTAGTCTAAGTTCAATATGAATGTCGTTTAGTCTAAATTCAATATGCATGTCGTCTAGTCTAAATTCAATATGCATGTCGTCATTATGATCCTTTTTTAGACCAACATGCGAGTGACATACCCCTAACCATAAAAGAAGTCTAAAGTGTGCAAATAGTTCCCAAAATGCCACTAAATAGCACGAGCACACTTACAAACATCAAATCAATAAGTTCCAAGTCTCAAAACCACACGTAGCAATCCCAACAATGTTGTATATATTCCGTTCCATTTATTTTTCACAGATGATTCGATGAAATGCCCTAGCAACTCTACAATTGTGCCCCAACTAAAATGTATAACAAAATACATGCTACTATACATCAAGGTAACTAACTATTGCCTTCCACCCTTGTTCTAACAATTTTTTTTTTAAAATTAAAATCTATATTATAAAAAAGCTCAAGGTCTAATTGGTGATCCTGATCGAATTGCGCTAAACGTTCAGATTAATTCGTAAGTATGTGAGTTACAAATGAACCTCTCAGTTACGAGTTATGTTTGAATTACTCTTATACAATTACATATAAAATCTTCGGTTGTGGGTTTTGTTTGAATTATCCCGTCAGTTATGAGTTTTGTTTATCCCGACCATTTATTGAACTGATCTCATATCGACACTGCAAATATTCTAGATAAAATTAAACCAAGACTAACTTGAACCTACAATTACATTGGGGCCTTGGGGTTAACATGAAAATAAACATCATCGTCATCGAAACACAATTGTGTTAAAATTTTGCAGGGACTTGTGGGAGATTAGGGTTAGAGCATGTACAACAAAGCTCCTCAATTTGGGGAGCTTAAACTCCATTTTTTCAATTTTATTACAAAAATGCCATTAAGCTACCCACTTAAGCTCTCCAACAAAAATATTCTTCCAACAATGCACAAATTCCAACACTTTTACATACTCCCACCATCTTTATCTTTATTACTTAAATATTTTTATAAAAAAATGGTCAGAAACTTAAAAAAATCACAATTTTTTTCTAATATCCAAATTAAACAAACCAAGTCTCTATTTATAGATAAAAATGTGTACTTTAATTCAGAATAAAAAAATAAAAAAAGTAATTTTTATAGCCTTTAGCTTGGTTAAAAACAGAAATGGACCAAAAATAAACTTTAGTCAACCGAATGGCTTGGGAAGGGGGAGAGCAGCAGGAGGTGGGGAGGACTCTTGCAGGAAACTGTCGAAAGTTTGGCCAAAACGGTTGTGTTTTGATATATTTTTTGGTAAAAGACTTCGTTTTGGCTTAAAAAAATTTGTTAGGCACAAGAGCTTGTATTGCTCCTTAAAACACTTTTTGCTTAATTAAGCATCCACAATAACCATTGTTGTTTTGAAAAATCTTAAAAAATCCCATAAACACACTATTAAACACCTTTGTTGTTTGTGGTCTTGGCCTTTCAAACTGGAAGTGGGAGATATATTGGCAAACAAAAATAAAATAAAAAATTGATTCTGCCAGTTACAGTTAGGCAGATGGTCCACTTTCCAACTCAATGATTGCTAATAATTTGTCAATTTTTTACTGCTACTACCCAGAGGCACTGCCACCCATCTCTCTCTCTCTCTCTCTGCAACCCAATTTTGTTTCCCCCACTCTCTCTAAAATCACAGCAACAACAACGCTGACTGCTTCCCTCGCAAAATCTTGCAGCAGAAACGGAGGACATCGCATTGATTGAAAGGAATATCTCTCTCTCTCCCCCCTCCCCCCAAAAAAAATTCTCAATTTTTTTGTCTTTTTTGTAATTGATGGGCCTTTACCTCCAAACTCAATGGCTAATTCTCTTTCTCTATCTCACTCTCACTTCATCAATTTCAAACCCATCTCCTCTTCTCTAAGATTACCCATTACCCGATTTCACCTCCTCCTTATCTTCCTTCACACTCTCTTATAGCTCAGGATTCTGTTTGCTTTTCAAGAAAAATCGGACCCATCATCGTATTTATCGCTATAATTTGTTTGTTTAGTTGTTTTTATATCTTTTTTGTGATTTAAAATC
The DNA here is from genome assembly GCA_013146195.2 of Codonopsis lanceolata. NCBI lineage: Eukaryota > Viridiplantae > Streptophyta > Magnoliopsida > Asterales > Campanulaceae > Codonopsis > Codonopsis lanceolata. Next base: position 44,728,095 of record CM028383.1, on the reverse strand, counting down.
AAGGGTATCATGGCATCGGTGTTTTTGTATCACGTGGTGGGAGACCTGACGGTGGGTAAGCCGGAGCTGGTGGAATTCCCGGAGACGGAGACGGTGGAGGCGGCTATTCGTGCAATTGGGGAATCGACGGAATGCGGAATACCCGTTTGGAAAAAGAGATCTCCCAAGACTTTGATTGAGAATGCCGAAATGAGACAACAGAGGTTTGTGGGTCTCCTTAATCCGCTTGATATTGTAGCTTTCATGGCCCGAGATGACTGTTTGAGTGATCAAGACAAGGCTATGAAGACCCATGTTTCTGAAGTTGTTGTTCCCAATAATTCCTTGCTTAAAGAGGTTGATCCTGGTACAAGGTTAGCTTTTGTGCTCTCCAATTTTGTTTAATTTTGTATTGTTTGAAGGTTTACATTTGAAGCATTGTTAGTTTTTGATTCTTGCTGGTTAATCATTCTAAAACAATATTTAGTTTTGTAATTTGTGTTCTTCAGATCTGAGAATGTAATGTAAACCTCCCAACTCGCAATTATGACTTCGTTTGGATATCAGAAAGTGCTAGAGAAAGGAACACAACTTCAAAAGGAATTTTTTCAATTAAAACATAATCCGGCTTTACCGATGATTATCACACTTGATTTTAGTATTATACAGAATATCTAGTTTCGTAGGAGGTGTACTATATATATACCTCGTCGCAAGGCTTTTACTTTTTTCCATAAGTTTTCCTTCCCTCTCACTAGAAATGCAACCAGAGCCTATGAGTGATGAGTTTGTGCCTCTCACAATTCACAAAGGATATAAAGGATTTTAAAATTTTCAGTTTCACTTGACGTCTATTTAGAATTCCATCTGAAAGTGTCTTCTCAAGATGTTTTCCAAGATCTATAATTTTTTCTCGAGCGTATGGGATCTACTACTTTTTTGTCAGGTTTAAGTTCAAAGTTTATTGGCCATTAGACATCAGTGGTTGAACTTTTCGGTGTCACTTGTTATCTTGTAATCTGAGAAATGGTGTGCACTTTAATGTGAAACTAAAGAGTTTGTTCTAATATGTGATTGTGAGAGCATAGTGCATACCTGCGAGTGAATGGAGAGAGAGAGAGAGAGAGAGAGAGAGAGAGAGAGAGAGAGAATTACATAACAACATTTGACGAGCATGCTGAGAGATCACTTTTCCTCTTCTGAGGGAGAGGATTTTTCTTGCATCCCTTTGGGCTGAGCTCTTGAGGCTTTTAGTGGAGTGCCTTGGGCTGATCTGTCAAGAGATTGGAGGGCTGCTCTTCACTAGTTTATAGTTCTCTCTTAAATTCATGTTTTTCTTCTGTTTCTTTTACTTTTTGTTTACTTCATTCTCTGCAGATGATTTGTTCGCCTCTCATTTGTAATATTTGTGAATTCCTCATTTGATCAATAAAATTCTTCTTTTATAGAAATCCGTAGTATTGCTGTTAACAACTAGGGGTTCTGAGGGTACATTTTTTTGATCTGTCAATTAAAGTTAATCCTCTTATCAAAAAAGAGAAAAAGAAAAGAAAAAATGGGGGTTTGAGTAATGTTAAGCTTGATATACATTGTTGAGCCCCTATCTAAAAGTTTAAGTTTTTATATGAGTTGGTAACTTAACATGATATCAGAGCTCTGGTTTAGCAAGGTCGTGGGTTCGATTTATCCCGCTTGCATTTGTTACTCGGAATATTGTGAGTGCATGTTGTCACTCTGTTTGGGTTGTGATGCCCTGGTGAGGCACTGAGGCATGATTGTGTATCTCTCCACGTGTGGACGGGTACACGTGAGGGGGAGTGTAAAGCTTAATATACATTGTTGAGCCCCTATGTAAAAGCATAAGCTTTTAGATGAGTTGGTAACTTAACAAGCTTGTTTGTGGAGCGTTTGGCCCCATTACGCTCACCAAACGCGGTGGTTTCCCATGAAAACTGTTGCAATACCACGTGAAGAAACACTCAGTTTACTAAACGCAACAACGTTTAGAAACATTGAAAATCCTAGCTTTTTTGAAAACACTGGCTTGAAAACGCAAGGAATCTCTTGGAAGAACGAAAATAGACATTTCTCGTACTCACTACTTCTCCCTTCCCTTTCTTTTTTTTCTTTCCTTCTTTAATTTCTAACTAGAAAAAACCCAGATGTTCGAACCTTGGAAGTTGGAACGACAATTTAACGAGCATCTTGGCTTACATAATAGAGAGTGATGGTCATGGGCACAAACGATTCTCCGATATTTGAGATGCATGGAGGGAGGACACAGTGAAGTCGTCAACTGGAATAGAGAGCGAAGGGGAGGGAAGGGGGCCACTCATTTGGTGAAAATCTGGAGGGATAAGATTTTGTGAGATAAGTACCAATTTTTAGACGTTTACTTTATCCCTATTTATGAAGTATATATGCACCAAAAAGACAACTATATACATATACACACACACTTTATCTTCTTTTTTTTTTTATAAGTAAAGAGTATATATTAATAACCGGCGTCAAAAGAGGTGACGCATCCTATTTACAAAAGAGGTGACACACTTTATCATTATAATGTTTTTATATCAAAATTACTTTTGATGAGTAATTTTATTAAAGGATAAAATTGTCATTTTGATAAATAATTAGATTACAAAAATAGCGTTTTGAAATAGTTTCTCAAATGTATTTATAAGAAAAAAAACTACGTTTTAAAAACACAACGTTTTCAAAACGTTGCGTTTTCAAAATGCTACACCAAATGAGGCCTAAGTCTAGATGGCATAAAATTGAAAAGGGAACATAATTTCCTTTGAGCAGGCAGACCCTACCCAGACCCCGCAACCGTGGGAGCCTCGTGCACTGGGCTCATCCTCTTGATCAGAACTGTTAAAGTTCTTGGTCACACTTCTTTCATTTGTGCCTGATTTTTTTTCCGTGATGACTTTCATATCATGTTAAAATACACCAAACAGCAAGCGTTCATCAGTGGGGTTTTAAGCCCTGGCTCTTGCATTAGACAAACTAGAAAAAGTAGAGTTTACATGTAGATGAATAGGAGATACGAATAGAAATGGGCATATCTTGTGAGTGAGCTCACTTTGAGGAATTTTTTAATGAGGATGCCCTCATAGGGGATGAGTTCCTCTTAAGAGAGAAAGCACCACAAACAATGTCAGAGCCCATGCAAGGCTAGATTTATATAAGGAGTGTGACAAAATGCCTAAAGTCATGCTAGGATCCATTACTGTATTAGAGGTGGGGGGAGAGTATTCCCTAGTTGCAGAATTCTCGAACTGGAAAAAGAATCAGAAAGAATCCAAAGAATCCCATTCATCAATAACTGAAAACCTAGATGAGGAGATGTGAGTTTTAACCAAAGAGTCGCAGAAAGAATCCAGTAGCACCTTCTATCTCCAAATCTCATCCTCAAGGCACACATCAACAAAATCCAATTCACATGAGCGTATGGTTTTATCATGTCGAGCTTTCGTAAGAGACCTGGAACCCCACTTCTTATTATGGCATCCATGCACTCAATTGCATTAAAGGAAGCATCCAAACTTTCTCTGTCTCTCTGTCTCTCTGTCTCTCGCAAAGTGTGTTGAGTTTTCTAAGTAATCTTGCCATTAGTCTTCTCAATCGAATTGAGGAGCACCTTCGCAATGAGCTTATACATCCCCCACTGAGAGTTATGGGTCTGATTCTCTAATGTCCTTAAATGGTGGACAGAGCAGTCGATGGTGAAGTTAAAAAGGTGTAAAGTTTGTGGTATCAGGGGACGCGATGTTTCACCTATGCTCTTGACAGATAACACATTGATTTTATGTGTGTTATAGTTCTAGCAGCTGGGTTATTTATGACTTCTTATACTCCTTCCGTTCCCAAATAATTGTCATCCTTTCCTTTTTTGTCCGTTTCAAAATAATTGTCCTCTTTCAAAACTTTCCTTTTTAGAAAAACACTTTTACCACTTTACCCTTACTTTTTCTACCTACTTTAATTATGGCTACATGCACAAGGGCATTAAAGGAAACTACACATCACACATTCACACCAATATTTATAATACAGTCAATTACTTTTTCTTAAACGGTGTACTACCAAGTCAAAGAGGACGATTATTTAGGAACGGAGGGAGTATTCTTTTTTCAAGATTTCTCAGGCTGAAGGTTAACTTATTCAAGAGCGTGATTAGTCCAGAGGATTATGAAAATAAAGTTTTAGGCTGCTACTTCCTTTATGGGTGCAAGGTTGCGACTATCTCAACCTTATATTTGAGCCTTACTTTCGGAGCAGACTACAAAGTAAGTGGACAGGGAGCCTAATGATAGACAATTTGAACTGCATTTAGCTGGTTAGAAAGAACCAGTTCTTATCAAAGGATGGTCAGACATTGGTCAAAAGCTCCTTTTATAGCTTAACTACATATTTCATGTCTCTGTGTTTGCCGCTTCAGTGGCAGAGAGGTTGGATAAGCTTGAAAGGTTTTTCACCGGAAGGTGCAGCTGAGGAGCGCAAATATCATCTTGTCAACTGGAATGCTGTTTGCTTCAATTGGTTTCACCGATTTATTGGAGCTTTTCTGGGTAAGTAGCTGTGGAAATTTTCGGTAGAAAGGGATGTATTATGGAGAAGAGTAATGATGCAGAAATATGAAGAAGGAGAACAATTTTGGTTTCTTAAGGCAGTTTATACGTCTTATTGAGTGGAAGTGCGGAGCTGGATTTGGCAATGTTGGAATTGTTCATTCGAGAGACTTTTGTTGAATTAGGCAATGGTTCTTGCGTTCATTATGGAGAGAGAAGTGGTGTGGGATACTAAGTTGTGCAGAGAATTCCTTTTTTTTTTTTTTTTTGCCACAGCAGCTAATAAGGTGGTTTTGGTGGATACCGTTATACTTTCTCAGAGAGGAAGGGTCTTGTACGACCCCTTAGGCCCTATTTAAGATAAATCTCCATGATTGAGAGCTGGCCTCAGTAGCTGACGTTTTTAGAAAGCTTTGTTCGCAAAGCGTGGATTGTAGTGGTACATAAGGTGCTAAAAACATTTGATTACCATAATAGCTACTACAGCTCTAACCATTTTAATAGGAAGACTCCTTGCATTGGGTAATTTTCTCATTCATGTTTCTGACACTCCCTAGTGGGTGTGTATCAAAATGCTTCCAATAATCAAAACCTAAATCCACCAACATTTAATTTATTATGTAAGGGAAGCAAAGTAAGATCATAGACAGATCACATTCATTTGGTGATGCTGCGTAGGTACCTAGGGGAAGAATATAGAGGCTAGGCTAAGGATCGGATTGGGTCATTTAATAGGCAAAAAGTAGAGCTCCAAGTACTCTGGACATCCCCTTCAAAGTGAAAGAAGATCTTAAGCGGCATGGGTGAGGCTGCAGGGGTTGCAAATATTGAAAGGTCCCCTATTTTATGTGAGATTTGTATTATGGGTTTTTAGATGATGTGGTGTATCTGTTAGAGGCAGTGGCTGACCTCTTAGAGTGTGAAGGAGTGATGAGATGCTTGACTTTGGGCTCTGGGTCCCAGCTCATGAAGTGATTACCTTAAAATGACCTGATTGTGATATACCTCCGCGTCGTACTTTTTTATCCATTAAGTACATGTACCTTCATAGACTACATCGTACCTTCAAATTTTCTACAATTATCATGCAATTTATGAAATTCTACGTCAATAAGTATTTCACTTATTTTGCTGTTAAAAGAGTCAGGTCCCATATAAAGAAAGATTAAAGATTTAAGGTATGATTTGACCTTCTTTTCTTTGGGTAAGTGGTTGTTTGGTTACGGGGACTAGAAGGAAGCAGATGATTTTTTCTTCCCTTCAGCAAAATAAATATTATTAATCTGACAATAGAATACAGCCCAAGGACACCTAAAGACTACCCACAAACTTCTCAATTGAGAAACCTCTACAATAACAACCCCCAAGAACATGAAGGGTCTAAGGATGCATTAATGTGGTAACTACTGAATTCTCTTGATGAATCAGCCTTTAGTCAAAGTAGGGCCAGAGTGTCATAAAGTTATTTGTTGATTGGGTTGGGGGGCAGGGATACAGTTTATTGTAGCAAAGCAAAAGTAATTAGATTAAATACTCAAGTCTGCAATCAAAATACCAAAGAGAAAAGTTGGCTTTTTTAACTTTAACGAGCATGGGCTTCATTGATATAATTTGTTGTAGTATCAGAACTTTCTTGTGTTTTTAGCTTTGTTAAACATGTCGCATTCTGCAGGCCAATATCTTATGGTGTTGGACTTCACTGGAAGTCCTTCTACATCTAAGACCACCTTCTGTTTACCAAGCAGCTTTATTCCAAGTATTGATTGTAGATTTGTAGGTGGTCATATGAGTAGAACTGATAGCTTGGGTTAGTGATAATATGTAAATAGCTGAATATGGTTATGAGACTTGTAATTTTTTGAACAGTGCTACATCTATTCGAGTTCAGAAGAATTCACTTAATTCTACGTGATAAAGTTTCACCAGTATGTGTTTCTGTTCCTAACCTGTGGCATTACACCAACCCATTCCAGTATGTGTGTATGTGTGTGAGAGAGAGAGAGAGTCCTCTTTGATATTTTGCCACTGCATAAAACAAGGCATTGGTTCCTACCAGATGTTATAGATTAGAGAATCCTTTTTTTTGGGGGGGTATTTTGCCACAGCATAAAGCAGGGCATTGGTTTCTACAAGATGTTATCTCTGGGGTACAGATACCTTGCTATTGGCACACAAGTTATCCCTGGGTAAAAGAGCTTATAATCATTCTGATAATTAGTTTCCGATTTTTCATTATTATGTTCATATATTACTCTAAATGCTCTGAATCAATAAGAAGTGAAAAGATATCGGGTGTGCACAGATCCAAGTCCCTAAGGAAAACTTGGTAAAAAATCTGAAAAGGAAAACTTGGAATGCATGTTCGCATGTGTACAATAGTTTGTTTGTTTGTTTGTTTGTTTGTTTTTTTTTTTTTGTCTTATCTCTTATGTAATGATATCTTTGTTGTTGTGCCAGATTGATAGATGCACTGGAGATGATGAAGCATGGTGTGAGGCGTCTCCTTGTTCCTAAAAGCATTGGATGGAGAGGCATGAGCAAGCGCTTCTCAATTCTTTTCAATGGAAAGTGGCTCAAGAATGCTGACACCAATACTATTGCGAATGCCAATCGCCCTTCCTCATCTTCAGCAACCATTATCCGTGACAAGTTCTGTTGCCTCTCAAGGGAAGATATAATCCGTTTTCTCATCGGTTGCCTTGGTGCTTTAGCTCCACTCCCTCTCTCTTCCATCTCATCACTAGGAGTTATCAACCCAAACTACTGCTTCATTGAGGCATCATCCCCAGCAATCGAAGCCACTCGTGACATTCTTCGAGATCCCTGTGTCATGGCGGTTGTGGAGGCCACATCAGAAGGTCAATACAAGATAATTGGAGAGATCTCGGCTTACAAACTATGGAAATGCGACCATTTAGCTGCAGCATGGGCACTGGCTAACCTGTCTGCAGGACAATTCGTAATGGGGGTCGAGGATAATATGTCTTCAAGGTCACTCCCTGATTTTGCTATTGTGGCTGGAGATGCCAATTTAGCTAATGGTGGTGGTGGCGGCTCAACAAAGCTTAGGAAATTTAGTAGCCGGAATATTGGTTTCTTTAGCAATCTGTCAAGCCCTGGCTCTGGTGCTAGTAGGAGCATGTATCGTGGTAGAAGCGCACCATTGATGTGTAAAATGACAAGTTCATTGGCTGCAGTCATGGCTCAGATGTTATCTCACAGAGCAACGCATGTGTGGGTGACCGAGGCTGACAACGAGGAAGTAATTGTTGGGTTGGTGGGCTATTCTGACATTTTAGCAGCGGTTACCATACCCACGGCCCCAGCTCCAACTATCCCGGAAACTCACCCATCATGATAGGTTTCTCACCAAGTTTGGGGTTACTCTACAAGATAGCAATTATAATTGTAGGGGAATGATTGGGGGCGGCTCCACGGTATGCTTTAGTGTACTTGTGCTATATGCAATAAAAAGTTGTCCGTTGGAGAGTCCCTCCAAGTTTTTCGAGCGATCGCTTTCCCAATCTTATGTAACATAATAACCAAATGGTTAGGTGTGCTAAAGCCCCCGCGTTTATTTTAGACCTTGAAAATATTTCCATTGTTTGAGCTTGTGAGCATAGCGTATGCCTCATTTGCATTTTGTTTTGGAAAGAGCTTATGTACTTCACAATCTGAAATGTATGTTTGAATCTTGAATTTATCCAAATTGTGCCGTTAATATTCATTTTGAGTAATGCTTGGAACACAAAAAAGAACATAGCATGCAAAGGGTAAGTTTTCTAAGGGGCTGTTAAAGTGCAGTGAAATTACTGTTTTACCCCCGTAATTTTCTAAGGGTTTGTGTATTTTGACATCACAATGACAGTTTTGCCCTCGTGATTTGAAGTTAGCCAAGCATTGGTCATTGCAGTAGTTGCTGTTTTTAAGTGTTAGGAAATGGATGATAAACGTAAAAAAAAAATAGTAATTTGACCATCACAAGGGTATAGCGATTTGCGAGTATGCCATGTGAGTCAAATTAATTTTCTTAAGATCTGAGTCTCGTACCTTAAGTGGGCCACACCACACCTAATCCCATACTTAGGGTTGGTCCTATCCAAAATCATATCGGTATCAAAATTTGCTGATGTTGAGTAAAGTTTGACGACTATAGTTAACGGAAATGTGCTATTTAAGCAAACATTGTCTTTGAAGCAGCCTTATTGTGGCAATAATAGTTATGGATGGTAATTTTCCGTTTCGGGTATAGTTGAAGGGGGCAAGTTGTAGTTTTTCCTTAATATTTGTATTAATCTCCCGGGAGTCCCGTCTTTAAACCTTCCTGCTTAACTGTATTTCCCTCTACCATGCATTTGAAAGTCCCGCCATAGAATGCTTAACTCGATTAACAACGGTTCAGCTCAGTTCCAGTTTCCCCGCCATCAATTCTTTCTGAAGTCAAAGAAAAAGGTCAAACATTTGGTCTTGAAGGGACAGTATGACCAAGCTCTAGTTCAACTCTACAAACACCAACTACACCTCCATTTTGATACAACCTCCATTCTACCTTCAGTTGTCAAAGCTTGTTCTCTTTCTCAAACCCACTGTGTCTTCGGTCATGAGCTTCATTGCCATGTTCTTAAAATGGGTTCCGATTTGGACTCCATCGTTTCCAATTAACTCATCTCTATGAATGCCAAGTTTTCCGATACTGAATCTGCAGGTGAGGTGTTTGATTCAATGCCTCGTAGAGATGTTGTCTCGTGGAATGCTATGATGAATTACTATATTTAAAATGGGTGTTTTGCGCAGTCGTTGAGGATATTTGTGGAAATGTGAAAGGTGGGTTTTGTGCCCAGCCCGAGTTAATTGCTAGTGTTCTTTCTGTATGCGTTTAGACTGGCTGTACAAGACTTGGAAGAGAGATTCAAGGTCATTCGATTTATTTTCGATTGGGGGGATTAAGGAATCGGTATTTCTTTCAACTGCATTGCTCGATTTGTACTGGAGGTGTCAGGACCGCTGATGGCTTTTCGTGTTTTTAGTGACATGGAGGTGAAAATGTAGGCAAATAAGCGAATCTGGTATATGCTGAATCTGGTAAATGGTCAGTAGTAGAACTGTAGAAGGCACTTGCAGAGACATGAAAAAGGAGGGGATTAAAGAAGAATTATGGGTTCAGCAGACTTGAGAACTAACTGAAACTGTAAGTTTGCTATATAGATGCTTCTAGTGTCCTACATCTACACAGTCCCAATCCAGGTAAGCTGACATCTCATGACATCAGAAATGCAAAGTGATCGGGATACATATATTTGCCTACTCTACATTTTGTGTATTGCCAACTTACTAATAACTGTTGTAAATACCGGTTGGTTAGACTTAGAGTGCATGCCCAGGAAACCAGGTCATGGCCTGGCCGAAGTATATCTCAAAGTTTTGAACTTGATAGTCAAAATTATGAACATTATGTTATACTCCCACGAGTACGTACATATTATCTGTGTATTTGGTGAACTTACTTTTGCTTATATGAACATGTTTTGAAATTTCTTACTTAATTTCTTCCAAATTCTGAATAATTTCCCATCTGATCAATTTTACTAGTTACATATTACATCGAATGAAACTATTTAATAAACTGTGGTTGCTTGTGCAACCAAAACAGATTGTTAACGAAACTTCTTTATGTTCACAAAGACTCCTGTTTCTTTTATTTCTTCATGTTCCTGGCCTGGCATGGCCTGCATTCAAGTGGAACCCTCATTCTACAACAAGCAGCTAGTCTGGTATTGTTGGATAGTTGGACTTTAGTGTTTGCTCATCCCGTATAGGCAAACACTATGATCTAATTATTTAATATTATGCTACAACAGTTTCACATTTTTCTTTATTCTGGTTGAGATTTTTATTAAAATTTGGAATTTGTAGATGTTTTGCTAGTATATTTCCTAGCTTATAGTTCTTTACAAGTCCCCTTGATTGAATTAAAATGGTTCGCGAGTCCTTGTCATGGCTTGCCTCAATGGTTTTGGGAATCCAATATCTTTCTCATTTTCTTTTTTGACATGAATCAGTTCACTAGTTCAAACATGGAAGCTTGTAATACCCCTATCTCACATCGGGGGCTTGAATTTGCTTTATTCAGGCCCAGCTCTGAGACATGGATATAAAACTAATATTGTCACTTATTTTCAGCTCAGGTTACAATGAAATTTTTTAAATTTTATTTAAAAAAAATTATGGTGTGTGTGTGTGTAGTCCTAAGGTTGGTCACACTCACAGGCATGTTACTACTATGCATAATTAGTCATGATCAAATCCACTCGGCACTTGTTTTCTTACATTCTACTCTTTGATCAGTTTTCATTTGCACCTTTTCACCAATACAATGCACGCGCGGATTGCTATATTACCAAGCATTACCTTATCCCAATATATATGCTTTTTATCGTAAATCTCTTTATTCTCTCTCATCAAATGGAGGTTTTTGTTCTTCTCTATCCACTTGTCCATGATCATAGTTATCACTAATGCACATATGTACAACTAATTGAGTTCTAACTTTTGGGAATTTTGATTAGTATGCTTTACAGGTTATTGAGTTGAAGGTACGTATCTTTGGTTTCTCTGGGGACTTGCCAACTTTGTACATTCCAATCGATGGATTTTGGTATTTGTTTGTTATTCTGGTATGAACAGGGGTCACTTGTGTGGAAATAGATGTGATACTCAATAAGATCACGGTCCTTGGCTATGTGGATCGCAAGGTGATCATAAAAGCTGTGAGAAAGACTGGGAGAAGAGCTGAGGTCTGGTCGTCTTTGTCTTCATCGTCATCGTCATGTGGCCAGAATGCTCGGGGTTTCGGTTGCATCATTCCTATGTGTGTTCTGAATCAGTAACTCAGTAACTGTAATGCTTCGATCGGGAAGGAGCATTAAACTTTTGTAAAAATACAACGTATGGTCAAAATTCAAACATTTTTCTGTATTGAACAAAATGGACATTCATTTAGGGACGGAGGGAGTAATTATAACAATCTCATGACAAGCCAAACTTTTTACTACTCTCTCCTTCCTCAATCGTAATTATATACATATTTATGTAATAGCAATAGCAAGACCCTCGTATTTGTGCTAAAATTGAGTATTGTGTTACTAATTAAAATAAACCAAAAAAGGGAAAATTAATTAATGAGTTGATCATACGGCTTTTTATTGATGTTGTGTGATTAACGAACCAAGTTACTTAAGTTTGACTCGTGTTCCATTTGATGAAAACTCGTTTTAAGTTGAGTTTGTGAGATTAACAAACAAGCATGAACGGATATTCAAACCCATTACATTATTAAACTCAACTCAATAAACTTAGAAACAAGTTTTCTACTAAAAAAATATCTAGATACTCGAGCTCAACAAAAAACTCGTTTAAAATCGGCCCACACGAGAACTTATCAATTAAGTTTTCAAGCTTAACAATATCATCAAACAAATTTGAACATTTAAGGAAAAGGACACAAAAGGGATATATATATATATATATATATATATATATATATATATATAGAGAGAGAGAGAGAGAGAGAGAGAGAGAGAGAGAGGCAAGGAGCATGGAACTACCAAAAGAATCCATGCCTAATTTCTTGTAAAAAAACGACGCAACTAAGGACTAGGATGCTTCTTCTTTTTCAAAGTATAGTCATTTCCATATATTATTACATTGAAGTTGCGTAATGTCTTTTTAATTTTAGATAAGAGGGCACTTTCATGGGGTTGTCTTGGTATTGATCTTATTGAATGATCCCATTTGGTTGCTTTGTTCATGTAATGCATACACCTCTGGTTGGGTCGGTTTCCGAGGCCGACTTATGCCTACCACTTAGGGGCAAAGGACTCTGTTCAACTAATTTTATTGTTTTATCTTACAAAATGTCTTCGTTTCATTAAGGGATCACACTCAATATATGAAAATACGTAAAAGATAATTATGATTTCTAATTTTTTTTATATACTAGTTAAAATTTGTGATCCTGTTGAAATTTATTTTTAGATCCGTCACTGACTGGTTTGATGCATGCAGTTTTTGATCTTTTTGACCTTGTTCTTGATACGATGTGGAGACATGGTATGTTTGTTATATCCTTTTACCACTATTTTAGAAATAATCAATTTAAGGATTCATGGCTTCTTTGGGGTCACTAGAGGACTATACAATAGGAAAAAAAATTATGTGTTGTTGTTCTTTTTAAAGTTTTCAATCGCTTTACATCTCTATATTTATTCGTTATCGGAAAAAGATACTTCATGCATAAATCGCGATGCACAAAATCATACGGTGCATCATTTGTACATCACGATGCATGAAAGTGTCTTTTCTTGTGCATTGCAATGCATGGCGTGCCTCTTTCTAGTTACGAAAATTATAGGGTTGTAAAATGGTTGATCAAAATCATTTAAAGAGGACATGCCCGAGTTTCTCCCTATAAAATAAGATGAAATTGCGGGCCGGTCCCTTGAAGAAATTGCAGGTTAGTATCTTTTCCCAAATTTATAACTCCCTCGGTTCCGTTTTTTTTTTCAACTGAGAAAAGTCACTTTTGGGGGCGAAAAGACTACGATACTCTTAATGAACCGAAGGCACGCTATGGAGATCACTTACTCAATGCATTGCAATGCATTGATTTTTGTACCGCGCTGCATCGATTTAAATTACCTAATCCAAATTTACATCGCGTTGCACCAATTTTATGCACCACGATGCATCAATTTAATTACCAAATTCAATTTTTGCACCATGATGCATTAATTTAAATTACCTAGTTAATCCAATTTTGCATCATGTTGCACAAATTTTATGCATCGCAATATATCAATTTAAATTACCAAATCCAATTTATGATGCATAAATTCAAGGCCCAGGGTAACCACACACCAAAATGTGCTCTCTGCACCCCCAAGTTAAAAAATTACAAAAATATCATTATATAAAATGACAAAAGACATCCTTCTACTAAATGCACCTCAATAATTTCTTTCTACACCCCATTACATAATCACAATAATGTCATTATATAAAATATGAATATATTCTACTTACATCTCAAATATTCTAGTTACACCCATACTAAATTTTATACATGTTGAATCTCTTCCTTTCATTCTCACTTTTTTTTTTTTTACTTCCTCTCCTCTACCAAATTTCCTACAAAAATTTCTCTCAAACTCAAACCTTAAACATAACATTGTTGAAAAATATCATATAGGGAGCCTAAAAAAGTTATGTAAACAAATAATATAAGTATTCCTTCTACTTTCCTCGATTAAAATTTCATTTTTATCAATTTTTTTTGAAATTTTTGGACTGTTGTTTGTCCATTTTGTGCGGCTCTAAATAGGTGAGGGGTAAATAGAATTGGGGTATAGAGAGTATAATTTGGTGTGCAGTTAGCCTCATCCAATTTATGCATCATGATGCCTCAATTCAAGCAACCAATTGATGCATCGCGATGCAAATTGGTTTCAAATACATATCCTCCTCCTTTGTCGTAAGTCATCTTCTTCATCCTTATTGAAAATCCTCCAACTTAGCCCATGTCCATTCCAGTATCGGACTTAATCAATCGGAAAAATCGTTTACCTTTTAGGGGCGTTGCCCCTGAACTCCCACAAAGGGGTGCCGCCCCCCGACATGATCGAGAGGTCGATATCCGTTTCATTGCGCAACAATTGTGATTTTTGAATCTAAAGTGTTGGTTGGAGCTGTTAAAGGAGATGATCTAGGTATTTTAAGAATAATATTTCGAAAATAGTCTTTAACGGTTAAGAAAAAAAAGGTTATGGAGGGGTTACAAACTTGGAAAAATGTACTGGCCTGAAATTACCTTTAAAAGTTTTCAGTTGCTCCAGCCCACCATGTTTTTTAAATTGGAAAAAGACACTTTTGAGGGTGAAAAGACTATGTTATGAACCGAACATGCGGCGCAAAGTATCCGTTCATGCATCGATTTTACATCGCGATGCACAAATCGAGTTCAATTTTTGCATCGAATTTTATAAATCATCGATTTTGCATCGCGATGCACAAAATCGAATCTGATTCGTGCCTCGAGATTTTTTGCATCGTTAATCCAATTTGTGCATTGCGATTTAAATTGATGTCTTGCAATGCACCGAGTAAATGATTTTTAACATGCCCTCCGGCTCATTAGTGTCATAGGCTTCTTTTCTTCACAAAAATTATCTTTTTTCAGTTAAAAAACATAGCAACTTAAGCGATTAAAAATCTTATGAAAGGGACCGACTCACAATTTCTCCTAGATAATTGGAGTTACGAAGGTGTGACTAAAGCCCATCGTAAGTTCGAAAACAACATCTAAAATGAACTATAGTTATAGAAATTATTAGTGGTTTGAATAAGTTATTTTTAACATGACCTCAAAATAAAATAAAAAATAGTAGGGTTTAATTTAAACTAGAACTACTGATCATGAAAATGGCTAAAAATCAAACCCAAAAAGAAGAGCGAAAATCATTGTTCTTAATCGAAAAGGGCACAGTCACCAAAAAAAAAAATGAATGAAAAAAGGGAGCATGCCAGTATGTATGGTCGTGAACTTGGCACTGCGCACCGCATGGGTCACGATGGTGTTTGGTGAATCATTCACACCAACCAAATTTTGTCCTCTTTCCTTTTTATATTAGTACTATGTCTTTTGGTTTGTCTCTTTTCTATATTCAAATCACAAGAAAAAGTAGGATCTTCCTAAATTTCAGCCTGTAGATACAAACGTAATAAATCTCCGGTAAAACGGTCTTAAAAATCTTACTCCCTTCGTTTCTAAATTATTATCTTGGTTGATTCGGTGCACAGATTAAGAAAAAATAATTGATTTGATTATTTATATTGGTTTAATGTGTAGTTTCTTTTAAAGTTCATGTTTATGTGGCTCATAATTAAAGTAAGGTGAAAAAATAAGGGTAAAGTTATAAAAATGATGTTCTAAAAAGGTAAGTTTCAAAGTGGACAATTATTTTGGGACGGACGAAAAAGGAAAGGAGGACGATAATTTAGGGACGGAGGGAGTAATTCGTAAAAAGGAACCTCACTTTCTTACAGTTCAACCCACCAACACGAGGTGGGTCAGATTTGAAGGATTTGTCTTACAAAATATGACGGTAAAACCGTCTTACCTAGGTTTTTGCCATACCCCTTCAGTATTCAAAAGATTGAGACGAACAATTTTTTTAAAAAACAAGATAATTATTTTGAGATGGATGAAAAAAAAACATGACAACAATTTTGAAACGGAGGAAGTAAGACGGTTACGCCATGTCAGTACTATGATGGGCCTGTTTGATTTAGCTTATTGATATGTGCTGATGACTTATTACTTATGACTGATGACTTATTGTTTATGACTTATGACTGATGACTAATAACTGGTGATGTTTGATTTAGTTTTTTAAAAGTACTGATTAGTTTTAAAAAGAAAGTGTGTGTATTTGATTAATAAGTTGAAATAGTGCTGAAATCAAATATAAAGATTAAAATAGTATCATCACAAAAAGTCATCATCATTATTATAATTATTATTATAATTATTATAATTAATATTAATATTACTTTTAATTGTATTATTATAATTATTATTTATTTTATTTATTATTATTGTATTAACATTAATATTACTTTTATTATTATTATTACTTATTAATTTTAGTATTGATTTTAGTATATTATAATAATATTAATTTTATTTATATTATTATTTTTACTTATTATTATTATTGATTTTATTATTATTAATATGATCTTTTATTATTATAATATTTATATTAATATTACTTTTATTATTATTATTACGATTATTTTTACTATATTATATTATTATTATTATTATTATATTTATCATTATTAATAATATATTTATTATTTTTATTATTATTATAACTATTATCATTATTCATATTATTATTTATTATAATTATTATTCATTATTATTATTATTACTTTTTATTTTTATTACTATTATTAAGAAGGTTAATATTGGAATATATAAAATTTCAATAAAGAAGAAGACGTTTTATTACGATTCACCAGCTGACGTTTTATAAAACTATCGCGATCCACAAGCGGTAGTAATATAAAACATCTGCTACAAGTTCGCGGATGCTTTATATAACTACCGCTTGTGGATCGCGATAGTTTTATAAAACATCTGATGTGCCCTAGCGGTACTTTTGCGAAAACTTGAAAAAAAAAACAGATAGATTGTCACTCATTACTAAGTGTCTTCAAACAATTCAACAACAAATTCAAACATAGTAAGCGGTAAATGAGTAAGTTTAAATTTGAAAACAAAACATACCTGTAAATTGAAAGATTGCACAGTTTCAATGATGAGAGAAGATAGATGAAATTGCACCGCTTCAATTCGATTTTGAGAGAATTCGATTTTCGAGGGCAACTTCAATTCGGCCTGGAGGCACGTTGGAAAAGAGAGAAGACAGTAAGATAGAGTGAGAAGAGAATTGAGAAAAGAGAGTTGTTCACTGAAAAGAGAAGAGAAGACTATGAACTGATTTTGCAGGGGAATGAGAGAGCGGGGCGGGTTGGAGAAGAGAGAAGGGGGGTTGTTTGTTTAAAGAATTAATGGAGGGGTAGGTAATGTGTAAATATAATTAGGGGTAGTTAGGTATTTTTATTATTTAAATAGTGTTATTTAGGTGATTATTTGTGTGCTAAAAGATTCTAACCAAATCATCCAAGTAGAAATAGAAAAATGTTGACAAATCCCAAATCAGAGAGAGGCACTGCTACTATAAAATGTCATGATTAGATAGATACAGAAATTGATTTGAGTTCAAAAGGTGAAACAATTCAAGATTAGGATTAAATTCATAACCGTTAATTGATTCAATGGCTCTTGTATTGACTTTGAAATGGAGACCCACAACCACAATTAGCTGCTTGCCGATCATAAATTCATCATCTTTCACCCCAAAATCATCTGTTGTTACTGTGAGAATGGCTCTCAATAGTAGAAATATCTCCCCCACCACCGCCGCAACTGCAGCACCAGCTACCAACAACAACAACAACAACCACCGCAGGCGGCTGCCGGTGCTACTGTTTGACGTTATGGACACCATTGTTCAAGACCCTTTTTACCATGATATCCCTCACTTCTTCGGGTATATATATATATTCCATTCTTCCAACTCACCTATCATCTTTCAAGTTCCAATCATTGTTTCTAGTTTCTCATGATTTAATTTCAGTGTTAATTTTTTTATTTGATTTTCTTTTTGAAAACCCAATTCAGGATTTCGCTTGCCTGTGCTGACTTCACTCGCCATCCCTGAATGTTTTGGTTTATAGTCAATTCGTTCACCAGCGGATAAAATGAGACCTACGACTTAGCCCTCTTACTGCACCTGTTAGAAAGTGTGACTTTATCAATATCAACCAGGCTAGAAGTAGAGAAAGACTAAAACTAGTCTGAAAATCAGTGATAAAGAAAGATATGAATGGATATAACAAGTTTGATGACCTTGCTTTGGACTTAATTGAATGAAGGAAAATGATTCATAATCTTGAATTGATTCACCTTTATCAATTTGAGATGTTAAAGTCTGATTTTTCGTTATCAACTTTTATCAATTTGAGATGTTAAGGTCAGAATGTCTATGAAAATTTTCTCCAGAGTCATGCATTTTAATTGTGTCTACTGTCAAGGAAAGGATCTTGTTAATCAGTTTCAACGTTCTATATCTGCTGCACTTATTTCCAGATTTTTATCTTTGTTATTTCAGTGTTGATTATCCTGATTCTTCCCACTTCTGATTCTTTTTAACTATTTGATCCAATTGAGATGTTCTGTTCAGAATGTCTATGAAGGAACTATTAGAATGCAAGCATCCGACTGCCTGGATTGAGTTTGAAAAGGGTCTCATTAATGAGGTATAGTAGGACACGAAACAAAAAATTTACATTTTCCACAATCTTAACTACATAATTTTTTTTGAAGAGAATGTGGGTTTATAATTAATTCTTCTGTTGGTGTATACATAGTTCCACAAAGGATACCTAACTGCCGTAGAGTAGCCTTCATCTGTGATGCTTTATTGAGTTGCTTAACAGTTTAGCAATTACATTGGAAGAGAAACTATTTCCCTCCAAATCTGCAATTGGAGTCCAGAGATGAACAAGTAGAAATGGCCGTAAAAAATTAAGCGAAAGCAACCCAACAGAATACATCAGAATAATAACCTTCCAATCCATACAAAGGTCCTACGTAGCGACTCTCCAAAAAGCCTCCACAGCGGAAGACCATATAGAAGCCAAATAAACAATACTCTTCGTTCCCGTTGAGCTGAATAGACATATTTTAATCCCTAAAGATCTGTAAATTTTCTTCCGCCAAATGCTCCTTAATACCATAAAATACCACACATTCATAAAATGTTATCTTTGTCACAACTAAAACCTCAATAGAATGTATGAAGCATTTCTTTGATCAAGTATGCGAGAGCCAAGACTTATCAAGGACTCCTAATAGTGCACACCACACGTGCAAGGCAGTTCTTCAAATCATTTTCTTTATTAAACAAAAGAAAATATAGTGATGTGTAAAACCAGATGTTACTTTCATTTTACATCATAAATGGACATTCCCACATGGTTAGTTTTCATTGTCCTTTCCTTTCTTTCCTTCAAGGATTTTAATATTCAATCAACGTCTTCGAGACACAACTTCATCAAAAGTAACGATCAAAATAACATAAAGTAGCGAGTAAACAGAGAATGGAAATTTCCACGTGACGCCAAGTAGGAGAGAGTCTAAGGTAGGTCTTTAATTAAGTTATATATATCTGATTAGATGACATCCAACTTTATTTTCCTTCTTATATGGATCCATTTGTGACTCTGTAGCTTGTTTGCCCTGAATTCCCTTTCTCCTTCCGTATCAGCGCATCTTCATACTATGCCTGAGCAATGATCCTGTTAGCAAATGCAAGATGAAGTTGAATGCATTTTAATAGATTTAGTTCAAAGAAAATCTTCTTTTGGTTTGGGAATTTCTATATAGCATGGATATCATCACAGGACTTTTTAATTAGTTTCTTCTGGTTTGGGAAACTGGGGTTTTGGCTTCTCTTTGCTTATAGACTCAAGTATTGTTTCCGTTTCAGGAGGAGCTAGCAAGGAAATTTTTTAAAGATGGAAGGCCACTTGATTTAGAAGGTCGGTTAAGCAGATTCATAAGTTCCCCAATCAATAGTAGAAAAGGATCGAGCTGAAAAGGACTATTTTATGATTTATTCCCTTCTAATGCTAACATAGTGTTGTGAAACTAGACTTAGTTAATTCGAAAGTCAGTGATCAGACATTATGATATGGCAGTGTATATTGTCTAGACATGCTGTTCAGATCTATCTGCTTAAACATTTCTTTGGTGAATAGTTCAAATATTCTCCTTTCTACCTAGCTGAACATGCTAGTGAATATGTAGTGTACGCATAGCTATGCATAATGCTGAATCTTTTGATTATATTTTCCTTGATTACATTACTGAACATTGTTATGTTTTAGTTGTGCATGGCTATGCTGTTAAATGATGTTTCCAGTGTTCTTTTATTCTTGTGTACACTTGTAGAAATGACATTCAGTTTTCTTTGCAGGTCTCAAAACTTGTATACAACGAGGATACTCCTACATAGAAGGCGTTGAAGGATTGCTTCAGGCATTAAAACACAATGGTTATGAAATGCATGCTTTGACAAATTACCCAATCTGGTATAGTTAGATTGGATAGTTTTACAAAATCTGATTCAGCAAATATTCAAGAAGGGCTATGAATATCTTTCCTTTTGTAGGTACAAAATGATCGAGGACAAATTAAAACTCTCCACCTACTTATCTTGGACGTTCTGTTCATGTAAAACTGGTATCTTTTGGTTTGCCCTTAATTGCAGTTTGTTTATATGTGAATTATAATGCACACACTTGGTTCGCTCTGTGTAGGTCTTACATTTTTCTTCGGTATCCTCTCTTAAAAAAAGATATGAAACTATAAAGTCATTGATGAATATTGTGCCGATCATGAATTTATCATCAAAATATGTTCTCAAACTCTAATTCCTGAACTTCCATCTATACTTGATAGTAGAGATTCTATTACGCCCTACTGTTTGCCTGTTTGCCTGTTTGTTATGTCTAGTAAGAGCCAAGTGTTAAATTAATTGAGTGATCTTGGAAATTATGGTGTCTGACACTGTATTATTGTTTCCTTCAAAGAGTGTTTCCACAGTAGAGAGGATGCCACATGTCAGACGAGACTTAAAAGTATGGCTGATGTGGAATATTTTTTAGGGAAAAATACCAAAAAGTCCAAAAAATTCTCATATCCAAAAAGTCCCAAAAATAATTCTTCTATCCAAAAAGTCCCAAAGTTAAACTTTTAATACCAAAAAGTCCAAAACTTAACGTTTCCACTAACATCTTTAGGATGTGAGGTTTTATTTGAAAGGAAACTTATATTTAACTTTAATAATGTTAATGATTTAGTACTTTGGATATAATAATAATAATAATAATAATACTAACAACAACAACAAATAACTATACTATTAAATTTTATGAATGAGTACTTATTTGGGATTATTTGGGAATGAATTTTTTAATAAAAATTTTGGTAGTATTTAATAGAAATAATGTTGATTAAGACAATGACAATGGTATTATTATTATAATAACATTATTATTATTGTTGTAATAATAATAATATTAATAATAATCAATTCAATTCTTGTCATATCATTGTCATAAATGCGAAGAAAAATAACTTTTCATCCAAATGAAACCTTTTAACATAACGGCGTTTGTAGACACATTAAATTTTGGACTTTCTAGATTAAAATTCTATTTTTGGGACTTTTTGGATACAAAAAGTATTTTTGGGACTTTTTGGATACGAGAATTATGAGGGATTTTTTGGTATTTTTCCCTATTTTTTATATTTCGTTGATGATTGGTTGAGAAAGTCTGATACATATTAAATAAGCTACTTATGACACCAGTAAATTGAGCTATTGGATGGAACTCTTATACAGGGCCAGTATGTGTGTGTGTGTATTTATTATAGTGAATGTGAACTTGCATACATTTGATTGGCACTATTCGCTAAAGAAGTTGCCTGAAATGAAGTCGACACAAATAAACACAAAGCAATACTAATGTAAGATTAAAAGTCGACTGATGGGTTGTTTAACAACTCTTGGTTATGAGGCATGGTGGACTTCGTTTCTAATGCTTAGTCTGGTGACTTTTATTTCCTTGAACAGCATTTGGTTTGACCATCCTTGAGGCTTTACATTGTTATTAATTTTCAATAGGATTGTGTTGTTTATATCCTTGCAACGGAAATTTGATTCTGATTTCTATAGACTTCAATTATAATCATCTCTGTTTCTATTGTTGCTTCAAGCACAAATGTTTATGTCTACAAATTGCAGTTGTTAGCAATAGAATATACTGTGGCTTTCACCTTTTTTTAGCTTAATTTTGCTTGAAATTATTCTTCTTCCTAAATGCAGGAAAAAGAAAGCCTGATCCTGCTTTTTATTTAGAATCTCTGAAGCACCTCAACATTGAACCAGCGAGTTGTGTCTTCATTGATGACAGGTATAGTTATTAATTTCAATATGTGAATGCGCATATACTTTATTTGTTCTTCGTTTGTTACATATGTTGTATTACTATTTTGTGGGAGGTTTTTGTGGTGATTTGGCACTTGCAATTTATTCCGAGCATATTTCTTAAGATGTCGAGGATTTACATATTCGGTTGGTATCTTTCACGAACTACTCGGAGATGACATGGCATTCTACTCATTTAGTTTTCTCTAGTATCTCACCCAAATTCATTTGGGTATCACGTCCAATAAACATAATTTGTGTTTTGAGGTGGATATAACTATGATATTTGGCTCTGAAAAGTTGGGCGGCCTGCTCCTGAATCAATTATTCTGTCTTTCTTTTTGCTTCATTGAGCATTAATATATCCTAAATTTTGGACTCACACTACCTGCTAGTACTGGAAACTCCAGGAAAAGTTTTGACTCAACCCAACTGTTGGATTGATTTTCACGTCTTTCCCAAAACTCTAAAACTTGTGGAATTTTAGAGCTTGTGCGATTTAGACAATGGTTTATGGAGGGAGGGAAGTTCTGATACTAATACACCGTTGGGTGGCCTAAAACAGGATGAGAAATGTCGAGGCTGCAAAAGAAGTTGGCATCGTGGGTCTTCAATTCAAGAATGCAGAGATACTACGTCAGGATCTCTCTCTCCAAGGAATCGACATCTCAAGTTCTCAACACATGAACAATGCATAAATGAAGATCTTGCCAATATTCCACAAGAACAATTGTCCTGATGTCTCTCAACTCTTCGTTCATTTTCCTCAAGGAATTTATATTTATCGATTCCAGAAGATGGTGGTGTAATGGCCTACATTTTTGTTTAAGAGAAGTCTCACTGCAGTTTCAAGCCATTCTGCCATTGAAAATAAACCTTTGAAACTAAACTTTACAGTTGGTGTACAGTAAGGAAGCATGAGGACTTGGTGATGGCTTGATTTGATTTCCCTTGTTCTTCTTTAATTTTATTGGCTAATTGGGTTTGATTCCCATTGTTGTTGTTATTTGGTTGGATTGGGATTGGGCTCAGTCTTGGGCTGGGTTGATATTGTCATTCATTCCTTTTCTTGTCTTTTTTAGTGTAATTTTCATAGGGTGATAACTTGGCTAGTCCCTGTGTTGATATTATAACCGAAAAAGTTTCATATATTTGTTTTTAATCGTTAAAGTACACTTTTGGTAATAAAATGACGAAGATACCCTTAATGAACAACAAATGCGTGCACAAAGCCACTGCCCAAATTTGGGCATCGGAATATAAACATTGGATATCGAAATGCATAATTGAAATGTGTTAAAATTTGGGCATCGATTTTTTTAAAAAAAGTCACTACCCAATTTTGGCATCAGAATGAAAACATTGGGTATCGAAATGCACAATTGAAATTTGTCAAAATTTGAATATCAAAATTCAAAAAGTCACTGTCAAATTTGGGCATCAGAATGAAAACACTGGACATCGAAATGCACAATTGAACACTGCCACCACATATCAACATAGTTGAGTATCGTAATAGACAAAATTGACGTCAGAATGAATAAATTAAACATTGCCACCAAATATCAACAAGGTTGTGCATCAAAATGGACAAAATTAAACACTGCCACCAAATATCAATATAATTGGGCCTCGTAATGGATAGAATTGGCGTTGGAATGGATAAATTAAACAATGCCACTAAATATCAACAAAGTTGAGCATCGAAATGGACAAAATTGAACATTGCCACCAAATATCAACATAGTTGGACATCAAAATGGACAAATTTTGTGTCGGAATAAATAAATTAAATACTACCACCAAATATCAACAAATGAGGGCATCAAAATGGATAAAATTAGTGTCGGAATGAATAAATTAAACATTGCCCCCAAATTTGTGTGTAAAAATTAGGCATCGGAAAACTTTCGATTTGATATGTGGTGGGTCTTGTGGTTCATCCGAGATCAAAAGTTATGGAAAAAATGGTTGAAGAAGATAAAAAGAGGTCGGCAATGGAGAAAAGAGAGATAGAGGCGAAGCTGGAGGAAGAAGAGAAAGAGAGTGTGACAGAGAAAAGAGAAAGAATAACGGGAGGAAGAAGAAGAGAGATAGAAATGTGTGTATGACAGAGTGAAGAGAATGAAGTTTTTAGAGATCACGGACAGTTTTGAAATTTTTTATATGAAAAAGCACCTTATCAATTGAATAAAAAGAAACTGGACTGGAGAGGTTATAAAATATCCAAAAGTTACCGACCGGCAATTATTCAATTTTCATACTCAAATGACATGAAGTTGTGATTGTACCATTAAGGGTTAATTGTCGTCTTATTCTTATCCGAATCAATTCAACTCGGCCTTTGGTCCAGTCATTTGAACTAATTGAGCTAAAAACAACGTTAATTCTAAAAAGTTCAAATAATTGTGACAAAGGTCAACGGCTGAGTTGAGTTGAGCTTAGACCTGTTTGATATACTTCAAATCACTTTATTCATGGGTAAGTTATATTTTTTTATTTTGTTTTTTGGATTTTTGACGAAGTGTTCATATACCATATTGAATATGAATCTAATCACCGCTCACTAATGAGCTTGTCGTTGGCCCAATGAAATTAGTACTTGACGAGAGGTGGCACGAGAAATCCCGCTAAATAAATCACTTACATAAGAACTCAGCAATGGTCATGCCAGTGACCTAAACCCTTTGGGTTGGTAAGTTATACCTCAATCACTAGTTTTTGTGGTGTTTTTGAATATTGAAGTAGTAATATATAACAATTTAACTTAATTGTGTAATGAGTATGTATACCAAAATCTTAACAATTGTTTTAAGATTATAAATAGTTTTACACTCGTGCATTAAACACACGACATATATATTTTTCAATCAAATTATACATAAGCAACATGAAATGAAAAACAAAATTAAAATAAATAAATTAAAGAGAACTATATATATATATATAATTGTAAAACTAATATCACGATTAAAAACTTTAACGAAAATAAAATAAACAAACAGTTGGAACGTAAAGATTGTGAGTTCGATATACATAAACTAAACAAATTGTTATAACACAACGATTAAGAAAAAGAAAAAGTGATAATACATAATACAATAAATCAATACAATCTTTTATAAATTTTAGATTTTTTTAAAATACAATATTTGTCATTAAATATGTGCAATTACTACTACTATCACTATTATTAAATATGTGCAATTACTACTAGTATCACTATCACATAACAAAATGCACGTAATCTATATTAACCAATATTGATATAATATTTTTATCTTTTAGTTAGTGTGTTATGAAAATTAAACACATAATTAAAGCGTAAAGATAAAAATATAAGTGAATTTATTTATTGCTTATAACATTAATGAAATATATATATATATATATATATATATATATATATATATATATATTAGAATACGTCTTTACACGAATATATATTTGTTGGATGATAAAAATTGCCCTACAAATTCAGATGACGATAAACTAAGAAAAACTGACTCAAAAATTCTTTCATTAATAGTGTCACCCAAATGAGGTGACATCGATAATATTTGTACTTAATTATTACAAATATTTAAATCCAATTCATTAAACAATAAAATATGCATTTAGATTATGATTGTTCTCAATTCATTGTACCTCTCACAGAGTATGATATACTCGCTCATATACATTGTCACACCTCTTTAGAGTCGTTGTACATGTTCCCAGAATAATTAGATTATGATTTACTTGCTCATAGTCATCCTCGTTTTTTCTAGAATTTCAAGGAGCGAAAATGAAATCCAGTAGTGATGATGTTGTCACCTCTTACCAGGACCATATTGATCTTTAAAAACCCACTCATTCAGGATGTCATAACTGATGTTACTACTTTTGCTGGTGAATTACTTGGTTATAGGCAACAAAAATGGTCACAGAGGGAGGAAGCACATTTTCGGCAAAGTAAATAATGTTTGTTGAGTATTAAATTAGACATGACAGACTTTAAGGATTCATAATTGTTCATTAAATTATATTGCACTATGTACTTGTTCTTTAACTCATATGAATATAATTTGTCTTGGCAAAGCTCACAAGTAATTAATATCAATATAGGAAAACCTTGTAGTATAATGAGTTTTTAGATTGTTATTCTTGTTTCCCTTACATATTTGGAATAAAGAGAAAAGATTTTCCCTCTTAGATTGATGATATTTAATGTCTTAATAGCTTCTTATATTTTTTTTCTTTACTTATCAATACTTGTGTATGTGTGCATATGTAAATATAATCTTTATTTTGTATGTAGTTAAAGTGGTTATCTAGCAATATTGAGATAAGAAAATTACATTTGTCATTATATATATCCTCTTATTTTTGGCATGTATAGTTTTGTTGGATCTTGCTATATTTGAGTGTGTTAATCACATTTGTCATTATATATATATATATATATATATATATATATATATATATATCTAGGCAAAAACTTGTGTAGGACGGAATTTGATAAGACGGAGCTTCATTTAGAAATTTGCAGGTTATAATAAATAAACAACGTGCTATTAAGAATAATAAAATTGGCTTAGCTAAGATGGTTCGAGGCTACCACTTTAAACTTGGTGGATGGGTGTCTTGGGTTTGAATTCCTCAAGCAACATAATTTATTTTTATTGAGTGTGGCTCGCCACGTGTTAGCTCGGTAGGCTAGCCAGTGCATTAATGAGAAGTTTCTCATTTACTCCGGTGTCCCTCCACTTTCAAGGTTTGTTGCCGAAATTCTTATGTTTCCCACGCCTTGCAGTTTAATCATTTGTCAGCTCCGTTAGCCTCATTTGCCTTGGGATGCTTGACGGTTTCTAACGGATTTTGACGAAATGCTAAGTGACACATTTAAAGTTAAACGTGACACATTTATAAAAAGACAAAAGTGACACTCTTATAATACTAAAAAGTGACACATTAATACTAAAAGCGACACATTTAATACTAAAAAGTGACACTTTAAAACTAACAATGACTGCCAAAAGTAATACATTTAATACTAAAACGTGACACTTTCAATGCTATAAAGTGACACTTTCACCGTTTCACGCAAAAAAAAGTGATGATTTTAATTTATAATACAAAATAACACTTTTTAAAGTAAAAAGACATATTTAAGACCAAAATTAACACATTTAAGGCTATAAAGTAACATCTTTTTAAGAAAAAATGACAATTTTTATTAAAAACGCAATGTGGCACATTTTGTACTGAAAAGTGACACATTTTGTAATGGAAAATTGATACTTTTAATACTAAAAAGTGACACTCTTCATTTATACACGTGAGGGGTGACGCTGTAATTTTCAAAAGCCAAAGGGTTGCATTGAGATTACTGAATATTGACTCATTTTAAATAGATAGGTACGTCTTACAGATTAAGATCCGTAAGACCATCTTACAGAAGACCATCTCTTAAATTTATTGGTCCGGTCTGATTCTAAAACCAATTTATTAGTATCAAAATTGGGACCTAAATCTCATAACCGGAATCAAACCAATAAATTGGTTTGGTGCAATTTTTATTGATTTGGTTCGATTTTAAAAATTATTTGCTCGCCTCTAGAATATACAACTCCTAAATGATTGCCGAATAAAGGTAACATAACAAGTCAAAGTCAAAGAGAACCTAGCTTGTGAAGCAGAGTTGTCGTCACTAGGAGTATAAGGTCATCTCCAAGGGAGACGCAAAAACAACAAATCTAGCGTAAACTCGGGAAAAACTGTCTCCGAGGGGACTTCATAAGTTGCACTATTTTGAATAGGGGGATTTCTTGCTTTAAAATTGGCGCATGGAACCCTTGCACTATTAATTTATAGTTGCCTTTTTTTTGTTTTGTAGAAGGGTCGCACTATTTAGACCCCCGGATCCTCCAAGTTGACCCTCAATCTAAGTATATCCCCACCTTATTTTAAAATACTTGATACCTATGAGTGTACCCTCTTGTTTTTCTATTTTACCCTTCTAAATTTTGAACATATAATGTTACATTACACACCCTCAAAACCCAACACCCTACTACCCATCTTCAAATAAACCGATACCCCCTCTCCTCCATACGATGATTTTGCACAATCTCCCTAGAATAACATTTTTCAATCCTTCTGCTCCTTCTTTTGTGCAATCTTTTCCCCAAAACACAAAGACATCTTCATCATAACTCATCTTCATCTTTTCCTTCAATTGAAAAATGGACAAAAAAAGTATGTAGGTGGAACAGTGTTCAGCCGCCACCAGATGAACATTTACAAACAATTCGGCCACCCAGGGTGGAACAAATCAGAAATGTTCGGCCACCAAGGGTGAAACAAATCAGAAATGTTCGGACACCAGGGTGGAACAAATCATAAATGTTCGAACACACAAGGTGGAACAAATAAAAAATGTTCGGTACTCTAGACCCGAACCGTACATGACAAGGATCTCTTTTTAAGAAGAAAAAAATATTTTTAAACAATTTTAAGCAAAAAAAATGTTTTAAATGTTTACCACAATAGTCATATTAGCTTCTTTTTTTTCATCAATGCTTCATTTCTTTACACCTAATGTTGAAGCCCTAGTTTTTTTTGTTTTGGAAGTTGAAGATTTTTTGCTGTGGAAGAAGGTTTTTCACAACAGAAGAAGGGGAATATGAAGGAGAACAAGATATATTTAAGAATAAAGAGGTATGTTTGTTGGAGGAAGAAGAAAAGTTTGAAAAACAATGACTTGGGAAGAATGAGCATGTGTTGGGGAATTTAGTTAGAGATGAAGAAGATGAACATTTTGAAGTTGGGAAAAATGGGGTATATTTGTTTTGGAGTGGGGGCTTTACTTAGATGTTTTTTGGTTTAGAAAAATAGGATGATGGTCTACTTATCAGCTGCAAGGGTATAATTGTCTTTAGACTTGAGAGTATTTTTGTCATTAAGCAAAAAAGGAAAATGGGGGCTCAACTTAGAAGAATGAGGGGTCTCAATAGCGTGACCTTTGTATAAATACTAGTTTCCTATTTTGGTTTGTAATGGTGGAAGATATTTTGTGTAAAAATTACATCATTTTAGAGATTTAGTGTAATTTTTGCACCAAACTGTTAGAGATGATCTTAGGAGTTAGAGAGTAAATCGAAGAGAGAAATAACAAGGGTGGAGGGTGATTGTTGGAATTTTGTAATTTGCTTATGGTCAATTTTGCTCGAAACTAGTTCAAAGGCATCACTTATTGAACTAGCCCCCATTTTTACCACAAACCGGCAGCTACATATCTTGATGTAATAGTAGTTTTGCTGAGATTTTACTGTAGTGTCTGCATAACATGTGTATACATTAATCATCATTCATGTGGGAAATTAGTTACAAAAATAGGTGAAAACTAAGAACTCTATAGTATCTAAGTCTTCTAGGCATTGTAGTTTTCTCTCTCATTCTCATATAAATAAAGTCTTGGGTATTTTAATAGTTCGTCGAAAACTTTTTAGTCGTTGTGCTACAATTATAAAGTTAGAAAGTCATTGTATTTGAGGACGATTGCCCTAGACCGTAAGCATTCGGAGAAAGAGTCAAACTCTTGCCTTGACTTTTTACGTAATTTAGTTACATAATTATTTTTTGTATTTGTTTTTATTGTCATTTCTAGATTACATCGAATTTATTCCAACAATCTAGATTAACTATAGATCTCCATCAGTTAGAAGGAACTGTCTTAACTTAATCATGTATCTCGAATAGCGGTTGTTCTAACTTAATCATAATCATAGATCAGAATAAATTGTTCACAACTTTAACCATTTTGATTTTAGATTTAAATTCTGTAAATGCATTTATATATTATAATTAAACTCAGTTTTTCTGAAAAGTTAACTATTGAGCATGATTCATTTTTACAAAACATAACTATTGAATGACTTTATCGAGAAAAGATGAGTCGTTATAATTATTTATTAAAAAAAAACTTGAAAATTAGTATTCATATTTTTATGTATATTTCATAAAAGGATGAAATGAAGACAATCAAATATTTATTAATGAATAGTTGTCTTCATGTTTAAAAAAAACCAAAAAAGCTTAAAATTTTGGCTTTTTGGCTTTTGGCTTTTTAATGCATAAAGGGTGTTGTACCTTACTTATTGGCTTTTGGCTTATAAGCTGAAACAAACACTTTAAATATAACTTTTCAAAAGCCAAAAGCCAAAAGTCACTCCAAATAAGCTGCAACAAACGAGCACTAAGTATTTCTAAAAAGTTAACTATTGGCCAAGATATTGCTAGATTTCGTGAATCCCGGTAACAATATAGAAGATATTTGTATTTTTTGCATCTTTTTCCTTATATTTCCGTATCCTTTCCCTCTTCATTCTTTCAAGGATAAGACTGGTTGTCCCCCTCAAATTTATTAATATCTAGCAGGGTACCACCCCTATTTTCCTAAAAAAAAAAATTACAAAACTAACTTTTTTTTTTCATTGTTGGACAATCATATTGTTTTAATTGATTACTGAGAGGTGTTCATTTTAAATTGGTTATTTTGAATACTAACAACGTTTCATACTGACATCGTGCCATAGGTACAGGCACAAAATCTAGTCTGCATTAAAAGTAAGGTTCTAAAAATCGTTAGACGGCCGTTAGGTGGCACACTAGTGCTTAGGGGACTAGTCGGGGCGTAATCGGGGCCTAGGCGGGGCCTAGAATTACGACATAATTACCACTTTTTTTATAATTTACATCAAAGATCAAACACATTGACTACAATTTTTTTTTTTTTTTTTTGTCATTTTATCAAACACTTGTTTATATTTGTAAAATGTACAAAAATATACAAACCTATCATTAATCCAAATTCTCAACAACCACAAAGCAATAAACCAGTCAAGTTTAGAACTAAAAAATAAAATAAAATATTACTCTACCTTCCTACTGCCCCTACAACCCACAATTTAACATATCCTCCCTAATCTCTTATCATTCTAAATTCGGAGTCTCGAGATAGCCCCCTTCTTCTTCATCTTTTTTTCTTCTTCTTTCTTCTATCTATCTAGCAGACCGGGCGACCGACAACCTTTTTTTCTTCATTTCTTTTTTTTTCTTCACTCTCTCCGGCAGACCGACTCTCCTCATTTTTTTATCCTCTAATCTCTTTTCTCGTAGATCTAACCCTTTAATCTATCCCCTCCCTCGTCCCATCGAATATCTACAAAATTAAACCCCTTTTCTTTCTACCTCCTTCTCTTTTCTGCATCACCATTACCACTTCCATTCCTTCTTAAGTTTGCCCTCCTTCCTTCTTCGGTCACCATATGCCATAAAAATAAAGTGACAAAATAAATTAAGGTCGGTAAGGTTTGGCATAAACACCAACTTGATCAATTAGACGACGACTAAGAAAATCGTGACGGTAGAGGGTGGCTTAGCGCGTAAGCGGAGCTAACAAGGGAGTTTTAGAACCCTCGTTAAAAGTCCTCATTTTGTGTACGGACACACGGCGACAATAACACTCCGTATTAACTAGAGTATGGAGTGCATCAAACCGAAAACAACGGAAAGGTCGTTGGGTTGGGGGAAATTGGAATCATAAATCTAGGGTTTCAAATCGCAAACTTGTGGTTCTTATTGATCATCGGCTTCTTCACTATTACATCTGTCTTTCTTCACCACCACCATGACTCTCGCCCAATTCGCTATGGTAGTTAATTCTCTACCTCTCTCTTCTTCTATTTCTGAGCTTTTTTTTTATATGTATTATTTCGTCTCCTTCATGCTGATATATATGTATATATATATATATTTGTCTTTTTTTTTTCTCCTGTGAATTCTCGTCTTAATCTTCTATATTTCCTTGCATTATTTTCATTCTTTATTAAGTTTTGAATTTCACTGCTTAATTATTCATGATCTAATCATAGTTAACTCATTTATCTAAGGTTGTTGAGTAACTTGAGTTCAAGTTTCTTAATTCTTAATTTACCTATATTTTCGTTTTCAAGCGATGCAATTCTAGTTGATGGATGGTTTGCAAGCTGATTTATTGAACTTTTTAACTCATACCCCCTGTCCACAAAGAAGAAAAAGTTTACTGCTCCCTCTGGTTCTAAATAATTGTCCACTTTTGAAACTTTTCTTTTTAGGAAAACACTTTTACTACTTTACCATGACTTTTTCTAACTACTTTAATTATAATCATTTCCAAAATAATTGTCCTCTTTCGAAACTTTCCTTTTTAGGAACACTTTTACTACTTTACCATTACTTTTTCTACCTACTTTAATTATAGCCACATCCATAAGGGCATTAAAGGAAATTATGCATTACACCAACATTTATAATACGGTTGTAACACCCCGGTCCGCTATGTGTAGCCCTGGCCCACTGAGCACACAGGCCCACTGACCACGCAATATCTTGGGTCATCAGGCTTATCACAAGTCGACACAAAAGTCTATGGATGATGTTGGTGAGTAGTAGCGCATGACTACCTTATAAATCACACATAAGTCCCACATCTACCCGATGTGGGATTGGGGTATTACAACGGTCAATTATTTTTTCTTAAACGGTGTGTTGGGTCAAAGAAGATGATAATTTAGAAACGGAGGGAGTATATTTTAGGTAATAGAATTTCAATTATTAAAACTAGAGTGAAAATGCTACCAATTGCAACTTTTACAATTTTGCAAGGACAACTAAGTTTTTATAAAGCTTTGGTCAAAGCTTAATCAAGCATTACCCTTGGAAATTGGTAAGGGGCCAATCATGAGGCATTGCTAGTGACATTATTGGCCCTACCCTAGGAAATTTAGAAGCATTGAAATTATTCTCGTATTCTTGCTTGGATAATATGTTTGAAAGTCCTTAATTACTCTATTTGTGAAGGGAAATAGGAGTCTATAAAATGTCCACTTGATCAAATGTGGAGGGAAGTGGGGTAAATGGCAAGACGGGACATCGGAAGAGGATATTTCCTTTTTGATTACAGTGAGAGAGATTGAATAAAACTATGTTACTCGGACTGGCTTGCTACTTTATTGTGAAAGATGTTACAATATCCCTCTTCAAAGTCACATAGATACAGCATAAGCTGTTGTTCTCATGGGATATAGTCTTCAAAATGGGCACTTTAAACTTGATTTTAAGCAGTTTATTTCTACTGAAATTGAGTTATAGAATATGCATGCGAGTAGCTTTGAAGTGTCTAGGAAAAACCCTTGTGTTTGTCATTGGACGCAGTTACTTGATGTATTTGCAGGAGCCGGATTCAGAGAATGAAATTCTTAATTTTGCTTATGAAGGATGAGAAACATTTTTGTTTTTGGAGGTTATAATGTTCTTGCATAAATATGTTGAGAGAGAAGTACAAAAGGGCGGATAAGAGAAGAACCCACTGTGAAGCTTTTTAGCACAATGGAGGAAAATCTATATCGAGGACCGCATCGAATACTGGATTAATTACCAAAGGAAACCTTCCACTGCTCCTGAGCCACCAATACCATGCAACGAGACTATCAAAAACAATTGGGCATGTGAATCACTAGATTTTATGCACATGACACATGTGGAAGAGCAACTTATTATTAGAAAGGCTAGGCTTTTACTTAAAATTAGAAAGGCTACGTAGCAATGTTTCTATCCTTTTGTAAAATTTGTAAATAGCTTTAATCTCGATTTAGTTCGGTTTGAGCTACTTCTAGTGTACAAAGGACGCGATTGCTGGTTTGACGCTTTTTGGTTTATAATATCTTAAATAATTTTTCTTATCTTTTTTCCTCGTTTTGTCTTGATTATGTTGGTTTCAGATTTTATGATATTCAATTACATGGTTCCTTTTAGTTGCTGATAAAAATATATTTATAAATGTAAAGAGGATATGGTTCCTGTGAATGTCAGCATCCACTGGCATCTGAAGCTGCTTATGGCTTCCTCGTTAATCTCTTGCAACATGCATGAAATTTCTGCAGCAAATTCATCAAGGCTTCCTTAGTAATTTGTAGAAAATTACTACCCTTCTTGAGGGTTAATCATTATTAGAAGCTGTGTTTGGAAAAATAAACAAAAATCATATTCCAGATTTTATGACATCTATTTGCTTCATGTTCTCTCCTTCAAGATAACCTCTGTTCTGAATCACTTAATTGTGTGATTGCAGGTTGAAGAATTAGCTTTTCTTATTAAGGACAATCTTCCTTGTAAGCACCTTGTTCTCTCAATGGAAGAGACCCTAGTTGATTTTCTTCAGTATGATACAAGGTACCTTTGTGGCTTTGCCCATATAACTTGGTAATGTCTCATAGGCTCCAGTGAATGTCATTAAAGTTGAATTGTTTGCTGGAAACACCTATTACCTGTCACCAGTTCCAAAATTTATTTAGTTATATCATACGTCAATTAAGCATTTCTATATCGACAACACTAAGAACTCTATAGCACTAAGGCTACTGTTTGAGCAACAGAGTACTTTCAGATTATATACTTGAAGAAGAATTGATGACATTGAAAAAGGTTTGGTGAATTGTAATAGGGATAGGTTGTGTCAGCATGGCTGAGGGGTTGAATATAAGTGTTCCTTGAGATATAGGTTGTGAAATACTCCGTTCCAAGCAAAGAGTCCACTATACTATTTTGAAATATTTCACTTAAAAAGTCCACTTTCAAAAATTATGTCTACAATCTCCATAACATATATTAACATATTGATTATACTCAAATATTTTTGTAAGTATGACCAACTCTAATGTTAGTTATATACATAGTTGTCAAAGTTGGTCGCCCGACTCACTTGAGGCGAGAGGTCTTCGTCCGAAGGGGTCTAGGCAAGGTGATGAGTTAGAAGCGAGAGGAGGTGTACGCCTTCCCGCCTTTTTTAAGAGGCGAGAGACGAAGAAAAGCAACCTAAGGCAGATTTGATTTTTTTTAGGGTTTCTTATATCTATTTTCTTAGATCTAGACAAATCAACCAAATATTTTCCCAAGCCAAGTCCACAGACACCTTCGCCTTGAGGAGACGAGCAAATCCATACCATTTTTACCGGCAGATCTTGCCGATAAAGCTGACTGGCGCTGGCATTCTTACCGGAGTTCACAGAATGGGTCGCCGGCACCTGAAAGGTTAGATTCAAAGTATTTGGCTGGTTTGAAGAGGATTTAGATGGTTGTTTATATTTTTGAGATTTTCAAAAAAAATAAATGGTTTTTGGTATAAATACAAAACTTTAAAGTTGAAAATAGTGTTACTGTTATCATTTGTGGACTAAGTTACATGAATTATTTTTTTATAACTAGTTTATGAAATAAATTATGATATGTAATATTTTAAAATTATTGTGAATGGATTAGGTTGAGAAGCGGGTTAAGTTGGATATTTATGATAATGTGAACTTTTCTTGTTATATATATCGTGGATTCTTGATTTTGCCTTTTTGCCATCGCCTAGTTCGAGAGGCTTGTCCTTTGTCCCGTTTATCGTGGTAATGGAGGCTCTTAGTAGGATGTTAGAGAGGGCAGTGACTTTTAAGTGGCTCGATTTCCCATCTTCTCTACATTAGTATTCCCTTTGACTAACTGCATGAGTTTAACTACCTAGTTCAAAGAGATCAGTCCAACTTGGCAAGAACACTCTTGCTAATTGCTACAATTAGTTAGAAAAGTTGGAAAGAGATTTTTGTGGGAGGGACAATCGCATAAGTTTCACTTAGTGAATTGGGATAAGGTGTGTTCAAGGGTTCCAATATCGAAAAATCAAATTATTTAACGAGGCTTTGCTGGGAAAATGGTTGTGGCGATATCTCACAAACAAGGAGGCTTTGTGAGGGAAGTGGTGGTTTGCAAGTATGGGGAGGGGGTCACCGTTGGTTTCCTAACGAGGTCAATTGATGGTGGGAGTTATAAGGAAGGGTGGAATTCTTTTGAAAGATTAATTGCTTTTGAGGTTGGTAATGGGGCCTCGGTGAGGTTTTGGGAAGATAGATGGTGTGGGGATATTCGCTTGATAACTTATTTGAGCTATCCACGGATAAGGATTGTAAAGTTAGCTATCTTGGGTAGAGGGTAAGCCTATCTAGAATCCTTTGTTCGAAGGAATTTTCATGATTGGGAGTTAGAATCAGTTGTGCAGCTTTTAAGGATGCGAGCAGAAAACAGACAGGCCGACGGACAAGGTGGTTTGGAAAGGTTCAGGGGCTCTTTAAGTCGGCTTCTCAATGGTGGCAGGTGGAGAGCAGTTTGGAGGACCAAAGCCCCTAAGAGAGTGGCTTTTTTCATGTGGGAAGCGACTCATGAAGCTATCCTAACCGGGACAATATAACATGGTTTTTGTTAATAGATGCTATATGTGTAAGGCTGGCGGAGAGTGTAAATCATTTACTTCTTCACTGCCAAGTGGCTTTAGAGCTTTGGAATTATGTGCTGAGTATGTTTAATATGTCTTGGGTCATAAGTTCGATCATTGACCATGTCAGAGGTTGGAATAGGGGTTATTTGAAGAAGAGTAATAGTATATGGGGGACAGCTCTTTTGGGGGTGTGTTGGATTCTATGGAAGGAAAGGAACCATAGGGCTTTTGACAACGTGGAAATGTCAGTCCCGAAGCTGAAGAATTTGCTGATTCGTACTATTCAGTTTTGGAGTTCCGAGGCTGATCACTCTCTTCCTAGATTATAGCTTTTGTAGATCTTGTAAATAGTACAGATTTTGGTTAATCTTTTGGTTGGTATACGGCTAGTGTACAATGGATGCATCACCTCTTTTGATGCTTGTTTTTTTTTATATATTATTTACTTATCAAAAAAAAAAATTTATTTTTTCCTAATTATCGACTTGTTTGCCTTTTGCTCGTTCGCCTGTCACCCGAAAAATGTACGCCTTTCTCACCTCTCGTGTTTCCCCTTTGACAACTGTATGCTTAACACCTAGTTCAAAGAGATCAGTCCAACTTGGCCCTATTGCTGTCGCTTCCGATGGGCGATGGGTGAACCATAGCTGGTCCAACCAGATGCTGAACTATGAGGTTTAGAGTAATTATGACCACCTATAATGCTAGTTATATATCCCTTAATTATTACTTTTTTTAACATGGACTCTTTAAGTGGCACGGAGGGAATATATGCAAAGTTTAGTATGCTCTACCATTTTGTAAATTGTTTGGGTATAGTAAGGACCCTTGTTGATTCTAAGGGGTGGGAGAGATGGCAGGAGCACGCATGCAAAGACGTATGATATCCTTGGTTCCAATCCCCATGCAACAAGGAATCACACTTACCTATCAATAAAAAAAGTAAGAACTGTTGGTTATTATGTTAATTTATCAAGACGTACTCTGAATACTCTCTAAAATAATTGTCTTTGTAGTCTAGTGATTAAGTGCATGTATGACAATCCAGGGTGGGGAGTGGCCAAGGGCTTTGACAACCAAGAGATTACATGAACTCAAGCACCAGGGCCTGTGGGGGTTTGAAGAGTTAAGCTCATTTAATCTTAAATTGAATGAGCTGATTCCATTGAGGTTTCACCTTAATAGGATCATATGGCGTGGGCTTGGAAATTACACTGAGACTATATATATATATATATATGTATGTATGTATATATATATGTATAGTTTTTCAATCGATACTAATTTGGTCACTGTGTAATAATTTTTTGGCAATCTTCTGATAAATTTCTACTTATAAAGAACTTTTTTTTTGTGCAAACAAGATGTGGATGAAATTGATAGACATGATATTCTGCATAAATGAAAATATGAAGATATTGAAATGATGAAATTATAAACTCATCTATACAAATTATGCCCTTCATCATGTATATTTCATTGATATTTGTACAATGCCCGTCCATATAACTATAACTATAATTCTTTTATGTTCACTTCTTTTCTACATCAAACTTTTCGTTGTAATTTTGGGAAACATGTATTAAACTTTGTGTTTTGTTCAACGAGTTATACATGAACCTAGTTTTGTCACCATATGGATTTACATGTTCTTGATGGCGTTGTTTTTGTTTCTGTCCTATACAGCCTCAGTTTGACTGTTCATTGTTTGGGGGTCCAGTTTGTCTTTGTAACACTGTACAGGAAACTGCAGGAATCTGATTGTGTTGTATTGCAGCTTAGATGGGGTGCTAGAGCTGGAACCAATGAATTCATACAATAGGCTTCTCTTGCATCGTCTAGCTGAAATTTTTGGGTATATTCCTTTTGTTGTTCTCGTTTCTTATGTTGGCGTCATTGCGAATTTTTGTGAAAGAGATCTCTGTTTATTGATGGTAGTGTGATGTTTTCAGATGATGAGTTTTTTTTTGGCTTGATTAATCTGCTAGATTTTCTCATCAATCTACTGGTGAAGGAGACGATCGACATTTGATTTTAAAGCGATGCCAGGAGTCATCAATGTATGTGAACGCACACAAAACCATTGTTTAGATTCTGTTCTTTCTTTCGCTAGGAATATTAGCCATAGTATTATTAATATTCTTGAACCTGAGTCTCTACTCTCTACGTATTATTTTAATTGTAGTGATACTTGGAGCCTGTAACCCATCACTCAAAGTCTTGGGTTGGGTGCATGAATCCTTTTCGTCCCTTTATTTGGTCGAAAGCAAGGTTATCAATGAAACTGCAGTCATATCCTTCTTTGGTATCTGTTCATGTTTGGTCTTCTACTACCACTTAACAGTCTTGTTGATATTGATATTATTGCTCTTCCTAAGTGGCAGTTATTGGTCTATATTGTATGTGTCTCAATCATGTTTAGGGATCTCTTCCAATTTATCTCCAACTATGGCTACTTTCACTGTTTTGTCTGTGTTTGTTGGATTTTATATTTTCTAGTTTTACCAGGCATCCATCTTTCGTTCAGCATTTGCATTTCGGCTACACCATGTTAATATTCCATCTCAGCCACACTATGTTAACATTCTTATTTCAGTTACACACATTTCACTAACATGATGCTTCGTAGTGGCCAAACATTCTGTACCGTTAGGTTTGTTGTTTCTTTCTGTTACCGTCTGTTGGCTGCTTTATGGAATTTCCGATTATGCTTTATGGGTATGCACCTTCCACATAATACTCCTGATGCACCTTCCTCCAGTTCGCCCAACTTTTAATTCTATGACTGTATGGCCCACCTCTCCCTCTTGAATAGTATTTTGAGATAATAGTGTGGGTTCCTTTTGGTATTTGTCGGCCATCTAAGTTAATTGTCCATTAGTGCACCTGTTGCTGCTAAAGTTTTAATGTCAGTAACCTCCTTCACATCTTGCATACATTTCTCTGATAAACCAGCAAAAGTTTATTTGACACATTTATATAGGTTGCCAAACCCAAAACTTGCTAACCTAGTCAATGTGGAAGCTGAAACAAAGCTACTGCAAGTACATGGGCTGATGTGTTCAAAGGAAGTCCTGTTGAAATTCTTGTACTACACAGGAGGATGGCCGGCTCTCTCTAGTGTCTTATAACTTTTCCTTTTGACCCCCAAAAGCTTCCAGAACTTTCCCATATCAACCAAACATCTTCCAACCTGGTATCACTGTCACAACTTATCCCAAAGATGTGAAACTCTGAAACCACATAAAGGCAGTTTCTTAACCAGAAACGCAGAATACCTAATGTCACATACTCGAATATACTGGTCATCTTCTATTAGTGCAATCAATCTGATCGAGGAGACCACTGCTTTCAACATTGGAGCATGGACTCATCTGTGTCATGAACTTGCTACTTTGTTTATTTTGCAAGTCATGACGGTATCTTACTGAAATCATATTATTTATACTGATTACAGAATGTAGTTACTGTAGATACTGAGGACTCTTTCAGGGAATTTCCAAAGCCTGACATGTTTCTGCAGTGATTTTTTCTGGTAACGGTTATAGATTTCTGATCACCCTCTCGTTCTTCTTTGTGGAATGGCAGACCTTCCATCCTTGTTGGTGATCTCTTATGGGATTATGACGAATGTCAGTCTCTGACATCCTCACAGCTGCTATCAAGGAGAGAAGAAGCATCGTCAGGTTTCATTTTGTTTCTGTTAGGCTTCTATTGTCATTCAATAGATAATGCTTCAAGCCATGCAACATCCTTGGTTACCTGGATAAGTATAATACTGGAACCTTCAACCAAAGACATAGATAGCCTTGAGAATCGATGTCCTTTTGGTACAAGGAAGAGTGCGATGGTAGTTACTACTTATATTATCACTTGGTATTTTGTTATTATTAAGCCATTTTGTTTATGGACCCTTGTGAGGGTGGGTTAACCCTTGTTTTTTCTTTTCGGTTACATCTTTATTGTGCTTCTGCTACTACTGAAGATACAGATATTAGCATTTTTTTAAAAGCTACCTCTCTAGTTTTCCAAATGGTTGTAGTGGGGCTATGATGTATAAATAATTGAAAAGGTGAATGCCTCTATAACCATGATATGGTCTTCAGTTTTGGGTTTTTAAGCCGCCGCATGTTGA
The DNA here is from genome assembly GCA_013146195.2 of Codonopsis lanceolata. Classification (NCBI taxonomy): domain Eukaryota; kingdom Viridiplantae; phylum Streptophyta; class Magnoliopsida; order Asterales; family Campanulaceae; genus Codonopsis; species Codonopsis lanceolata. Next base: position 44,687,382 of record CM028383.1, on the reverse strand, counting down.
ATTTGTTTAGCCATTGTTAATTTACATATGATGAGGATTAGTGCTTTCAAATTCTCATAATTGCTCCAGCTATTTAGCCACGTCCTTCGTGGATGTCAATATGAATGAGAATGTATCTCTTTCTGTTGAAATAGAACGTAGATCCTGATATTAGTGGGAGGAAGGGGAAGATGCTCAAATACAAAGTTAGCAATGTTGAAAGTGAAGCTCGACTTAATTACCTTCTACGTATAAATTAATACTAAATACAAAAGTTGGATGTTACTTTGACTGATATATGTAAATCTGATGTCTTTGTTTGTGTTTATTTCAGAGTTGAAGGCAGAAAGACCTATTGCTCCAATCTCACTTGAGGAGAGAGAAGCAGCTTATTTGGCTGCCCGTGAGCGGATTTTCTCAGTTGATAAAGAGGAGATGAAAGGAAATGTAAAGGAAAAGCCACGACACAATCCTGTGGTTGCTCGACGTATGATTGCACATGCACTTGGCCATAGAATTAAACAATCTGATCAATTGGTCTGCCTTAAGGATTCAACAGGATATGGAGTATCGAGGGATGAGATTGACAGTCCAGAGAAGGAAGGTGTTAGGAAAAAAAGCCTGGAAATGTGTCGAGAGCTAAATAAACCGTTTCATGGTAGACCCAATGGTGCTGACATTAATGGCAGAGAATTGTTAGGTGCAGAGAGAAAGAAGGCTCAACATACAGCTACCAAATCGATCCCCAAGGTTGAAGTATCTGGGGCCAAAAAAGACGGTATAAATGCTCACAAGGACAAGAACATAAAAGAGGAGCATATAGGAGCTGCAAAGAGGATGCTAGCTCATGCCTTGGGAATTCACTCCACTAGGGAGACAATTATGGCCAAATCCAGTCAACTGAAGCATGCTAACAAAGGAAGTTTTGAGTAGGTCTTACAAGATATCCAAAGTGGTGGTTCTGCTTCATCAATAGTATGCTCTTTGATCCAAAAGCTTCGTGGCTTTTCTGCTCCATCCGCAACCAATGAATGGCTAAATGATCTAGACCAGATGGTATGTGTCCAACTTTTGCTGAAATTGTTGTCATGAGTTGTGTGATGCTATCCCAAGAGATGCCGTTACAGGAAGGTGAATCTTGGGCAGAATTGGAGTTACCCACTTGGTCATCCTATGTCAAACACTTTTGCGAAAACAAGCTGTTTAAGATTGATTTTTGGTCACTTTTGCGAGAAGAAGTTGTTAAAGATTGATTTTTGGTGGTCTGATCTCCCTTTGAGATTCTCAAACATGAAATCCAAAAATCTGCTTTAACTCCAGCGGGTGTGATTGTTGGGCTGTTAAGACCTGATTCTGTGTGTGTGTGTGTGTGTGTGGGTGTGTATTTTTCCTAGTGGAAGGAAGTTTGGATATTGTAAATCTGATATTGGATCTGCTCTGACACCAAATTGACATGCTGTTGTTTAAGTTTTAAGCATTCTAGTGTTTTTGGAATATTGTTAATATTAGGAAAATGTAAAATTATGCAAGCTCTCTCTCTCCAATCTCCAATCTCCAATCTCCAATCTCCAATCTCTCCAATCTCGTTGGGCAATAGTACATGGTGGATACAATTTTGGCACGTGGAAACGTTGAAAGATATAATGCATCATATTACATTGTATGATTGTAGAGAACGATGTAAATACAACAAGTAACTTAACTAATGAGGAAGTAGATCCATGGTGCCCACATCTCAAAGATCTATTCAAGGATTTCAAATTGATTTAACCATGTAATTTTAATTATGTTTCTTATGATTTTGTATTTATTTCTACTTAATAAAGTAAATATTATTGCACCGCTATTTTGAATTATTAATTTTAATGAATACAAAATATTTTTCAAAAGATATAATCTTTTTAAAATTCTTGGTTGGGGTATGTTATTGTCAACCTTTTTACGATCAGAACACTTAAACGTAACACCAAAATCCCTAAACGTAACACCATTTAAAAGGTAAAATTATTTCACTACCCCTCTTCACATTTAAACTATACTACCCCCTCCTCCTCCCCCTTCACGTAATTTTGATTACGTGTCATTGTTGATTCGATTTCTATTGTTAATTCGCATGTGAATTAGATTGGTTTTAATTCGGTTTATTTTTTCTTTTTCAATTACGAGCAAAAAACCGTTGGTTTGCATTTTTTTTCGATTTCGGACAAAACAACCTCCGCAAGTGTGTACTAAAAGTGAGTATCTATTAAATGTTGAAATATTTAACGGATCATTTTATTAAACATGTTACGCTTAGGGATTTTGGTGTTACGTTTAAACATCCGTTAGCTTTTACGATTTTTATAAATGGTGTTACAACTTTTGCCCATAGTCCGCTCTTCTCCTCAAACCAACGCGCTCGTGCCTCCAAGTTTTCTGCGGGAAATGTCTACGCCGTTGCGGCCTTCATCTCTCCAAGTTTTCCGCTTGTCTTTTTCTGTCCGAAATCGAATCCCTTCCTTGTTTCCTTTCACTCTCGATCAAGAAACTCCCCTGATCATAATTCCTCTTTGTTGGAGGAAAGTAGGTTTGGCTTTCAGAATATTACTAAAATTCAACATGCCTTTCAACTGTTAGACGAAATGCTCCAGCGGCCTTCCATTTCTCAGTTTAGCAAACTGGTTGGGCTCATTTACCTGGTCTTTTTCTTTTTGAATAAACTGCATTTGCTGGGTATTCAAATATCTACAATATGAACATGACCATTAACTGTTAATGCCTATGGGTTTGCTGGCTACGCTAGCCAGCATCTTCAGGCCAATAAGCTTTATTTGCAACCCAACTCACGACAAGAACTAAAACGCAACCAGTTAGATACCTTGAGCTGATAAAGAATAAGTTACACAGACAATTCAAGGGTGGGTAAAATAATTTATCACTACAACCAAATACTTACAAATTTCACACTTGAGTATATTCTTTACTCTGTTTCTTCCTTCGTCTTTGTACTTTCTTTTCAACAAAATGTACAACAGCATACAACTTATAGAGGGCAAACGATTTTTTTTTTTTTTGGGGGGGGGTTCAGTTTCCAGTGTCAGCACCGCCCGGATTCCACGAGGAACAAATGAAACAAATACGACTACATCAAAGCACGCCAACTCTCGAGCACAATTCTGCTCGATGCTTGAATGCGAATCAATCAGAACACACCAAAGAATGATCAAACGTTACAGGGTAAGTACACTGGGTAGTCGTTGAATGAATTGGATGCTTTTCCTCATGTGACATGTACAATCCTCCTTTGGGTTCAGGCTCCGATTCACCTCATGATCAGAAACTTGCATTTTCCATTTGAGATGGCCTAGGAATTTATCAGTATATGTCTTGGGGAATTGTGACAGAAATTCGAGCTTCATCATCATGACCACCTTTTCTTTGTTGAAGATGATGGGGGTGACTTGGTTGTCAAGGCATGTAGCATAGACTGAGCAAGGACTAATCTTTCTCTAAGCATGACATTGTATTCATACAGATTCTCAATATTTTTCTGGATATCAGTAACTGAAATTTGAGAACCAGGACCAATATCTGCAAAACACACAAAAGAAAAGGTAAGTTAAAGAATACAAGGCCTTGAATTTCCAGAAAGTTTTACACCAATGAGCCCAAGGGCACCTGAGCACCTCTACACAGTTTTAGAGGTTATCTTTTGTATCTGTTTTCTGCCTGAATTCAATTTGATTGTAAATGAAACACACATTCCTTGAGCTCAATAAAATCGTCAGCCCCCTCTTTTACACTCAACCAAAAAAGAGTTTTAACGCAAAATGTTGTATTTGTTGCATTTAAACAAACCTGATACAGTAGTCAAACAAAAAGTTTCAGCACAACAATAATTTGATAAATTACATGCTTATGTTCGTTATAAGGCTATACGTGAGAGCATAGCTGTATATCCAGGTTTACCAGAGGTGAAGGTAAAGAACTGAAGGATGTACACCTCAAAGTCAAGTCGTCGTGACTACAGCTGAATAGACGGACGGGGAGAGGGAGAGAGAACGAGAAGCATGGAGTTGACCAGGAGCCATGGCTAATTGTGATATAAATGCAGACACAGCTCAAGTATATTACAGTTAAAATACTTGATCAATATACTATTTGATAGGACTACAGTTACCATGGAAAATGGAAATAACTGCAGCTGCATACTATGGAAAGGCAATGGTCATGTTAACTTAGTTAAATTTTGAAGAAACCGCAATGGAAATGGCTTCTTAGAATCTCCACCAACTTGATTATGTTTAAGAAAGTATTTCAACATATATGAAGCATACATCCACAGCCATGTTTAATCATTTATCTAGTTGCTGAAAATAAAATAAAAGAGGAAAGAACAGAACTAAGAATCTAGGACTTAAAACTTCAAACGTTTTAATATCTACCTATTGAAGGTGGCAGAGGTATTTGATCATCTGTAGCAAATACTTGCGGTCGCGCTGGATTTTCCTCATGTATACCACTAGCAATTTCATGTTTTCCATCTTTCAGATCCCGAAACACCTCTTTTTTCAGCATCTGGATATCACAAGAATTTTCCTGCACAATAATTACTTCTGTTGCATTTGCTGTTTAAAAGTTGTATAGAGATGAGATGCAAGAATATAAATGACGGAAAGAAAGGCTTAAAAATATATAGTAGATACAAACACGCTTCCAGCAAATCATATTTTGCAGTATGCAATCTGAACTTCAAGCAAGGAATAAGGAATTCAACAATTACTTCACTTAGTATTTTCTCTATGGACATCTGAAAAAATCTAGTAGAGAACTAAAGAATGGAGAGCAAAGTAAATATAATTAACCAATTTCCTGCCCAATGATTGATTCTGCTACCTGAGTTTTTCAACATTTTGTTGGCCTCACGGCCCTCACAATACTCGTTAAGTTTCTTTCTATCTAAGAAATAGTTACATCATTTTGACCAATGATTTTCAACACAAGAGGCTTATCCTCAACCCACATTATTTGTCAATAAATGCTTCACTATCTAATCTCAATGCGCTCAAAAATCATCAGAATTTTATGTAGAGTGCGAGGGGGATCCAAAGCACACAAGATAATTAGTCAGAAATCTGAGAATATAATTCTTCAGAAAGAGTTTATACTGCCTTCGTCTATCCTCTTCTTCCTCACGTTCTAAAAAAATACTCAAGAAGCTTTACACAGGCAAGATGAAAAGCATAATGATGTAAGAAAATCAGAGTAAGCAACCATTCAATTCATTGCAAACCACGAAAAAACAACCGCTTAGAAAATGTAAAAGAAATTTGCAAAAGAAAGGTTTAAAAAAGACTAGCTAAAAATAGATTATATAAATAACAATAATTAGTGATTGGTGAATCCATGAACAAATATAACACAAAAGTAATATATATATATATATATATATATATATATATATATATATATATATATATATATATATATATATATATATATATATATATATATAATGAAAGTGTATACTCTGTCCATCCCAAACTAAGAGTCCCCTTTTGTAATTTTACATGGGTTTTAAGAGATTATTTGACTTCTTGTGCTTTTCCTAGAATACCCTTAAATTATTATTTAGTGGTGTCAAATCAATGGACCCACTAACATTTGGCTTTACAAAACTTTCTAAAAATAGAAAGGGGACACCTGTTTTGGGATATTCCAAAAATGGAATAGTGGAAACTTATTTTGAGATGGAGGGAGTATTATGTAACAAGAAAAGTAACTCACCTTTTCACCCCTTGCACATGAGAACTTTCCCTCTAGGTTTGATGCAGATTTTGCAAAACAGGATTTGACCCCTTGCGTATGGTTTTGTTCTGGACTGGCCTTCTGTGAAATGAATGATTCCACACTCCAAATTAGGAACAGTCAAATAATCTGAAGGAGCAAATTTCTGTTAATGAGTTTTTTTTTGAATTGGTAAGTGTGACCCCAGTAGGTATGGGGATTGGAACCAAGGACCTCAAGGTCTTTGCCTGAGTGCCCTTTCCATCTCTCCCACCCCTTGGGGTCAGTTTCTGTAAATGACTAGGCAAGACGACACCTTCTCACTAGGCAAGTTGACTTTTCTGTTCAAACTAATAGTATCCAGTTTGTGTTGTTGCTTTCTCTTACGAGATGATCCATGTTTTTCAAAGGATTCAATCATGAACCTACTGCAACATGCCAATTCTGGAACATTTTCATACTCAGGAGGTAATGCAGTACAACCCCATGTAAATCTTACATATTTTCGCAACTGTTGAAACATGAAAACAATCAGCTCAATATCAAATGTGGCTGAGATTAGTAAATGAAGTAGAGAACAGAACATGATTATCAGATAAGACGATGTACCTTATTCCAGTTTTCTTGAGCTTTTCGACGACTTCTAATTCTTCTCATTATGCTGTCCTCGTTACGGAACTTCTTTACTCTGTACTCACACTATGAGATTGAAAGTTAGGAGAATTTAAAGAAGAAAATGGAGGATAACATAATTTTCGCTAGTGTCTGATTTATACCCAACTGGAATGAATGCAACTGAGACAGTTACAGTGGAAACATGGCCTGGAATGTGTTATGTAGGATAGCAGTTGAAATTTGGAAAAGCAACATTTGAAGGATTCACCAGAAGAAAAGAACTCTTATGTCCCCATTAAGAGATTCAAATATATTTTTGCCCATTAATTTTTGCATTTTTATTTGTTTGATCCTACCTCTTTAAAACTTTATTTGTTTGGTCCTACTACTTGATTTTAGCGATCAATTTTCCCCCCTTACCGTTACCGTTCATACTCCCGTCAAATATTTTATAAGATCCGCCCTTATGAACGTGGTCAAACTAAACCTAGCAATCCCTCTCCCGTCCCATAATCTATTTTCTCTCATTGCCTCCACAGCCGCTGTATCTTTTTCTCTCTCCTCCGGCTGCAAAGCATCCAAGTCAACACTGTTTCCGTTGCCTAACGCGATCGCCGGCGCCCCACATCACTAATTTCTCTCCCGCTCTCCTATTATCTATATCTCTTGGTTCCTACCCCATGGTAGATGTAGCTTTTTAGTAGCGATGTCGAGGAAATCAACAACCACCACATCACCCACGATCTAGATCCGGAAAAGGGAGAGGATCCTGGTTTTTAATTAGTTAATGTTATACTCCCTCCGTCCCTAAATTATCGTCTTCCTTTCCTTTTTCGTCCGTCCCAAAATAATTGTCCACTTTGAAACTTACCTTTTTAGAACATCACTTTTACCACTTTACCCTTACTTTTTCACTCTACTTTAATTATGGGCCACATATACATGGACATTAAAGGAAACTTTAAACCAATATAAATAATCAAGTCAATTACTTTTTCTTAAATTGTGCTCAATGACACCAATTTTGAATTCATGACACCACATGTCTATGTCGTTCATGTATGTCTCAACAGATCATAGCTTAACCTTATATTTACCAAAGAGAAGAATTGCACTTCTGATTGTTTAGAATACAGCCTGCCTTAGTATATACTTGTGAAAAGAAGGTTAACTCAAAGAAAAGAAAAAAATGTTCATAGTTTATAAAAGAGGGAACGTAAGCTGGGATAAGAAGCATACTTGCACCAAAAAGTAGAAGAAGATGCCAATACTAATGCAATAAAGGCCACCTAAATCTGCAAGGAAGCTCACTGCATTTTAAGGAAAAGAACACAGCATTAGAACACTGCATGGAGAAGGTTAACCTCAAATATATCTGATTCACTGCCAATGATACTGCATTTTAAGAATAAATGTCATATAGAGAACATGAAGAATTATAGGTCAATTATTGCCAAGATCACCAGTGGTCAAAGCTGCTCAGCTCACATACGAATCATGTTGGTCAGGTGAACTTGATAAGTGTAGAACAAGCTACTATAACAATGGACCATGCATTAATTAGTCTTTGGTCAGGCTATCTGCATCCTCATCATTGAACTCTAGCCGAAGAGGAACATCTCAAGAATACTATTTAAGCCCAGGGAAAAACAATGACACTACTATTGCAAACCTTGCAATCAAAGTAGTCTGAAATCAGCAACTAAAATAAAATTAAAAGATCATACAAGTTCTCAAATCATTTTGAAGCAGCTTATTTCCTAATATTAACTTGACAACGACATAATCACGCAGTTCCAGAGGTGGACCCAGGACTTACTGTTAGGGGGGCTATTGTAATAATAGAAAGTTAAATAATTCAAAAACAAGAAGTTCATCAGTATTTAATTAACTAATGGCCAAAACAACCTTGATTATTTTTTCATTTTACAATGAATAAAGAGAACAATTCATAAAATAATTATACGGTATGAGTTTAGAAACAATTGGTAGGTGTTTAAAGGTGAAAATCATATTTACTTGGGGGGCCAAACAAGAAATCCAAAAGGATATTCTACAATATTCCTCATAATAAGGACTTATTTGAATTTTCATGAAAGTTTGGGGGGGGTGATGCCTCAGGTCCGCCCTGTGCTGTTCTACTTTCTTGCTAGTTAAATGACAAAACCAAAAAAGAAGAAAATTCTATTTTGAAGATAACATGCTCATAATTGGTTTTCTGTACAAAAAATAGTCATATATTGATTACTCTGCACTAGGAAAAAATTAGAAGACTCAATCTACTGATGTGTGTTACTATAGTCTAATAATCAGTACAAACAGATTGCAAATGAGACACATCAATTAAGGATGAGAAAGCTAGATCTCAGAGCTTTCTAGGCTGAATTCCTGCACCATGATATGGCTCTTAAAGTTAGATATAAAAAGGATGGACGGATAGTCATTCAGCAGCATTACTTTGGATGAAGTACGAAAGAAAACTAGTTGAAACTTTTTTCATTGTTCTGCTGAACAAGAATACTCTTCAGCCACTCAAAGGGCCTGTTTGCTAAGATACATGAGGAACCAGTAAACTCCGCTTTCTGCTATTCAGTGTGATTGGCATGTGCTTCTCTTTTAGTTGTTCTACTTGTTTTTTCTTTTGTTTTCCATTTGTTTTGATGGACCTCTCCTCTGTCCTTCAGTATCCTACTATTCTTTATTCCATCTTTTTTTCTTATAAAAAATATAAGTTTAAAATATTCTCATGTGTCCTTGTTACCAATAAGTGATATCACTCACTGCATTAATAAGCTCTTAAAACTAGAGAAAATGGAATTTTCACAAAAAAGACAAAATACAACACATTATAACCCTTCCCTCTCTCTCTCTCTCTCCCTCACTGGTACTTATAGTGTTTTGCAGAGACTGACACAGTGCTTTCAATTACAGCGAAAGAGAAAAATGTGTAGAGAGAATGACTTTGAAGTTTGAACATTGCCCATGACATATGAAAATATCACTTTTAAAGAGCTAGATTTCTCTTTCCTGGTAGCATATTGAAGTTTGAACACTACACATTGCCTTTGTAATAGTAATACTATATTTATTCTATGTTTCAGAAGCACTAAGCAGATGCATGAGATTCAAAGCTTCTGGAGGAGTGTTTCCACTGGAATCTGGATTTCCCATCTTTGATTTTCAAGAGTAAGCCCCAGACAGTGTGTGAATTTGTGTGCGTGCTTAGAGTTTGACAGTTGCTCCAAAAAAAAAAAGGATGCTGAAGTGGGGTCAGTGAAGGTTAGGTGAGGGATTGACTACTGAAGCGTAGAACGAAGGGGCATGTACCAAGGTTTAATTAACATAGCATTTTATAAAAGGATAAAACTCAGGTACAATCCATAAAGCAAGAGGTAATTCTCTACAGCATTCAGACACATTTGTAATCAGAAGACAATTGTTTTGACAGCAAGAACAACCTTATAAAATTAGTTCACTATGAATATATATATATATGTGTGTGTGTGTGTGTGTGTGTGTGTATGTATATGTATATATGTATATATGTATATGTGTGTGTGTGTGTGTGATTAAGTTGACAAAAAGGTAAAGAAGGACAAACTTGTAAAGTTGGCAATCCTTGGGCATAGATCTGGAGTTTAAATAAACAGTTCATTTGAATTCAGCACTATGTTAGCTGGGGCGGATTGTTTAGTTTGTGGAACTATGGGAAGGTGAGTCCCTTTAAAACAATCTGGTCAAAAAAAAATCTCCCTTTTTTATAAGGACACCAACTAAACATTGAAAGTTAGGGGTAGCCTCATGTATTTGCTACAATTACGATGAGTTTTCATATTCTACATTTAAGAGTGCTTTACCTTAAAAAAGAATGATTACTCCAACAAATTTTTTCTTCTCAAGATAAAATGAAGAAACATGTTAAGTTTGAGCATCCTGTATTTACCTAATTTATTCTACTATATCTGCTATTGTAGAAGAAACTAGAAATATATTTCTGATCACAAAGTTTAGTGTTCCAGAATGGAAGTGTACCATGTTTGGCAAGATTGTTTTTATTTTATTTTGTAAGCATGTTCGGCAAGATTGTTCCCGACCGCAATTCTCTTGGAAAGTAGTGTTTTCTGGTAACTTAAATTCAGCACTTAAAACTTTTCAGCTCTTCAGTTTTTGAAGCTTAATTTCAGCTTTAACAAACAGGCCCTAAGTATTTTCTAACATATCAGGCACGCAATCACTTTAACAATTAAGCAGGAATGAAATCCACTAGTCAAGAAAATCTGCAATGATAGGAAAGGACAACACAGAAAATAAAGTCTACTCCCTATGTCTCATTTGAAGACCCCCTTTTCGTAAGTGTTCCATGTATCTTCAATGATATTCAAAGTTCCTAAATTTAACTATCATTATACAAAAAACGAAAGAAGATATTTATGGCATGTCATGTTATAATGCAGGATGTCAAGAGCAATATTTTTTTTCCTTTAATGTTTGTTTTTTAGAGACGTGACTCTACAAATGGAATGGAGGATCAAATGAATCAGTCTAGACTATCAGTAAATTACTCACCAGGCCCTAGAATGTTTTGATTGTCAATTTCCACAACATATGCTGAAAGAAAGTTAACATATAGAGTCGTGTTGATTAGTCCATCATTAGAGCTTTGAAGAGATGCCTGGAGCTGACTCATCTCACTAAACGATGAACCAGGGAGGAAGTCATGAAACAGAGGTTGGATGAGTCTTAGATCATGCAAATTGTGGTATATTCTTGGAAACAAATTAAATTTCAGTATATTAGGATCTCGCCCTCTAAATGTAATTGATTTCTCATCACTATTGCTTCCATTCTTCAATGTTCCACTCACAAAACTCAAATGTTTTTTACTGGCAGGGCTCTTCGCACTTAAGTTGAACTCAAATCCAACAGCAGTTGCAGGGTCATTTGGAAGATCAATAAACTGCCACGAAATATAAGCATCGTCTCGAATAAGCTGACAATTATTGCACTTAAGAGTTATGGTTGGTCCCTTTGTGGTGTTGTGACAAGAATAGCTGGCAAGGGTTGACAGAGGAGCCACCCTATGGTCAATGAAGCCCGGATTCCCAGTTACTAAAGTACCAAGACCACGAAGATGAGAACAGCTCATACTAGAGATGGTGGTTATGTTGAATTCCATGTCATTGATGAACAAGGCTAGGTCAGGTGCATTCGTTGCTCTCACACTGTGCACCTCAACGGTCCTCTTTGATATAATTTGGTATAGCAACCTGTGAAAGTAGGCAAGGCACAGTTGTAACTAAAGAATGAGTGATGTTGGAGCATGACTCATGAACCAAAAAACAAACACAAACCAAAGGCATACAAGAAAAATAAAACAATCAAGTCCTTGGAATTAAGAGAATTGCTTCAGTGCATTGCAAAATGTAGGATAAGAATATCGTCAGTTACTCACGCAGCAAACAAACCAATAAAAAGAATCCAACTTGCAATTGAGAAAGTCCCCCCTAGTTCTGTTTTCCGCTTCTTGAGGACCTTCTGATCATCCTACATAAAAGACGTGGTACACAAAAAGATATTAATTTTAAACTATGCAGAAGTGCAGTAATTTAATACTTTGAAACTCTCTTAACAATGTAACGAGAAGAGATACAGAGAGGGGGTTAGTATGGAAAGAAGGAACTAGATAACAGATGCATTTAAAAAATTTGTCAAAGAAAGTAATCTGCTCTACCAGTTCCAACTTGGGAGTGACATAGAAACCGAAGCTTGAAGATGAAGTATCTCAGTCAGTTTTCATACAGATACACACAGAGAGATGTAGAAAGAAGTGTGGTACCCAAGGATAAATGACGGGAGAGGATTCCACCTTCAAGCTGAAAAGAATTCCAATGTTTTTAATCCTTCCGAGACCCGTTAACTTATTTTCTCATAGTTGCATCACTAATTTCTTGCCAGAACATGCTCTATTTGCATCACTATCACTTGAAATGCAATTTATATCCCAATCACAGTTATTGAGCTGATTGAGATTTGGTACCTAAAGTTTACCCTCGAGTATGAAGGTTTGTAACGTAGTACCTAATAGAAGTGGGCAGATGTTCATTTTCCATTTTAGATATCATCCCAGTTCACAGACTCCATTAATCTTCTCATCATGAATGCAAAAGAATCAGATAGTACCACAATGACCAGGCCATATTACACAAACAATACAACCAGATTCTGCTTCAGGTGGGCAATAAAGATGACCCTATTTAAGAAACTCTCACTGAACTTTCACCAGACGACTGCACTGCATTACCTAATTCTGAAACCTAACGACAATAACTAGGCCAGTACACAAAATAATAAGTATACAGAATTCAGCTGCAGCTGGGCATATAAATATGACCCTGTTAAAGAAAATATCACTGAGCTTTAACCAAACAACAATTGCACTGTCTTAATTAGCTTCCCAACCCGGAGACAGACAACAAGACAAGAGTTGAAGAAAGAAATAGAGAATGAGTACCAGCCAGTGGCGAGTGGCGAAACAGATGTCCAAGCGGCTAATCCACCAGCGGATCTTGAACCAAGGGGTACGGCCATCACCGAGGCTACCAAAACGGACACCGAAGCAAAAGAGTAGCCAAATTACGAGCATGAAAAGGGTAGCCTCCAAGAAAACAGCCTGAGACTGGGTGTACTTCTTGATTGAATCAAAGGAAAAGATGGTTTCCGGGAAGTTAATGGAGTAGTCGACGCCGGAACCCACAACCCAGTCATCTGGGTACACTCTAAAAAGAGTGCAGCTATTGATTGTGGCATTGTACAAGTAACCCGGATTGCAAGAACACAAGGTGGAGTTGTATTGAAAGGAGTTGGGTATTGGGCATTGTGGTGGGACGGATGTGGTCATGATTTTGATTTCTTGGATCTTATTCTTGGCAATTTGGAGTTTGGTTTGATTGGGCTGGCTGGTTGGTTGCTTGATGATGGGATGGGGTGAATTGAAGGAAGAAATGGGAAAGAAAAGAATTTTGGAGGGGTGGCAAGGGAAGTCTGCGCTGGCAAGGATAGCATCTTTTGGTCATGTTGGCTGGTTACTGCTCCCATTATTCTTTGTCAAAAATTTGGGTTTATTGTTCTTTTGAATATTTTTCGTAAAATCAATCCTTATTATTCGATCCATCATGTATTAGTGAGTTGATTTATAAGACAGTAGTAGAGCTCCGTGTAAAACGGTCAACATGAGCCTTACCCTAATCTTTTTTGTGGTTCTCGTTCGTTTTTTTCCTTGTGATTTTTAATTTTTTTTGATTGGTTTTATATTTATACTAGATTACGTGTTAATGCACATGGCATGAGGCGATGCGATAGGGCGATGTTAGTATTCAAATAAATCAATATAATAAATAATATATATATATATAATTAATTAATTAAATATTGTGTGTGTATATAACTATTTCATCAAATATATTTAATAGCCCATTTTACATGAAGGAAAAAAGAAGAAAGAAGGAGTACAAAGTTTAAAAAGAGAAAAAAAAAAACTAAGCCTGAAAAGAATGAAAGAAAGCCTATTGAAATAAAAACGTAGGAAGAAAAACATGGATAGTAAATTGTTAGATTAGGTTAAGATAAAAGCAGTTTAGATGAGATTTAGAAGAAAAACGTGAATAGGAAACAGTTAGATTAGGTTGAGATAAAAACAGTTTAGATGAGATTTATATATGAGATAAAAACAGTTTAGATTAGATTAGGAATCTTCTTGACAGTCCTGATTCAGGGGGACACATGTGCCAGGCGGAATAAATTACAGCCCGTTTGATATAAGTAAAAATAATCAATCTCATCCGCTCTTTATCCCACTCAACTATATTATATAATAGATTTATATTTTTATTAGCTTAATACGTACGAAACGAAGAAGAAAAAACTACTGCACATTAAATGAACTGTGTATTCAAATACGGTAGAGTCATTTTTTTGAACTATGTTTGTTTATGTCAATTGTCAAGAACCGTGATCAATGAATTGGATTAAAAAAGTTATTTTGATCATTTAATAATGCTTGTTAAGAGTTTCAAATTAAGAAAACTATTATAAGAAAGAACCATTTATTAATGTCTCCGGAAATATCTTAAATGCAACTTTTTTCTATTAAAGGAAATTAAGTAAGTGTAACAAAGACAATTGTTAACAATTTTTATTTCTAATAGCATTACTCTGATCGTGTTTTAATTTGTGCATGTGTGTTTTTGTGGTAGATATAGGAAGTTGCTGACAACGGTTAGAAACTATCTTTTTTGCAGCTCATGCTCGTGTTGTTGAATATTTTATTTACAAATATTTCAAATGTACTGACTTGGTCATACTCCAAAACAGATTTTATCAAGTCTTTAGTCAATCTTATCCCTGCACCTAATATGTTGATCTATGTTCCTAATTTTTATGAAAGGAACGTTGGCTCTTTATGTATAAATATCACCACTCACTCACTTACAAAACCCATTGAAATAACTAAGCTACTTCCTTCTTTTCTTTTTGCTGCCTTATGTCTATTTCTCTTGTTGTTGCTGGGTTCTTGAGCTTTAGTTGATTTCCGTTGTTTCATGCTAGGGGTGAGCTTGGTCCGGTTCGGTTCACTTTTTTGAAAAAACTGAGAGAACCAGGACCAGACCAATAGTCAGGTTCTTAAAAAATATAGAATCAGGATCAACCCAATATGTCTGAGAACCAATACATTGGTCCGGTCCAGAACCAATTGAAGACATACGAGAACCAGGACCGGACCAATTCGATGCGTATCTTTGATCAAAAGGATAACTAGATTTTCTAAAAAATAATGATCAATAATCAAATCATGTTCTTCCTTCATACAACATTTTGTTAGGTTCGTTGATCTTGTGAAAATAAACTAAAAGTAAAAATCATTACTTCTAAATTAATAAAGAGAAACGAAAAAGAAAGTTGTGAGGAAATTTATTGCAAGTCATTTTCCTCTCCGATCCCCTTATAGTTAATTTAATTAATTTACAGGTAACAATCCTTCAAACTAATAATGTTTAGAATCACAAAAAGAGGTAGGAAATTAATTAATAGGGAAGAACAATGTTTCCCCTCCTATTTTCTCTTTAATCAAATAAGGAAACTTGGTTGAATATTGAATCAAATTATTATATATTTTCTTTAGGTTGTAAGTTGTATCCCTTTTATTATTTTCTTATCAATATATATATAATACTATATTAGTATATTATATATAATAAAATAATAATAAATACACATTGGTCCGGTTCTGCGTTTTTGGTTTCTGGAACCGGGGACCGACCCAATTGTCCGGTTCTGTAAAAATTCAGATCCAAGACCAATCCAAGGTATTGGTCCGGTCCATTTTTGACTGGTCTGGTCCGGTTCCATTGGTCCGGTTCGGTTCTGGAAAACTTCTGCTCACCCTTACTTCATGCTCCTAGTATAATACTAGAAGAATCCGTTGTATCCTGGGGATTGCAAAATAATCCTTTAGAACTGTGATTTGTTTGCCTCAGATTGTTTTTCTTGAGCTTACAGGACTTTTATTTTCAACATTCTAAAGGATTATGGATCCCAAAAATCTAAACACTTAAAAGAACACCAACACCCCTGCTGTCACACCTACTTCTGTGAACGCATCACATTCTAATGTTGTTTCGATGCCTAGTGCTCCATTTGTCCAGTATGCTAAACCATTCCCAGACATCTCCAAAATCGAGATTTTTGGTGGGCAGTATTACAAGCGATGACAAGAGCGTATTTACTATGTTCTTGATATGTATGGAGCAGCTTCTGCCCTTGCCCAAACGAAACCTGATGTTGATGTTGATGCCAAGCATATCGAACATTGGACTCATTCCAACAAGGTATGCAGACACACGATTATTAGCACACTAACTAATGATCTATTTGGCGTGTACTGTTCATACAAAGAAACAAAGGAAATATGGGAGTCTTTATCTCTGAAATACACCGCCGAGGATGCTAGGAAGCAAAAGTTCGTGATTGGAAATTACTATCGTTGGGAGATGACAGAAGACAAGGACATCAAACTACAACTCAACGAGTATCATAAACTACTGGAGGAATTGAAAGTGGAGAATATTACATTGCAGGATGAATTAGTTGTTGGCTGGTTGATTGAAAAACTGTCTGGATCATGGAGTGACTACAACAATTGAAACACAAGCACATGCAATTGTCGTTGATGGACCTAATCAAACACATCATTATTGAAGACACCAACCGGAAGGAGACCAAAGCCGTACAAGTAAAGGAGATTACATCAAAGGCAAATCTGGTCGAAGGTAAAAACAAAAATAAAATGTATGATTCCAAATTTCAAAACGTTGGTTACAAGCCTAAAATTAATAACTCTCACACTTTCAAGAAAATAGGTAATTGTTTTGTTTGTGGAAAGTCGGCTCATCATTCAGCTCAACATAGGGTGAGAAATGATGATCCTCCTAGGCCAAATGCAAATTTGGTCGAAGGAGATGATATTATTGTTGCGGTCATTTCTCAAGTAAACCTTGTGGCCAGTGTGAAAGATTGGGTGGTAGACTCTGGGGCTACCAGGCATATTTGTGCAAACAAAAATGCTTTTTCCTTCTACAAACCTGTAGGACATGAAAAAGAACATGTGTATCTTGGTGATTCCCGAACTGCAAATATGGTTGGAAAAGGGAAAGTTCTTCTCAAACTCACATCTGGTAAGACATTGGCTCTCAATGACGTGTTACACGTACCCAACATTAGAACAAATTTGATCTCAGTGGCTCTATTGGGAAAGGCTGAAATAAAAATATCATTTGAGTCTGATAAAATTGTGATGACAAAAAATAATGAGTGTGGGAAAAGACAATTGTAACTAAGGTCTATTTGTACTTAGTATTTCCAATGTGATGAATGAAAATGCATCTTCTACTGCTTATTTGATTGACTCTATTGATCTATAGCATGCTAGATTAGGCCATGTTAATGTTAATTATGTTCGTATAATGAAATCACTTAATTTAATTTCTAGCATGAATAATACAAGCATGTCTAAATGTGAAATTTGTTATGAGGCTAAACAAACGAAGAAATCTTGTATTTCTGTTCATAGAGAGAGTAAATTACTTAGTTTGATTCACACTGATTTAAGAGATCTTAAACAAACAATGACTAGAGGAGGCAAAAGATATTATGTAACCTTTATTGATGACCACTCTAGATACACTAGAGTATACTTGCTTCAAAATAAAGATGATGCATTTAACATGTTTGTTTCATTTAAAGCTGAGGTAGAGAACCAATTAAATAAGAAGATTAAAAGAGTTAGGTCTGATCGAGGAGGAGAGTTCACTTTAGTTAATGACTTTTGTGAAAAAGAAGGGATATTTCATGAAATCATTCCTCCTTATTCGCTTGAATCAAATGGGGTAGCTGAAAGGAAAAATAGGACATTAATGGCTTGTTTGGTAGTCGGACAAAGATAAGCAGTATTATTAATCCCAGTACTATTAGTGCCCTCGCTATTAATTCTCACTTGTATATCGGGGGTAGTTTTGAGATTACAAATGTTAATCCTAATTTTTTTTACTGAGGGCGCTAATAATACCACCCTCCCCCTAGGTATTAATAGTGAGGGGATAATGACTTTATCCGGATAACTCGTGCTATTAGTCCCGACCACCTGTTGCGTACCAAACATCATGCAACTCGGCTTATTAATCTTATCCGACCTTAATCCTGACTACCAAACGACACCTAAGAGATATGATGAATTCAGTGGTAGTTAGTTCTTCTGCACCTGATAATCTTTGGGGTGAAACTATGTTGTCTGCTTGTCATTTACAAAATAGAATTCCTTATAGAAAATTAATATTATATTTGTTTTGGGCCAACCTAAATCTTTAGAATCAATTTTTTTATTTTGCCTATCTTTAGAATTTTCACCTATTTGTGTTGGGCCAATACAATTAGTAAATTGATTTTAATTATAATGTTAGTGGTTTTGGGTTTGGCTCATTTTATTGATAATAATAATAATAATAATAATAATAATAATAATAATAATAATTAATAAATAAATAAATAACCTAAATTACCTTATCTAATCCTGAATCTTTAATTAGGCAAGAGCCGTTTCACAGAAGGATTGTTCGGGTGGTAACCAACTTAGTTACGGATGAAATTGTTGGGAGATAAGTAGAGAGGTTGAGGGTGGGTTATCGATAGAAACAACCCATATACCTCACTACTCTACCTTGCTGCTGATTCAGAGAAAGAGAAAGTGAGAGACACCGGTAGGAGCAAGGAGAAAGAGAAGAAATCGTGAGCACGAAGTCGGAAGCATACCGAGAGGTTCTCCGGGTAAGTCGTCGTGATCCTTCTTGATCAATGTAAACACCGATCGAAACTTTGTTGTATGGGTTGTTATTCGATTTTTTTTTATGTGGATTGGGGTTTTTCTTTTTTGGTACTTTGGATTATTAGTGTACATGTGTGTTTTGATGCGGTGATTTAGAATGGAGGTGAGGAAGAAGAGAGAGAACAAGAATTGATGGCAAGGTGGGGGCAAAGTCACAGACAGAAACAATGAAAAGAAGGAGAAGAAAGAAGGAAGAAAGAAAAAGAAAGAATGAGAAGAATTAACAGGTGGTGTGGTTTTAAATTGGGTTGGTTTGTGTGTATTTTTGGAAGGTGTGGCAGTAGGTGTTGGTTGACCAGAATTATGGTATGGGCTTGAGCAGAATTAAGGTATGGGTTTGAGCACAGTGACGTGATTTTTGAGAAAAGAAAAAAAAAATGATTTTCCTAAAGTGTGGGTATGGGTTTGAGCAGAAAATGAGTGGGTTTGTTTATATGTCTATCAATTAACAGTTAATTAGGTTTTTGATTCCAGTAGGCATTATTAAATAAATAATTAACTATTCTCTTAAAAGAATTGACAATAAGAAATGTTTTCATTTTAATTATCAATAACTAATTAGCGTTACGTTGATCGACTATAATTGATAATTCTTGTTATTATTGAATTTTAGATTCGAACAAACGAGCTTAGGACGATCGTACGAGTCGTGGATTATCGTTGCTAAGCATTTTGAGGTAAGAGATTACGTTTCTTTTAGGTACTTTGCAAAAATATTTAAAAAAAAATTTAATGTTAGGCTTCCGCTATTCTTGAATTTCGTTCTTTCATTTGCCATGTCCGACCTCATGTCGGTAGTTGCTTTGACTCCGTCGTTAGCTTTGTTGGATATCTTCGTTATATCTTCGTTTTTGCAGATTTCATGTCTACTTTGATTTTCATGAAATACATTTGTTATTGAGAAATTGTTTTGTATTTGTAAACCTTGTCGGTATACTCTTTGGTATTGAAAATGAAGAATTTTGATAGGATTTACATTTTGATAATAGTACATTAACAGTATTATTCATGTTTTAAAACTATTTATGATCACTAAGTATGAACAACCGTCATAGGGATTTTCGTGACAACATTTGAAATAATTGAAGTTGCACCACTTGGCCTGTGAGTGCGGTTATCCGGATATACCTTAATATTGTACCCTTCGGGGGATTTGTGTACCCTTTGGGGGATTTGTGTACCCTACGGGGGATTTGCGTACCGTTCGGGGGATTTGGTTCTTGGTCAATAGACCCTTATGTGATCCTAATAAATATTTTAAATCTTCGGTTATTACTAGCTGGTATGGGACAGCCAGTAATGACAAACTTATTTGATACATATTGTTTTGTTTGAACTCTCCATTTTTTAAGAATTTATATTCTTGTCGATCGATACCTATCTTTGATTTTGCAAGTTATTAAATATCTAAACTTTGTTTTTACATACAACATGATTATTCTTTGAGTCACCCCTTCTTAGAAACCGGAGGGGGCGATGTATGATCTTACCGAGCTTTGTTCGCTCACCCTTCATAACTCTTTTCTTCTATGTCGAAATTAAAGACTAAGCTTGAGGTAGAGGATACCGGTGAAGAAATCAATATTTTTTTTTGACATATTTATATGTTTGGATAACACTACTGACAGATTCAGCAAAACCGCCGAGCATATATCACCGAGATGGCGCGAGCTCGCTAAAGGCAAGTGGCAAACAAAACCAGTGGCTTCCAATCACCCTAGGCCTCGGTAACTAGAGTGGCTTCCAGTACCCTCGGCCTCGGCGACAATAGCCCCTTACCCTAAGACCGCTCGGCCTCGACGTTAGATCAATCATCACCCGGCCTGACAAAGAAGCTTCCCCAGGCCCGGTAAAACCGCTACACGCAACCACCAACCCCCTGACAAACGCTCAGCCCACTTATTTCTGACAGAGGCCAGTGCATTTAATATCCGCCGCAACATGTTCCCCAATAAGCAGCCGCCACGTCATCGGGAAGATCAGGTATAAATAGAAGACGTTCATTAAATGTAAAAGTAAGTCAATTTTGAGATATCCAAACTCTCTTATCACAGCTCATTATCAAACCACCTAATATTACGGCACATTCATTATCCACTTCCACCGGATATCTTACTCTTACGCCGGAGGGTTCTGGTCGGGCCACCCCGACTCCTTAACGGTGTTTATTTTTTGTCTTGTGCAGATAGCCATGAAGCCAACGGAAAGCGAACGTGTGGATCCCTTATCATCCCTGCTTCAAACGTGAACAACAAGACAAGGTCACCATCAAAATAGCGTGATCAGAGTGAAAAAGTAAGAGTAAAGTGGTAAAAATGATGTTCTAAAAAGGTAAGTTTCAAAGTGGACAATTATTTTAGGACCGACGAAAAAGAAAATGAGAACGATAATTTAGGGACGGAGGGAGTATAATTCTTCCTAAAAAGTTTACTCTAAAGGGTTTACTGGATCCTACTTAGATGATGGAACTCTATTAAAAATTGAATTGGCCTTCCCATTTCACAAATAGCCCCTGTACTATTTATAATGATTTAACTACTATACCCCAACATGTGAGACATACGGGTAAGTATTTAACAACAAAAATTTGACAGAGTTGGACAGAAAAACCAATTGTGTTTAATAGAAAAGTACAGGGATTTGAGTGCAAAAAAACCTAAAAAGTTCAAGGACCATTTGGGGAAATCGCCCTAAAAAAATGCTGCTCATCAATTCATATTGAAATTTTAAAATTTTAACTTTTCAAAAGTAACATGATAAATTTATGCAAAAAAAAAAAAATTACATGCGTGTATTTTACATGAAAAGAATTAAGGAAATTGTCTTGGGATTGAAAGAAAAGCCAAGAGATGTTTGACTTTTAAAGCTGAACGACGAGCTTAATTTGCTCAAATGTCTATAATGATTTCTTACAGGTTTCGTACAATTCAAAGTATAGGAAACGTATCAGAACCTCTTCTCTTTTAATGGATCGAATCAAGTCAAGTCAAGTCGAGTCGAGTCAAACATATCAAAGTCACGTAAATGAGCCATAACAACAATGGATATATCAATATAGACATCGCATTCCATTTAGACATAACAAGTCACAACTCTGACCACGTAATCTGTATGATTGAGGTTAACAAAAATGACGAGCGGGCACGGTGGTGGTTAAGGGGGGAAGTTGACCATTCTGTTTTCTTCTGTAAACCTCGAAAAAAGAGTTGACTTAGAACACCACCCTGCCTGGATAGACATCTGCTGGAAGTCAAAACACTTCATCGGTTCCACAGGTCATACATGACTTCCTCATTGCCCTGTATAGCCTGTGGTAACAGAAGATATTTATGCAGCTGTTCATCGCCAATTTTCTAAGGGATAATCAAAGAGTTGGCGACCAGGATGCTCCTGAGATGCAAACGTTTCCCGCCTCGTAACAAGCAACCTCCGCTATTCGTTCAAAGGTAATCTATGAGGTGGTATGTTTGTTGGTGGTTAGTAGTCTCTTCTCCTGCTGTTGGCAAGTTCGTCTACAAAATTGTCCTCACCAATTTCCAGATCTTTAAAGAGTTCGTTGTAGGAAGGATCATAAGCAGCTAAGATCCGAACATATTTTTCAGCCTCGGCTTTGCGTCCTTCATGTGCTAAAGCACTGTAAAGTAAAGTTAACCATAGATGTTTGATGATTACCAATATAAACAAAGTTCCAAGGTACAGAGAAATGCAAGAGAAAATGAACATACATAGAGAATCTAGTGTTTAATGAAGAAAATAACATTGTTGATTCGCAGGACAAAAAAATAAGAAGAAAATATATTTTTTTACCTTGCAAGGAAAAGCAATCCTTCATAGTAGTGGGCTTTGCTGCTTGTATCCAGTGGCTCTTCCAACCGAGCTATTCTTTCTAGATGTACAATTCCTTCTGCCATTTTCCCCTGCCAAGAAGAAAGGAATAGAATTAGATTACAGAAACCAGGCACTAATTCCCCTTCCCTTTATATGAGAATAGACTTCAAATGTTGATTGACCCTAGACAAGATTTTCATGGGAGAACATACTCTAGCCCTAAGAACAGAAAGCTTTCTAGAGTTTCACCTGACGTGCACATGCCGAACCTGCCCATTGAGATGAAAGAATTAAGAGATCAACATCCTCAACTTCAGTTGGTTGACCTAAGAGTGAAAGCTGATCGAACATAGAGAAACTAACATGTCAGTAAAAAGGTGATGGATGGGCAATTTAGTGAATGAGTTCAAGTCTGATTAAGCTTGAGACCTAATAGCTTCTGTTGATATGGAACTTCAAGAATAATACCTTGGTAATGGCAGACTCCAAGCATTCAGTAGCCTCAACTAGCAGTCCTTTTTGTAAAAGTGTCTGCCCCAAAATAACCAATGCTCTGACGCACTCAGAATCTTTGTCTAGTGCCAGTCTGTAATCGATGTACACATATGCAGCACAAATAAAAAAGAGAACCGGTTATCTTAGAAGAAAAGAACATTACCTTAGCACTGCAATCGCTCCATCTTGCTGCCTACTTGCTAAGAGTTGGACTGAAAGCTGTTAATTATCCCGGCCATAAATAAAAGAGGAAGCTAATATGGTAACCACTAAAGTTCATGAAATACATGGGATTGAATCAAATTTCCACATACATTAACCAGTTCAAGTGGGGATAGATCATTAGCAATAACTTGGTCCTTGTTTTTTGAAGAATCCAGCACCAACATCCCAGGTGTAGGCAGTTCTCGATCATTTACATCTTTTGGTGCAACTAGCTTGTTAGGTAGGCCCAATGTCGCACAAACATGTGGATGACTGAGAGTTAATTGCTGCCAAGTTGAATACATACAGTGATTTAAAATTCTTTATAAATATAGAGCTGCTACGAGATATTAACTATGTGATGTCTCACAACTAAAGACTTTCAAGATGACCATGCTCACCACATCCATAACGTGAATCTAAGATAACAGAGCTCAAGAAGTATAACAGGTATTAGTTGTCGAAGTTAAACAGAGCATTGCCCCAATAGAGCTGATCATTTAAGGTTCCATTAGCGTACTTGGTAAGTCTGTACGACCATTTGGTATGTAGGAAATTATAACAGAATGATATATATGCAAGGAAAACATCTTCAGACATATCTGCTGGTTATATAACTATGTGGCGAGTCCTTGTTGGTCTTCAGTTTTTGTGTTTTCCATGGGGTTAACATAGTGTATTGGAAAATCTGGAGGGGAGTTTTTTCAGTTATAGGTTCTTGTCTGGGGATTTTGGTTCAAGTTCAGGTGCAGTCTTCTTAGATGAGGAATCCCAGGTTTCTCCTTTTTGGTGTAATTCAAAATGCAGAGTGGTATTGTAAATCTTCTGTCCCTAATAATAAAATTTCTTTTCACCGATCAAAAATAAAAGGAAAACATGAAAAGATCATTCTATCCATGTCACTCAACATTAACTACAGTTAACCTTTAAGTACTTAAATCGGAGCTTATTATAATTTATTTAGGACACAAAAATAATAGAGGTTTAGTCATTTGGTCATGTTATACTTTATTTTTGGTTTCCCAAGGTATCCTCAGGCCCGAAAGCCCAAGACCAATCCCCGAGCCGCCACCGGGTAGGACCACAAGGGCAGTAAAGCTGTAGGCATCTCCGGAACGTAGGGTTCCAGACCACGGTATTCCCCTGAGCTTGAAGAATCAAGCTTACCAAACAGTCCTTATCGGTAGCCAAATTAACAGATCTGGAAACAATTTCCATAACTCCACCTCCCCACACCATCTATCTTTCCAAAAACGGATAGTAGATCCATTCCCTATTTCAAAAGAAATATGTCTCACAAAAGCTTCTCAACCTTCACGAATCCCTTTCCAGACTCCCACCCTGTATGCTGCTTAACTCTGTTCGGAGTCCATATATTTACACCTTCCTCATATCTGCAGCCTACCACTTTCCTCCACAACCCTTCACGATCAGTCATGTACCTCCATAACCACTTAGCAAGCAAGGAAGTATTGAAGACTCAGATTCTTGATCCCTAATCCACCACCTCTCCAGTTTTCCCGAACCTTGTCCCATTTAACAAGATGATACTTTCGATCCTCACTCGAACCTTCCCACAAAAAGTCCATTTCCAATCTTTCAAGGCTGTCACAAACTGAAGAAGGAATCACTAAGAGAGACATGAAATACGTAGGAAGGCCGGACAAAGTACTTTTGACTAGAGTAAGCTGCCCCGCTTTTCGATAGCAACTGCTTTTTCCAACCTGCCAAACGTCTTTCAAATCTTTCCAGGACTGGATTCCAGGTGGATTTATTATTAAAAGGAGCTCCAAGAGGCAAGCCCAAGTAAGAAGAAGGAAGCTGAGCAGAATTGCATCCAAACCATGAAACTAAAAGATCTACATTCTCTACCACCCCAACCGGAATAATTTCACTCTTTGCTATATTAACCCGAAGGCCTGACACCATTTGGAAGAACGCCAATATGAGACGAAGGTAACCTAACTGAGTAGCCTTAGCATCACATAAAACCAAAGTATGGTCTGCAATGAGGATATGGGATACCGAGACCACCTCGTCTCCACTCCTCCCCACCTCAAAACCTCGAATGTAGCCCCCTGAAACTGCCTTATCCATAAGTCTGCTCAAAGCCTCCATAACGATAATGAACAGGAATGGAGATAGAGGATCTCCTTGGCGTAATCCCCTCGAACTAGCAAAGAATCCAGTGGGTTCTCCATTTATCAACACTAAGAATCGAGCAGTAGAGATGCAAAAGTATATCCATTTTTTCCACTTTTCCCCAAAACCCATTCTACCCATCAAGTACATAAGGAAATCCCAATTAACGTGATCAATAAGCCTTCTCTATGTCTAGCTTACACAAAAGCCCCGGGCATCCACTTTTGAGCATGGCATCAAGAGCTTCATTTGCAATGAAAGAAGTATCAACAATCTGCCTCCCTCCTATAAACGCATGTTGGGACTCCGATATAATTTTAAATAGCACCTTCCTCAATCGTAGAGCAAGAACTTGGCCAGCAATTTGTAAATGCTGCCAACTAAACTGATAGGCCTGAAGTCGCTCAGATCGGTCGCTCCTTTTTTCTTCCGAATCAGGGCAATGAACGAAGCGTTGAAGCTTTTCTCGAATCCTTTATTGACATAGAAATGCTGAAAAACCTCCATTACCTCTGATTTAATTACCTCCCAGCAGCTAGAAATAAACGCCATTATCCGTTGGATAAAAAATATAAGGTTGAGATTTATTGATTAGTTCGATAAAACAATTATTTCACCTCAAAAGAATACAAACCATTAATTGCATTATCCAACTAATCAATAAATCTCACAATTTATTTTTTATCCAGTGGATAATATTGAAAGTAACCATCAATGGTTACATATATATATTTACTATTGAGAGACTTAATGGATTAGCTTTGATAGCAATTGAGAAAGATTTTGTGGAAAAAATTGATTATGAAGACCTAATTAAAGATTTTGCTTTAAGGAACGTTGGAAGGACGGTACTTTTCTAGTAAAAGTTCGATAATAGTTTGAAGTTTTAGGAATTTTGGTAATTCATTTGTAAGAAAATAATTTTAATACGATAATAATTTAACATATAAAATATATTTTTGGTTTTTGGTAATTATCTTTCATCAAATTTAAGGCCTAGTTTTAAATTTAACACAGGGCCCAAAATGTCAGGGCCGGCCCTGGCTCCAACTAATCGACATCCCTGCCATCGTCAAAAGTCCTTGAAAACCTGGTTACTACTTACTTGACTTCCGGTATTCCGACCTTGTATGATTGACTTAGTAGGCTTGCTTCATTGAAGTTTATAGGTCGTTTTGAGAAGACAGCTCCATATAATACTGTGGTTCTATTCTCGGAAAATTTGTAATCAACTCCTGACACAGGATACCTAAGATTCTGCTTGGCCCAGATTTGTTTTTGTTTGGATCAAGCCCAAGATTTGAGTCCAAATTCAGCATGCTTGACTGAGCCATAATACACCCTGAACTTTCAGACCCATCCTCTCCTCCTCCCATTATGGAGATCGATAAGAAGACTTCAAATTCCTGTTGTGTAGACTTTATTGGATGCCAACTAAGGCCTCCAATGGAAGGTCATTGCTCTTCAATTATTTAAGAGGATGGCTCTAAGCATGATAGTCCTACATAAAGGAAAGGTAGCCTTATGTATCCACTACATTGACCGAAAACACTATTGATATAGTAACTATCAATGCCCATCATTGAATTTTCAACCTCCGTAACCATCCAAGAAACTCTTTTGTCAAACATGTCTTTCATAGTGCCAAAATGGTGCTTCAATCCAGTTGAAATGGGTCGCTTCTTGGGAACATGTTTGGAGTGAAGCCTTGCCACTAAAAATAAGTGGTATCATACTTGGCCAACCTTAGGTTGAAGATCAAAATGGACTATCACCAAATTGGAAACACTTGTGCTATTGTACATGGTAAATGTCAGAAATTGAGTGCCTATCCTGCCCAAAGTACTCAAACAACAACTGAGGAGCCAAAAGAAGAATCAATCAAGTCATTGAAACAATAAAATAAGCAGACCTAAAATAATCGATTAGAAGCTAACGTTCAGAATGAGGCTGGGCACATCAACCAATCCCAAAGGTTCAATGATTCGCTGGCAATCTCTCGCTTAGCTTTACTGTTTTTGATAATTGCAAAATTGATGGTTCAACGTGAATCTCATATTTGCCCATGCACTAGAGTATATCAAATCCCCAGACACTTCCTCACTAATACTCCCTCTGCCCAAAAAAAAAAAAAAAACCCTCTTTCATTTAACTTTTTTGGTTAACATGATTAAATTGTGCCCGAAGATTTCTATAAATTTACGTCTTTACAAAACTATAGAGGTGTCAATTGATAGTAGTTTTCAACAATTAAAATTTTATAACCTCAAACAGATGAAGATTGAATATTGATTTTATATAGTCTCATGTTGACTTTGAAATATAAATCGTGAAGCCTATTTTTTTTTTGAGAAGTAATAATTAAATAAATAGCATCAAAGCAGGTGATGCGGCCTTTGTACACTAGGAGTATACCTAACCAAAAGAATTAGCCACTATCGATAATATTTACAAAATCTACAAGAGTAATGTTAGTACTAGGAGTGGATTGAGCTGCCTCGGAACACCAAAATGTGAAGCCTATTTCCAGGGGAGGATCCAAATGGAGGGGGAGTAGGGCTCAAGCCCACGTGAGAATTCTGTAAATATATTTTTTTAATTTTACCCAAAAACTACTAAGAATATAAAGATAATTGTTTTACTGTGTTAAGGATACTTATGGAAATTCATATATTTATGAGTCTTTTAAGTGGAATGCCCCAAATAAGTTGATTGGATTCTAGGAGCCGAAGGGAGGGAGTATTTATCTATGTTAGTATAGCTCTTACCCTCCCTGCAGTGGCACTGCAATGACATGATTACCCTCCCTAACTGGTGCAGTTGTTGCTCTACTGTGTGCCCAAACTATCCCAAGTGATTTTCTCTCCCTTTCTCTCCTATCAAGGCTACCTACAATTTGTCATTAAATAGTTTATCATTAATTTTTGTCTTCGAGTTTTAGTATACATTCATATTAGTAATTCACTTTTCAGTTACGCTCCTTTTATTGGCCTATTGTTTCCGGAGGGAGTATCTGTCTAAGTTGGTTTAGGTCTTCCAATACCTTGTGTCCAAACTATCCTGCACAATTTTCATTCATTTAAGCTCCTGTTGAGGCTGCTTACATTATGTCATGAAAAGGTTCATTTCAATTTTTCGTTAAAAAAAAAAAAAAAAGTTTTAGTAGACATCCATCATAGCAATTCTCAATTCAGTTACCCTCCTTTTATTGGACTGTTGCCTTCCGGTCACTTAATATTTTATACCGTAAAGTAAAACAAGTCTAATAGCTTCCTAGTAGAATTTTGCTTTCAATCTTACATACCAATCGTATTATATCTCCAAACATTCTTTACTTCAAACAACCAATCTTTAATCTATCAAATAGTGGAGAATACTAGTTGAGACCAGTATCTCTTTGAATCAAATAGCCCAAAAATCTAAATAAATTACATAAAAGCATAGTTTCTCTGTGTAGAGGGTTTTGCTTTGGCTAATCTCTTTCAATTTTCTTCCATCCACTGAATTTTTCGTCCATATCAACTGCAACAACTATCCCCAAAATAAAATAAAATTACATAAAAGCATAGTTTCTTATATAGAGGGTTTAACTTTGGTGACTGGGCTTTTAAATCCCACCCTACCTCCAGACATAGAAGCGTAGTTTCATATCTGGAGGGTTTCACTTTGGAAAGTGAGATTTGAACTCTCCCCGTCAATCCCTATAAAAGGTCATGGTTTCTTATATGGACTATTTAACTTGTGATTATCCTTCCATCCACCGAATTCCCCCTCTCAAATTCAATATTACCCAAAAACTAAAGAAACAACAGATAAAGTGTAGTTACATATATAGAGGGTTCTGCTTTGGCAATTAAGCTTTTCCCTCCCTCAATCAAAGGGCTTCATTTTGGTAATTGATCTTTTCCCTCCCTCCCTCTGTATAAATTCTAAAATTACCTCAAAATCCAAATAAATTGCATGAAAGCAATGGTTCTTATACAGGGTTTCACTTTGGCTATGGAGCTTCTCCCTCCTCCCACCCTCCATTCGTGTAAGAGGGATCTGGTGAAAGGAAGAGCAGGAATAAAGAGTCAAGAGTCAAAAGAAACCTTATATCTTAGGGTGGAAGATATCCATGAACATTTCAAACATAACCAACTAGCTTAACTACAAGGTGTAATAAATTGACGTAGAAGGTGTATAAGGAGTTGAAGACCAACCTGAATGAGAGTTAGCGAACTGTTTGTAACCCAGTACACTAAGCTGCCCTGCAAAAAAAGGCATAATTGTAAGATGCACCCACATGGAAAATTCCATATGGTTGGCAAGGATCAATGAGAAAAAGGAGCAGTAACCACAAAACGTTGTATACATGTCATGAAAAGTGGCTCCTTACTTTCAAGCGCAGACTTAAAAATACTAGTTTTTCATGACAAAAGATAAAAGTGACTTAACATGGTAGGATTTTAGTGTTTTCAAAACCACATGCCATCATGCTATCCAACAAAACATAGTATTGAAAATACAAGCTGCAGAAGATAAGATTCGACAACCATAAATCATCCTCTCAAATCTCAATTCAAATTTCCATTGTCATTCATTTGTTTCTAGTTGAGACCGTAGCATGCCAATTATAGAAAACTGATTAAAGCAAGATTTAAGATCAACATTTCGGCCGACAATGAGCAGTCTTTCAGCATTCTTTGATTCCATGCCAATGAAACAGTGATAAGAATCTTTCCCCCATTTTCCTTTACTCTTGTTCCTCATTGGAGTTAGTGATTTTAGACCTACAAGTTTGTATGAGTGAGTATAGAGTTTTGCCGAATGTGCTTCCAAAGAGATCGAGTAAGCAGTAACAGTTCCTTCTTTGCCGCAAGAAGGCCCAGATCTTAGATGGAGTTCTTGTTGATAAAGATGTAGTAGAAGATATGATGTGTTAAGGTAGAATCGGCTTGGTTCTTATGGCTGATAGGGTGAATGGCACTTCCTTGACCTTGTGATGGAGCAAAAAGGTTTTGTAACTGATGGAAGAAGTGAATTTTAGGGCATCTGCCCGGTTTCAATATTTTTTTCTCATCAATTGCGAAAATATTGGTGATGATGTACAGACCAAGATAACTTTTCAGTGGGGTTAGTATTTAAAAAATAAAATAAAAGAAGTATGAACATAAGAAATAGAGCAAAAAGTTATCATTTTTATTTTTTCAGTCAACATCTTGAATAAGCATTTCCCGTTTTCCTTACAAGAAGCACCATTGTACTTTGAGAAATAAAATACTCCTTCCATCCCAAAAAGATAGCCCTCCTTTCTATTTTTATAAGTCCCAAAACGCTTGTCCACTTCTAAATGAAGAGCAATTAATTATGTTAGTTTCCTAATATACTCTTCATTAATTACATAGATAGAGTGACAACTACAATCTGCTATAGTTAATAGGGTTAGTGAAGGAAAAATAGACACTAATCAATGATCTTTCTTAATCTATGTGAAAAGTCAAGAGCGGTCTTCCTACAGTCGAAAAAAGAAAAAAAGATGGGATACTGCTCCTTTGGTGTTATGGTGGAACATTTAGAGGGAGAGGAATCAAAGGATTTTTGATAATGTAGTCTCAGACTTTACTCGTTTAAAGGAAAATGTGTATTCAATTCTGGCATTCGGATACAAGTTTGAATATAGGGGATTCCCTTGTTAATATAGAGGATAGTCAGTAGCCATATTATTGTTTTGGTTTTGTATACTTCCTGTGTACAAGGAAGTCACCTGTTTTGGCGCTGTGATTAATACTATTATTCCTTATTAAAAAAATCTAAGTGAAAAGTCAAATGAGACGGTCTTTTTGGAACGGAGGGAGTATATATTTTTGACTTATGAAGGTGTTTCTTGTAAATGACTTTAGATAGGATGTACAGCTCACAATATCAACAATATAAATCATGATTTTTTATATTTTTGATAAGTGTAATATATAAACGACATCAAATCAGGTGATGCATCCTTGTACACAGAAGTATACAGGAGTAACAAGACAAAAGAATTAATAAACAGAAACCCTGTCCACCATATCTACAATTGAGTCCACTGAGCTGGAATCAGCATCTGAATGCCAAAAACGAAGAGTCTCGGAAAAATCATTCTTTACCCGATCAATGTCTGACTCAGCATTCTCACAAATCCTTTGGTTCCTCTCTTTCCAAATGGTCCACCATATCACCAAAGGAGCAGAATCCCAGTACAAATTCCTTCTTCGTTTATAATAGGACCACCACTGAAGAAGATCAATAACAGTACTGGGCATAACCCACGACACACCAGCTTGGAGGTATAACGAGTTCCATAACTCCCTTGCTACGGAACAGTGCATAAGCAAATGGTTGACAGTCGCCTCTTTTTTACACATGAAACACCAATTGACGTAGACCTTTCCACGAGCTCTCAAATTATCACCCGTCAAGATAGCTCCCATTGCTGCTTCCCAGACAAAAAATGCTACCCTACTAGAAGCTTTGGCTTTCCAAATTTCTTTCCAAGGAAAGGGGCTTCTGAAAGTGTCATTCAGCTTTGAGTAAAAAGACTTAACCAAGAATCTTCTGTCCTTGGTGCCATCCCAAACTACTCTATCTTCCACTGAACCTTGTCTCTTAAAATTGTGTAGCATTTCAAAAAGATGCCCCACATCCCCAATCTCCCAATCTTGAAGATTCCTAAGAAACACAGGACTCCACAGGTCTACCGTACCAGATGTTGCTAAGATTGAACTTGATTATGAGCTGTACATCCATTTCAAAAAGATGCACCACGTCCCCAATATACATCAAGCTTAACACTTGGAATTTAATTTCTGGAACTTGATTATGAGCTATACATTCTATTTAGAGCGATTTACAGGAAACACCTTTATAATTAAAGGAAATATATTTAATTACCTCGTTCTGTTTATAAAAGTAAAATGGTGTTTGTTTTACGCAAATTTGGAAATAAAATGTTACAGTTTTACGTATTTTTCGACTCTGCAGGTGTTCTTGCTCTAACCAGCTGCTGGTATGTTCAGTAAGATGTAAGAAGAGGGGATGAAGGGTGGAACTAAATCGGGAAGGAATAGTGTCCTTTATCGTGCTAGGTAAAGTGTAAAAAGTAGGGAAGGGAAAATGGAGGGGTGCCATAACCCTGTGGGCTCACCATGTTCTTTCCTCCATAATTGAGATAAAAAAGAAGACGGAAAGATTTCAAGGCCCACCCACGCCTTATGTCTTGTAGTGTTCTTCCATCCCATGACTTCACACCTTCGTCCCCTCATGATATATATAAAAATGACTCCTTGCAACCCTCTAGTACTTCTTGAAATGACTACGCTATCCATATAAAGTTTAAACAATGTATCAAAAAAAATACATATGCCATGGGTACAATGGAATAATTGTAATTCTGTCACTTTACTACCCCACCAAGAAAAAGGGGAGTGAATCCTCACCCCTTATAAGTAAGTGCATCAAACACACTAGAGGTATACCAAACCAAACATTAATCAGTGTCTAATCTATTTACAAGATCTACAAAATCAGTGTTGGATCTAGGAAAAGATTGGTCAGTCTCGAAACACCAAACATAAAGAGTGCGTAACAGCAAATTCTTCAATTCGGGACTGCCATTTCCACATTCTCGAAAGGATTTCTTTCCTTCCACAGAATCCAACACACTCCCAAAAGAGCTGTCCCCCACATACGACTCCTACTCTTTTTATAACCCGCAAACCAGCTTCTAACGTGATCAATCATCGATCTCGACATGACCCAAGTCATCCTGAACATTCCCAGCACAAAATTCCAGAGCTCTAAAGCCACTTGGCAATGCAGAAGCAAATGACTAACATTCTCCTCACTATCCTTACACAAATAACACCTGTTGACAAGAACCATATTACGTTTCTGCAAATTGTCCACAGTTAAGATAGCTTCAAGAGTCGCTTCCCACAAGAAAAAAGCCACTCGCTTAGGGGCCTTGGACTTCCAGATCGCTCTCCATGGGAAAGAAGTTCTACCACAATTGAGAAGCTTGAGGTAGAGTTTACTGAAAAAAGAGGGCCCCTTTTCCTTTCCAAACCACTTGGTCCTCCAGCCTATCCATCTTCTGCTCTTGAAGCCTCCCCAAAAACTGCACAACAGACTCAACTTCCCAATCCTGAAAATTTCTTCTGAAGGTGGGGTTCCAGGTATGTTTGCCATCGACCAAAGAGTAAATAGAACTAACTTTACAACCCTTATACCAAACAAGGTTGGAGGAGAAGAGTTACCGTTCCCCTAGAGGAACCTTACACCTTGAAAACCTCTCCTTCGCACTTCCCGTTATATTGTTCCAGACAAAGTATACTGTGGGAATTAGGCACATAGTTTAGAATTTCCCAAGAAGATCATCCAAAGATAACATGGTATCACAAAAATGAACACTATCACCAAAAGAGGCATATATGGCTAGTTGCACATCCCCAAGACCACTATCATGTCTTTCTTGCTAATCCATAATTAAGACACATTGATACACATTCAAGTTAGCAAGTGTCCACATAAAACTAAAGCCAATCTTTGCATTATCAATTATATTGGTGAAGGATAAAAATTTCACCTATCAGCAGCACATTGAGTCAGAAGTACATAGATCACAGTCAAATTCTAAAAATCACTAACGATAAAGTTGAAATCACAAGAGAAACTGTTACTTCCTTATTTTCTTTAACTCGACACTTTTAACTACAGATTGAAATACTATCTAAAAAGTTACATCAAAATATGGACAAGAATAAATTCACAAGTCAGTTAAATCATCTACACAGTAACTGAGGCCATTAGCTGTGTAAATGAGATCCTCAAGTTACCTGGGGAATGTAAAACCCTGTGACTAGTATAGGTACAGCCAGGAACCGCAAATAGAACTTGTAAGCCTGCAGCCAAAAAAAGGGAAAATACATGATAATGATAATAATAATGATGATGATGATGGTGGTGGTGGTGGTGGTATTGGTGATCAGAAATAATAATAATAATATATAATAATAATTATAATTATAATAATAATAATAATAATAATAATAATAATAATAATAATAATAATAATAATAATAATAATAATAATAGTAATAGTAATAGTAATAGTAATAGTAATAGTATTGGTGATCAGAAAAAATCACCAAACATGGCATGAACAACCAACCAAATTAATCAGTTCACACTGAGAGAAAATATTAGATATTTTAAACAAAATCCACGAATGATCCCTGCTGCAGGAAAAGAAAGAATTTTCTATAAACTTTTGATGAGGAAAAATAAAATGGAAGGAAAAAATCAGAGGACCAGCAGCCTAGCTAAAATTGGGATTTCTATCTACTCACCCTTGCTAAGAGGCCGACAAGGTCAGAACTCTCACTCATGGAACCCTTGCGGAGTGAGACCTGATAGAAACAAAACATTATAACCATTCAATAAGATACATGAAACTAAATAATGCTACAACTAAATATTTTGACTATAACCAAAAATATTACAGCACAACAGCAGAGGTGTAATGTAACAAACATACATCAACCTAGGAAAACAACCATTACAGCAGTCAAATATACAATTGAGAGAGGACAATCGTTAGGGAAATCACCACTTCTTTACAGTTACAACCTCTTGAAGAATCCACCGGAAATTTGGAAAAGGCAGTTCAAAATACACCATACAACAACAATTGATAGAGGATATTACATTGAACTGGCAATCAAAATTTGAACTTTTCTGCAAGGCTTTATTCAATAACAACCCTAGGGGTAGCAACTTGAGACACAACACGATTGACCAACACGAAATTTTAGGGGTTAGGCTGACGTTTATCAGCTTTGAGCTGTTGTTGGGCCATGTCGCTAAAAATTGGGATTGCGGGCCAACCCAATAAGCACAGTAATCACGATGACTAATTTAAAAAATAATTAATTTTTCTAAAATTTACTAGGGTTTGTTGACTGTTATTCACTTCATTTAGACTATTTTCGTGATTCTTCCATAGTTTATCATTCGCACATTTGTGACTTTTAAACTACTTGACTTTTTTTTATATAAGTAAAAGTATTATATATAAGAAGCGTCAAAAAAGGTGACGTGTCCAAGTACACTAGGAGTATACACAGTAAATAAACTAAGGAGAGACTATTAACAAAATCTACAAAGGAATAAGAGTGAGAAATGGAAGTCTTGGCATCTAAACACCAAGACTGGAGGGTTTGCAACACCGTGTCCTTCAACTGTGACATGAGCCTTTCCTTGTTATCAAACACCCTTCTATTCCTTTCAAGCCAAATGGTCCAGCACACACACAAAAGAGCAGTTTGCCAAGATAAATCCCCTCTCCTCCGTTTGTAAAAAGCCCAGCTTTGAAACAGCTCCTTCGTTGATCTAGGCATAACCCATGAAATATTGAAGAGCCCGAGGATAAAGTTCCAAAGATCCTTAGCTACAGAACAATGGATGAGCAGATGGTTAACATTTTCCTCATCACCTTTACACAAATAGCACCAATTCAAATAAGCATTATGCCTTCTTCTCAAATTATCACCGGTTAGAATGGCTTCATGGCATGCCTCCCAAGTAAACACTGCTACCCGACTGGGAGCTCTAGATTTCAAAACTGATATCCAAGGAAATAAAAAATCATCTTTGGACGACAAAGACTCAAAATAAGATTTGACATAAAATCTTTTGTCTTTCAGACCCTACCACCACACCTTATCCTCCAATTGCTTGCCAACAATCAAGGAATAGAGAAAATCGAGAAAGAACACACCAGATTCCATCTCCCAGTCATGGAAATTCCTACGAAATGAAGGGCTCCAAACCACCTTGTTATCCTCCAAATGACATTAACAAAGCAGTTTTTATCTCCGGCTATGCTAAACAAATCCGGAAATAATCTTCACAACTCGATGTCACCACACCATTTGTCTTTCCAAAATTTTACCGACGAGCCATCCCCAATCTCAAAACGAAGAGATCTCTTGAAAGATTCCCACTCTCTCTAATCCCTTTCCAAACACCAATTCTGTAAGAAAGAGAAACCTCATTCGGTGCCCACTGCCCATCCCCTTCTCCATATTTACTCACCACCACCTTCCTCCACAAACCATCTCTGTCCACCAAAAATCTCCAAAGCCACTTGCCCAATAATGCCTTATTGAAAGCGTTCAAGTCTTTAACACCTAGGCCTCCTTCTCTCAAACTATAGCAGACCTTCTCCCATTTCACCAAGTGATATTTATGCCTTCCCAAAAGAAATCCCTTTCCAGTCACTTTAAAATCTCTCTAAAATCTTTCGGATAGATTGAGGGAGCACAAATAAGGACATAAGAACAAGAGTGAGATGCCCCCCTATTGACAGGAGTTGTTTTCTTCACCCGACCAATCTACGTTCGAATCTCTCTATGATGGGATTCCACATCGCCTTGGCTTTTGTATCAATAATTTACTAGAATATGTATTTAAGAATAACAAACATACGTTTTTGGCGGGCCGAACGGGTCTAGCTAAATAAATCAAACACATTTGCCCTATCGTGTTGTGCCGTACATTTCGTATTATTATCGTGTTGTGTTCGGGTTTTAATTTTAGGCTTGATAAGCTTATTGTGTGAGCTGTTGTCGAGCTGGCACGACCAATTTGTCACCCCTAAACAACCCGATGGATTATGATTAATAATTATAATCTCCTCCATTATCACACTCAAATATTCCTAAAAAACTATAATTAAACAGAGAAGTGCCAATTTTTATATCCAACCTGCTTTTGATGCAAGTATGTACCATCTCTCTCACTCTCCATCCGTCCCCTTTGTCATTCTCTATAGTCTATCCTCCAGCATGTACTACTACACTAGCTTAAACATTTCAGATATCTACCAAAAAAATGTGGAACCCCATTCAAGACCTCAAAATTTTGATGGCTTACATTTGGTAGAAGTGGAACTATAATAGCAATGTTTAGCATCTCAGAAAGATAAATTGTCTACACAAAGAAAGAAATGATGATTAGGATCTAACAGTGGCCCTTAAGAAGATTCTGATCAAAATCGAATCAACCTAGATAGACAGAAAGAGGTAGACCAGACAAAAAAATGGTTGGTTTTATTGTCAATGCCAGTGAGGATTCAGGACAAAATAGCCAAAGCAATGTTCATCTCCTCAAGGAGCAGAAATTAGTTAAGAGAAAAATAGGAATGATCATTAGGATGATCATTTGGGGCCATTATCAGGTTCAAAGCGAGTCAACTTAGATAAACAGAAAGAGGTAAATCCAATATGGTTGGTTTTATATTTGCAAGCCAGTGATGATCGAGGAAAAAGAATAAGGACGGTCATAAATACAAAGCAAAGTGCAAGTTTGAGCTTGAAGGAAGAAAGCACATTAATATTTTCCTCGCATGTCTTCATTTGGGGAGTGAAACAAAATTAAGCATCCTCCATGCGGTAAATGCATATAGTTCGAACACTAATGATTTCTTTTATCCAAGATAAAAGCTTCATGGTAACAGCCTCTCCTTGTAGGTAAGGTGGAGTACAGTAACACTGCGATGGCAAGAGCCTCATGCATGGGCTGCTTTCAGTGCTTGAGGGAATTTACCAACTATTATACATTTAACAGTTACTTTGGTGTTCAGAAGATGCTAATACTTCCACTTCTCATCATCATTCTTTTGTAGTTTTTGTTAAAAGTCGTTCCCTAGATTAGTCTTTTGGGTATACTCCTAGTATACAAGGACGCGTCACCTTTTTGGACGCCTTCTGATATATAATACTCTTAATTATTAAAAAAAAGCTTAAATCGCAAAGTGGTCACCCTACTTTCCCACTTTTTGCAATAAGGTGACTCCACATTTTTTTTTTCAATTTAATCATTGTACTTATTAACATATAGCACGTTCATCACTCCATCCAATATTTTGGATGGAAAGCTTAAAACAATTATAGAAACCTGAAAATACCCTTGCCTACATTATCAACCATTCTTCGACCATGACAACACCCATCGCTCCAATGTCAACATCAGCAAAGATACTCAGTGTGGGGCCAAATGGATCAAGCTTGGAATAGAATTTAGACCTAATTGAAAATGAAAACAACCCCAAATGAACATAGATTTGGGGGTCAAGTTCACAGTCAAACTCGACGATTGAGGGTTGATTTGATTGGGGGAGAGATTGAAGATGAAGGCTAATGTGGTGGCGACGAAGATGAGGTAGTTGACGCAGAACCCGGCTCCAATCACTGAATAGTTTCAATACTGAAGCTATGTATTACATCTACATAGCTTGACCCCAGTATAGAAAAAACTTAAATTCATAATAGCTTCAATATTGAAAAGAAAAGTGCCCTTCCGAACCTATTGAGGTATTTGACCTGTTTATCCATCACTGAGATCCTTCTCGACTTTGCCTCACTCAGGAAGTGTCTGATTTTTGCACCATAGACCTCCCTATTCTTCGATAACTCACTAACCCGAGATCTTTCTAACCGGTCGAGGGACCCACAAACAGCGAAACCCATATCGTCGAATGAATCAATTTTAGGGGGGTTAAGCTTGCGGCAAGTTTGGATTAGTAGCATCATATTGTGGTAAGTGAGGGCGGCGACGGAGAAGAGAGGATAAGGGAGCCTATGAGCCAGCAGGTTTTCTTGAAGGTGTAAGGGAGGCCTAAGACGCTGGCGCCGACAATGGAGATGAAGACCTTGGCAAAGGTTTTGAACTGGGAGGAGAGAGGTGGGTGGCTGGGTTTGCTTGTGGAGAGGAGGAAGGGGGTTGTGTTTTCTTCATCGGGGAGATTGGGGAGGGTGTAGGTGGATGAGGTTGGATTTTATTGATTTTTGTCAAATACCTGACTTTTATCATACACCATTTCTTTCCATTTCGTCTCTATATATATATCTCTCTCTCTCTTCTAAAATTTTCAAATTTGAAATCTTCTTTCAAAAACACAATGTGATGTCCATGGTGGAATGAATGGTGAAAAGGGGTTACAATAGAAATGGGCTGAAAAAAATTGATTTTTTTAGAGAGTTCCCTTACTGCAAAAGTGGGAAAGTAGGGTGACCAAATTGCAATTAAGCCAAAACAATTTGATTTTGGTCGGAGGTTATTTTAGTCTTTTTAGCCATTTTCATCCAACATAACGGACGGAAATGGCTTGAGTGACATTATTGAATGTCTAAACGAAGTATAATGACTAAATTGAAAAAAATAAAATTGTAGAGTCACTTTATTGCAAAAGGTGGGAAAGTAGGGTGATCAAATTGCGATTTAAGCCTTAAAAAACAGTTACTTTTGGTACTTCAGAACCCAATCTAAAGAGCAATTTTTAAAGGCATAATGGTAGTAATTAATTTAAAAAGATTCTAATGAAATGTAGCATTCGCTAGTAGTAAGCAATAGAACCTCCCAGAAATTCGAACGAAACAATTAACAAAATTCTGCCCTAGAATATCTTAACCTTCCAGCAAGACAATAGGGATGAAGTAAGGTGCTTTGCCTCCTCTCAATCCAGAACCCCCATATGAAAGCAAACGCTGCACACTTCCACAACAGACTAGTAGCATTATCCCTGCCAAACCTCTTGACTTGCATTTAGGGTCAATTTTTAACCAATACAGAGATAGTAAACTTAGACCATTGAGTAGTTAGGAAGTGTGAGGATATCAATACCAACTATAGGTCTAAGGATGGGGGAAGACAAAAATGAACATGGCGATAAATTATTAAGAAGGATATAAGTGAGTGTAGTTTGACAGGTGATCTTGCGGTGGACCGATTAGAGTGGAGAAGAAGGATTCATGTAATAGGGCAAAAGCTGAGTTGAGTGCAGATCAGTAATATAATATATAGAAGTTCAGGCAGTGTGTCATAAAATCTGTGCGACGTCCACTGAGAAAATGTGGAACCTTTTTAGGAGCAGAAGGAAAACAGGATTATAGAGATCAACTTTTATTTGCACAAAAAGATGGGAATTTGAAATGGAAGCAATCTAGGAGGTTAGCGATTGCTTTAACCAATAATTCAATGTTCGCTAGATGCAAATCAGTGCCTATAAACAGGATGCACATATGGTGTCAAGACAGCCTTCATTTGATATTATCCATAAAGAACATACCAATAAAATAGTATTACAAATATTATCCAGTACAAGGCTCATCTCTGACGGGTTAAAAGAAACATCCATGAAGATCAGGTTCTATACTCATCAATGAGAGGACTTTGATAACAAATATGAAATGAGTTTAACCTTTTACTTTCACATTGCATCAACTGACTTAAGCCAATTACCTGCACATTAGTGAGATGCAAACCAGCAATTAACAGAGGAAAGATGGAGCCTAAAACACCATGTGAGAGTGCCGTCAAGTCCTGGAACCACAGAATGCCCTCCTGAAATGAGTTTGCAAGGACAATAATGTTAAAGGTGGTCATAATATCGAAAAAGTCTGTCAAAATTATTTATTGCATTGACAATTTGAACAATGTATAGCACACTATACAGCAAATATTCAAAATATGCTATTTCTTCAACAAGTAGTATTTACTAAAGGAACCTGCTAACAAGAGCCCATGGGGACCTATTTTTCCCTTCTTTTTCTTTAGTTTCTTTATTAATCTTTTTATCAAATTCATTGGAATTGAAAGGAAATAAGATTATACTAACAGAGCTAAATAAACCTAATATTTGCCAAATCCAAGGCCACAAAAGTCATCGCCTTGAAGAGACGATCACATCTATACCATTTCCACCGTCAAATCTCGCTGGAAAAGCTGCCACGCGTTGGCATTGGAGCCAGAATTTTTTCACCTGAGCTGTCATCGGCACCTGCACAGGTTAGTTCCAAAGGGTTTGACTGGTTTGAAGAGGATTCCGATGGTTATTGTTTATATTTTTGAGAATCTTTTTTTTTTGATAAGTATAATATTAAAAGCATCAAAAGAGGTGATGCGTCCTTTGTACACTAGAGGTATACCAAACCAAACATTAATCAGTGTCTAATCTATTTACAAGATCTACAAATTCAGTGTTGGATCTAGGCAAAGAAAGGTCAGTCTCGAAACACCAAAAATAAAGAGTGCGCAACAACAAATTCTTCAATTCCAAGACTGACATTTCCACATTCTCGAAAGCCCTACGATTTCTTTCCTTCCATAGAACCCAACACACTCCCAAAAGAGCTGTCCCCCAAGTACGACTTCTCCTCTTTCTATACCCCGCAAACCAGCTTCTTACATGATCAATCATCGAACTCGACATGACCCAATTCATCCTGAACATTCCCAACACAAAATACCAAAGCTCTAAAGCCACTTGGCAATGCAGAAGCAAATGATTAACACTCTCCTCACTATTTTTGAGAATCAACCTTTTTACCTTTTGATTTTCAAGAAAAAATGTAGTTTTTGGTATAAATACAAAACTTAAAAGTTGAAAATAGTGTCATTTAATATTTATGATAATTTGTGGACTAGGTTACATGAATTACTTTTATCTATAACTGGTTTATGAAAAGATTTACAAGTACAATATTTTAAAACTATTATTTCTTAATTATCAACTTGTTTGCCTTTTGCTCGCTCACCTCTCACCTGCCTCTCGTATTTCGCCTTTAATAACCATGCTCGCACTTGTTTACGAATTACGAGCCTCAAGTTCCACCCTAGCCCGAGAGAGTTTGAGCCTAATGACAAAATAGTACATTTTATACTAAGATGTACACACTTACACATAGTTTTCCTCCTCACAATTAAATCACCAAATAGAGTTCCCCCAGCTCCCATACCAGAAAACCAGATGACTCAAAAAGACACCACCTCGGATACTTAAAAGAGAAGAATTAGTTTTGATAAATAAACTCAAAATATATAATTCAAACTGATCATTGAAAACATAATATCCTACTTTTACTAAATGGCAAATAAACTCTTAGATGTAATAAATATCTAAAGAAATGATTCAAAAATAATTCGAGCCGAGCAAGGATTACAAGCTCATGAACCGAGCTTTGCGTTCTCGAGCATGATTACATTACCAAGCATGAACTAGAGCTCAAGCTTCAGGCCTTGGCTTGTTTACGCTCAAACTCGAATCGAGCCTGAGCCGAACGCAAGCTGGCTCAGTTTGTTTTGCAGCCTATATTCAAGGCAACAAAAACAAAACAATATAGAAATGTTAATAAACTAGCAGCTAAAACTTTTGCCTCACCTTTTTTTTTTTTGATAAGTAAAACTTTTGCCTTACCTCTTAACAACCGATCAAGATAAAATCTAACAGATGGATGCCACCGGAATATTAACAAAATATGTTCATGTAGCTGACCCAGGTAATTAGGACAAATTCTGATTTGAGTAGAGTTACATGGACATTAATAAGAATCTATAAGGAAATTCGATGCCTTACACAATCAAATCCAGAATGATGATCCAGTGACATCTTACGGATACTTGTCACACCCAATAGAAAGCAAGGAATCTGCAAAAAAGTTAAAAGCAAAGAACTTTGTTTAAAAAAAACAGAATACCAGCAGCAAAACCTTATCTCTAGGCAAGTGTTAAACACTCCCTTTCGTGTGCCACGCCCATTTTCCCTGCAGCACGTGGGGAGATAATTTGAATTGCTTATTAGGTGCATCACCAACCAAACAAAGTGCTAATTACTACTAAAACTGGAGGAAGCAATGCAAGGGGAATGAGGATGACTCAAACCCAAGATCTCACTCACCGTGTCACACTCATCTCTTTTTTTTATAAGTAAGGATTGCATTAGTTACGACGCCAAAAAGGGAGGCGCAACCATGTACACGGGGAGCATACTAAACAAAAATTACAATTGGAATGAACTATCCTCCATATCCACAAAAAGGTTACATTCATGCGAAGATGTCTCCGAGCACCATAGACAAAGGAGCTGAAAA
The DNA here is from genome assembly GCA_013146195.2 of Codonopsis lanceolata. NCBI lineage: Eukaryota > Viridiplantae > Streptophyta > Magnoliopsida > Asterales > Campanulaceae > Codonopsis > Codonopsis lanceolata. The sequence goes on along the minus strand of CM028383.1, from coordinate 44,643,975 downwards.
ACATTCTTCTTTAACCTACCTAACCCAACTTCCACATTATCGAAGTCTCTTTGATTCCTCTCCTTCCAAATGCTCCACCAAATCGCCAACGGAGTTGTGTCCCAAATCACATTCCTCCTTCTCTTATACAGTGACCAACCACGGAGGAGCTCAACTACTGATGTTGGCATAACCCAAGAAATGCCAGCAAAGAGGAAGAAGTAGCTTCATACCTCTCTCGCTAAAGAACAGTGTAGCAAAAGGTGATTAGTCACCTCCTCATCTTCTTTACACATGTAGCACCAGTTGACGCAAACCCTATTTCTAGCTTTCAGATTATCCCCCTTAAGGATAGCCTCCTTTGCAGCCTCCCACGTAAAAAAAGCCACTCTGCTGGGTGCTTTAGATTTCCAAATGACTTTCCAAGGTAAGGAGTTTCTATCCATATCACATAAATCTGAATAATTGGACTTGACTGTGAACTTTATGCTCTTCGATCTCACCCAAACCACCCTATCTTCGAGAGGCCCTTGTCTCTTTTATGGCGTAGAGTTTCTCAAAAAATCTTGTCAAATCTCCAACCTCCCAATCTTGTAGGTTTCTTCTAAACTTAGGAACCCAGGTATCCGTACCATCAAGGTTCTCGAACATCTCGCTCACCATAGCTTCACGGTTAACCACAAGATTGTAAGGCCTAGGAAAATCCTTTTGGAGAGAAATTTCCCCACACCATTTATCCTTCCAAAACCTAACATTTTCCCCATTCCCTACTTCAAAGAGAATGCCACAATGGAAGTCCTCCCAACCTTTTGAAATCCTTTTCCACACACTAGACCCGTAAGAACATCTAACAACCAAGGGAAACCACAAGGGAAACCACGACTGACTACCTTGCCCAAATTTACCAATCACAATTTTCCTCCACAAAGCCTCTCTCTCCATAATGTATCTCCACAACCATTTACCCATCAGGACCCTATTGAATTTCCTTAAGATTTTGATGCCCAAACCTCCGCTCTTAAGACTTGAACAAATGGAAGTCCAGTCCACAAGATGATATTTTCTCTCCTCGCCTCCCTCCCATAAGAAGTCCCTCACCAATTTTTCAATTCTCTTGGCAACTGAGGCAGGAATCGTAAAAAGAGGCATGAAGTAGGTAGGGAGGTTAGAAAGAGTACTTTTAATCAGAGTCATCCTGCCACCCTTTGACAAATAAAGTTTCTTCCACCCTGCCAACCTTTTTTTTGAAACGCTCTATGACTGGATTCCACAAGTCTACTTTCTTAAAAGAAGCACCAAGAGAAAGACCCTGATACATAGTTGGAAGGCTTCCAGCTTTACAACCAAAGAAAGAAGAAAGATCTACCAAGTTGTCCACCACACCCGCAGGGATGATTTCACACTTCGAGATGTTAATTTTCATCCCCGACACCGCCTGAAAAAATAAAAGAACCATCCAAAGGTAGCCTAGTTGAGATTTTTCCAGTTCACAAAACACCAAAGTGTCGTCTACAACCAGTAAGTGAGTCACTGAAGAGTTTGGCACAATCTCTCTACCCACCATGAACCCCTGAATAAAGCTTCCATCCACTGCCTTGTCAAGGAGACGACTCAAAGCTTCCATCACTACAATAAAAAGAAGGGGAGAGAGCGGGTCCCCTTGACGGACACCTCTCAAACTTGGGAAGAAACCTGCTGATTTCCCATTAACCAATACGGAGAATCTCACCGTTGATATGCAAAAGTACATCCATCTTGTCCATTTATGCCCAAAGCCCATCCTTGCAAGAAGGTACAGCAAGAAATCCCAATCTACATGATCATAGGCCTTCTCAATGTCCAGTTTTACAAAGCACACCAGGAACCCCACTCCTTCTAGTATCAACATCCTCGTTAGCTATCAGAACTGCATCTAAGATTTTTCTTTTCCCTGCAAAAGCATGCTGAGAATCTGAGATCACCTCACCAATAACCCTCCTTAGGCGATTCGATAACACCTTTCCGATCAGCTTGTAAATTCCTCTGATAAGACTGATCGGTCTAAAGTCTTTTAAATCTTCCACTCCTTTCTTCTTTGGGATAAGAGCTATAAAAGAGGCATTAGAGCTTTTCTCGAAGCTATCCTCGATGAAAAAGGAATGAAACACCTCCATAATGTCTCCCTTAACCACCTCCCAGCAGTGCTGGAAGAAGGCTAATGAAAAACCGTCGGGGCTTGGGGCCTTGTCCCCTTTTAAGCTTCTCAAAGCTGCTACTACCTCTTCCTCACTGAAATCCTGCTCCAACTGCTCTTTATCCTCAATCGGAAGAGATTTAAAAGAAACTCCATCCAGCTTCAGATTTCATCCTTCACCCTTCGAATAAAGCTCCTGGTAAAACTCTACTGCCCCTGTCTTTATTAGATTGTAGTCTTTCGTCACAGTGCCATTAACCTTTAATCTTTTTATATTATTGAAACTGTTGTGAGCCTTAGCCATCCCATGGGAAAATCTGGTATTCTTGTCCCCATCTCGCAGCCACAGGGTTCTCGATTTCTGCCTCCAACTGATTTCTTCACTTAACAGAAATCTCTTAATTTCCAGATTTAACTCTACTCTGCTACTATCTTCAACAGCCCCCAACCTGCCTTCACTCTCCAGAATATCTGATCTATTTCCTCCATAACCACTTTAATTCTCGATTCGATCTTCCCAAAAATCTCCCTGTTTCACACTCTGAGATCCGCCTTAAGCAACTTTAATTTTCTGGTGATTCTGAAACACGGCTTCCCCTCGACCTCATACAAATCCCATTTTAGTTTCACCCACTCCATAAAACCGGGATCTTCAAGCCACATATTTTCAAATATGGGGATTTCCTTCTATGAATCCCATCACTCTCTAACAGAATAGGGACGTGATCAGAGGCTACCTTCGGAAGAGTACGTTGGGAAAAATCACCCATCTGATCTGCCCAATCCGAGGATAGGAGGAACCTGTCAATTCTCAAATGTTGCTGACTTTCCCCACCTCTAAACCAAGTGAAAGCATTCCCTTCTAAAGACAGATCCACCAAATTCATCTCATTAATGAAATCGTTAAAAATATCCATGGCTTGAGAGAACCCTTGAGTACTGAAGCGTTCATAGGGAAACTGAATCGAGTTAAAGTCCCCCCCCACACACCACGGAACTCACCATTTTTTTTTTTTTTGATAAGTAAGGTATATATTAAAATCAAAAGCGGCAAATAAGGAGCCGCAGCCTATTTACACAAGAGGGAAACTCCAATAATTACAGATTACAAAAATTCACTACAAAGTCAGCAAAAGAATTGACCTCGACCTAACACCATCACTACACCAAAAACAGCAGCTGAAGCAACTCATTCTTCAGCAACGACAAAGACCTTTCCACGTTATCAAAAACTCTCCTATTCCTTTCTTTCCAAATCACCCAAAGATACTCCCAAAGGAATAGTCTGCCAAATAAAATCTCTCCGTTTCCTCTTGTGCAAGGACCAACAGAGGAAGAGATCCTTAATGGATTCCGGCATGGCCCAAGACAAGTTAAAAATGTGAAAAATGTAGTCCCACAAGGCACCTGCTACCGGACAGTGAAGCAAAAGATGATCAGCACTCTCACCATTACATTTGCACATATAACACCAGCTCACTACCACCTTCCCGCATCTCCTAAGATTATCCCCTGTAAGAATGGCTTCGCTTCACCGCTTCCCAAATAAAGAAAGCAACTCTAGCCGGAGCTTTAGACTTCCAAATAGCTTTCCAGGAAATGCACCCTTCCCCAAAATCTGAACCAAAGTAGTAAGACTTAACCGAGAACATTTTGTTTTTAGCCCTATCCCAGATGACCTTGTCAACACAACTCCTATCCAGTGCTGAGAATAAAGCAACTCAGAGAGCTGGAGGAAACTCTGCACTTCCCAATCCTGAAGAAACCTTCTAAAAACTGGTTCCAACTAATCGAACCTCCTTCGAGCGAAATAATATCACTAATCAAAACTTTTTGTCACTCACAATGCTAAAAAGACTAGGAAAGGCTCTCCATAGCTCCACGGGACCACACCACCTATCCAACCAAAATCTGACCGAAGATCCATCTCCTACTTTAAAAGAGATATTTCTAGCGAAAGGCCCCACCCTTTCCTGATTCCTTTCCAAACTCCCACCCCATGAGACAAGGAAACATCCTTAGGAAACCAAAGATGATTTCCTTCCCCATACTTGCTCACCACCAATCTCCTCCACAAAGCGCCTTATCGATCAAGAATCTCCACAACCATTTACCCAACAAAGCTCTATTGAAAGCTCGGATGTTTTTAACCCCTAAGCCACCGGATTTTATACTAGAACACACTTTGGACCACTTGACTAGGTGATACTTCCGATCCACCATCGAACCTTCCCATAAGAAATCCCTTTCAAATTTTTCCTCTTCGCTAACGATGACGGGATGACGAACAAGGACATAAAGTAAGTAGGCATCGAAGACAACGTGCTCTTTATGAGAGTAAGGCGGCCTGCCTTTGAAGACAAACACGCTTCTTCCAAAGCCAGCGCCGTTGAAATCTTTCTAACACCGAACCCACATATTTGAGCTCTTGAAAGCAGCTCCTAAGGAAGACCCAAGTAGGTAGAAGGAAGGAAGTCACTTACAACCAAAGAAGGCAGCCAATTCCCGATATTTTCTACATTCCCCACAGAATAATTTCGACTTAGAAATGTTCACTTTAGACCCGAGACAGCTGAAAAAGAGTAAGACTATCCGTAAATAGCCTAACCGAGAGTCCTTCGCTTCACGTAACACAAGAGAATCATCAAATAGGAGATGCGACACCGAGACAGAACTCTACCATTCCGACTAAGAAACCACCGATAAAACCTCCGATATAGCTTTATCCATCATTAAGCTCGAGCTTCCATCACTAAAATGAAGAGGAAAGGAGAAAGAGGGTCTCCTTGGCGAAGGCCCCTCGAGGTTCCAAAAACCACCGGCTCTCCATCAATCATCACCGAAAATCTCACCGTAGAAATACACCAAAAATCCATCTTCTCCATTTGTCACCAAACCCCATTCTGTTTAGTAGATAAATGAGAAATTCCCAATTAACATGATCATAAGCTTTTTCAATATCCAGCTTGCAAATCAGGCCCAGCTCTCCTTTCCTTAACCTGTCATCCACCGCTTCATTGGCAATAAAGGAAGCATCAATAATTTGGCGATTCCCCACGAAGGCATGTTGCGACTCCGAAATGACTTTGCCCACGACCTTCCTCAATCTAATCGAGAGCACCTTTGATGATTTTATAAACACTTCCAATAAGACTAATGGGTCTATAATCTTTAATCTCAATCGCATTAGACTTTTCAGGAATCAAAGAGATGAATGAAGCATTAAGACTCTTTTCAAAGACCATGTTCGAATGAAAGAACTGAAAAACCTCCATGATGTCCTTCTTCAAAATCTCCCAGCTATGCTGAAAAATGCCAAAGAGAAACCGTCAGACCGGGCGCTTTATCGCCATTCAAACTCCAGAGGGCTGCCCTAACTTCCTCTTCCGAGAAGGAAGATTCCAGCACTAAATTATCCTCCTGATTAAGAACATTAAAGAACATCCCATCTAACTGCGGTCTTTGAATTCCCTCATCAGCATACAGCTTCTGATAAAAATCTACTATACCTGCCCTAATTGCAGATTTATCCTCCAGCAAGTTACCATCCACTGAAATGCTATGAATGTGATTGACCCTTCTATTTGCCTTCGCCGTCCCTATGAAAAAATTTGGTGTTCCTGTCACCTTCCTTTAGCCACTGAACCCGAGATTTCTGTCTCCAACAAATTTCCTCTTTAATCAACAAGGACTCTGCCTCCTTTCTCAACTCATTACGTCGAAAAATTCTTCCTCTGATAACTCTCCTGAGCTCTCTTTAGTATCCAACAGCTGAATACCTTCCAGCACTTCTTTAATTTTAACCTCAATCCTCCCAAATGTCTCCTTATTCCACAGAATGAGGTCAGTTTTCAACAGCTTCAGCTTCTTCGCCAGTTTAAAACTAGGATCTCCCACCACTGAGTAACCTGCCCACTTAATCCGAAGCCAATCCAGAAAACCCTGCTCTTTTAACCACATATTTTCGAAACGGAGATTTCCCTTTGCGATACCACCACACTGAAGAAGTAAAGGGGCATGATCAGAAATAGTTCGAGGCAGACAAGACTGAACCAGACTACCGCAGCATTCTTCCCATTCCATGGACACTAAGAATCTATCGATTCTGGAACATTGAGAATTAGAGCTGTTTCTGAACCAAGTAAATCCGTCACCTGCTAAAGGAAGATCTATCAAGGCCATATCATCAATAAAATCACTGAATTCCAACATTGCCCGAGAGAATCTGCTACAACCCTTACGCTCATGCGGGAACCTGATTACATTGAAGTCACCCCTATACACCACGGATGATTCCAATTCTGCTTAACTACCTTTAACTCTTCCCACAGCTCACTACGGATACATCCAAGCACGGACCATATACGCCCGAGAAACCGTAAATCTTATCATTATCCACCATTTTAAGCAAACAGGACACCGAGAAACGACCTTTTATAGCATCCAATTTAGAAAGAACCCTTTTATCCCACATAACTAGAATTCCTCCCGCTACCCCAGACGCTCCAAGATGTTCCCAGTCCGCCCATCTTCCTCCACCAACACTGTAAATGAACTCACTATCCACTATATCCATTTTAGTCTCTAGCAAGCAAATCACATGAGGCTTCCATCTTCTCAAAGACGCCTTAACCACAGTTCTTTTCTCCAAATTATTTAATCCCCGCACATTCCAAGAAATGATTTTTAAATCCATGTAAAATCAAGTCAGATTTCTTTTTCGTCTACTCTCCCCCTCCTTAAATTCCAGGTGAGCTGAATTAAAATCACGGCATAACTGCTTCAGTTCTCTAGTGCACCTTGCTCGAGATTTCCTTTTCTTTTGAGCTGGAATCTCTCTCTGATGCCCGCCAGCTCCTTTCAATCTCCATTAATAATTCCTGAATTTTGTCATCAAAACCATGGTTTGACACCCCTATAAATGTGCCAAAGTCCTTGAGCCTGCTCTGCACCCACAATGAAATGTCCTTTGACTCCCCATTACACAATAATGGCTCGAATCCACAACAGTCTCCTGGTTCTACCATCGCAATCGGAGTGCAGCAAATAGGGTCTGAAAGACCCTCGTTCATAGAAGAGATTATAGTCATTTGACCAGCTACCCCTGTGCGGCCTGAATGGACCTCTTCTTCCCCGTCACTACAGTCAACACACTCCTTATCATAACCCGACTCACCTAGGTCCTCCACTTTTCCCGATGGCGAACAGCTCTGATCTGTAGAGTCTGCAACTTCTTGAGGCAAATCTTTCTTCTCACAAGCAACACCTGTAACCCCTGTCTGAACAGGTTCTTCTTGCGCCGGACAAGATTCCAAATCTGCATAAACGTGATCCTCATTCTGAAACAAAGTCTGTCCACTGCTATATTTCCCACTAACTTTCCTCCCGTCGTCAAAAATCCTCGAAGTCCCTTCCTGATCCAAGTCAATATTCTGCTGCACTACCTCTTCCAAAGTCTGATCAAAGCTGCTCGAAAACAGCCTACCCTTTACCCTCTCCACATCCAATCGAAAAAAGGAATCCTCTCTCTTTTTCGACATGTCCCCAGATAGCTCACCTCCCTTAACGTTACTAGCCCTCCGCTCATGCTCCAAGATAACCTTCGAACAGACCTTGTCTGCACCTAAATTCAGCTTATCACACACTTCTGTATCATTGCGAGCCAATAAAGACGACCCCAGCTCTCTTTCATGATGCTCAAACATAGCTGCGTCTCGCCATCTCAAATGTGAAAAAATCTTCTCCTCCAAAGTCCCATGATCCCTGTCTTCAATAATAATCGGGTCCTCCTTAAGCCCAGACCCAAGGCCACCCTTCTGACCAAGACTATGGCCAACAGAGAAAAAGGATTTGAAAGGTCCGCTAATAGTACCCCCGACTATCTCCTTCTCTAAACCGCCTTTCGCATTAGTTCTAATAGGAGCCCAAACAGACTTTGGTCTCACCCTTCTTTCAAATGGGCCTCTACCCTGCCCCTCACTATTGGAAGAAGGCCCATTCCTCTTAAGCCCAAACCTAAAAGAAGAACTCTCAGGCTTATCCACCCCCCTAGTGGATTGACACTTAGACGATTCTGTAAACTCACCAAATTTAAAACTTGAATTCTGCTTCACCCAAGTACTCGGCCCCACCCCTCTGTCAAAACCTCTAGACACTCCACCGTTCTTATTACTCTTCTTCTTCACTTGCTGAATAGACGCGGGCACCTCACCTTCCTTCCCAGGCAAGGGTGAATTGATAAAACTCCTCTGACTATCTTCTTCCACCACCCTACGCCTTTCATGGCAAAAAGGTGCAGATTCCAGCCAAATAGGAACTGCAAAGCTTCTATCTCCAACCCCAATTCGCACCTCCGCCGGCATAGATTCCTTATGACGAACCAAAATGCGAGCCCATCTAACATCAGCTCTATTCTCAGTAAATTCATCAACCTTCACGAAACCACCACACACCTTACCTATCTCCGAAAAAACATGATTACTCCACAGATGGAGAGGTAGCCCCAGCGCCCTAATCCACACTTCTTTAGGCTTGCGATCAACGTGATGGCACAGACCCACCTGGTCCCATAACTCCAAAAGCAAAGGACTACGGTTCACCACCCACTTCTTGAAATTACGAATCCGAGATGCTTCCTTACTGGAAGGAAAAATGAACAGAAAATATCGACCACTCAAGTCGAGCACTTTGACCCCTCCAGCAACTTTCCAATGCACATTCGCCCATCTCTGGATTTCCTCTAGAGAAGGAATGGGATCCTCCGGGTCCCCTACGCTACCCACCAAACATCTGCCAAGAAACTCCAGATTTCCAAAACAAGAACTCTCGTCCACCTCGAAATCAACTTTAGGATCATCAGAAGCCTTCCCAATAACATGATTTAAGTCGGGCCAAGGGGGGATCTCCGCCACTTTTTTATAAGATTTCTCCTTACAAACCTTATTCGGATAAAGAAATCTTTCCAGCTTACCAGCTGCCATATCCCAACCTAATCCTGAAGAAACCTCCGGAATGAATAACACACCAGACCTGCCTCTGCTTCGAAGGGAGATTCTTAGGAACGTACCTTGACGGTTTCTCTCTTTGGCAAACAACACTTCCCTCCACTTAGCAGATAATTTCTTCCAGAATAAACCTTGCTGGACAGAAGCCTTCTTCATCCACTCACTAATCCAAACAATCTCTTCGACAGTGAAGATCAGCTCATGCACTCGACCCTTACTTCTCTCCTGAAAAATGTAGCATACGCGACCCTGAACATCACTCTTGATAACATCGAACGTCTTTCTGCCTGCCTGAAATAAGATTTTCTCTTCCCCCATCGAAAAGCTTGGGAAATGCCAATAACTAATCAAGAAACACTGCTACACAGAATCTGGGCAGACCAAAAACCTAATAACAAAAGAACCAGCTAGAATGGGAACACCGCTACGAGGCGAGACTGGCCACCCAAAAACCCTGAACAAATTCCGGCAGACGCGCCGGCCGGCGATCGGAGCTCCGGCGACGGCGAGGAATTCCGGCGACAAGAGATGAACCGACGAGGACGCCTCCAGCTGGCGAAGCCTTCTGTGAGGCGCGTGACTCTCGAAACAGATCTTGAAGCTACCAGATCTTGAAAACCGCAACCTCCGTCAGAACCGTCACCATTTTTGACGGACTAACTTCAACTCGTTCCATAAAACTTCACGCTGACCTTCAGCAGACGGGCCATGAACCCCTGAGAAAACCCATAATTTTCCTTCATCTGCGTTCTTAAAAAGACCAGATATGGAATGAGAGCCTTGAGGCATATCCACTTTGGAGACTATCCTGCTATCCCACACCAACAAAATACCTCCCACCGTACCATCTGCTCCGAGATAAGCCCAGTCGAAACAGTGATTTCTCCACACACTTTCCACCATACAATTATCTATACTGCCCAGTTTTGTTTCCTGTAAACAAACGATGATAGGTTTCCATCATCTAAGAGCTGATTTCACTACCTGTCTCTTTCTAAAATTGTTTAATCCCCACACATTCCAGCTGAGAATTTTTCTATCAATGAGTAAACTTACAGAGTACTTTGAATCCTGGCTCCCTTACCTTCTTTACCTGCTACCCCATCAAAGTTAATGGTGCAACACATTTTTAAGTTCCCTACTGGATCTACTTTTTGTTTTGCTCTGAGAATGACCTGTCCTGCCCGTCCGATAAACGACCTTTTTCGATATCCATAATCAACTCCTCAATCTTTTCTTCATACCGTTTACACGAAACTCCAAGACTCTTCCGAAGCTTTTAACCCTATTCCTCACCCACACCAAGATATTTCTATTGTTCTGATCATCCACTGCCCTGTCGTCCCCTCTATATTCCTCTGGCGGAACCATTCTGAGAGGCATACATATCACCACCTCCTCTGGAACTGGACTAGAAAATATAGCAGTTTTAGACAAAACGTCTACTTCACAAACACTCAGATCCTCATCCCTGAAATTGCTTTCATCGACAGTCTTTTCCTCGCAACAGAAACTCTTTTCTTCCTGCTCAGTCAAGGTGATTCTCTCATGACCCATGTTGCCTACTATCAAGGCTCTCTCCTCATTCAACACCCATTGCATTACCGTATTGAACACATAGGAGCTAATACGCCAGGGATTCTCGACTGAATCTTCGGCATCAGGGATTGAATTCACTTTCGAGACATCCTCGCAGGGAACACCATCTTCTTTACCTACCGTATCGTCCACATAGAAGCTGCTGCTCCTGGTATTCTCTCCTGGAGCTTCAACCTCGGTGTTTAAACACACTTCTGACACTCCCTCGCAGGGGCCTCGTCTTCTATGTCGACCTGGGGACCCTCAAAATTGGGGAGAAGGCTCTCCTCTGGTTGGGTCTCGCATCTAACCTTTCTGTACTCCTGCTTCGTCTCTAAACACAAGACGAAATGGCTATCAGAAACAGCCCCACTCAAATCATTCAGCCTCAAAAAATAACGCCCAAAAATCCTACCCCCCGTAATTCCTTCAAAATCCCCCACCGACCCAACATCCTCCATCGAGCCCACCTCTGAGTCTAAGCCCAATGGCCCTTTCTCTAAAATATCTGGCAAATTAACTCCACTCCTGTATGGCCCATTACGAAAAGGTCCATCAGACGAGCCCAAAATTTTACTACTCTTCCCTTGAACGGCATCGTTTCCTTTAGTGGATTTAAAATTCAAATACTTGGCAACCCACGTGTTGCATCTGCTACCTCTGCCATTCTGCGCTTCTGCCATGCCCTTTCCTTTGTCCTTCCTCCTAGGCTGAACACGCTCTGTGTGCACGTGTCTCTCACTCCCCATCTTCTTACCTTCTTTACCCTTTACCCCTTTACTGCCTCTCACGCCATTAACACCAGACCATGGATAACACACCGCTGTAGTCTCCGCCCAAAGTGGTATCTCAAAAATCCGATTGCTTTCCCCGATTCGAACATTCGCTGGTAAACTTCCATGATACTAATTAATATTCTCACCCATCTCAAGTCTGACCTTGTCCTTGTAGCTTCATCTACATCCAGGAAGCCACCACAAAAGTCTCCAATTTGGCAGAACACTGCGCTTCCCCACAGATGAAGAGGCAAGCCCAGCACCCTAACCCACGCTTCCTTGGGCATGCTCCCTGCACTGTGACACAGACTCATAGAATCCCATTTCTCAAGGAGCATAGATTCTTTCTCAAAAAACCACTCCTTAGACATAATTCTTTGAGTTCCTCCTTTGACGGGAATTCAAACAAGAAAAACATCCCACTCATGTCCACCACATGAACACCACCGACTACCTTCCATCGTTTGTCCACCCAAACTTGCAACTCTGATCTCAAAGGGATGGGGCTACTCAGATCTCTCATTCTACCTACCAGACATCTCTCCAGAAAAGAGAGGGAATCCGCGTTAGACCCTTCCTCTATGGCGAAGTCTGCTCCAGAATTCTTTGGGAGGGATTTTGTTTTCACCGATAAATCGGGCCATGGGGGTATCCTAGCAGTCTCCAAAACCTTCTACGATTTCCGGGATACAAATCGTCTCTGTTCTTCCAATCTTCCCAACTTCGATGCGAAAAAAGCTTCCGGACCTATTATCTTCCTTCGCCACCGTCACCTCACGCTGCTGCGACTTGAGTTTCTTCCAAAAATTGTCCCTAGAACTTGAAGCTTGCTTCATCCATTCGCACACCCATAAAAACTCCCTGAAAAAGAGTACAACTTCATTCACCCTTCCTTTACCTCTCTCTATCCACTTGAAGTCTAGTAGCTCTGAGCTTCCACTTTTCACCACCTGGAAGGATTTCCTCCCCTCTTGAAACCACAACCAATCCAGAACAGGCACCATCAAGGACGTTCGTCACACTCATCTAAAAGCTGAAGTTGTGAAAGAGAGGATCCAATATCATATATCAAGCCTTACCAATAAGTCTACTAATTCAAAGAATCGTCAGATGACGCTTGTATATGATAAATTAGACAAGGTCAGTCTTTGGCATGTTAGAGGAGCGGAAATTCCATTTAGTCAAATGGGATAAGGTTTGTACTAGAATGCAAGAGGGAGGGTTGGGGGTTAGGAATCTTAAAGTGTTTAATGAGGCATTGCTGGGAAAGTGGCTTTGGAGGTATCTCACGGAAAGGGAGGCATTGTGGAGGAGATTGGTGGTGAGTAAGCATGGTTTGGGGGATCATGCGTGGTTTCCTGCGGAGATTGTTTGGCCTTTTGGGGTGGGGGTGCGGAAGGGCATAAGAGAAGGGTGGAGTTCCTTTGAGAGGTTTCTTGCCTTTGAGGTGGGAAGTGGAGAGACAGTTAGGTTTTGGGAAGATAGATGGTGTGGAGAGAGGAAGTTGAAGGTGGATTTTCCAGCGCTGTTTGAAGTCACCAGGGATAAGGGCTGTTCGGTTAGCTCGATGTTGTCAAGGGAGGATGGTAGACTTACTTGGAGCCCAGTGTTCAGGAGAAATTTTCATGATTGGGAGGGGGAGTCAATGCTGCGATTTCTTGAGCTGTTACAGGCTCATAAGATTGATAGGGCAGAAGATAAAGTGATCTGGAAGGCAGCTAAGGGTCAGATATTCACGGTTAAATCTAATTACTTGAGGCTGTTGAATTGTGAGCGGAATTTTTTCCCTTGGAAAGCGGTGTGGAAATCTGTAGCGCCCAAGAGAGTGGCATTCTTTATATGGGAAGCTATGCACGAAGCTATCCTGATGGTAGATAATCTTCAGAAGCGGAATATTTCTTTAGTGAACAGGTGTTTCATGTGCAAGGCGAGCGAGGAGAGCGTGAACCATTTGCTTCTTCATTGTCTGGTCGCTTCAGATCTTTGGAGTTTGTTGTTGAATCTTTTTAAAGTGCCTTGGGTGATGCCGAGATCAGTTTCTCAGCTGTTGAGGTGTTGGTCTGTTCAGCTCAGAAACAGGTGCATCGGGATTTGGGAGGCTGCCCCTCTGGCAATTTGTTGGGTGATCTGGAGGGAGAGAAATCAACGGGTTTTTGACAATGAGGAAAAGTCTATTCCGGTCTTGAAGAATTCTTTGCTTCGCACTCTATTCTCTTGGTGTGTAGAGGCTGTGAACTATCCTCTGGCTTCAAAAATGTCTTTTGTAGAGTTTGTAAATAACATTTCTAGTGTGTAGAAGCTCTCGAGCTTTGTATACTTCTAGTGTACTAAGGACGCGTCACCTTTTTTGACATTCATATTTATATACTCTTTACTTATCAAAAAAAAAAATGATATCAAAAAAGAGAAAAGAAAATAATTAATACCACTACTTCCACCACCGCAACACACACCCCATACCCACACATGCTCTAGGGAGGATTGGGGTAATATTGACCCACAACTTATTCACAATTGCCTATGGCTCAGCCGAAGGTTGACATCGACGGCACACAACATCATCGAAAGCTGCTAGGGTTCTGTTATGGGGGTTTTGACAAAGGGGAAGACAAAAGAAAAGATGATGCGGTGGGTTTGGGCTATGGGGTGACAGTAAAGGTGACGAGGCAATTAGGTTTCTGGTCATGTCGCCCAACAATCACGCGATCAGTGGCAGAAGCTAAGGCCAGATTGATGGGCAGTTTGGATGGTTGTTTCGGGTAAGGATGAAGGCAGAGACAGGTGAATATTTGGTTTTAAGACTCGGATGGGCCGTCGGGTAGGTTTTGGTTTGTTTGAGCAAGTTAGGGGGTGTATGCAAGGGTTAAGAAAGTCGGGGAGCTGGTTGGCTGACGAGCAATAAAACAAAATTAAGAGAAAATGAGAGCAGATTTAGGGAAGGACGAGGGAAGGATAAGTGTATCAAAGCTGTTTTGACAAAGATTTCAGATTGAAGTTTCGCTCTTTGCTCAAATACCAACTGATGTAAGACAAACTACAGCTACAGAGACCCGACCTTAGAGAAGAAAAGGGGAAAGGAAAGGAAAAAAGAGGAGAAGAATGCTTACCCTCGCAAGGGGTCAGCTACACACGACAGCCACAAAGGAAAAGGCTTTGACTCAAATATTTTTTTAAGTACACGATGGGAGATTATGCCAATATTTATAAAACGAAGCTCCATACTCCAGCCTCCAATTTATAACTCTAAATAAATGGCCCCAAATGGGAAGATGAACGCGCGATTGGGCAACGGTCCTTGGCATGTCCTTAAGGTAATTGGTCCCGGTCCTACCAAGGTCCTTGCAGTAGAGTTTGAGCAGAACATCCCCACATGCAAGGTGCAGCACGTGGGACGCACGTGCCTTAAACTACATGTGCACGTCACGTACTGGTTGGGTGCAGGAGACCTGTCCTACAACTAATAATCCCCTCGTAAGAGAATGACAACACAGTTTATTTATAAATATAAGTTCAGCATAACCCAATGATAACCCACTCCAAGGCCTTCATTCTTGCGCCTGCGTCTTGCATCAAACATACACATATAGTGATAGCAACAAAATTTGAACTCAAATCTGCTTCATTCCTCACTAAGAATAAGATCTTTACATTGGGAGGAGAGCTTGTATAATGTTAATCGCTGTCATTTGTCTTGCACCGCCTAACTTCTTCCTGGTCTCCTATTTAGACATTCTTCTTCTTTAAAAGTGACTTTGACTTTCTTTTCCCTTCTCTCATTTCAATTTTCTTATATATTAACTTCCTTAATATGTTGTTATTATTATTTACTTATCAATATATATATATATATATAGGTTTAAATCTCAATTTGGTCACACTACTTTCGGCCAAAATTCATTAAGTTCACTCTACTTTTTTTTTCCTCAATTTAATCACTCTACTTTCACATAATTAGCACGTTCATCACTCCATCCATATATTTGGATGGAAAGTTTAATTTTTTTAGGAAAATCAAAAAACACCCTTACTAAATTTGGGGGTTTTGAGGGTCTCCTTCTCCTCTCAAACATAATTTCTTATTGTGTGACTTGCATTTGTCAACACACCTTTCAAAGGTAAAGGGCATTATTATCTTTTCAACGATTTCTATCCAACTTAACTAACGGAAATGACTCTAGTGATCTTATTGACTTTCGAAGCCAAGTAGAGTGATTAAATTGAAGAAAAAAAAGGTAGAGTGAGCTTAATAAATTTTGGTAGAAAGTAGGGTGACCAAATTGAGATTTAAACCTATATATATATTTAAACCTATATATAATATATATATATATATACTGTTGGTTGAGATTTTCACACACGGTCTTCAACTCCAAAGCAGTAATATTTGCATATTGATGCTATTGATATATAACAAGAAAATTATTTTTTAAGAGTTAATAACACAACGTCAGCATATGGTACATGAAAGATTACCTGGATGGACATGAATGCTATGAACCACAAAAATGAAGGGCAATCAACAGCTCGCATTTCCTTACGGAAGAGTGTAAAATGCTCTTTGTAACTCCTTCCTGAGAGAGGTGGTGGGAACGGAGGAGGCACTTTAAGAAAGTTAAAATATCAAGTGTAAGTAAATTGCCAAAATTCATGGGGACAAAAGGGTCGTTTCAAAATCACTTGTGTTTTTATACAATGTTGAGCAGAACTCCACAACTAGATTTTCTCATGGGACTTCAATCATTCATAGCATCCAAACTTATTAGGAATCACACCGATAGATATCTTATTTATTTGTACAAAGAAAATTTTATATTCTTTTAATGTCAAAGAAAGTGATTTTCAATTTTCAATTTTCAAATAACTCGTGTCAGAACAAGACCTTTAGAGAGACATGGCATGGTACTTTCAAGAGATTGAAAACTAGAAAACTAGACTACAGAAAAGATAGCATCATAAAGATACTATCATCACACAAATTCCTTTCTATGAAATGTTGACACTCCAAAATGGACTCTACGTAGGTATCGCAGGAGTCTTGGATGCTTGTCCAAGTAGGATACGGTTCATACAAATCTGATATGATTCAAATGTATCCAGATTTCCATATTTAATATCTTTTGTTTGGATACGCAATGGATACACAGTGGATAAATGACCGATGACGGATATGGTGGGATCAAAAATACAATTTTTCTTTCTTAGCACTAAGAACATCAGCAAATACTTTTTTTGTGACCCCTTGTTGGTATGGGGATTGGAACCCAGGGCCTCAAGGTGTTTGCGTCAGTGTCCTTACTATCTCTCCCACCCCTTGGGGTCAAACATCATCAAATACTATAATAACTGTTTGTTTGATGAGTTGCAATGGATGGAACCCCCAGAAGGGGACTAATGAAAAAGATTTAAAAGCAAGAACAGATAAATCTCATGCACAAGATAAATATTATTCTAGTGAGAGTGATCTTCTTCTATGTTTTTTTTTTTGATAAGTGATCTTCTTCTATGTGTTTTTTCACACTTTGATAAATGGAATTCAGTAAAGCTGGAATTATAATATATATGTGTGCGCGTGTGTGTGTGCTCTGTGGATGTAGTAAAACTATAGAATTCATGATGAACAAGTTGATGAAACGATAAAATTCTCCCTAATGGCAGAGAAAATCGCTTAAGATGGTCCGAAAACACAACGTTGCATCAGTTATGAAGTGTGGTGGTATTCAATATCAACCATACTTGGAAGACCAAAACTAAAATGAACATGAGTAACAAAGAAAGGTGTGAATGGTGAGGCGTGTTATGTGATGACCTTGGTTTGGACCGATGACGGAAAAGGATTCATGTGTGTCTACGTTATGTGTGTATACATATACATAGAACACGCACACATGCATATATGCATACATACATACATACATACATACATACATACATACATACATACATATATATATATATATATAATGAAAAAATGTCATATCCTTTTCGTATCAGTATCATGTATTGCAAGGTTGTGATGTATTGTCACATGTGCACTCTACTTTGTCCTTGGTGTTATAGATACTATACTTGTATTGCACATTTGGACCTGTATCACTATCTATATCTGAATCCATGATACATAACTTCCATAAAAGACATGAAGCTTTTAATTCTTCCATTCAATTTAAAGATCATAGGTCACTTTTGAATGCAAGCAAAATATGTCACACAGACTCAAGTACAGGTCGAGCTGTCAATTAGGGCTAAAGCCGGCGGGTTGGGCCAATTAATTGAAGGACCATTTGGGAGTGGGCCTCACAGGCTACGGGCTTTTGCGATGCGGGGCAGGGCAGCGACCGGCTGCCCACAATTTCTAAGTCTTTCAAAACTTAAAAGTCTAAAACTAAAAATAAAAAAATTAGTCACAGGCTCACAGCCATGCAGAGGCGGCCTAGGCCCATACCATTCATTTTCTCTAAATTTGAAATTAGGAAGTAAACCTAAAAATCAAAATATCAAGCTCTCATCTCTTCCCAGACTAGTTCCTTCTGTCTGAGTCTGAGTCTCTGAAGACTCCGGCTCTGCGCGTATCTCTCTTTCTCTCTCGCTATTTGTCTCTAAAATCTGGCCAACCTGCTTCAGATCCGGCACGGCAGCACCACCTCTCTGTTCTCCGCCTCTCCCACCTTCGCGGCTTCCCCTAATCGCCCCCCTCCCCACCCAATACCGACCTTCATTAGTGCCTTACAAAAAGGCTAAATGCTTCAGCAAAGCAAGAAGAGAATACATGTGCAATTACTATGTGCAATTTTTGTCCCACTTTAGTAGAGCTATCACATTCACCGACTTCGTCTCTTCCTCTCCGCTCTCTCTCTCCCATCCTGCTTCGGTGCTTCGAGATCGGCGGCTCTTCCAGTTCGCATGATTCGCATCTACACACATTTCTGTTTTGTTTGATCTCTATTATGGTATATTGGTATATAACGATTAATTAGTATATAATTGATAATAAATAGATAAAATTAAATAAATTCATTTTTTGGTGGACTTACCCGTTTTGCCCGTAGACTTCACGGGGCTAATTGGGCCAAGGGATTAAAGGACGGTCATGTTTGCGGGCTTTCCAGGCCTGCGAGCAAACCCACCCCATTTGCCCGTTTTGACAGCTATAAGTACAGGTGTTAGTGCAGATTCAACACTTGTGACAAAATGTCAAGCGATCACATCTCCCAATTCAAATTTAAAAGCACATAGATAGAGCAGAATTTGCATGCACACACGTACATATATATAGAGAACACAAAGTACATACATATATAAATATATGTCTGTGTGTGTGTATGCATATTTGTATACGTATTGGCTCATGTGTGCAGGCACATGCATACCAACAAATATCACTAATGATCAAAACCAGTTAAAAGGTAAAAAAAAATAAAGAACAGGAAAGGGAATAGTGTGAGACGAGATGAAGTGGAAAACCATTTCCTTCTAACTATATTAATTCAAAAATATTTTATTTCTGGTGTCTCAACTGCCCCTCAAAAGTAGGAGGGTCGTCTCCCTTTCTAAGAAGTATAAATAAATATTTCTCCGCCTAAACAGGTGTCCAAGTGAAATCTGGTGTTCAAAAAGGGCACTTTACTTGATCTTGAGCACTCTTTGTTCTAAACGTGAGCAACATGGTAAGCTTGCTTGTAGCATTTTCAATGAGAAGTGTGCCTAGAATATTTTTACCTGAATATCAAGCACTGAAGCACTTAAAGCTGGGTAACATAGAATGCAACGATCCTCAATAACCCTCGTCAATAAATTCACAAAATAGGTAAAACACAATTAAGGAAGCTACCTACCAAGTCTTGGACATCTAATGAACCATGTGCAACCTCAATTGAGGCTGGGGGAAAGGAGATGACTAGGCTTGGGCTCATTAGAATCTATAGCATTCAAAAAAAAAAACAACCCACAAGTACTTTTCAAGAAGGATAATTGAGCATGAGTTTAGTAAGTCATGTTTTCGTATTCAGGTTAATGCACCACAAGAAGAGCAAATTGAATACCAAACATTGACAATGCAGTACTGCATAGCACTAATAGAACACTCACATTTAGGAATTAATTCCCCAATTCTCTTCAGCTTTTTAAGTTGCAAGATAAGTAACGGAAGTAAAGCAATTCTGAGAGCCAATGTGGAAATAGGGATCACTATCCACCTGTGCAAAACCGGTAGCAATTAAGACACAATCAATAAGCAATTCACATGAATATAAGTTAACAAATGAAATTAGTGACTTGCAGAAGCCCGAATTATGAAATTGGACATCTTTTGAATTTTGATCAACAAAATTTATTGAAATTTCACTAAGCTTACCAAGGCAATCCAGTAAGATCGTGGATTCCATCAAGCAACGAAATGAGAGCACGAACCGGTAGAATCGACTCCTCTCCGCCGACGCTGCTAATGTTAACCGTTGATTCCGCAATTTCCGAAATATCATTCTCGACTCTTTGGTTTGACAGCTCGGGCTGAGTCGTTAACGAGTCGAACTCGGAATTACGAGTGGAGAAAAAACAAGAAGAGGAGAAATTATAGGGTGAAGACCGCGGTGATGGAAAGTGAACGGCGTTTGTGAAGAAGCTGTTGGTGGTGAGAAACCGAGATGAGGTCCCGAATTGATCCGGCTCCATTGAAGGGCAAGGAGAATAATTTAACGAGGTAAAGATTGAAGGAGATATTGCGGGTATTGACCGGCGGCCGCGGCGGAGAAGCCTTGAAAGTAAGAGCTTTGGGGTGGCCATGATTACAACTACAGCGGAATCGCTTTCGTGGGTTCAGGCTGTAAACGGTTGGGCAACCTGATTTTGATACGAGCAAAGGAGCAGCGGTTTGAAAAAGGGTGGCGATAACCGCACCCCAAAATCCTATTTCTACACCCCATTTGTAAATATTATACAAATATCATAGAGAGTGAAAAGACATAAAGACCGACCTCCTACACTCTATACTGTTCGGTCATGGAGCGATGAAATGCCCAAGACTGGTTCGGCCACCATGAGTCGAAATGGTTGAGGTTCGTTCGGCCACCATGATTCGAACACTCTCATTTGTGTTCGACCGGTGTGAGATGTCGCAATCGGAGATGGGATTTGCAGGTGGCCGGCGATGAAGAAGATAACCGGACTGAGGGATGCAGAACGAAGGGAGGAAGATGGACAAAGGTGGGAAGTCGTGGGACGCAGAACGGAGGGAGGACGACAAACGTGAAGGACGAGAGGGATGCGGAACGCGAGGGAGACGAAGGAGTTGCCGGACTGAGGGAGGAAGACGAAGTGGAGAAATGTGGGAAGGGTAAAATTGGTAGTTAGTGGGGGTGTTGAGCGAGATGTGGGAATGGAATGGGGGTGTAGAAATAAATGGGGTGTAGAAATAAAGAATTGGGGTGTGGTTATCCCCACCCTTTGAAAAATTATAAACACTTCTGTAAAACTATTTCAAAATGTGTCAGGCTAACCACACACCAACATCTTCTCTTTACATCTCAAGTTTTAAAATTGTAAAAATGACATTGTATGAAATGACAAAATAAACCCTCCAACCTAAAACAACACCCCACAACTTAATTACAGTAATGTCATTCTATAATATTTAAACATTCTACCTACACCTCAAATTTGATGCTTACTGTAGCTACGTCTTCATTTTCCATCATTCTCTCTTTTGTTTAGTTCCTCCACAACTCTATCCTACATCATATTGTTAAAAAATATCAAATATGAAGTCTAAAGAAGTAATTGAAACAAATAATGTAAGTATTACTTCCATTTTATTCTATTAAAACTTAATTTTTCATCAAATTTTGTTTAAATTCCAAAAACTGCATGTTCGTCGTGTGCGGCTATGGTTTGCCGCACACTTCTCCTTATGTGCACAAGACATTCTCCGCACACATCTCTTAATGTGCACCAAATATTTACCGCACAGTCCTTCTTTTGTGCACAAATCATATGCCGCACAGTCCTTAATGTGTGCACAAAACATATGCCGCACAGTTCATCCTTTGTGTACAAAGTGTTGGCCGCACAGATGTGTAATTGACATGCAATTTTTTTTTCCAGGATTCAAAGACATCCCCTATGGAGCCTAGTGTTGTAGATCCAGGTCCAATTCACATTATTGACATTTACTTACTTTCATTTGCAGGTTAATTTACGCCGGGGTTGCTCGCTTTGTCCCAATCGTATGGGATCAGAACCGCGTGGAATATGCTGCAGCTTGGAAATCAATTTATAGTCAACAACTTTTGTCATATAGTGAAAGTGTAGAAAATGAGCGATTTCTTTTCAAAAGTTCGGACAGTATCAATTTGGATGAGTGATATGTATTTTCATTTAAACTTGGAATGTTGGTTGCATTTTATCTTTGGATTAGTGATATAAAAATCTATTTAAACTTGAAATTTTGGTGGCATCAAATATTTGGTTTGAAATAAGCCATACATAACACTAACATGTCTCAAACATACATAACACGTCTCAAACATACATAACACTAACATGTCTCAAACATACATAACATGTCTTCAAAATACATAATACGTTAAACATGTCTAAAAATACATAACAATATCAAGGTTGCGTCCTACGACGAGTCTCAACTCGAGATGATCCTGCCTCCTCCCCTGGACCTTGTACAAAGCTATCTACTATCGAGACCACCGACCGTAACTCCTCATAAGTTATACTTCTATCACCCGATCGCAATCTTCGCATTATCGGTCCTGTCAAATTGTGAATAGAAACGGTCTCCGCATTATCTACCGCATGGGATTAGTCACCCTAACCCTAGTCGATCGAGCGGCGGGCTTCTGCACAATGGGATGTGAAATTCGCAAGTACCAATCCATGTATTCAGGTGAACATTCAGATGGATATCGAGTAGCTCGCCCAAATTGTTCCGAAGATAATATATGGCTCTCAACAAGGTTCCAGTATGCTACAAGTGCTATCCGATGCGGTGACACGACGCCTAATATATTTATTGCAGAACCTATCAATTGGACCTCCTGTAACAACAACAAACAAGTAATATTAGAGGTTATATAGAAACTGTTCAAGCCTAAATAAGTAAATCGAGCAGTCATATAAATATTTTGAATGTTAGACAAATTTGAGGTCTGTGCGGAAAATTCATGATGCACATGTGAGAGCTTGTGCGGTGGAGATTTAGTGCACAGGAGGGGATGTGTGCGGCTAATGTTGTATGCACAGTGAGGGTAATGTGCGGCTAATGGTGTGTGCACAGTGAGGGTAGTGTGCGGCTAATGTTGTGTGCACAGTGAGGGTGGTGTGCAGCATTAAGTAACCGCACAGAGGTGGGTGTGTGCGGCAGACATTAACCGCACGGACTGCCTTGTGTGCACTGAACCAGGGCCGCACATCGTGTATCGAATTTCTAACCTAACCGACGTTCATCCAAGCAATGTTACAGCAAAGAGTTCATAAAAATAGAGAGAGAAAAAAAAATACCTCGGTTTGAAGAAGACATTGTGAACAAGATTTTGCTCTTCCCGTAGCAGACCACAGGAATGCTTGTGCGTTTTGGGGTTTCCGTTGTGGGGTGTTGAGTATTTTGGTTGTTTTGGAAATTAAATGTGGGGTGTGGATAGAATAGGATGTGTTAGATTGAAAAAATAAATGATGGGTAAAATAAGAAGTTAGGGTGGGGGTAAAGAGTAAATTTTAAAAATTGAGTAAATATGTGGGGTGCAAATAGAATTGGGGTGTAGAGAGAAGATGTTAGTGTGTGGTTAGCCTGGCCCTTTCAAAATACGATTTTAATAATCTAATTATTTATCAAAATGACAATTTTATCCTTTTATAAAATTAGTAAAAGTAATTTTGATATAAAAATATTATAATGATAAAGTGTATATATATATATATATATATATATATATAGTTGTTTTTTTGGTGTATATATATATCGCATAGATAGGGAATAGGAATAAAGTAAAATTCTTATCTCACATAATCTTATTCTTTTAAACTTTCACCAAAGAAGTGACCCCCTTCCCTCCCATTTTCTCTCTCTCTCTAGTCTCTCAACAGAATATCGTCAAATATAAATTTCATCAATGGCACTCTCTCTATTCCAGTTTGACAGCTTCACCGTGTCCTCCTTCCATGCATCTCAATATCGGATTGATGAATAATTTGTGCAAAGATGCTTGTTAGATTGTCCTTCCAACTTCCAAGGTTCAAAATTCAGATCTGAGTTTTTACTGGTTAGAAATTAAAGAGGGAAATAAAGAAAAGAAAGTAATGGAGAAGTAGCGAGTACGAGAAATGTTTATTTTCATCCTTCCAATCTCCTCTTGCGTTTTCAAGTCAACGTTTTAAAAAAAGCTAGGATTTTTAGTGTTTTTTAACGCTGCTACATTTAGTAAACCGAGCGTTTCTTCACCTCGTATTGCAACAACTTTCTTGGGAAAACGCTGCGTTTGGTGAGCGTTTTGGGGCAAAACGCGCCACCAAACAAAGCCCTAGTCGTATTTCTTTCAATTTAGCATTTTATAACGCAGTGTTTTAAATACATACAACGTTTTAAAAAGCTTCAATTTAGAGCGTTTTCAAAACATATTGTATTTACAACTACTCTGTTTATGAAAATAGTGTTTTGAAATAGTTTTTCAAACGTGTTTACAAGAAAAAAAACTGTGTTTTGAAAATGTTACGTTTTAAAAAAGATGTGTTTTCAAAACACTGCACCAAACGAAGTCCTTTTCTTTTTTGGTTTCTCTCCCCGATTGCACTTAAAGTCAAAAACTTGTGTAAAGCATGAATCTGTCTTAGTCAAAAAAAAATTTGAATAAAATGAGGATTTTGCAGTCGACAACTCTCCAAAGAAGACTGTGGGTTACTCAATAAAAAAGGTTCAATTGTAAGAGAAAAATTAGCTGAAAACTAGATAAAACTCTGGTATTTTATCTCTAAAAGTGTATAAAACTCTGATATTTTATCTACTTAAGTTTTCACAAAATAAAACGAATTTAATAACACTCTTGATATATTTGACCAAATAATATTTTTGTCAACTTTTCATATTATTTTAGACAACAAATATACTACTCCCTCCGTCCCTAAATAATTGTTGTTTGACTTTATTTTGACCTTAATGTCCATGTATATGTGGCCCATAATTAAAGTAGAGTGAAAAAGTAAGGGTAAAGTTAAAAGTGATGTTCTAAAAGGTAAGTTTCAGTGGACAATATTATTTTAGGGAGGTAATTTTTCTTCATTTTGACCTAGTCAATTATGTTAGTTTTACTTTAGAATATTATTTTAAGGTAAGTAAAAAGTATGGGCGTAGGTGTTATTATTTTGTCTTGTACGGTTAAATGGTGTCTTCATTCGCAAAGATTTGAGTGGGACCCGTCGGAAATTTTGGTTTCGAGATAGTATCTATTTTGGTTATACCTATTCTTCATTTAGTGGAGGGTTACCTTTGCTCATTTGCTAAAGTTTTGATACTTGGAATTTTAAGAGAGAGTGACGAGTGAGCCTTGCGTGTGAAGTAAAGTGAAGTCTACCATTAATTTATTACTTTGAGAGAGTGACCTTAAACGTAACACCATTTAATACATAAAATGACATAAATACCTCTTTTAATATTTAATAGATACCAACTTGTGGTACACATTTGCAGATGTTTTATAAAACATCCGCAAGTGTGTGGCGGATGTTTTGTCAGAAATCGAAAAAAATGCAAATCAACGATTTTTTGTTCAATTGAAAAAAAAATAAACCGAATCAAAACCAATCCAATTAACATTCGATATCATGTCTTAACAATGGAAACCGAATCAACAATGGTACGTAATCAAAATTACGTGAAGGGGGGAGAGAGGAAGGTGGTAGTATAGTTTAAATGTAGAGAGGGGTAGTGAAGCAATTTTACATTTAAAATGGTGTTACGTTTAGGGATTTTGGTGTTACGTTAAGGTATTCTGTTTCAAATACTCCACCCGTCTTTTCCCTTAAATAAAAACCCGAGAACTGTGGGTTTGACTAGAAGATTGTTGGTGAATGTTTTTAATATATTTTTATCAACGTATATATTAATCTTCTTTTAAAGTAAGGGAACTACTTGCTTATGTGTATTCGTAATGTCATGTTATTATAATATTCATGCAAAGAACCATGTGTTACACGCGTAACTTAGTTGGATACTTGACGCATGAATATTATGAAAATGCTGAAATTGTCCTTGAACTTACAAGTATGAGAACAATATGTATTAGCTGGAACATGCTGCTTGGAAATACAATGAATTTACTTTATAACTCATTGGGCGGAGAGCAGTGCTAGTTAGCAGCGGCACCTTTACTCGGGCCCGGAACCGAACTCTCCACTATGACCAAGTGGGGGAAAACACCATGAACAATATATTAAGTATCACGACATGTCTGGGGTTGTAGGGACCTAGCCTAGTGATGGCTTGTACCTAAGTTGTGAAAATTGGTTAGTTGACAACAAAACAAGATATTGAACAAGATAAACAATCTCCAACAACAATAGTAGAGGTGACAAGGTCGGAAGTGATTTCATCGGAGATGTATCTCGATCTTGTATACCACTTGTGTTTAAACTTCAACTCTTATATGTTACATGCGAATAGTTTTGAAGAACATGTTATCAACTGTTGAATTGGTACTTATGTTGCGTACATGTATAACATACATAAGTATAGTATACTTTACTGAATTTCGACTCACCCTTTATTATTTGTTTTCCTTATATTGTAGTCATGTCAGAGAGTGACTCGTGTAATTTGGAAGGTCCTCGGAGTGCTAGCTAGTATTCTACTTTGGGGTAGCATTCCTAGAAGTTTTGGGACGGCTTTATGGTTTTGCTGTATAAGAAGACATGTAGTCTTCTACTATGGTTTTAACGCTTCCGTTTTTGTAAAACTTTTAAAGGGCTTGTGGCCATGTACATATAAGTTTGGTTGCTTAAAGGTCTTCTACTTTTACAGCTCAGTAGATTGTTTAAGGATATTACTACAGGTACGATTGAGTTGGGTTCCCACAAAGGGGCAGATTCGTGTCATGGCAAATTCCGATACCAATTGAAAGAATTGTAGCTAGGGTTCTTTGACTAAAACATGACAGTTTGTGAATATAGCACTGAATGTTGTAACATTCACAAACACATTAACTAAACATCAGTGGAAAACAAGAGAGAAATATAAACCACAAAGAGAGAGAGAGAGGCAAAGTTTGAGGTCCAGGTCTACAAGTAAAACTTGTAAATGTGTCAATATGGCTAAAAAATTTCACTATAGAAAAACAATTGTAGAGATTACAATTATGAAAACCTGTACTAAGTGAAAATCATATGAAAAACTCCTAACATAGCAAGATGTAATCAGTTCAGCATCAGCACCCACATAAACCAAAGACTAAAACACAGGGTACACACACAAAAACTAGAAGCAGTTAATTAGTCAATGTAGCTCGCAATGTTGTAACCTTTCGTAGCACGTCAGTTTTCTAGCACAATCTCTTTCTCTAAAAATCTCTCTAAAAGTGTCAACGAATTTTGAGCCTTGAGCAGTCCTTTTATATAGCTTGGGAAGGCTTCAAAGTCTTCCACGTTAAAGAAATGAACTAAACATGGAAGGGGTTAATTGTTAGACAATAAATCATTCCATATGTAATTTAATACTTGGTCTCCAAGATAGACTAAGAAAGGCAACAACAATCAATTTAAATCAATCATCAAAGAAGGAAACTAGGCTAGGAAATTTCCTAGAAAGAGCTTCATTAACACATGAAATAAACATGTGCTAAAATGTGCTCTTACACAACAAACTTTATGTGTGTGTGTGTTTTATGAGAAAGAACGATAAAGAGAGTCAATCTTCCAATTGTGTATATTTGCAATCACAACCATCCTCCAAGATTCAATTGATGTGTTTTAGAGATGCTAATTGAGCACCGCCTCAATAAAGTTGTTGCACAACATTTTTTCTCTTCAAAAAGGTAATTTAGTAATAGACATTTTAGGTAGGTACGACAGTTAGCACTTTTAAGGTGCCATTTTATTTAGCAAATATGTTATGGTACTTATCAAGTATGACCATTTGACTCGAGAAGTTATTGATCAACAATTGATCTAAACTACCAAAAATACACATCTCCAAATAAAAGGTCTCACAACCTATTATCACTTTTCGCTTAACACAAATGACGTTTGTCTCTGCGTTCATCTCTCATTCTCATATATCCATGGCGCTCTCCATCTATCTTCCGTGGTAACATCATAACAATTTTTCATTTGATTCCGTTGGAGCATCGATGTTTGTCTCTCTCTCTCTCTCTCTCTCTCTCTCTCTTTTATTCTCTTCCTCTCTCAATGTCTCTTTTTCTCTCAACTTCAAACCCTCGGTTGAAAACCTTGTATTCAAACCCTACGTTCATCTATCTTATTCGCTCTCTTTCTCTCTGATTCTCTTTCTCTCAACTTCAAACCTAGGTTGAAAACCAGTATTCAAACCATAGGTTCATCTCTCTCTATATCTTTCAAACCATTGAGTCGTTCAAACAACTTAATGGGTCGTTTGAACAACCCCTGAACGGTTTCAACAAACGACTCTTGAGTCATTCAACCTACTCGAAAGGCCATGTGAGTTGTTAAAAAAAGAGAGTATTATGAGGTTTTCATTAAAAAAAAAAAACAAGCCATAAACAAAAACTTCTATAATAAGTGAGGCATTTTCTGAAAATTGGCTGTTTTGACAAGCCTTTATGTAGAAACCCTAAATTAATTACTACTAAAACGTAAGCAACGATTGCCACATGACACTTTCTGCCTAATTTCTAAAAAAATCCCCATTTTCTCTCCCATCAATTCCATTTTATTACAATTGATGTCCATACACACTTTCTCACTCTTACCTTTTCAAAAACTTATTCTTAACGATGTCCACGTGACATCTTCCTTTTTTTTCCTTTTTCCTTTTTTTTTTAATCTTCGTTGTGCATAAGGTAAACCATACAAAGAAAAAGCATGCAAACAATTAATCAAACACAAAGCAATTGATAGCAAGAAAAACTGAAGAAGAAAAGAGAGAATTTGGGGTCAACAGACTGTTGTGTATGTTATTACAACCTTAAATACGTCTTAGAGTTACATTTATATATACGATACAATATCAAACATTAAATACATCAAAATGATGAAACAGAAAAAACCAAGAAACCCACCGAGTGCGCTCGCGCCCAAAGCCAATATGAGAACACGGCAAAATTTGAAACATTATATTACTGCATTGTGCTCACGCCCAACTGTCTTATGCGTGCGCGACCAAATTCAAAAGCTATTGTCTTCTCGTGCACTTGCGCCTCCTCCATGTTAGCGACCAAGTGTAGACACCCCAATTTCGTACCCCTGGTATGTGGCATGACATAAAAAATCAAGACCTGTTAAAACATTAACAAATGTCAAGTTACATGATCAAAAGTGCAAAAGGACAAAGCAAGATGCGCAAAAGGACGAACTGCAGGGACCAAAGTGTACAAAAAGTGCATAGTTTGAAAATGGGCATGGCCACCATCAAAATTGGGGGTGGCGCCCAATTTGGGTTGTTGCGCCTAATTTTGTGAAGTGCTGCGCCCATTTTTCATCTTCATTTGTCGTAAAATGCAACTTCTCATGCGTTGTGTACAAGCTGCTCAATGCATGAAGAAGGAATTAAAATCCCATCGATGTCCTCAGTTCAGCTATAAATAGAGGCTCCCGGCTCTTCATTCAACACACCTTTCCTTCATAAAAATTCTCTGCGTCGTCGTTACGCTGGAGAAATAGAGAGCGAAGTGAGATAATGAGCGATCACCTCAAAAAGCCTCAAAACTCTGCCAAACCTCCTCCAAACACAAAACCAACCGGTAGAAGTGAACCTTAGCCCCCCAGCTAGGTATCCACCCTTTTTTCCGGTCCAAAAATCGTGGAAAGAGCAGTTGCTCTGCCCGATTTAAAAGGCCAAATCAGCCAGAAATAAGCCGTTATTCTGCCCGATTTCAGCCTACCTCAAGCCAACAAACAACCAAACATAAACAGTTACTCTGCCCAAATCCCAAGGCCAAAAGTAACTTTCAGAAGCGATCCGCCCGAATTCACACAACACACAACACACAACAACAACAAAAAAAGACTCCTCTCCCGAAGGACGGCGAGCACACCCTAGGCTGTCAGTAAGTTTTATTTTAAAGCTTTCATTTTGTAAAAGTATTATTTCCAATCCGGCCCAATGTAGATATATAAGCAGTTGTGCTGCCCGGATTTAGTTAGGAAATAGTACTAAATGTAGCCGTTATTATTTGTAAAAGAGACGGTTGCAAGTCAGTAAATAATATAGATGTAATGGATGTATTTGTAGGCAGTTAATGCTTTATTTATCTGTTAAATTAATATAACAACAAGCATACTTTAGCCAAAAACCGTTTTGAGACCGAAAGGGCGAGTTGGGTGCCTAGCACCTTCCCAACTCGTAACTTAGCCTCCGAACCTGTTTTCATTATCTCTGGTTTCTTTTTTTTTTTGGTTTTGCTTTATTTATTCCTTAAAATAAAGATGGCGACTCTAAAACATTTTGGATCTAGTGGGGCTCGCAACATCTTTCTTTGCACTTTCACGTTTTCCCCTAAAAAAGGGAGAATGAGAATGGAAAGGTGATGTATTCCTATGTTCTGGTATCCCCTAAACAAGGGATAACTTGATGTAGAAAACCCAAAGCACCCATAGTGATCCGAGATAGGCCATAAGGCTATTTTCATAAAATCCATAGTGGGGGCGCTGCAACATTCCTTCCTTGCACTTTCACGTTTTCCCCTAAAAAAGGGAGAATAGGAATAGAAGGGTGATGCATTCCTATATCCTGGTATCCCCTAAAAAAGGGATAACTTGATATAGAAAACCCAAAGCTCCCATATTGGATCAAAATCCACTAAAGGCAACCGAGGCGCATTCCAACGCGCTATTCCGACAGCACTCCTCCCGTACTTTTGATTTCGTCCTCCCCTAAACAAGGGAGGGTGGAATGGGAGCAGTGGATGTCACCGCATCCGCACGTACGCGCACCCCTATCCAAGGGCGCGCGGGGCGCGGGAGCACCCATTCCCGGGAACCCACACCAAGTCCAAAAATTCCCTTAACTCCATACCAACAATTTTTAATGCACATCTTTTAATTACCCATTTATATATCAATTTCAATATTTACTCTATTTTTATTTTATTCAAAGTATCTTAATTATATATCTTTAATTATTTATAACGTGCTTATGCAATCATCATATTATAAACAATTTTTAGAAAACCAATTTTTTTTTTACCGGGCTAACCACACCTCAAAATCCCCTATCTACACACCCCATCCATTTTATACACAACTCTCCCCACCTACCCTAACTCCTAATTCTTCCCATTCTCTATTCTCTCAACTGTCTACCCTTCCTAGCCTCTTTTCTTCTCTCACGTACTCTCATCTTCATCGTCATCTTTATCTTCCATGGTTGCCGCCTCTCTCACCATCTTCATCCTATTCTTTTACCTTTCCTTTCGAAACCCTAATTCTCAATTATTCAAATCTAGCAAACAATCAAAGGACAAAATTGGGAGCAAGCTTCATCTTCATCGTCGACTGGTTCGTCTCCCTATGTTTCATTGTAAGGTTTGTCCCTCTGTTTCATCGCAAGAAATCGAGCAAACAATCAAATCGAGCTCCCTTTCGCAATCGTCTCCTTGCCCTCTGTTTCATCGCAAGGTTCGTCCCTTTATTTCTCCTCATCATCTTCATCTTCATCGTTAGCTGGTCAAATAAATGATCATCTGTTCAGACCTGATTACGCGCATGCTTTGGGTGGAGTTCAGCTAGGAGTGGACGCACGCTTTGAGTGAAGTTCGGCCGAAAGTTGCTGCACACAATGGGATGTGTGCGACTGAGGGTGTTTTGAGTTGTTCATGAGGTTGTATTGGCATTTCACACGATGATATTTTTGTAAATATTTTTAGTAGGGTGTAAAGTGAGGATCTTGGAGGTGTCCATATATTTTTTATTAAAACCTTGCATACATATGATACATCCTTGGCATGTTATCTAATACTCTAACCAAGCCTCTAAGTTGGGATGTGGTATATTTATTAATAACATTTTCAAATATACCAAACTCAAAACTAACCTAACTCTTAAAAAAATTATTTCATAGCCTCTTTTGTGACGAATTGTCTATAATATCCTTTTGGCTTTCAAAACTAATATAGTGTGTTCAAGATCGATTAAATGTCGATCAACTTGACCATTGAGCAACAGTCGATTAACTCGACCATTGAGTTTTATCAACCTTGAAATCTAAGGTTATACTTGGCTGTTCCATTTATTCTGTTTTTTAGACTGGTCAAAGGCCATAAAAATTGTATGGTCAAAGGCCCTTTCTTGATAAATTACAAGTTGGGACTCATAAGTCATAATTAACAGTGGAGTTGCAGGTACAAACTCAGTTGCACTCGTCCGTTCAACTAAATCTTAACGGCAACCACCGCACCGGAACCGGAACTGCTGGGAGAAACTCTATGATCATGACACCCGGCCTTATGACTGCTCATTGCTTCATCACTCAACTTTGTGCCCTCCCTCGAACGAATCAATCCCCATACAAATCTCTGAAAAACCCCACTTCTTCGTCTTCTTCTTCAAATTTTCTATCTAAACCAATTCCAATTCCAATTCCTCGTTTCTCAACAGTTTTCCGCCGTTCGTCCACTGACTCCCAAAACTCGCACCAATCTCCGTCAAAGACACTTATTTCGAATTCGAACAATCATGAAAATAGTGAGGAATTACAGAGTGATTGGAAGGTTGAAGTTGGGAACCCCAACGTTGCATCCTATGTTCCGCCCGCTGGATTCAGCTTGAGCGATCGAGCTTTCTTTCTCTTGGCTTTTATCGCTTGCACGGTGCGCCCCGCCACTTAATCTTTTATGTTTTGTTAAATTTAAATTTGGGTATAATTAACAATTAAGGTCTACCTGTTATGAAGGAATGATGCATCTCTACATAGTAGTCCCCCCATTTTACTCATAGAGTCCTGTTTGATTTCTTTTCTTTGGATCAGATTGACCCCCCCCCCCTCTTTAATGGAGTTTCAATAATATTTGATCTTTCAAAATTATAAATGTTTATCATTTACGACGACAATTGCTCTATTCTCTTAAGCTACATAAATTTATAACCTGCAACATGTTCATTTGATTAAAAACGTAAGTAAAAAAGATGAGCTATTGAGGGAGTTATAATTCCCTTTTTGCATTGTGTGCGTGTGTGTAAAGATTCATGGAATGGTGGGTGCTTTGAACCGTAACATCCAGGAACAACTCATTGAAACTGTTAATTTTATGTCTCGACACAGAATGTGCCTAAACATAAAAATAACCCAAGTGCGGCTATCATAAATAAGGAAACTAGAAATATGGAAACGTCGGTTAAAAAAAGGTTTCTTTCTCCACAGTACGCCTCTAGTTCCTCAGCAACCATTTTGAAGAACAAATTTGGTAAAGCATGTTCCCATTGAAAGAACATGCTTCAATGAATTGGGAATAAATACCTATAAAAAAATTGAATTGGGAATAAATAATCATACAGTAGAAACATATGGTTCGACATATTATGCCCCCACCCACCCCATACACACGTATATAACATCGTTGTACGAATAACATGTACTAAAATCATTTGACTTCTGTATTGATAACACGACACTGATTTGATGGCTGCAGACTTCAATAGGGTTTGCCAGCCTTGTTATTGCAGCTGTTCCTGCACTACATGTAAGTTCTTTGGTTTCTATTGAGCTGAATTATTTTTTCTTTGTATGTTTTGGGTCAACTTATGTCCTATGCAATCTGATTACTTGTGGGTCAAACATTACTTTGATATTTGAGAGTTATCTTGTGAATTCTTAGCGAGGTTATTAGACTACTACGTGAAGTTGCATGTCTCTCACAAGTGACCTGGCAATGAAACATACTGGCTGGAAGCAAATGCAGGTGTTTAGCATATAGCAGGAAGATTGATGCACATGATCCGAATACGAGCCTCAGGATCCTAGAGGGGAGTGCCTAAGGCCCGAGCCCTGCAACCAGGGTCTGAATCACCGGGGGTGCTCAACCCTCCTTGCTCGCCCAGAAGACACAAGCTCTCTAGGCAACCTCCGGCCCTTAGCTCTGGCTCAGGTCGTCTGGCAAGCATTGAGCTCAGTGCTTGTAGTACAGACATCATTGGATTATTTGGTTGGGCAAGTGGGTTCAAGTGACGTCACTGAATTTTGGAAGAACAAGATTGGTATAGGGTTGTAGAAAATATCTTAAAAACAGCTACAACTTAAGCAGTTTCACTTATATTTATCCATGTGTGTGTTCACACACACACATATATAGACCTCAGCTTCAGTTGCTTAATGGGCATTGCTTTTTCCGATATTTGTAGAGATTGGCCTGTGATTTTGATTAATTTTGTTTTCTCAGGTAGTCAGGTATACATTCCCATTCTGTTCATGCTTGATTTTTCTTCTCCTTTCATTGTGCTAGCAGAATGCTGGGCCTCTTATTTTTAAAATAAATAATACCTGATCACTTGTGGGCGTCACTGCTTAACCAATGTATAGGAGTCAAAATAGCCCGCTTGTTAGGATCCCTGGAATTACTCTAATTAAGGAAGTTGACTTTTAGGTCATTTTGGTAGTACATATATACATTCATGCCCTTACTGTTCAGGGCAGTCAATTTGGGAGAGAGGGAGTATTTTTTAATTTTTATCCGGCTTCATCATGAACAATATGGCTCTCTTTGCTTCTACTTGCAACTTCTACATTTCGGTAGGATATACATTGATGCAGTATCCCATATTCCCATGTTAGTCAAACGGTTGAAGCACTTGAAGGAGGGCTGAGTTATCTATTCTTCTTCCTACTATAGGCAATGGGCAGAGCTGCAATATCTCTTTCAAAGCTAGCAGATACTGCGCGTGAGGAGCTCCCTAGTACAATGGCGGCAGTCAGGCTTTCAGGCATGGAGATCAGTGATCTTACGCTGGAGCTGAGTGATTTAAGGTCTCAAAAAATGAATTGTTTAATACAAAACTTCCTTTCCTATAATATTGTGATCAGTTGGAGCACTATGAACATTTTCCTTTGCATTTATGTCAAGTCCTAGGCATTTTTATTGGTAACACATGACTTTGACAGCAAGTTAGGAAGAAGGATACACTGAAGTCCAAAAGCTCTCCAATGACAAGAAGGTTGGTGTTTGTCAAGAACGATGAGGGAGGTGAACTGTGATTCTTTGAAGTATGCAGCCAATGTTGGCAAACTGGAGAAAATGACAAACATTGATCAACTTAAAAGTAGAAATACTCCCTATCCAATGCATTAGATCACTTGTTACCTTCCATGCATATAGTAAAAGACAAACAGCTTTTTCCTCTTACTACACCCATCCAAAAGGCAGCCATCATTCTTTGTTTTAGCACATGTAACGTCTTCCAAAGCTCTAAAGAACCACACACAAAAAAGCATGGGTAGCTCTGAAAGGCTGTTACCTGTTAGATGCCTTAGGTGGAGTGGCTCCTTATTATATGTTTTGATGGAGGGTTAAACTTACCCAATTTGTCACACTATACTCTCAATCCGCCCCTGCCGTGCATCTGAGTCAGGCTGAAAGACCTGGATGGATTTGTGTTAGCAACCTGGAGTATGCTGTATGCATAGCCATTGGGCCAAACATGTCGTCTTTCATCGTTTGTGTTGTTTAATCAATGACTGATAATATTAGAAATAATAATGCGGTTTTTCTTTTGTTCCATATGATACAAAGCCAAGAGATTGCTGATGGAATGAAGAAGTCCGCTCAAGCAGTGCAAGCGGCAGAAGCTGGGATTCAACAAATTGGTTCTCTTACTCGCCACAAGACTATGGGTATGGTTAAGCTTCTCAGTTTGTCTGAATACTTTTTGCAGCTCTTCTCTCTTCGTTTCTTATTGAATAGATTGCTGAGTAATTGTTATTTCATGTCATCAGCGATGATTGAGGAGAGAGCAAACCTGCCTGTCATCTCCGTAAAACCCGTCGTCGCTGGGGCAGCAAAGAAGACTTCCCAGGCTGTTGGACAAGCAACAAGGGCGCTTTTGAGTATACTCTCTCCAGGTGAGTTTAATTCAAAGAATGAAACGGCCAAAGCAATTGATAGGTTAGAGATATGACTCTTTTCTTTTTCGTTCCACTTGCTGTAGTTCAGTTCAAAACAAACAATATTGAAATGGATTATGCATATGTTTAGAACATTTAGTTTAAAACAAACAATGTTAGGATTATGTATATTGTTTAGAACATTGACTACTCAACAACACCATCGATAAGTATTTTTCTATATTCATGCATGTTATTATTTGCATATGGTTGGGTGTGATGTATAGAATTGTCTTTTTCTTCCCACAACTAATTATATATATGTGTGTGTGTGTATATACTAGTATTTGTGCATGCCATAGGCACGGTGTTGATATGAAATCAACTCAATGGATGCTCAGAAGTCAGAATAAATTATAGATAACCATCTCATCGACAAAAACAAAAATCCATAACTGAAGGGTTCATATGTAACTCACATATTTACGGATCAATCTGGACCGTCAGTTGTGTTTGACAGTTGACACAACCCGATCAGGCAGTCAGTTATACTATGTAATGATAATTTATATATAAATTATCATTTCACTTTTTTTATCCTTAGTGCATGAACAACTCCTCAAATCAAATACCAAATCAAACACAACGCATTAAAAATCAATAAAATAATCTGTTTGATACCCATTTGATTCAAAACCAAAAACTAGGGTTGTGCAAGATTTTTTCAAAACCGGACCCAACCGACCCAATATGTTGTTTATTTATTCATTATATATATATATATATATACTTTTTTGTTCTACTTTTTAGTTGATACTCTTTTATTATTTTGTTTCAACTGGTTTGTTATGCTATGAGTTTATGAGTTCGATATTTTTAATTGTTGAATGTACTTTTATCGAAGGTTTTTTAATTTTTTATGAAGTTTCAGTCTTAAATTTTTATTATGTAATTGTATTAAACAGTTAAAAAGTAAAAAAATCATAGTATTGATCCGGTCCTGGTTCTCATACATCTTTGATTGGTTCTGGACCGGACCAATGTTTTTGTTTTCATACATATTGGGTTGGTTTCGCTTCTAAATTTTTTGAGAATTAGACTATTGGTCTGGTTTCGATTTTCTCTTTTTTTCCAAAAAACTGAACCGAACCGGACCAAACTCACCCCTACCAAAAACCCTTCAACAACGACATATAATCCAATACTTTTACATGCCCCACCATCTTTATCTTCATTAATTTAATATTTTTTTTTTCAGAAAAATGGTTAAAAACTTGAAAAAATCATAGAAATTTTTTTTGATATCCAAATGAAACAAATCAAGTCTTTATTTATAAGTAAAAATATATACTTTAATTCAGGAAAAAAATTAAAATTTTTGACTCAAAATTGGTCAAGAAAGGCAATAGAAAATCCACTAAGATTTGGACACATGGAAAGGAAAGGGGCAGAGGAACAACACATGTCATGATATTTTTATTTTATTTTATTTTTTGATTTTTTTGGTATGAAACAATGTCATTTCATACCGTTAAATGCCAAAACGCGGTAGTTTTATGCTATGGCCGATTGCTTTGATTTTTTTTGAATTTGGTTTTGATTTGTAGTCTATATTGATCCAAATCAAATAAGAATCTATATTATAAAACAACTAGGTAATTGATTAGGACTATTAACGAAAATTTAACGGTTGAAATTTACTCATATTCAGTAATTAATCATTTTTAACTCTTTAGTTTTTTATTTTCCTATTACAAGTCATCCCCTACATTTAATATTATGAGCAGTCACTAATTTTTCTTCTCCGTATGTTTTATCTTCACATTACAAAGTCACACCATACGATTAATCTTCTGAACAGTCACCTATTATAAAACATCAATCCCTCAACTATCACTTAAAGCAATGTACCCCTGGATTGTAACATTTTTTTTAAATCACACTTTTTATTTAGGTAATGTCATTCAATTGACGAAATCAGATATACGGTACCGTGCCATAGGCACAGACTTGAAGATCTAGTCTATATTATAAAACAATTAGGTAATTGACTAGGGTTATTCAGAAGTTGAGATTAAATTATCTTAAAAAAATTAACGGTTGAGATTCACTCTCACATTCACATCTGTGAGTAGTTATCCATTTTTAACTCCTTATTTTTTCTTTCCTATTACAAGTCACCCCAACAATTAATATTATGAGCAGTCACTCATTTTTCTTTTCTCTATGTTTTATCTTCACATTATAAAGTCATACCCTGCGATTAATCTTCTGAACAGTCACTCCTTATAAAACATTAATCCTTCAACTATCACTTGAAACAATGTACCCCTCAACTGTAAAATATTTTTTAAAATCGCACCTTCTATTTAGGCCATGTCATGTCAATTGACGAAATCAGATATACTGGCAGTCTGACACCGTGCTATAGGCACGAGCATGAAGATCAAGTTAGATTATATTTTATTTAGATACACCGTTATAAGCTTAAGATTTGGTTTGATTCGGTGTTTGATCCACCGTTAACCATGCTCTTATTAACTCATATTTATACTTTGAATATGTCTCCTGTAAGACCGTATAGATCTTAATTCGTAAGACGGAACCTCTCTCTCTCTCACAGTTTAACCCACCAACAAACGATAGGTCGGATAAAGATGATCCGTCTTACAAAGTCTTACGCAAGTTTTTACCTTATACTTTTATATATAATAAATAGTACATCCATTATTGGAAAATTGTAACATGGGAATATTGTGTGACTAAGAGTGTAAAGGAATTCATCAAATAAGGTTTCCAAGAAATGGATGAAAACTTAACGAAATGTTTTAGGTTAGGGTTTAGAGTACAGGATTTAAGGTTTCCAAGTGGTTAAATTCAAATTTAAAAGGTCTCTTTTTAACGAAAACATTTAAATTTAAATTATCTAAAAGTTAACTTAGTTAAAACAATCACCTTTGTTATGACTTGGAAATAGGAATGAATGATATTTTCAAACTTTGGAACAAGATTTAAGGTTGCGTTTGGATGGATGAAATGGAAGCCAATTTATGTTTTTTTCCACATGCTTGAATGTAGAGATGTTAATCGGTCCAATCCTGTCGGTTTCGGTCTAACCCTATCGGTTTCAGTCCCTAATCGGTTACGGTTTAAACGGTCCATTGAAATTGCAAGCCTAGACCTACTCCTCTAGGTTTTGATTTTAAACGGGTTACTAACGGGTTATACTTAAACAAAATAAAAAAACTTAAATATATAAATATAAAATTCGAAATCAAGTAATTATCGGGCAACGAGCCAACAACCAACATTCAACAACACACAATCCAAAACAAAATGACTCAAATGAGTTATACAACGAGTCAACAACATTAAACATAAGTGATATAGTTCAAAACACAAACAAATTTCAAGACTTCAAGTTTTACTAGTTAAAAACTAAAAAGTTCTAATCAAGCATGAAATGATAAAATAAGTCAAGAATCATAAATATCATAAATTAAACTTTTATTAGACCAAACATAATCCAATTTTGAATAACTTGATTAATTAGAGTTTGACTTGCATGATTGTTTTTGGGTTAGTATTTAAATTTTAGATTTTCATTGTGTAATGATCGAAAAAATAAAATAGAGATGACCAAAAAGAAAAACTATAAAGCAATTTTACCTAATTTAAAAAAGATAAAATTTACATTATACCACCGAAGGTAAGACTAACATAAATGTTAGTATGAAAAAGCAGATGGAATGTTGGAATGACAACTTGAATTTTAGCGTGACCAGTAGAGATGTTAATCGGTCCAACCCTATTGGTTTCGGTCTAGTCCTGTTGGTTTCGGTCCCTAATCGGTTGCGGTTTAAACGGTCCACTTTAAACGGTCTACTAAAATTACAAACCTAACCCTAAAAAAAATCAGTTTAATAAGTTCAGATCTGCGGTTCCCAACCCTATTAACATCTCTACTTGAATGGGACTACTGATTCACGATCTTGTTTCTTACCATTCAAACCAAACTCATGTAGTCATGTGATGGACATATCATATAGTTAAATAAATACATCTCTTTTTTATAACGGATGAACAAGTATTATTTTCTTGAAAGATAAAACTCAATTTTGGAGTCTTCCAAACAACTCCCAAAATGAACAAATTTAGAATTACCAAATAAATAGGACAAATTGCTGGCCGGTATCGTTTCAGAAACTTTTTTTTCGCTACAGTCCTTCGTTTTTTTTTCAACAACTAAAATTCATTTTTCGAAAAAATGTTCCTAAAATACCCAGATCGTTTTCTTCACAGTTCCGGCTAACACTTTGGACATATGCTGGGTTGGAGAATTTTTCGGTAGGGACGAAGGTAAACATGAACAAAAGATTTACGGTTTACGGTTCAAACCGCGAACCGAAAATTCTGTGAACCGAAACCGGCGATTCACCGGTCCGGTTTTGGTTCTTCCATTACCCTTCAAAGTAAACTAGTGGTTCGAACCGTGGTTAGAATTCAAAAAAAAAGATTATTGAAAAAAATTGTAATTTAGAGGTTAGACTCCTTTGATTTTAGTTCATTGGTTGTTCCCCTTATTGTAATTTTTAATTTTTGATTTGTATTAATAAAATTGGCCAGGGTACCATCCTTGTATTTTAATACTGTTGTTATTTTACAAAATTGAAAATGTTTAAAATAATTACTTTTGGTCACTTAAAAAAATTCAAAAAAAATATAAAGATAGTTTAAAAAACATAAAATGTAAATAAATAAAAATGGAACCGTGAACCAGATTCATGGTTCAGAACCGAACCACCAAGGTTCAATGTTTGAATTCGGTTCACCCAAAATCCATTGTAGAACCGGTGGTTCTGGAACCGTTTAGGCATGTCTAAACAAAGGCGGATGAGGAGGAGGAGGAAGAAAAAACTTACGACGGAGGAGAAGGAAGAAGAAAACGGGGGACATGAAGGTCTGGTTCACTATGATTTTGCAGTGCAATGCAAAATTCGATTAGGTAATTAAAATTGATGCTTTGCGGTGTAAAAATTAATGCACCACGATGTAAAATTGAATTATGTAATTAAAATTAATGTATCACAATCCAGAGATTGATGCAGTGCGATGCAAAATTGGATTAGATATTTAAATTGATGCATCACAGTGTAAAATTGATGAAATTAAAATAATGTTTCGCGGTGCAAAAATTAATACAACATGACCCATTTGATTGGGTGATCCGTAGACATAGAGATATGTACTGTAGCAATTGAAAACTTATTAAAGTGAGCCGATAACCCAAATAAATAGGTTGAAATTTGGGTCGATCCCCTGCGGTAGAAAAATCCATTATATTTTTTTAAATCGTTAAAATACACTTTTTGGGAGAAAATAACGACCATGCCCTTAATAAACAAAAGACGTGCGCACAAAGCCCTGCCCAAAATTAGGCATCACGATG
Organism: Codonopsis lanceolata; assembly: GCA_013146195.2. NCBI lineage: Eukaryota > Viridiplantae > Streptophyta > Magnoliopsida > Asterales > Campanulaceae > Codonopsis > Codonopsis lanceolata. Next base: position 44,602,799 of record CM028383.1, on the reverse strand, counting down.
GAAAATATGGACATTGCCTCTGCTTTTGCAATTTTCGAGCTATGGTCTCATAGTAAATGCAATTAGGCTGCCTCTGCGAATCCAACCCACATCCTCCCATAATCAAACACGGTGTGGAGGTTGCGAAGCCACTAATGCATTGTGCAGTGAAGCCACTAATGCATTGTGCAGCAGAACCCTCACCCACCTTGAGTATGTATCGGAGGTTGCGATGCTCGCATCGAAACCTCCGATGCTTGCATCACTAACAAATCAAGGTTGAATCTATCAACAAAACTTTGAAGAAGAACTTGGACCTCGACTGGAATAATGGAGTCACACTCATCGGGGGTTGTCCCTAAATAGGAGGTGCTGCGGTGGATATTCTGTCTTTTGATCCAGGAGGAAGGTAAGAGGGATTGAATCGAAGGCCCAATTGTTAAAAAGAAAAAAACAATGAAAAGCTGGTTCAGTTTCATCAATGAAGTTTTGACATTTCCAAGGTGCCTGTTCATCCTTTTCGTGACGTCCTTTTATGTTCATTGTTCACCTAGGAGTAGACAAAGAGTTGGTTTCGGTAGAAGGAGGAAGGACATTTAAGGAAGATTTTTACAAAATTAGACTTATTTTTTTTTAAAAAGAAGATATTTGTGTGGTTATAAATTCTAGAAAATGGTACCAACTCAGCAGTTATTCTTAAATACTTTCTTCGACCCAAGATGTACATTTTGACTTAGGGTAAATCTGTCAATGGATCAAATTTTGATCTGAATCTGATCGAAATTCGATGTTATTTTTAGGATATGATTTTTATTTTTCAATCCGATTACCAGATTTTGATCTGAATCTGATAATTCGAAAGGTGTTCCGATCCATTAACTTATATATATATATATATATATGTATAAGTTACTTATGTATATATATGTATAAGTTACTTATGTTGAGCTTTTGTTATTATTATTATTACACTAACGAGCTCTAACTCAACTGATATTGCTCACTTTTCCTAATGGAAATGTCGGGTGTTCAAATCTCACAAGAAACACCGTGGACTTTATAACTCTCAATAGAGAGGTCGGGTGTTGAAGCCTCTTTAGAGCATCGTTGTTGTTCAAGCCTTATCCAAAGGCCCTATTTAGCTATTCACTTATTTTAACGAAGAGGTCGAGTGTTCAATTCATACCAGAGACACATTGATACTTCGCTACTCACAACCGAGAGGTCGGGTGTTCAAAGCCTCACCAAAGACACTATTTGTTCGAGCTACACCAAAAGCATCATATATATAATTGTAGCCTTTCAAAGCATTAAAAATAATAAAAATTAAGGATTGAGGTACGGTCTATATCCCCTCCAACCTTAAAAAAATAAAAAATGTAAAAAAAAGTTATTATTATTACTATTTCTACTAAATATAAAATTTTCTGACCTCTACAATATGTTACTAACATTGTTATTCATATTTGTGTAAGTTGAAAATGAGAATTTTTAATTTTATTCGACCTTTGGTTAAGGAAAAATACATCAATATTCATTTTATTCAATACTTTAATAAGAGGCGAATAAAATCCAAATCCGAAAAATCAGGATATGGATCGAGCTTTGAAATATCCAAAAGATAATCCGATCCGATTCAAGTTCAATAATTTCTTAATAAATCAGATATAAATTTGGCTGATCTAATCCAAACCCAATCCATTGCCAGACCTAACTTAGGGTGAATTTGTCTAATTTTTGAACGATTGTCAACACATTTTATTTGGCTTAAATAACAATGGATCAGCCTACCTTGAACGATTATGCATTAAGGTTACCTTACTATATATATCAATTTAATTTTTGTACATCAATTTTGTGGTCACGTTCACTTTCGTTAAATTTTTTGATTGAAAAATGTTCAAAAGAGTTAACTTTGTCGGTAACTAAAAAGGTTAGTAAAATCAATCGTGGATATTATTTGAACATGTAATATTTTGTCAACATAAATGGGAGTATGTCATGTCACAGTATACATATAAAGTGAGAATGACCCAAGCATTACCCAATCATAAATACTCATATTTGATTTGATAAAATTAATCTCTACACCTTTTTACAAATAGTTGTGGAAATTTGTATAATATGACTAATTACTTCTATTAACACAAGAATAACAAAAAAATAAGATAGAGATTAATTTAATATTTGGCTACCATTATCTTGTTACATATAAATATATAAATATGCATCAAATTAAATTAAATTGTTTCTAAAAATACATTTTTGAAATTTTGATTGGTTATTTCAGTTTTCTTGAGAGTTCACTCCCTTTTAAAAAAAAAAGATTAATTTGAAATCCTTTGTTCGTTCCAGAAATATTCGGAATCAAGTAAATTTAAACATGAATCATGGGCTATATTGGGTCGTGGGAGAGATTCACTGTGTGAAACAGAAGACGTCAACTCACCAAAGCCATTCCAGAGGTCAGTGGAGACGGGTAATGCTAGGGCCACTCTAATAGCACTCAATTTTGGGTACCAAATGATATGACATTTTATATGTCATATTGGTAACATAACTTTTTAACTTATAATGGAGCCTATAAAATGACACATTGGAAACCACATCATTTGGTGCACAAATTTAAGTGTTCATTGAGTGGCTCTAGCATTACTCTGGAGACACAGTCAAGCTAGCTAGGAATAGGATTTATACAAAAATTTAAGAGAACAAATCTCCATGTATAACTAATGGGAGGGAGATAACTGTGTCCCATTTAGAGCAATGCAATTCCAACTGCTCCTTCCTATATACACTAATTTCCATATTCTTCCTTCCTTGTATGTAAGATTTTGACATAATCAACTTGAAAGAGTACATTGATGACCTTGAATTGAAGCTTATCTACTCTCTTTCTCTTTATTCCAACCAAAGGGGGAAAACAAGTAACTCACATTTCAAGCCCGGTGAAACAACAATGCCTTGCCGGTGTAGGTTTTGGGTGGCCTTCACCATTTTGCGCACCAGGTAAAGGTGTTCTAGATAAGTGTTTTCTGCCCTCAAAAAGAAAACAGAATACCAACTAAGAACTAACCAGCAAGAAGAGAAACTGTTGACTACATTAATGTCAATAAGCAGGCACCAAAGGAAACTTAATATATCAATCCAAGACTTGAATCTCCCTCACTGGGATCGTCTACCAAACTTGGGCCTGATCTCAATCCCCTGAACAATGAGGCCGCCCTTCCAATTGCCTCCCTCTACCTCTTTTACACTCATCACGAGCTCCCCGTTGTTCTCGTCCTTGTTAACATACCCTCCTATCTCAACTTCCAACCATCCATCTCGTCTCTCCTCTGGGTATCGACCATCACCATTTGTTGGCCCAGGTTCTATAGGTCTGGCCACTCCACGATGGAGAAAATGACCAATTCGTCTGGAGCGTCTGGAGCGTCTGGTGGGTACAACAGGGTATCTACGATTCCGCCCACTTTCAGAATCCAAGAAAACAGTTCGGGTTTCACTTTCTTCCCCAATGGTACCGATAGAAACCTCCACAGCCTGGTTTTCAAAACCATAATATTCAGCTGCTGCCTTGAACACAAGGTAAGCAGCATAAGGTGTATTGGGAGAGAGCTTGCTTGTACATATCTTGCCACGAATTTCAAGCCAACACACACTGATAAGCTCAGCCACCTCTGCAAACCTGTTCTCCATACATGCAAGACAATACAATTTTCTGAATAAGATAAAAAAGACATATAATCATCTAAACACCACAGAATTGAAGTTGAAAACTAAAATAGACTATGACCTTGATTCTGGTTGGGCTGTCCATCTCCAGTATCGAGGTGTGTCACCCCAAACGATTGTCAGGTCCCTTGCAGCTAGCATGTAGCATTTTTTCCCGCTACATTTATCTAATGAAAAACTCTGCAAAATGCCAATCAAAATGGAGTTAGAAGTATAATGGGTGTAGAAAACAACCAGACAGGAATCCTGCAGTGTTCGCGGAAGGGAGGTGAAATCAAAAAAAGGGAAGGAGGGGGTGTGGCAGGGTGGGCGGGAGGGAGAGGGGGGGATCATGTAGCAGAACTAAAGCAAAATTAGCTAATCACTGTAACTATAGCCTCTGCCTACCCCTTCGCACCCATTTCAGCCAGTATGACACGGGTAAAGTACAGGTTACATGTTCGACATTTGGTACTGATTGGAAGCTCAAAACACTGGTTTTCTTACAGGAGTGTTAAAGTATGGAGTATTAGAAAAGAAAGAACTCTGTTATTGCTTTCGTCACAGATATGGCGAGAGAAAACATCTCTCTCTATCCTCTTTAGTTTCAAAAACTTCACTTCAAATTGATAATATCTCATCTTTAGATTTACATAAACACTCAGATCTCCACATTGATTGGCACACGACTCTTCCCAAAGCCGACATCTAAGATGGAAACAATCACCTAAACAAATACAATTATAGCAAGACGACACTTACAGCCAAACCACCCTCAATTCATTCTTCTCCTCGGGCAACATAATCAAAATGCGCGAAACAACAAGTAACTAAACGTTAAGTCCCCAATTCCTTTTGGTATATGCATACTAAACCAAAAACTCCTCGTTACTAGATTTCCTCAATTCCCTTACACCTTCCCCTCGACACACCGTTAGATGGTGCCATTGCTGGTTAATGCAACAATAGGAATCAAGGGATTCTAGCAATACACAGGATCAAAATCCATCCGAATATGTAATCTATCGGATTCATCCCAGATTCAGTGAATTAGCATTATTTTACTTTTCCAAGAAAGATAATCAGCCTTTTTAAACATTATCTTACTTCCAAGGAATATATCAATTGAATATCAGATGCATCATTAAGAACCATTTCCATTTCCATTGCATTAAAAAAAAGCGAAGACAGCAAAACGGACCTAAATAATTAATTAGACAGTTATCAGACTTAGAAAATCAATTTTATATTTTACCTTGTTTCCGCCATCGATAAGGATGGGATGATCGCATAAGTACAAATACATCTCTTTCTTAGTGGAGAACCCGAGGCGGTTCAAGCCGTCACGATCGACCGCCTGAGCAATTATATCCAGGTAATCAGAAGGCAGAAACCTCTCCCAAACGGCGTCCCATTCCGCCGCGGAACGGAACATAGACGCCACGAGCGACAGCCTGCAAACGTCCCGAGGACTCGTCAATGACAGCGTGTTGGCAATGAATCCTTCCGGTAATCCGCCAAAGAAATCACCGGCCACCGCCTCACCGCCACCGCCATTATCACTATCACTATCGTCCATTTGCATTTTTCTCTCTGTTTGTAATGGGTAAGGATACGAGAAGGTGGCAGTATATATAGGAGGTAGATAGGCGATAGCTTAGCGGTTAAGGTTTTTTTTTTTTTTTTTCTTTTTTAAACGCTTTGCTGTCTCAGATCCCAATTTATAAAGGAGATACTCGGTACTTTAAATGAGAAGAATAAGTGAGCCCTTTATGGCAATTGGCAAGGATCACAAGAGGGAAGTGGGAACAAGAAGTGAAATTACTAATTTACCCTCCCACTTTTTATGCTTAAAATTTGCATTGCCTCCTTATTCCTCGAACTATTTTGTCAATTATATCATACAAAAACTTAAGAAAAATCGTCCCACGACTATTATCTGTAAGACAAATCTTGTTGCGTGTCCCACAATGTGCTGGTAAGCTTAGCTGTGACTATGAGAGAGCGTGGCTCGTTTTACGAATGAGAATACGTAAAACTATCTCACAGAGACCTACTCTTGTAGCAATGTAATGTATTCTATCTCGACTTGTGTAAATTGCCTCTTTTTTGTTACGAAGATCCGTTAAATTTGGCGAGAAATAATCTCGTGTTGGTTATGTGCACTGTGCAGTGCTCCTACTATACAATGAACACGACCAATCCTAACCTTAATAGCCTTCTTCAGTTCTTCCTATCATGGTTTTGAGTTGGTAGTGGCCAAGGGAAGATGTCTTGGTTACTAGTTTGGAGATGATAAGACATGACGACACAAAGACGAATGTAATGAAAAATGAAAATGTATCATTAAATGGGAAAAAAGATAGGATTGACAACTTGTCTCTTCAGTTCGTTCATTTTTTTGAGTATTGTTGATTAAGGTACTACCGATGATAATTTGAGTATAATGATGCCAAATAAAGTATATGGAATCAAAATACAAGTATATTATTACTGCATCGTACCACACCATCTTTGTGCCACGACAACCAACTTCTCCTATAAATAGAATGAGAGACCGTATTTGAAAAAAAAAAAAAAGATAGTTGAAGGGGTCCAACTCAAATGTAAGGTAAAGTTCAGTGGGGCAAAATAGTAATTTAGCTTAAAAAAGAAAGGCTAGAATAAAGAAAGGAGATTCATTAAAAAGGGGAAGCATGTGAAAGAGCCAAAGAGGTAGAGTGCATGTTTGATTTGGCTTATCTGAAAGTGCTTATGACTTATAACTTACTATAAGTTGTTTTTGAAACATTTGATTTCACTTATGGTAAGAGAAGTCATAAGTAATGTACAAGCCGCTTAAAGCACATGTAAGACCATAAGTTATAAGCACTAAACCTAGTGCATAATCCTACTTTTCAAAAACATGTGAGTCATCTTCTTTATTGAAATTTTATATATTCCAAAATTACCCTTCTTAATAATAGTAATAAAAACAAAAAAGTAATAATAATAATAGTTATTATAATTATAATTATAATTATAATAAATAACAATAATAAAAGGAATTATAATAATATTAATAAATAATAATATGAATAATGATAATAGTTATAATAATAATAATAAAAATAATAAATATAGTATTCATAATGATAAATATAATAATAATTATTATTATAACAATCATAATAATAATAATTATTAATACTAAAAAGTAATATTAATAATAATATAGTAAAAATAATTGTAATAATAATAAGTAATAATAATAAAATTAATATAAAATCAATATTAAAATTATAAATATAATAATAATAATAATTAAATCAATAGTATAAATAAAATTAATAATATTATTAATATAATAAAATAAATACTAAAATTAATAAGTAATAATAATAATAAAAGTAATATTAATGTTAATAAAATAATAATAATAATATAGGTAATAATAATGATAATAATAATAGTAATAATTAATAATAGAGATAAAATTTGTATTAATATTAATAAAATAATAAAAAAGTGATAATAATAATAATAATAAATAATTAAAATAAATAATAATGATAATAATACGATTAAAATTAATTTTATTATTAATAATAATAGTAATAATATTAATATAATAATAATAATAATAATAATAATAATAATAATAATAATAATAATAATTATTATTATTATTATTATTATTATTATTATTATTATTATTATGTAAATCACATTTTGTGATTATCGTATTTTAGTCTTTATACTTGATGTCATCACTATTTCAACTTATTTATCAAATATCACCAGTGATTAGTCATCAGTCATCAGTCATCAGTCATAAGTCATAAGTAATAAGTTATCAGTCATAAGTAATAAGTCATCAGCACATATCAATAAGTTAAATTAAACAGTCCAGAATGTGAGCCGGAGGGTTATATAATACGAATTGAGTAATGTTAGGAATAAATGCTTAATTTTATTCACAAAATAAAATTGTACTCCAATTTATTATCTTATGTCATTTAATTCAAAATTCATTTTTTAATTTATAGTCGACCTAATAAAATCTCAAAGGTAAAAACTTAGGTAAAACAGTCTCACAGATATTTTTTGTAAGACATATTCTTTTTACCTAACCCATTGTGTGTTGACGAATTAAGCTATGAAAAGTGTGACTCCGTCTTACGAATTACTCCCTCCGTCCCAAAATAAATGACGTTTTGAGTTTTTCACACAGACCAAGGAAATAAATTGTAAAGACTAAACTGCCCATATTCAAACATTAATGAGTTGTTTTAATATTCTTTTCCAAAAAGCCAAAATGACTTATGGAGTCAATAAATATGAGTATAATTAGAAAAAAAAGTGAAAAAGCTCCTTGAAAATTCCAAAGTGTCATCTATTTTGGAACAAAAAAAAATCACCTCTAAAATCTATATTACAATACAACTTGGATTGCACATGTACAATTGATAAATGCTCCGAGAAGTGTCATCTAGCGGCGATTAAGCAACCCCTACATTCTCATGTTCTCTCCACCTCCTCTCTTTGAACAAAAAAATATTAATTTAAGAATAATTATTTAAGAATAAAAATAATTATTTACCTCTTTAAATCAATAAAGTGATAATAATAATTCATCATATATTTTGAGACTGAGGTTTAACTAAGAATACGTATAACCATTAAGACCACTCTAAAAGATAAGTTTTTATGTTATTAAGACCACTCTAAAAAGGGAATAAGTAATAATACATGAGACCTAATCAATGTCAAATTTAGATGATACATTAAATATCTCAATATTTTGTACTCCTTCCGTTCTAAATAATTGTGAGCCTTCTTTTTCCGTTTGTTTTTTCAAAAAAGTTCAGTTTATGAATTTTCCTTTTAAAGAAAATTATTTACCATTTATGCTTAATTTCCTTGATATTTCATTATGGACCCCATTTGCGCAGGTGTGTTAAAGGAAAATACATAACATATCAATAATTGTAATAGAAATTAGGTTTTCTTACTCAATCAAAAGAATGTTTAAGAACGCCTTAAGTATATAAAATTATGTTTTTATTAAATGTATGTAGTATTACTCGACACGCACCCGAAACATATATAAAATATTTATTATTATGAGCGGTGCTAAAGCCACCTAATGATAACCTAACGATATGACAAAAATTTAGCTTGTGTGCAAGACTTAGCCTCGTAAAATCACTCCGACGTGAGAATAAGTATCGTATGAATCAAAAGAGAATTTAACAGATGTTCTAGGCTCAAGAAAGTGTGCGTACCTTGTTTACGGTTTATGGATGTGTATTTATAGGCCTCCAATGTCATTGAATCCATCTAGGATTCAATTTCCAAAGTTACCTAGTAGATTAATGGATAAACTTTTAAATTATAGGTTTGATAGGCAGCTGGCCGCAAAAATAGTGGAGCAGATAAGACAAATGTTTTGCTCGGATAAGGAAACCTTTGACCAGTTTTGAAGAGCAAGTCTCTGAGATTCCCTTGCTCAATACTTGCCCGGACGAGCATGACTCTGCTCAACTGTGTGATGTAAGTCTGATGATGATGTGTGATTCTCGGACATGGCCCCCTGGTTGGGCAGGCAAGGCCTGTGCTCGGTTAAGTTTGGACGAGAATTGTCCTGTTCTTTGCTCGATACCTTGCTAGCTCTGTCCGTTAGGCTAGTATGTCTCACGCTAGTTAAGCACCGTGGTGGTCGCTCATGCTTTGCTCGTGACCAGATTTAGGCCGGACATATCACCTAATTTTATCCACAAAATAATGTTATCATCTTATGCTCTCTTCATCACAAAACTATTATCATGCTTTCATTTTTCGTTCGTCCCAAAAAGATTGTTTTGTTTAAAAGTTTTCTTTTTATGACAATACCATTACTATTTTACCATATATATTTTTTTCATAATTTAATTATCAGTCGTATGCACATGAACTTTAAAGAAAATTACACATTATATCAATATTAATAATTAAGTCAATTATTGTTTCTTAATTTATGTATCGGATCAAACATGATAATAATAAAAGACGAATGGAGTATTATTTAGTTTACTTTACTTTTTAACTCGTAATGAAACTTATTATATGTCATATAAGATGATACACAATATGCACATTATTTTGTACAAAATAAAATATTTATTGCTAACACGTATCGATATTTATATTACTATCGATTGGTTTGATCCAGCACACAAATTAATAAAAAAATAATTTGATCATTAATTAATATTTGTTTGATGTGTAGTTTTTGATAAAACTTATGTATATTTCACACATAATTAAAGTATGATGAAAAAATAACGATAAAGTGGTAAAAACGTCGTTCTAAAAAAAGTTTCAAACAAAATAATAATTTTGTGACACATGGAGTAATATATACTACTCTTTTCGTTATGGGTAAAAAGTCAACAATCCACTTTGAAATATTTCATTTAAAATGTATTTTTTAAAATTAAGATATAAAAATATTATTTTATTATTAATAGATTACAAAAAGTAACATTTTCTTAAAATGAAGAACACTTTACTCCGGGAGTATAATAAAGTACTCCATTCGTCCCTAAATTATCATCTTCCTTTTATTTTCCATCGTCCGTCGTAAAAAATTATCTAGTTTGAAATTTACCTTTTTAGAATATCACTTTTATCCATTTTATTTTTACTTTTTCATTATACTTTAATTATGGACCACATACACATGCACGTAAAAAACTATATACTTAAATTATCAAAATAATACTTTAATTACTTTTAACATCATTTTTAACTTTACTTATTTTTTCATCATACTTTTAATTAATTCACATACACACTTTAAATGAAACTAACATTAAATCAATATTAATATTGTTTTCTTAAATTGACAATAAATTAGACGATATTAATATATCAATTAAATTGTTTTTTCTTAATTCGTGTGTCGGATCAATTAGGACCATAATTTAGGGAGTAAAGATAATTAAATTTGTGTGAGGCGAAAAAAAGACGATTATAGTTACACGTGCCCCGGAAAAGACAGGTTGTCGGCGGTGGCTTTCTAAAACTACGTAGGTGTTGAAGAAGGCACGACGTGGACCTTTGCTAAATATGAAACGTGGTGACCTTAATTTCTCTGTTCCCCTGCCACAAGCTTGACCCTTGCCTCCACTTTTCTCTCTCTCTTCTTTTTTTATTCTTTTTTATTTTTTTTATATATTTCAGGTTTTGATAAGCTGTCCTGATAACGACTTGTTACGCATGGACAAACTCGATTACCGGCAAAAGTCAATTTAAAATTACCTCCGTCTCTAAATAATCATTAAGTAAATAATCGACTGATTATTTATAAAATGAGTTTCTAAAGAGTCATGATATAATTACGACTTTTATGCTAAATTAAGCTGATAATGATTTGAAATATTTATATCATTGCTTAAAAAGAACATATTTAATCTAACTGATAAATATCTTGAGATTTGATTTAACAAGAATACTAAAAGCTTGTAATAATACTACACCTCTATAATATCATACTTTTATTTATATTAGTTTAATGCGTAGTCTTTAACGTCGTATACGTCCCATAATTAAAATAGAAAACTGATGTTCTAAAAATTTCAAAAAGTCAATTATTTGATTAAAAAAAGAAAGGAGGACGATAATTTAGGACTAGTAAACCGCACCTATAAGTGTTATTTTCTCCGTTTCAGATAAAAAATTTCGTTTAAAAAATTAAAATTTTTAAGAAAAAAAATATTTTTAATAATTCATTCGTAATAAAATAATTTTTATACCTTAATTTTTAAAAATTGATTATTTAAGTGAAATATCACAAAATAAAATAATGAACTCTTTGTATGAAACAAAGAGATTATTTTATTATTAATAAATTACTAAAAGTATCATTTTTTTTTTAAAAAAACATTGACTTTCAAATAAGATTTTTTTACTAGTAGTTAGTAATTTCTTGATTGAAGAAAAACAAAATTCTTTATTTGTAAATTTCAATTAAAAATATAGGTAAGAGTGGCGATGAATGCGGAACAAGATTAAAAAAAAAAGTCTCATCTTATTTTTGATAGGAAAAGAATGGGAATGCGTTGAGAATAAAAAAACCTTTCTTATTTTTTTTCCAAAGGAAATGGGAACGCAATTTATGACAGGTAATATTATTGTACTAATACTTTTGTCCGTGTCGGTGGCACGGTCTCAGTTTGAAAATTTATCAATAAATAAAACAGATATTGTAGAAATGAACTACTAAAATATTATTTTCTTAAAAAAAATTGACTTTCAAACGGGGTCTCTTTGCCCAGAACGAGGGATTAATTAATAATTTGTATACAAAATTGTAGGTCGGACAAAAATTAAATTGCTTAAGTTAATTACGATAACAGTGAAAAAGAAATAAATAAATATTTCAAATGACAAAACTTACGTTTTTTTTAATTTGTATACGAAATTACGGGTCGGAAAAAAATTAAATTGATTAAGTTAATTAGGATAACAATTAAAAAGAAAAAAAATACAAATACAAATTTTCACAACCATAAAAATGTAAAACTATAAAATATTAACAGTAAAATCGTAATATCTCAATAAAATCATATTTTCACATATAAACTAATGCATCAAGAAAATCATATTGTGCCGCCTCCATATTTGCCCACTTAAAATGAAGTGTGCCCTGCTTCATGGAGGAAATGGCTTAAGAAATATAGACTCCACCCAAGTGGTTCATATGCATTAAATACAATTGATAGCCAAAAAGCATAAATATAGATCCCAGCCTTTGGCAAATAGCAATAATCCTTAGGCTATAAAACAACATTGTTATTATCAAAGCTCATAAAATCAAAGAACCAACAAAACATCAAAAAAATAGAGCTATATTTTCACGCGATCTAAAAAATCTTGAGTTTTTGACATTAAAAATGACAGCGGACAGAAGTTAATTTCCAATTGATGTGATCATATCGTCTTAGATGATTCCCTAGGTAGAGAGTGTGATACTTGAAGAAAGGTGAAGGTGAGGCGGATAAGTTCTTTTCCATTCCTTGCAGCGCTGACGGACGAACAACTTCCAATGCATATGCAGCAGCACAAAATGGCTCAGCTCAGTCGTCTGCAACCTGCAGAGAATTTGCTTTTGGGTTATCTGATGCTACGGCTCAGTGGTTTTACTGGGAATTTTTTTCAGGTTGTCCGATACTTCAGCTCAATGATCTATAACCTAAAGGATTTCATTTCAGTTACGTTGTTCCGTTGTTTGCATTCTTCATTTTCAATTTTTTTTCTTCCTGACTTTCTATATGGCTGCCCATAAATTATCAACTCTAAATTCAAAAGGAAAAAAATGGATATGGATTGTTGCCCAAATACTCAAGTCTCAAGCAGTAGAAGTGGCTAGGCGTGACCATCCACTTGCCTATAATGAATCGTTACAATCATTCAATTGCCCCAACGTCCAAAACATAACATATTCTTAGTCAATTTCAAATATTTCTATAAAGCCAACTTTCACAATTTTCCTCAACCCTACCATTAATCAAATAAAAGAATCCCAACCCATCTTATATCATTCTAACACAACAAAACAGTTATAAAATCATGTCATCAACATCAAACTTAATAGATTACCTATAAAAATGTCATTCCCCAAAGCCTTAAGCCTTAACTGGATCTACAACATCTATCCACCAATTGAGTTCTCTTGGACTGTAATCAAGGTATCACCATCTTTGTAAGAATGAAATAAGTTCTGATTAAACATTTTCAAACGTAGTAATGACTGGAGTATTCTCAATTAAATAAGTTCAATAAAATAATGAGACAATGAGATTTTACAGTTTTTAGAAAGAGAGAAATATGAGAGAGAAAGCTTACAATGAGAAATAGGCAAGTTTGATTGAGATCACCCTGACATTTGAAAACACCTGTAAAGAGAAAGGAGGGCTGCCAGAAGTTATGAAATTCTGGTAAAATTTTGGTCCAACTTTTCCTTAATAAGGCTATAGATTTTGTATTCCATCTTCTTTAAGGGCCAAGATTGGTCCTTTAGTCATGAAGTCCCTTTTTTATGCTCCATCTAACAAATGGGAAGCTTTCTACTTTCCTTGTATGAGCAATTTGTGTATACGCTGTTTCAATCAGTCAGTAGTATAGTTTGGTGTGGTAGTGCTAGACGAAGTTCTTTGTTCAGTTACTAAACAGCGCACTAAAATTGGATGCTTCACAGCAAAGTTTTCTAGCCAAGGCAAGTAATATCAACTTATCGCCTAAAATATTTTTAAACTTGCCTATATTCACCTTACTTTTTATCAAAGAGTTGAAGAAATTTATACGTTTACCTTCTAGTTAAACTTCTATTGAAAACTAAAACTTGCCCTTACTGTAGAAATTCATGATCTCGTATGGCCTAATATAGATAGGCGAGTTTGATTTAGATCACCCCGACATTTGAAAACACACAGTAAAGAGCAAGGAGGGCTGCCGCCAGAAGTTATGCAATTCGAACAAATATTTGGCACAATATATGCTTTGATGTCGGTCATATGAGCAAAAAAGTCGAGCAAAAGTGATTATAAAGAATCCGGACTTCTGGTTAGGGCGTAAATAAATGTGGCACACACACATTACGGTACATATGTGCTTAACTTTAAAAAAAATTATATAGTTTTTCACTATTAATGAAACTGATTTAATTTGGTTAATTAGTTTGAGATAAGTAACTGCATAAAAAAATTATAGGTAGAAGTTCAGCGAAGTTGGAAAAGAAATGAGAAAAAAGTTAAAATAGATAGGCAAGCAAGGAGGAGTCCAAAGCGGTTGGAGTCTTGGAGAGACTGTAAGGGTCCTACCCCTTAATATAAGCCCAAAGTAACATGGGAAAGATAACCCAAGTAAAGACAAACTTACACCTAATTTAATTTTTTCACCTTTGATGTGATAAATATACCAATGTTCATTTTTATTAGACTCTATACCTATACAAAAATGCCTAGAATATTCCAGCCTTCCCTTATGTTTATTCTTGAGCAAAACTGGGAACTGATGATAGCAATGCTTCTTTAATTGTTTTATTTTAGACTTAGTATTCTTGCCCGTACCAGTGGCACGACGCCAGTTTGAGAATTTATCAATAAATTAAGCAGATAATGTGGAAATGAATTAATATTTACTTATAATTTGTCTAAGTTAATTATGAAAACAGTTAAAAAGAAAAAAAAAACAAATATTTCAAATTACAAAACTGATCACGCAAAAAATGTGGTGACCTTGTCGTGTCGTGTCCGGGGTGCCGAAGGTGACGTAATGTCAGGGTCGCCGGAGTCGTTGTCCGGTGGTGGTCGTCGCAGTAGGATATCTGGTTTGTAAGGTCTGCAAAATGAAACACCGTGAGTGGGTGGGGGTGTCCCCCAAAACCCTCTGATGTGATAATCAGTATACGTTGCGTATATCATAGATCATAGGTAAAATGGAGTGTGTGTACATATGTATGTAAACCGGCCGGAGGGAGAGATGAAGGAGAGTTCTTGTTGGCTCTTGTTGGAGGAAAAGAGTCTGTATCTTAAATATGGGGAAGATTCCCCATATTTATACTAATGGGCTGTCTTCACATAATTGGGCTTGGGCCCTCCTTTCGGGTATGGGCTTGGCCCAATCTTCTGAGTGTGTTTTCGGAATACTCTTTTGGGCTACCTGTTCGAGCCTAATATTTTGGTGCACTTCAGTAGCCCCTACTCCTTATCCGTCGTGACTGACATCGAGGGTAAGGAGTATAATCTGCTTGTAGTTTTTTCTTGTGATGCTGAGCTGGAGCACAATATGAAGCTCATGCCGAGAGTAACAGTTGATATTAAACTGGAGCATAGTATGAAGCTCATGCCGAGCGTAGCTGCAAATGCTGATGAAAGCATGATGGACGCTAGGGGAGCGTAACATGCTCAACACTCATAGAAGCTCGTGCTGAGAGTAACTGTGATGCCGAGCTGGAGTACAGTATAAAGCTCATGCCGAGTGTAGCTGCAAATGCTGATGAAAGCATGATGGATGCTAGTGGAGCGTAACGTGCTAAACACTCATAGAAGCTCAGTCTCGGTCGTAATATGAAGCGCAAGCAGGTGCGTACGAGCGGGAGGACAATGTAGAGCTCAGTTGCTAGTAAACTCGAGCAGGGAGCATGAACGCAGGTGGGTGTAGTGTATAGCTCAGTTGCGAGTGAGCGGGAGGACCATATAAAGCTCAGCCCTAGGTAAACTCGAACGGGGAACATAATGTAACGCTCGACGTGCACATGTATGAAATATAATTTGCGGATTAGGCATAGGTGCGAGCGTAGCGTGCTCAGCTCGGGTTCTGGCATGAGCATAATCTGAAGCTAAAACTCTGGTGTAAGCATGGCGTGTGCAGACACGAAAATAATAATCCAAGGCTCGGGCTTTGGCGCGAGCATAATCTGCAGCTCGAGCTCTGGCGCGAGCATAATCAGAAGCTGGAGCTCTATCGCAAGCGTGGCGTGAACGGGCACGTGAATAATAATAATATGAAGCTCGGCATTGGCGCGGGCATAGCGTGCAAGGGCACGAAAATAATAATCTGAGGCTCGGGCTTTGGCGCGAGCATAATCTGAAGCTCAAGCTCTGCCGTAAGCATGGCGTGCACATGAATAATATGCGAAGATACTAAGTAATAGTCTATATCATCACTAATAATCCCGGTTAGTGGCCAATACGAATAGAAATGTCATGAATTTTAACTATAATGACCGTGGGTCCCTGCCATATAAACAAATATGCTGTAGGATCTCTCATCAGTGGTAGTGATAGCCCCCTACTTCTTGAGCATAGAAGTGTATATGTAGATCGAGAAGTAATAAAGATATGTGTTTCCTTCATGCCTCAGTACCAGCCCCCAGTTAATGATTGTTATTAACTGCAAGTAGTAAAAATGTGGGCGCATGGCCTAAAATGTGACCTCGGCGAGGCGAGGTAGGCACGTAACCTTGTAAATAATCATGTAAGGGCTTGTTTGGTAGTCGGATAAGGATAAGCAGTATTATTAATCCCAGTACTATTAGTGCCCTCGCTATTAATCCTCACTTGTATATCGGGGGTAGTTTTGAGATTACAAATGTTAATCCCAATTTTTTTAGTGAGGCGCTAATAATACCACCCTCCCCTTGGTATTAATAGTGAGGGGATAATGACTTTATCTGGATAACTCGTGCTATTAGTCCCGACCACCTATTACGTACCAAACATCAGACAACTCGGCTTATTAATCCTATCTTGTCTTAATCCTGGCTACCAAACGACACCTAATCGTTTGTAGAAGAACAACTCGTGTTATTGATCGTGGTTGCCGAGGCTATGCTCATTTGTATTTTGTACCTGATTGCACGTGACCAAATAGCACGTCAAATATGGGTAACTGAAGGATGCCGGCGAATGGAGTGACAGTGCAGTTTCAGCCGCTTTCAATGGCGCGTATGGGAGCGTAACAGTTCTGTTTGGAACAATTCAGGTGGCGTTGGACTCGTCATTTTCAAACGCCACTCATGGTTATTTCGATTTTGTATTCAGATACTTGTAGCACACTAGCAGAGCTTCTGATCCAACTGCCGATGCCAGATAAACAATGGAGTACCCACCTGTTTCTGGCAGCGCGGGGGTACTTGAAATGTTTATTGGCAGCGAGTTTTGCGGCATTAGACTCGTATCCCCAAGACGTAAACACTAATGATGTTTATTTTCTGCCCATATTCCGAAATGGCGCGGATCTGTTTCGCCAGAGCTCTGTCGGTGCTTCATGCACAGTACCGGTTCCAAAAACTTTCGGTGGTGCGAGGCGGAGCCTGGGAGGTCGGATGGAGGTGATTCTTGCACCGGTGTACTCGTTTGCTATTTCAGTTTCGTTTTCTTGGCCGAGCTCACAAGGACATTGTGTGTGGTTGTTGCGTTCGATGATGTTCTGGCACCCTTAGAATGGAGCCCCGTCGAAACTGACGGAGTAAGTGCCTAGAGGTGAACATGATGAAGTCGTTTCTCGGCAATGGAACCAAACTGCTCACGCAAAAAATGTGGTGACCTTATCGTGTCGAGTCCGGGGTGCCGAAGGTGACGTAATGTCGGGGTCGCCGGAGTCGTTGTCCGGCGGTGGTCGTCGCGGTAGGATATATGGCTTGTAAGGTTTGTAAAATGAAACATCGTGAGTGGGTGGGGGTGTCCCCCAAAACCCTCCGGTGTGATAATCAGTATATGTTGCGTATATCATAGATCATAGGTAAAATGGAGTGTGTGTACATATGTATGTAAACCGGCCGGAGGGAGAGATGAAGGAGAGTTCTTGTTGGCTCTTGTTGGAGGAAAAGAGTCTGTATCTTAAATATGGGGAAGTTTCCCTATATTTATACTAATGGGCTGTCTTCACATAATTGGGTTTGGGCCCTCCTTTCGGGTATGGACTTGGCCCAATCTTCTGAGTGTGTTTTCGGAGTACTCTTTTGGGCTACCTGTTCGGGCCTAATATTTTGGTGCACTTAAAAAACTTACGATTTTTTTTAAAAAATTATTTGTATACGAAATTGCGTGTCGGAAAAAAATTAAATTGATTAAGTTAATTATGATAACAATTAAAAAGAAAAAAATTAAAATATAAATATATTTACTTATAATTTGTCTAAGTTAATTATGATAACAGTTAAAATATGAATATTTAAAACTTAGACATAAATTAAGTTAATTACAATAACAATTAAAAAGAAAAAAATTAAAATATAAATATAATTACTTATAATTTGTCTAAGTTAATTATGATAACAGTTAAAATATAAATATTTAAAACTTAGACATAAATTAAATTGGGATTCGGTTTCAAAAAATAAATTGATTAAGTTAGTTACGATAATAGTTAAAAAGAAAACAAACAAATATTTCAAATTAAATGAATTAACTGTAAAACAATAACGGTAAAACTGTAAAATGAATTATTACTTATGACTGTCTTTTTTTCTCTCGGGCCCCACAGAATAAGCCTTTACAGTTACAATTACCATTGGATTAACTGTCATTTACACATGCGACATGAGGAAGAAATTACGATCGTAAGATTAAAATAAAACAATAAATCTCAACCGTTACTTATCCCAAGTCAATTGCACACGTATAAACTGAGCTGTATTGTATTATAGACTCTTGCCCGTGCCGATGGCACGGCGTCAGTTTGAGAATTTATCAATAAATGAAGCAGATATTGTGGAAATGAACTATTAAAAATATTATTTTCTTAAAAAAATTGACTTTCAAACGGGGTCTTTTTGCCCGAAACGGAGGGATTAATTAATAATTTGTATACGAAATTGCGGGCTGGAAAAAACAGGCTGGACAAAAATTATATTGATTAAGTTAATTACGATAACAGTTAAAAGGAAAAAAAAACAAATATTTCAAATTACAAAACTTACAATTTTTTTAAAAATATTTTAATTTGTATAGGAAATTACGGGTCGGAAAAAAATGAATTGATTAAGTTAATTACGGTAACAATTAAAAATAAAAAAATACAAATACAAATTGAGCTCTATTGTGATATTATATTAATGTAAGGTTGATGTTTTGTAATGGGTAATAGTTTAGAAGATTAATCTCAGGGTGTGACTGCTCATAATATTAAATGTAGGAGGTGATTTTGTAATAGAGTGAGAGAAAATAGAAACTTAAAAGTAGATAACTACTCTCACACATGTGAATGT
This sequence comes from Codonopsis lanceolata, assembly GCA_013146195.2. NCBI lineage: Eukaryota > Viridiplantae > Streptophyta > Magnoliopsida > Asterales > Campanulaceae > Codonopsis > Codonopsis lanceolata. The sequence continues at coordinate 44,583,370 of CM028383.1, read as the reverse complement.
GAGAGTGAATCCCAACCATTAAATTTTTTAAAATAATTTAATCATTGCCTCTAAATAACTTTAGTCAATTGCACATATGTGAGAATGAGCTCTATTGTAATATAGATTGTTTAACCTAGTACACGAATAAAAAATTAATTAATTCACACATAACATTATTAGTTATCTCTCTAATAAATTAAGTTTTTAGATAAATTAGTTACTTAATACAAACTATGATCACTAACCGTTGGTTAGGTTCTTTAACGTGACTAATAACCTCACCTTATAGCTTATACCCAGATGGGTTTTACAATTTTCACCATCTACAATTCTATAACAAGTCAAATTACAAGATTAACCCTAGTAACTGCCGTCATGCACAATTACAATGTTACCCATTGATTAAGTTAGCTTAGAATATAACTAACTCATCTAATCAAAGTAACAACATCAAAACTCATCTCCAAACATCCACGGATGTCAGTTTAACAGCATTGAAGGGATTCTGTAAATCATTCTTGATTGATCGACATCTTCTAGCATGATTTACACTCTGATCACTATTATGTTCAATACCCCCCCCCCAACAAGGTGAAAGTGGAGAAAAGTTTGAAACTTTCAACTTGGAAAGCAGAAACCAATGAGAAACTTTCTCAAGAGGTTTAATGAATATGTCTGCAAGTTGAAGCCTTGTAGATATGTATAAAGGTTTCAGTAGCCCTTGTTGAACCTTTCTCTAACAAAGTAGCAATCCAATTCTATGTGTTTGGTACGGGCATGGAACACAGGATTAAATGCAATAGCAATGGCGCTATCACAATAAACAGAAATTGGCTAAGGGATGGTGACCTGCAAATCCTGAAGTAAGGCAATAACCAAATTCAACTCACTACTTACAGTAGATAAATCTCTATATTATGCCTCTGCAAATGACAGAGCAGTCACTGATTGCTTTTTGGACAACCATGCAATCAAAGAAGACCCCCAAAACAAACAATAGCAAGACACATATCTTCTATCATTGGGATCCCCAGCCCAGTGACTGTCACAATAGGCTGTCAAATTGAGATCAAATATCGATAAAAGGAGAAGACCTAGGCCAGGACAAGCTTTGACATATCTCAAAACTCTGTACAAAGCCTTAAGATGAGTTGTAGTAGGGAAGTGCACAAACTTGCTAAGGACATGAGCTGCAAAGGCCATATCACTAAGGATGGATCAATCAATTTCTCATTCGGATCCATGGGAATGGTTAGAGGTTTAGCATCACTAATGCCACCACTTTCAATCAAATCTAATACATATTTTCTCTAACTTAAATGAAAACCATGTGAAGATCTGGTAACTTCAATGCCAAGATAATATTTGATAAGGTCAAGGTTTTTGATACTAAATTGATAATCAAAGAATGCCTTCAAGTGTTCAATGGCTGCAACATGCCACTGACCAAGATGTAATCTATATAGACCAGAACAATAGTGAAAGAAGAATCCTTGTGCAAAGTAAACATTGAGTAGTTTGCATGAGACTGAATGAAACCAATTTGCAGATGAGACTCAATTAACTTTGCAAACCAATGTCTTGATGCTTGCTACAATAAAGAGATTTCTGAAGTTTGGAGACCAAGTTGGAATTAACACCTTTGGAGTAACCCTGGGGCAATACCATGTAGACATCCTCTTGTAAATCCCCATGGAGAAATGCGCGCATTGTTAACATCTAATTGATGAACCTGCCAATCCTTAACGGCAGCAACAGAAAGAAGGGCTCTAACAAAGACCATGATCACGCCAAATAAAGGGTGACTACACTTGGAGCGTACGTGGGGCTGGCCCAGATGGTGAAGTGTCACCGTGAGTATTGTGAGGTGGATATCTGGCTGGTATTCTTACTGGTTTCCTTGTTTCTTCTTAAACCCTATGTCCGTGACCTGAGAGACCAAAGGAAGCACCGGTTAGGGAGCTGGGAGGTTATCCCAGCTAAAGCCCTCTGGTGTGAGAGTCAGTGAAGGGATAACGTAGGTGAGTACATGCGTTCCCTGTGATCACCGTGAATAACTTGTGAGCTCTGTGCAGGAAGCTTATAGAGTGTGAATAGTGTCGTACCTCAGGAGGGTGGCCATACCCTCAATTTATACTCCTCTCCGTGCTTGGTTTGCATGGCGCGTGGGACAAAGACGATGGAGACCACCGCTGGTACCGAGCCGCCTAAGCTCATTGGTTTTCACTTTTCCAGGCATGTCAGAGTATCAGGAAAGTCAACTGTTGGTGGAACGGCGGGTGCAGAGCACGTTGGTGTCTTTCCAATTAAACCGAGCCACCTGGCGTACTTTGTACTATGATGACGTTACTTCATTCAGGTTGGCCTAGTCTTCGAACCGACCATGAGTTCTCGTGGTCGCTTGGTCGGCTGGGTTTGCATCCTCGTCTTCTACGATGATCGGTTAAGGTCAGGGACCCACTATACAAGGTCAGCTCAACAATGCTCGGCTTATTCGGAATGGTCTTACTCGGTATGGGCCTGGTCGGCTTGATGGTGCTCGGATCAAAGATGATCCTTGGCTAGGTTAGGTCGCCCTGGCTGCCATGTGTCATTGCTCTGGCTGCCACGTGTTAGCCACGTGGGAAGCGTGTTGTTGAGTCCTTTCAGTTGCCCTCGACTTTCCAAGTGCGAGGATTCATCCCAAGCTTGGAAAGTATAACTCGACCGGTCCTCGATTGGGGTCCCCTTTGTCGATCGTGACTTCTTCGTTTTAATTTCAGGAATATACCGAGGATGGGTTTCTCGGGGCGAGCTTGTTTTGGTGGTCGGAGTGGTGGCGTTTGGTTGGGTCGCTGCCTCATTAATAGCTTCCGGCGTTATAAAGTCGACTTTTCATTTAATATCCGGAATTGCGGCGCCGTTACTTCTCAATTTTAGCGACGTCGTTTCGATTAATGTGGCCACGTGTCGAGCGGCCATTGGTGGGCCAAGGTCTGCGTGTTCGGAGTCGGGTTGACCCGGAAATTTGCGGGTCGTATAAAGCCGAAATTTTGGCTTCTCCTTCACACTTCCGTCTACTTTCTGGTTTTCGCGCTCAAGCGATTCTCAGGCAACTTTCACTTCTTGCCGGATTTCTGTCGTTTAACCCCTTTTCCGCCGCCGTTTTTCTTCCAAAAGCGGTGTCTTAGGCTCGTTTCCCTGTTCTGCTCATTTTCCTCTTGCTCACAACCCCTTTCTGCACTGTAGTGGTGAGTTTTAAACCACCGTACTTTCTCCGGCGAGCGGTTACCGGTTGCCTGTGTTTTGTACTAACGCCGGCCGCATTCCTCTTTCAGGTTTCCGCTTTATCTTCCCAGTCCCCCTTTGCGTTGCTTTCGTTCGTTTAAGGTATCTCTCTGCCTCTTTGTTTTGAGTTTTGTACTTAGTTCCTGCTGTCTAGATATTTTATGAGTTCTGAGTCTGGGTCCTCGCGTCGTACCCCCAACCATTCCTCTTCTAATATTGCGTATAAATCCCCTTCTTCGTCCTCTTCGTCGTCTTCTCCAAAAATCCCTTCTCCCTCGGTCCTCTCTTCGGCAATGAGGACCAAAAAGGCAAATCCTGGGGTGATTTATGCTCGGTCCCCCACCCTTTCTCGGGTATACAAACAAACGGACGGAAACTGGGAGGTTGTTCTTCCCAGTGAAGCGAGGAGGCTATTGCTAGCCGCTAATTACGACCTAGAGGGGCTTCCCTCTTACGAGGATAAGTCTTGGAAGGTCGAAGATCTACTGGAACTCGATGTATGTCTCATGGAGACGAGGATCAAGCCTGTTTTGACCTTTATCAAACTTTTTACAGCGAATTTGAGGCATTAAGAATGATGAAGAAAAACAAGGAGCTGGCGAAGAAGAAAAGAAAGAAGGTTGTCGCTGATTCCGCTCCAGAACCCGAGGTAGAAGACCGGGTGAGCAAAACGAGTAAAAGGGCCCGAGCTGGGAAATCTAAGGTAAGCGAGGATGTTGTCGAGGAAGGTGATAAGCCCGGGGGTAGGTGGTTAAGAGGGTGGTGTAATCATATCGGCCTCGAGGACGTAGAGGCCTGGAGCAACCAGTTCAACCATAGTCCCAGGGATTTCTGGGGATATGCGCCGGAGTTGAGCCTGTCCCTTCCTGAATTGAGACTTCTCCGAAGTGGAGTCGGTTTTTACACATCTTTTTTCGAGGTAGGGCTTCGACTGCCCCTGGACCCTTTCATATGTGAGCCGCTGACGGCCTGGCTCATCCTCGACCTATCCTCAACTTAGCGAGGTATTTGATCGTTCATCGCCGCCTACTGGGTGCTTGGTTTCGAACCCACCCTTCCTCTCTTCAAAAATTATTTTGCTGTCACCATGTCTTTGGCCGCCTCAGCAAGCACCACAACAACCGGTCAACTGTCGCTCGCCCCCTAGAAGACAGCATTGGGCCGATAAGGTCTGATCATGTAGAGCCTGGCGGGATGGAATTTTCCCGTTCCCCGCGATGCTGTAGAGTTGGTGAAGTCGTTGCCTCCTGCCCCTCCCTTGACCGAGTACGAGGAGAGCGCCAAAAAGGCTTTAGAGGGTTATTTGGATGTTCGTGGCGACAATCCGCTCGTATTCAACTGGAGTTCGGTCTCCAATACCGAAGAGCTTCTTAGGTTGGTTGGGATGTCATCTAAGGATCTTAGGGGCCTCAATCCTCAATGCACGATGCCCGAGGTCGATACTTATCCTGGGTGGCTGGTGCATAAGAATCTTGTCTTCAAGAAAGATTGCCTATCTTGCCTAAATTTGCGAGCTGAAGAGCCCTGCCCAGACCATCGTGAATACTTTCTCCTTTCTCTTTCTTTGCTTTGTTCGTCGTTTTTCCCGTTATCTGTTCTAATTCAAATTTTTCTTGCTTTCAAAAATGAGGAATCTTGATGCACGGATGAATCTGACGAGGAGCCGGAAAGAGTCGGCTGTGAATCGTCGTGCTGTGTTGGAGACTGCTGCCTCCGACATGAGAACTAGCTACGGTCTGCCGACCCAGCCTCTAGCCGAGGGGGTGGCGGCCCCTGCTGCAAGGGTCGCGAAGGCAGTTCCTGCCTCTTCTCGTGGAGCCGGGTCAAAGAAGACTCTCCCTATAACTGTGTCCTCGACCCCTCCTCTCGCGGCTGTGACCTCTAAATCCCCGCCTGTTGCTGCTGATCCAATCGTTGACCCTTCTCCTCGGAAAGCCAAGTCGGGTAAACGAAAGAGGAAAGTGATGACTCTCGTCGATGAAGAAGATGATGAAGCGGAACGTGCTAGTCGACTCTCTCCCGCCAGCAAAGGGAAATCTGTGGCCGAGGAAGAAGGTTCTCCGGTCTACGAAGAGGTCGGGGTACCCTGGCTGGATGATAGTTTTAAATTGCCGACCGATCAAGACGTGGCTAAAGATTGGGCCAGATTATTGCCGACGTCGCCCCCCTTGGCAATTTTGATTTCACCGCCCGTGATGACATTACCATGACACTTGGTCAGGGGGTGGCTTCCCGAGCTACGCCCAAGGACTTGGTCGGGGTGATGAACTCGCTCAGCTCGGGCCAACTGCTTGGTCGCTTTGGATTGATAACCGGCGAGGTGATCCTTTTTCCTTCTTTCATTTTGGGTTCATTTTATTCTCGTTTCTATTTGGTGCTTAGTTGATTTTCATGGTCAGTGCCGGGTGAAATCATTGCCGACTTGTCTTGGCGGCCTGGCCGCCAATACGAAGAGATCGCCGGAAGCCCGCTCGCATGAAGATGATATGAGTGTTTTGAAAGCCAAGGTCGCGTCCTTGGAGGGCGACAACAATCAGAAGGCCGCAAAGTTGGACGAGGCTTTGAAGCTTCTTGAAGGAATGAAAGATCAACGAAACAAGCTATCCGACCAAGTTGATGAGCTTTTGAAGAAGGCTGGGGAGACCGACCAGAAACTTTCCTTAATTGCTGGGGAGAAGGATACAGCGGTGAAGGAGCGGGATGTTGCCCTGGCTCAGGTGGCGGGGTTTGGTGCCCAGTTGGAGGCAGCTCGGGTGTCTGCCGTGCAAGAGTTTAAAGACGGCGAGGATATTCTTAACGAGCTGGTGCCTTATTACGCCAAGGGATCTCGCCATATCCTCCGATGCGCGGCGGCCTATGGTGTGCCGATGGGGGAGTTGGTTGACTGGGGACTCGAGCCTTTTTCAGGCTCTTTTGTTCGACAGGGTCATGCCATGGTCCCCTACCAAGAAGACGAGCTCGAGCTTGTACATGATGAAGACCAGCAGGCGGGCTCGAGTAAGTGGGTTCCCCCGGTGCCTTTGGACGTAAACGTGTTTTCTGAGCTAACAATGCAGACCTTTTTGGGTGAGCAATCTAACAGGGAGCGACTCGCCGATGATGTCGAGGCGGCCGAACATCGAGCTCCCCTTTAGACCCGATCCCCAGCCTCAACTTACGCCCCGCGACGAGTGTTTCCGTGCCTCGTGCGTTGTTTCAAACAATTGTCTCTTTAAACATTTATTGTCCAACTTTCATGTTTCATTTTTTGCTTATCGGTGATATATTGGCTTCGATTTGTTTTGCTTTGCTTTTTATAATCCTTGTCATTTATGAGAATGTTTAGCTCTCTCAAGCTTGTTTGACTTTTCGTGGGGACAATCTTTGTGTACCTACGATAGGTCTTTCGGGGCCTATCCTCGCATGCCGAAGATAGGTCTTTTGGGGCCTATCTTCGTATGCCGAAGATAGGTCTTTTGGGGCCTATCCTCGTATGCCGAGGATAGGTCTTTTGGGGCCTATCCTCGTATGCCGAGGATAGGTCTTTTGGGGCCTATCCTCGTATGCCGAGGATAGGTCTTTCCTTGAGAGTACTAAATATCGTAGCAACTTTCCATTCCTCCATTCAAAGTTTGTTACAAATTACATCATTGATAGTATTTCTTAAGGTGGTCGGCATGCCATGGATTTTTTAGCGGGATTCCATCCGGTCCTGCCAATCGATAGGTTCCTTCCCGAACAATGTTGGTTATCCTGAATGGTCCTTCCCAATTTGGAGAAAGTTTGTTTCTACCGAGCTTCTTGCCTATTGCTTCGATCTTTCTTAAGACCCAATCTCCTACTGAAAAGCTCCTCGGCCTTACCTTCTTGTCATGGTTTCTCTTTGTGAGCTTCTTGTAGTTAATCATCCTTAGTCTTGCCTCAATTCTCTTCTCTTCAACGTTGTCGAGGTCCAACAATCTTGACAGCTCGTTCTGACTTTGGTCGAAGAAGGTGACTCAGGCTGTGGGGAGGGCTAGCTCTACTGGTGACATAGCTTCCGATCCATAGGTAAGTGCAAATGGGGTTTTGCCCGTGGAGCCGTGGATGGTGGTCCTGATACCCCATAAAATGATCGGTAGCTGCTCGAGCCAGTTCCCTTTTTTCTCGTCCAAATCCCTTTTAGGCATGCACTTTCTTGTTTCCTCGCTTCGGCCGTTGCCTTGGGGTGAGCCACCGAGACATTCTATGCTTGACGCTTAGCCTTTCGCAGCTTTGTGAACTTTTAGAGAACTGGGTGCCATGGTCTGAGACTACCATCCGAGGAAGACCAAATCGACGTAAGATCTCGCCAGATACGAACTTCACCGCTTGGTCCTCTCGGTAATACCGCTAGGGGCTTGGCTTCTACCCATTTGGTAAGGTAGTCCACGGCTACTATAATGTACTCGCATCCATGTTTGGCTTTAGGGAAAAGACCGATGAGGTCTATTCCCCACATATCGAATGGCCATGCTGCAATCACTGGCGTCTGTGGTATGGAAGGAAGCCTAGGAATGTCTGCAAACCTTTGGCACTTGTCACATTTCCTCACATACTCTGCTGCGTCCCTTCTCATGCTGGGCCAATAGTATCCGTGAAAGTTAATTTTGTCTGCCAAAGTCCTTGCCCCCGGGTGTCCCCCACATTCCCCTTCATGTACCTCGGCCAGGAGGTCTTGCACTGTTTCTGGTCTTACACACCGAAGCAAGGGCTTCGTATTAGATCTTTCAATAGATTCCCCAATGACCGAGTACCCAGATGCTCGGTTCTTACCATCTCGCGCTTTGTCCTTGTCCCTGCAAGGCTCCCTTTTCAATGTAATCTTTGATTTCGCCGATCCAAAGACCCTACGCCTCCATCATCATTATTTCTTCTTTGTTAATCATGGGGTCCTTAAGAAACATCACCGACTTCCCCAGGATGTCTTCGCTTTTGAAGAGGCAATCTTCGACAAGTAATCTGCTCGAGCATTGTTTTCCCTTGCAATCTGCTCCAGCTCCCAGTACTTAAATTCCTTGAGTCGCCCCTGGATTAGTTGTTGATATTTGGCCAATACTGGGTGGTTTGCCCCATACTCGCCCAAAACTTGTTTGACCACTAGTTGGGAATCGCTGTGTATTACAATGCTCTCGGCTCCGAGCTTTCTTGCGACCTCGACTCCTGCCGCCAACACCTCATACTCAGCCTGGTTATTTGAAGCTTTGAAGCCGAACTCCAGGGCCAAGCCTAGCTCTCCCCCTTCTGGGGTAATCATTGAAATTCCTGCTCCGCTTTTGGTGGTTCCCGAGGATCCATCCACAAATAAGGTCCAATACTCGGGTGGTCTAGGCCTTGTTTGCTTGTCCTCGATCTTCTCCTCGATCACACTTGATTCTCCCCCGCTTTCCTCTGAACTATCCTTAGCTGCTCGTTTCGTGAACGAAGTTTCGGCGATGAAGTCTGCCAAAACTTGTGCCTGAATGGTTCTCCTCGGCTCATATTCGATCCCATACCCTGATAGTTCGACCGACCATTTTAGCATTCTTCCTGCCATGTCTGGCTTACAGGATCTGCCTCATCGGAAAGTCCGTGTAGACCACTATCGGATGAGCTTGGAAGTATGCTTTCAGTTTTCGAGCAGCAATTACCAAGGCAAGTACCAATTTCTCGATCTCTAAATACCTCTCCTCGACCTCGGTCAAGGCATGAGACACATAGTAAACCGGTTTTTGCAACTTATCCTCCTCCCTGATTAACACTGCTGCGACTGCCGAGTCTGATGCAGCCAAGTACACATATAATTTTTCTTCGGGGATGGGAATGCTGAGTAAGGGTGGCCGACCAAGATATTCCTTGAGCTCATTAAAGGCCTTTATACAGTCGTCCGACCATAGAAACTTCTTGCCCCCTTTTAGCGTCTTGAAAAATGGTAGACTCTTCTCTGCCGACTTGGCTATGAAGCGATGAAGCGGCCGAGGGCGTGATCCGCCGCTGTTGAGTTTTTGGACATGCTTGACACACGATTCTGGGGTCCATGGTCGCCAGGGCCTTTATCTTCTCGGGATTGGCCTCGATCCCCCTCTCATTAACCATGTACCCGAGGAATTTCCCCGCAACCACACCGAAAGCACACTTCGCCGGGTTTAACTTCATCTTATGTTTCCTCAGGTTTGCAAAAGTTTCTCTTAGGTCCTCGACGTGGTCGGCTTGATTTGTCTTGATTACCATATCGTCGATGTATGCTTCGACGTTTCTCCCCAATTGATCACCGAAAACCTTATTTACCATTCTTTGGTATGTGGCTCCCGCGTTTTTTAATCCAAAGGGCATCATGGTGTAACAATACAATCCTCCCGCAGCTCGGAACGCCGTGTGTATTTGGTCAGCCAGCCACATTCTTATTTGGTGATACCCAGAGTAGGCATCAACAAAACTCAGGATCTTGTGTCCGGCTAACGAGTCTACGAGCTGGTCGATCCTCGGTAGGGGGTACCAGTCTTTGGGGCAAGCCTTGTTTAAGTCGGTGAAATCCACACACATTCTCCATTTTCCACTTGATTTTTTCACCATGACCACGTTAGCTATCCACGCCGCTGCATGTGACCTCTTTGATTATCTTTGCTTTGAGCCTAGATACTTCTTCCTTGATCGCCTCTTTGCTTTTGGGGAGAAAATTTTGCCTTTTGTTGGATTGGAATGGCGCTCGGGATCAATGCTACGTTTGTGCACAGCCACGTCCTGGCTGATTCCTTCCATGTCCTCGACCCTCCAAGCGAAGACGTCCAGACTTTCTTTCAGGAGCTTAATGATTGCTGCTCGCTCTTCTTCCGGTATTTCTCTCCCGACCTTGACCTTTTGCTCTGGAAAGTCAAGGTTAATCACTATCTCCTCTAAGTCCTCGTCTGGCTTGATCTCCAATCGGTCTCTGGTATCCAAGCTTTCAACCACCACTATTTTCTTGGCTGCTCTTTTCGAGTTCGTTTGGGGTTTGGTCATTGTTGCATCTGCGTTTTCCTTTGGCGGCGAGCTGGCGTTCCCAGCTCGTGCTGATTGCTATGCCTTGGGGATTTCGGCTGGTGCAGGGTCGACGATGGAGGAAATTTCCCCTCCATCCTCTCTGGCCCTCTTCGCTGGTCTACTGTCTTGTGCCACCTTCGTTCGAGGCTGGGCTGTACTCACCTTCTCTTTGTTTTTCTTTTCTTTGTAAATATATTCTAGGGTGCTGGCCGGGTCGTTGAGCACTATTCCTGTCCCATTGCTCGTGGGATATTTCACCCTTTGATGAGCCAGCGAAAAGACCATTTGAAACTTTGTTTGGGCCGGGGAACCCAAAATGGCATTGTATGGTGAGGGGAGGTCAATCATGAGAAAGTCCACGTCCTCCGTTCGAGGTGTCGTGCTTTCTTCTCCTAACACAACTTTAAGGGTGATCGACCCTTTTACTGCGACCTGGTGGCCAGTGAATCCTTCCAATTTTACTAAACTCGGCCTGAGGTGAGCGTCCCCCAGCTCCAGACCGACGAAGCATTTGTAGTATAAGATGTCTCTTGATGCCCCCGTGTCTATTAAGACCCTCTTCACGTCACTGTTATGGATTCCAACCCGCAAAGTCAACGGCCGCTGCCTTGTCGCTTTCGCCATCCGGCTCGCTCGGCATAAATGTAATGCCTCCTTCCTCATCCTTTCGTGGCATCATGCTCACCACATGCTTCAAATTGTAAATCATATTCTTTAGCCTGCACCACTCTGGAGTGGTTTCTCCGATAGTGTCGATCACATTTACGGCCTTTGTCCGTCATGGGTCCTGGTTTCGCCGTTGTTCCCCTCCTCGTTCTCCTCGATTGTTTCTTTGCTCAAACCTCCTGAGCTCACCCCTGTCTATTATCCTTTGAATTGCTCGCTTCAGGTTAATGCAATCTTCAGTCGTGTGCCCAATATCCTTGTGATATGGGCAATGTTTATTTGGATTCCTTGGGTACCGTGTCTCTTTCAACGGGGGTGGTCGCCCAATCCTGTCTTGATCGAGGAGGACGTTCATGATGTGCTCGCGACTAGTATTTAGAGGGGTCCAGTCCATATCGTCCCACTTATTCCGTCCTCGATTGTCTTCACGCCTACAGGTGTCCCCTCGGCCGTCCTTCTTCCAGTTATCCTGTGTTCGATGAGGTCCTTCCTGGTCTTTCTTCTTCCCATCCTTCTTCGCGTCTTCGGCATTTATGACCCTAAGAGCGTGGGCGTACATCTCTCCGACCGACCCATGATCTCGAAGCATCATTTCTTGTCTCATTAAACCCTGCTGCAGGCCCGAGATGAAACACATTTTAATGGACTCTTCCGAGATGTACGGTATTTGGTCGACCATGGCCATGAACCGATCCATGTACATTTGATTGGATTCGTTATGGCGCCGCCGATACCTTCTTCGATAAATCTCCGCTTCTTCATCACCGCAAGAATCCGGTGTACCATTTCAAGGCTTTTCCCTGCAAGGTGCCCGCGAAGATCTTGCCCCAGGCATCCTCATCGTCCGGGGCTATAGCATTCATTTTGACTTCGAAACTGGCGATGTGGTCGACCGCGCTAGTGAGCCCTTGGTAAGAGTCAAAGTTAGGCAACTTTTTGTCGGGCAATGGGGCTTTCCTCATCTTTTCCTTGAATGGCCCATTCTTAGATGGGGGGAGCATCATCGGCTTCCCCTTTTCAATAGCTTCCAGCCTGCCTCGAAGATACTTTACTTCCTGCTCGACCTCTATAGGCGGAGTAGAGGTTTCTTTCTGCACCTCTGTGGTCGCGTTCCGACCACTTTTCCGTTGCTCTATTCCAGATTGTTAGGGGTGAGTACAATGCTTGCACGTTCTGCTCTTCATTGCCTCTACTCTCGGTCTGGATTCCCCTTCCTCGCTCCTTTCCCTTGTTCGAGAAGGTGGGCATCTTGATTCGTCGGGGAATGTAAGCCGGTTGTGAATGCTTGGCTTCCGGACGTGCTCGACCATCCTTCCTCCCAACCTTGACTTCGCGCTCGGGCGAGGGGTGGCCTTCCTTTTTTCTTTGCCCTTTGGTGAGGCTTCCTCGTTCGCCAGGATTGGATCCCGTGTGACTATCATATTAGATGTGGCCCCCACCCTTTTGCTTAACTCGTACACTTTTTGTTCTGCCTCTTGGATTTCTTGGAGGTAAAGTTTTCTGCATTCCCAATACTTCAGTTCCTCCAGGTATTTTTCATGTTCATTTGTTGGTGCATGCACGTGAGCCTTGGAACCTACGAGGCGTACCTCGTCCTCTTCCTCCTCTCCCCCAGCGAAGGAGGTATCAGCTCGGTTGAGGTCAGCCCCCAGGTTTCAAGCCACGTCAGTGACTCCTTTCCCCTTGAAAGTTTTTGAACTGGGAGTGGTCAGGTCTATTTCTGTAGGTCGATTAGTCGTTAGGGGAGGTTGCATGGCCAAAGGGATGGGCTCGTTTGCTCCTGGTTGGCTTTGTTTCGTGGGGGTAATTTTTTCCATGGTTTATGGTCAAGGCTAAGAAATGGAAGACAAGGAAATTCTTTCGTTTCCCGGCAACGGAACCACTTGATCACGCCAAATAAGGGGTGACTACACTTGGAGCTTACGTGGAGCTGGTTCAGGTGGTGAGGTGTCTGTATGGGTGTTGTGGAGTGGATATCTGGCTGGTATTCTTACTGGTTTCTCCGTCGTCTTCTTAGCCTTGTGACCTGAGAAACAAGAGAAAACACCGGTTAGGGAGCTAGGAGGTTATCCCAGCTAAAGCCCTCCGGTGTGAGAGTCAGTGAAGGGATAACGTAGGTGAATAGGGCGTTCCACTGGTCACCGTGAATAATTTGTATGCTCTGTGCAGAAAGCTTGTTAAGTGTGAATAGTGTCATACCTTAGGAGGGTGGCCATACCCTCAATTTATACTCCTCTCCAGGCTTGGTTTGCATGGCAGCGTGGGACAGCACGATGGAGACCAAATCTGTTGGTCGGCCGAGCTGGCTGGTTCTCATTGGTTTTCACTTTTTCAGGTATGTCAGAGTATCAGGAAAGTCAACTGTTGGTGGAACGGCGGGTCCAGAGCACGTTGGTGTCTTTCCAATTAAACCGAGCCACCTGCGTACTTTGTACAATGATGACGTTACTTCCTTCAGGTCGGCCTAGACTTCCAGCCGACCATGAGTCCTCGTGATCGCTTGGTCGGCTGGGTTTGCATCCTCGTCTTCAACGATGATCGGTTAAGGTCGGGGACCGACTATGCAAGGTCGGCTAAGCAATGCTCGGCTTATTTGTAATGGTCTTACTCGGTATGGGCCTGGTCGGCTTGATGGTGCTCGGGTCAAAGATGATCCTCGGCTAGGCCAGGTCGCCTTGGTTGACATGTGTCATTGCTTTGGCTGCCACATGTTTGCCACGTGGGAAGCGAGTTGTTGAGTCCTTTCAGCAGTATAGCTATTATTGTTTTCTTTGCTTGATCTTGATACGCACATAATCTGATAATACCAAAATTTACCCATTAACTTTGTTGGTAGCTATTGGTTGTGTCTAAATTTAACTGGTTTAACAAGTTTTTTCACAAAAAAATAAGACATATACTCTCTCTATTTCAATTAAAAAGTTTATATTTGAAATTTTTAATAATTAATAAAATATAAATAGCACTAGAGTCGGTCATAATTACAATATTAATGTTTAAGCATACCTCCGTTTCAAACAAAAAGTCCACTATACTATTTTTGGATGTTTCACTCCAAGAGTCCACTTTAAAAAATTATACTTACAATTTCTATAACATTTCATATTTACCCTCTATTTGTGTTGTAACCATATTTTTTGTGCTTAACTATTTTTGTAATTATGATTAATTTTAATGACATTAACATATCTCTAAATAATTAAACTTTTTAAATAGGAACTCTTTGAGTGGAACAAAAAGAGTATATAAATATCAAATAAAGAGGATAAAGTTAAAACAAAAATATTATGGAGATTACATATATTATTTTTGAAAGTGAACTATTTATGTGAAAATACACAAATTCATAATCCAACCTCTCTTTTATTCATCATTTTACATTTGTTGGACATTCATGTACTCTTTGTTAAAGTAACTCTATCGGACATTATTGTACACTCTTGGTTAAAGTAATTCGATGGTCAAAATAGAATTACCCATCAAAGTATCTACTCAATCTCAAAGTACATTCTAACCTAAGGTTTGTCTCATAATACCATCTGAAGTTACCATTTGTTTCAGTTTGCACCATAGTCGTGACAGTCGTTAGAAAGATAACAAAAAGATACCTTTTAAACTTTATAATGGTAGAAATTGTACAACATAATTTTTTTTGGTAGATAGCATAATTAACATAATTACCATGTTTTGAATATTTTTCTTAATATAACATAATTAACAAGCATTAAAACTTCAAATTTATTAATAGCAAATATCACCAAATTATTTAAAAATAACGATTACAATATAAGGTTAAAATTTAATAGTAAAACCAACAATTTAATATCATTCCACGGTTCAAAAAAACAAAAAAAAAATTAATAGCTGAATAGTACTTCATAGGTCCATTAACAAATTACAAATTTACTATACATAACTCAATAATTCATAGGTCAATTAACAAATTAGAACATTGTTTATTATACATGCTAGCACAACCTTTTGATTAAATAAAATGTCATGTCATGTCATGTCATGTCATGTCATGTTTGACTTTTTTTTGTTTGCTTATTTTTATTTTTTTAGGTTTCTTTTTATTTTTTTTTAAATTTTGGTCATCTAACACGATGTTGATTGCCGAAAAAATTAAGTTTACTATTTATACTAAGGGTTAGGGTTAAAAATTGAGCTGTCCGGCCCAACGGGCCCAAGATATAGGTCACGTGCCTGGCACATCTTCACCAGTCACGGGCAGAGCACGTGCATTCCAAGGTTCAAGGCACGGAGAAATGGGCAGCGACCATTAATATATCGCGAGCTGGGGGCTTAACCTCCAGCGGGCAAGGACATAGCGAGCTAGGAGCTTACCCACCGGACAACAGTGTGCAGCAAGCAGGATTTGTCATGCTCGTTTATCAAAGAAACGGTTGTCTTGAATAGAGACGGTTACTTCCGGGAAATCCTCCACCATTACCATTGTGATAAATGAGACAGTTAACAGGGCAGTTAATATGCCCACCATTCATGCCATGATCATTAATGGGCAGTTACCCTCCGGCACTAGATATAAAAACCCCTCCAAATAAAGGAGGGAGGTATGTAATTCTGATTTACTAGCATATACTCTGCTAAATTGTTGACTGAACTAAGTGTTGGGCTAATTCTCACGCCGGAGGGCTTTTGCAGGGAGTGCCCCTGCCTAGTTCACCGTTTGTGCTTGTTTGCAGAGTTGGGCCGTGAAGATTAAGGATATATTGAAAGTCAGGTATCCAATTGACAAAGCCCAGTGCGTCCAAGAAGATTTTGGACGCATCAGTTGGTTCCGTTGTCGGGAAACGAAGAAACATTCTTTGTGAAGTGAAATCATGTGTTAGTTATGGCTGAAAACGGTGTTAATGGCGGTAACCCGGTGGAGGAAGTGCACACGGCTACCCCAAGCATGAATCTTCCGGCTGCCAATAATCCATTACCGCCACCTCATGATGCGCGTCATCAGCTCAATCAACGACATGGGTTAGACTCGCTGGCTAGGAGTGCCATGGCTGCCGTTGGACTGGCCAATGAGTTCAGGGATGAGGCTCTTCGCTAGAGGGCAATTTACTTGGGGCAGATGCATCAGTTGAACTTACAGTTGATTGCAATGGGTAAGCCACCTTTACCCATTGAGTTGGAACCCTTACCTGGTTTGCTTGTGCCAAGTCAAGCTGCAAGTGGCTCCAGAACTGGGGGAAACCCACTTAATCCAGTACAGGTCCCATCACAGCCTCATGCATGAGAATCAAGAGGACGAAGCCATCAGGAGGGTCGAGCTAGTCACAGGGTTGTACCAAGTGTGCATTCTCGGCTGGGACCCCGAGTGGGAGATGATTCGGCACAGTCTCGCTATCATCGTCGATCACCTTCTCCACGAAGGTCGCACCATCGTCGTCCTCGTTCGCCCTCACCCCGGAGGTCCCAAGCTCGCAGTCACCGCACTCCATCACCCAAGAGATCTCATGCTCGCTGTCACAGGCACCTTCTCCATGATGGTCTCACGTACACCTGTCACGCAAATCCAGGGAAAGAAGGGAGTTGCAACAATTAGACGCTCAGAGAAATTTGGTGGCTAACGAGCCAGTGGTTCAACTCGCTGGTGTCGCTCAAGCACAGGTGGCGCAGGCCGTGGGCGTTGCTCAAGCTCTGGGAGCTATGGGTCCCCCACAGGCCCCTCTTGTGCCCGTGACACAGCCTCAGCTCGTGGGTGGTTTGCCTACAACCGTTAATATGCAAGAATTTGAAGATTTGAAACGCCGTATGGAAGCATGGGAACAGGGCAAAGCCCTAGATGGAAACTTTCTGGGAACTTCAGCCAGCCCTTTGGCTCCTTGGATTGAGAATGCACCACCAGCACATGGACTCATCTTCCCGAATATTAAGGAATATACGGGGAAAACCAAAGCGAGAGATTGGTTGATATCATTCGAGTCCCAGATCGGCCTTGTAACATCAGATGAGGCATTGAAAATTCGAGCTTTTGTAGGAGTGTTACAGGGAAAGGCGTTGGCATGGATGGGAGCTCTTCCGCGCAGATCAATCAACAATTGGGCTGACATGCGAACAAAGTTTTTAGCAGATTTTGGGACCTCCGGCACACTTGCAAAGACACGGGCTGACTTGTCTAAGGTTAAGCAGGGAGCTCACGAATCAACCGCCAGTTATTTGGAACGGTTCACAAAAATATTGGAGCAGGTTCCTGGGTTGACCGAGCAGGAAGTGACTTTATGCTTTGAAACAGGCTTGCTCGAGGGAAAAGGTGGACTGAGATCTGAACTGAGTATGCGTGAGCCCAAAACACAGGCAGAAATGTTAATGCGGGCTCAAAAGTGGTGTACGGGTGAGACTGCTAAGAAAGATAAAAGGAAGGAGAATACTGAGGTCGTGGGTAATCCCAAGGGTAGCGGCCAGACTACGAGTGGGGGATACAACAAAAGCAAGTCACAGTATGACCGCCCAAGAGAGTTTCTACGAGAGGCTGACCTCACCCCGCTTAATACACTGCGGGAAGATATCATGTATGAAATTCGGAACGAGTTGCCCCGACCACCGCGTATGAACCCTGAGACAGCTGATTCCAGGGACCGGAGTAAGAGGTGTGCCTACCATGACGATTACGGGCATACAACGGAAGAATGTTGGCCGCTGAAAAAGGTCATTCAGAAGTTGATCAATAAAGGCCGGTTAGACCGGTTCAAGAAAGATAGAGGGAATAGGGGGAATGCTCCCCGAAGGGATGCACCCCCGATCAGAGGGGTAATAAATGTGATTATGGATGAGGAGCCCACACTAACTCAGCTCGGCAAGCAAATCTATTCTTTGTCAAAAGTGGTAGATCGCCCAACCACTTCACAGGCAGGGGAGGAGACAATCCAGTTTACTCGCAGTGAGTTGGCGAGTAACGTGGCCGGGGAACAATCTTTGATTGTTTCAGCTCTGGTTAATGGTTGGGTGGTGCATAGAATTTTGGTGGATACTGGAGCTTACAGGGACGTGATGTATTACTCATGCTTTCAAGGCTTAGAGTTGAATGATGATCGCCTCAAGCCTTATGCGGGGACATTGGAGGGCTTCACCAATCACAAAATACCAGTAAAAAAGGGACGGTCGAGCTGGAAGTTTTCATTGGTGAAGGAAGTCGTACTCGAGTTGAGAAAATCACCTTCATGGTGATCGATTTGAAGTCCCCTTACAACATCATCTTAGGGGTACCGAGCATGACCAAGTTCCAAATGGTTACTTCTATTCCCCACCAGCGAGCTAAGTTTTACACCGACCATGGAGTGGGGGTACTAAAGAGTCAGCCCTGAGCAGTGCTTGAGTATGTGCGTGATAGTCAAAGAAAGAAGCAAAAGTTGACCTTGGAAGATGGCGAGCAGAAAATCACCATTAGCACCAAGGAAAAAATCTAATGTGACTGTGGGTCCATCAACAATTGCTATGGTCGGAGAGGACTCAGCTCCAGAGGAGCAGTGTAATCACGAGGAGGATGCTTGTCCTTTGCCGACGTTGGGGTCGGGGGGACAGATCGAGCAGGGTGTTGACCCAGGATTAGTACCAGAGGCAGAAAGTTCCGAGGACGTTGCTTGTCCTTTGCCGACATTGGGGTCGGGGGGACAGACCGAGCAAGTGGTGGATATGGATGTAGATCAGCTTGATATGGCTGAAACTCAAGCTGAAAAAGAAGAGAACGTGGAGTGTGATACGCTCCAAATACAAGATGAACCGGAATTTACAGCTCAGGACGAGCTTGAAGAAGTGGTTATCAATTCTGCTTACCCCGAGCAGAAGATAAAAATCGGCAGGGCACTGTCAGCCGAGGCTCGGGCTAATTTGATCAGGCAGCTTCAAGACAGCTTGGATGTGTTCGTGTAGAGACCAGAGGATATGCAAGGAGTGAGCGAGGATGTAGATGTCCATTGTCTCAGTGTGGACCCAGCTTTCAAGTCAATTCAACAGCGGCCTAGAGTATATTCTGCCAAAAAAGATCAAGCTATTTAGGAAGAGGTGGAGAAGCTCCTAAGTGCTGATATTATTGAAGAAATACATTATCCAACCTGGTTGGCTAATGTTATTATGGTCAAAAAGTCCAATGGCAAATGGAGAATGTGCGTAGACTTCACCGACCTGAATAAGGCTTGTCCGAAGGATTGTTATCCCCTACCTCGCATTGACAAGCTGGTGGATGCTATAACAGGGTTTAAGCTCCTAAGTTTCATCGATGCATATTCCGGGTATCATCAAGTCAAGATGAGCGAGAAGGATAAGGCCTTGACAACTTTCCAAGCAGCAGGGGGGCTGTATTGCTATAAAATGATGTCATTTGGCTTGAAGAATGTCAAAGCTACGTATCAACGGATGGTGAATAGGGTCTTCAGCTCGCAGATTGGCAGAAATGTGGAGGCCTACATTGATGATTTGGTGGTGAAGACTAAAGGGCAAGATCATACTGTTGACCTGGGAGAGACTTTTGGCAACCTCAGGAAGAATAATATGAAGCTTAACCCGAGCAAGTGTGTGTTCGGGGTGAAAGCGGGCAAGTTTCTAGGGTTCATGGTAACTGAAAGGGGTATAGAGGCCAATCCAGAAAAAATTAAGGCATTGAACACTATGAAGCCTCCTCGCTGTATCAAGGATGTTCAGAAGCTCAACGGTCGAGTGATAGCTCTTGGTCGCTTCATTTCCAAGTCGGTAGAAAGATGCTTGCCATTCTTCAAAGTTCTCCGTGGAAACAAGGGATTCGAGTGGACAAAGGAGTGTTAAAAGGATTTCGAGCAGCTGGTGGAATATCTGGGGCAGCCTCCGTTGTTAAGTAGTCCAGTCCTCGGTGAGAAGTTGTTTGTGTATTTAGCGGCCACAGAGCAGGCTGTAGCCGCTGTGCTAGTTAGAGAGGAATGTAACTTGCAAAAGCCTGTATATTATGTTTCTAAGGCCCTCACCGCAGTGGAGGGACGGTATTTTAATGCAGAAAAGTTAGCCCATTCGTTGGTTGTTGCTGCTCGGAAACTTCGAGTTTATTTTTCTGCACATTCCATTATTGTGTACACAGACACGCCTCTCAGGAAAATTTTGCACAAGCCGATTCCTCTGTCGCTTACTCACCCGGTCTATCGAAATGACCGAAGCTTTGAGATCGACACAAACCTCGACGGGCAATTAAGGCACAAGCTTTGGCAGATTTTGTGGCTGAGACTAGTTTCAAGGATTCGTGCGAGGAGGAGGTTCTTGCCAAGTCTGCATCAACAAATGTACCAATTCAAGGCCCAGGCCAGACTATGGCTGGGAGTTACACGTGGATGGTTCAGCCAGTAGGTTTGGTAGTGGAGCAGGTTTGGTGTTAGTCCCGCCCGAACAGGATGTGGAATTTGAAAAGGCATTGCATTTCAAGTTTCCACCATCCAATAACCATGCAGAGTATGAAGCCTTGATCGCGAAGCTTGAGCTCGCGCAAAACATTGGGGTACGAAAGGTGATTATTTATTGTGATTCACAGTTAGTCGTGAATCAAATAAGGGGTGATTAAGCTGTCCATCATCTGGTATTAGTTCGCTACTGTGCCATGGTGAAGAAAGTTTTGAAGGATTTTGATTACTGGGAGCTGGTGCGCATAGGTCGCGAGGATAATATGTGAGCAGATTATTTATCCAAGATGGCCGAAGGCGAAATTCAATCTCTGTATCCAGGGGTCATGATTGAATACTTGGAGGTCCCAGTGATAGAGAAGGAGGTAATCATGGACATTGAGCCTGCCGCGAAGTGTTGGATAGATGATTTGAAGGCATACATCGAGCAGGGAACCTTGCCCGAGGACAAGTTGGAAGCTCGGACTATTCAAAAACGGGCTTGCAGGCATGTTGTCCTAGATAAGATACTTTATCGACGGTCGTATACTAGACCTTTGCTCAGGTACGTGCGACCAGAGATGACCGAGGGCATTTTGGGAGAAATTCACGAAGGAAAATGTGGAGAGCATCCAGGCCAACGGTCTTTGACAAAAAAGGTTTTGGCTGCAGGTTTCTACTGGATTACTTTGAGGCGAGATGCAAAAATGTATGTTCGGCGGTGTGATAAGTGTCAGCGTTATGCCGATATACCTCGGTTACCCTCTACCGAGCAGACTCCCGTGGTGGCATCATGGCCGTTTGATATGTGGGGTATAGACCTCATTGGCCCGTTTCCATTGGCTCGTTCGAAGTTTAAGTATGCAGTGGTAGCTGTTGACTACTTTACTAAATGGGTTGAAGCCAAGCCTTTGGCAACTATTAGAGAGGTTAATGTGATCGACTTCGTGCACGAGCATATCTGGTGTCGATTTGGGGTGCCCCGGGCAATTGTTTCTGATCATGGGACTTAGTTTTCAGAGAAATTCACGAAGGCATGCGAGCAAATGTGTGTGAAGCATTGGCAATCCTCAGTTGCATATCCTCAGGGTAACGGTCAAGCTGAGGCCGCTAATAAGCAAGTCCTGCATGCTCTTTAGTGAAATTTTTAGGATAAAGCAGGAAGATGGGTGGACGAGTTGCCATCAGCTTTGTGGGCAGTTCGGACAACGGTCAGAGGGCCCACGGGAGAAATGACTTTCTCTCTGGCTTATGGATCTAAGGTCATGGCACCGATGGAGATGTACTTGCATAATCATAGAGTGTCTTACTATGATGCAGAATCCAACATTGTAGCTTGGGCAGCCGATCTTGACTTGTTGGAGGAAAAACGTTTGGAATCCAAAATGTGAATGGCTAATTACAAACAGTGAGCAAAGGCCTATCACTATAAAAGGGTTCGTGGTCGGTCATTTGCTGTGGGCGACTGGGTTCTCCGTAAAATTGAAGCAACGGGCCATTGAGCAGAATGGGGGAAGCTTTCTCCTAATTGGGAAGGTCCTTTTCAGGTGGTTAGAATTGTCAAGGAGAGAACTTATATTTTGCGAACCGAGGATAGAAGCGAGTTGAAGCATCCATGGCATGCAGATCACCTGAAGAAATACTAACGTTGATCGGTAGTACACAAGCTGTTTATCTTTTCTCCTATGTTGTAAGTTGAGATGAAATGAATGAGCATACGTTGGCTTTCATTTTTTTGACTATCTCACTTATATTGTAGAGCAAACTCGATTATACTTTTGGCGGGCAGGATAATTTCCTTGCCCGGCGTAAAAGTTGGCGTTCGAGTAATAATGTTCTCGATTATTCTCTTTTTCACGAGCACGGGGTATCTCTGCTCGTGAAAAAGGGTTGGTGTTCGAGTTAATTGCGTTGATTGTTATTCTCTCGATTATTCTCTTTTTCACGAGTAAGAGATATCTCTGCTCGTGAAAAAGGGTTGGTGTTCGAGTTAATTGCTTTGATTGTTATTTTCTCGATTATTCTCTTTTTCACGAGTAAGAGATATCTCTGCTCGTGAAAAAGGGTTGGTGTACGAGTTAATTGCTTCGCTCCTTCGTTATTGCGAGCTATCTTAGCTCGGTTGAAGGTGTTTGAAGGCTTTGCATTTTTTATCTCGTTAAGTTTGAAATAAACTTGCTCGAGTTAAAAGATTGTGTTTAAATAAAAACAGTTGAAACTTCTATAAGAATGCGAAAAGGTAAAATACGAGCATTAGCAGAAATGTTGAAAGTAGGAAATGTTAAGATATTACAAGCCCAAAGTAAATTGTTCGTAAATTGCTTTCCAAAGAAATACGGCTGGCACGCAGGCCGGGTGAAATCCTAAGGGTCAACTGTAGTGGGAGTGGGGCCAGCAGTAGTGGTCTGAGCTAGATCAGCTATCTCATTTCTGGCCGGTTTTTCAATAATGATCACTTCTCCATCATCTCCAGCAGCAGAAGCGGCCAAGTTCAAAGTTTCCTATGTTCTAGCCATCCAGATCTGCGTCATCAGATCGGTGACGGTGACTTCAGCAGTCGGCGGAGGGATCCAGGCAGAAAGTCCTTTTTTGAGAATCTGACTGAGCCAAGGAGGTCAGCTCATCTTCTATGTATGGCACCAAGGCGTGGCCCGCACGAGCGGAGGGGCAGAAAGGGGTGTTAGTTCTCCATTTAACGAGTTGGTCTGGTTGAATATCCATCCCGCTGCACGCTAGCTGCCTGAGGACATGGTTTACTCCTTGCAGGAAGAATGGGTATGCTTCCTCCTCAACGCTTCCTTCGAAATCATCGGATTTTTTTATAATCGGCGATGATTGCTTCCTTCTGCTCCTCGCTGGCTTGGGATAGTTCTGCCCTCAGCTGTTGTTCTTTCTCAGCAGCCTCCTTTTTGGTCTTCTCCAACTCGCTGACCGCTTCCCTGAGTTCTTTTCTAACCTGAATTATGTTCTTGAGCGTCGTCTCCTCGGATTTTTTGGAAAAGCTCAGATGAGCTTCAAGAATCTTCTTCTCCTCCCCAACTTTGGAAATCTGGGTGACTTTGGAAGTCACAGTTTCTTCACTTTCTTTCAGTTCAGCTCGAAGGCTGTTGACTTGTTCTTCGAGGGAGTTTTTCTCTGAGGACAACGAGCTGGAGGATTTAAGGTTGTCGATCAGGCGGTCATACAGGAGCTCGGTTTTGCTGGCCATCTGAAATAAAAACAGTCAAGAACAAGAGCACATAGTGATACTTAGTTTTGGTGAAAGGTATGGGAATCGGTTACCTCGGTCATGCACATTCCAATCTCTCCAATAAGAACTGAGCTAGGAAGCTCAGTACTTCTTCTTCGGATGCCGGTGTGGCAGAGCCTTTTCACCATCCCGAGACCAACAGTGGCCGCGTGCCCGCCACGCCTGTTTGTGTTGAGGTTGGCCAAGTCGGGTACATTGGCCACTTCAGCGATTAACTGGGCCGCGAGCTCACGGGTTTCTGGCATTTCAAAGTTTTCCCTTTGTCAAATGGGTGCCTGTGAGCTCGATGCTTCAGCCGGTTCACTCTGGTCTATCCGCGACCTGGTTCTTCTCTCGCTCGGAACTTCGGGGCCATGTCGTTTTAATGGTTGTGTGGTAGGAACAATTGGAGCAGGGGCTGGAATTGCAATGGCAGCATGGGTAGGAGTAGCAATGGCTACTCGGTTTGTCTCAGTCATTCGGCCAGATCCCCGCCCGGTGTTGGTAGCAGGAATCGTAGGAAGGCGAGCAAGCTCCAAGGTGGCCATCTATGTGTTCCTCCTTGTTGTTCCCCTCTTCATAGCTTGAAGGAACCGTTGGGAGTCTTCTAGTTGCCTCATATTTGCAAATAAAATTATGAAGAGTTTTGAGCAAGGGAAGATTGATTTAAGATACAAAGGAGAACAAGATGAAAAAATTAATGTGCAAACCATTTAGTGAGAAAGCGGGGGTGCAATTGGTTCTCCGCCACCAAGGCGTGCTGGGAATCTACCACCGTGGCAATTACCCCAGTAGGGATGAGGTACTTCGGCATCCATGGTAACTCTAGGCTCGATTCCTTCAACTGGCCAGCTTAGTATCCCGGCCAGTCGAAGCAAGGGGGAATCATAGGTGAGGGCTACCCAGTCCAATACCCAATCCTGCCCGTTCTTATCTTCCTTGACTCCAAGTAATTTCCTAAAAGCTTTTGCGAGCTGGGGTTCTCCTGCTCGGAAAGCATTCTTATCGTATTTGGCGACTGCTAAGTTCTCTAAGTATGGAGCGAAGGGCCACCCAACCCGCGATTCAACAAGCAGCGGCTAGTAATGCGCCCACTCTTCTTGTCCATGGAAAAAAGGAAGAATTTTCTGAATAGAGCCATGCTGGGCTCGAATCCGAAAATGGAGAGGCAAAGATAAAGCGACCAGGAATCTAACTGTGGTGAGGGTTAGGTCACAGGGCAAAGCATTATTTATAAGAAGGAATTCGGCAAAAAAGGGGTCTAGGGGAAGTCTCAGGCTGACCAGAAAGAAGTCAAAATGAAACACCATCCTGTCTCCTTGGAAATTATGCCCGATCTCTTCGATGTCCAAGTCGAAGAGCCTCACCCGGTAATCTTTGGGGTCCATGCCCAATGAATAAAACCAAACTGAGACCTCGTCCTCGCTGGTCAAGTCATCCCATTTAAGTGAGGCAGGTGTATAGGTCGCGATTTTTTTGCCTTTGGAAGTGCTGGTTGTTATGTGAATGAGGTGTGGGTTATTCGAGCTGGGGAGGTTATCTTGGGCTGGTTCATTTTGTTCGGGGTCTCTCTGCTCGTTTCTGGGTGTATCCCTGGTTGTGTTTGGAGGGTCTATGGTTTCTTCTGTAACGAGTGGACGCTTTCGACGGATCAAAGAAATTTCTTCCAGCTCGGTTTCTTTAGAGCTGGAAGATCATGTATCCGAGCTCTCCTCGGCCTCAGTGGGAGCACCATGGTCATAGCTACGGCCTTCGATTTCTGAGTGGGTTTCGTCGCTGGACATCCTACAGGAAACAGGAATCGAGGAATACACATTAAATCTTGCTCGGGTAATTAGGCAAGAACAGATCAAGTAAAAAACCCATGGCAAGAGCCTATTAGGTGAACGGGGCACTGGCCAAGTATTCCTCGATTCCTCTACAGAGTGGGATAGGTTCGTAACAGGTAGAGGATCAAGATGGACAGAGGAAAAGGGTGTTGAAAGCTTAAGTTTTTGACATATATTTTAGCCTTATTCTATAACAGATTAAACACAAGTCATTCAGAACGGCATCATTGAACCCTAATTTGGGGGTTTAGCAAAGAAGAAACAATAGTAAAAGCATGGATAGAAATGGTGATCGGGATTGAGGAAGTACCTCTTGATGCAGAGGAATGAAGGCTAAAGATCTTGGGAGCTTCGTTTCGGCTTGAGAACAGAGACAAGCAGGTCCGGCACCGAGGGATCTCTAAGTGCAGAGGTAAAGGGTTTTTCTGGTTCTGAAATCTTTTGAAACGGTAAAGTTAGAAATGTGGGGGAACTCTCACTTTTATACCTGTTGAAACCGCCGTTTGGGGCTACTCATCATTAGGGCTCGGGAATCGAGGTAGCATTTAATGGCTTGTTGGGAAACGAGCCCGTGTGAGTACAAATAGGCGGCGGATGACGGCTCATCTCTTCAAAACCCTTTGGGCTGGCATCCACTTATAGATCTGATCGTGGGTAACTCGATGCATTCACAAAAAGCTACATTTCAAGAGCGATTTGGCCTGGGGATTCAAAGTTCTTCTCCTCGCTCCGAGCATAAATACTCGATAGACAAGGAGTAGGGGGCTACTGAGCAGCCTGGCCCAACGGGCCCAAGACATAAGTCACGTGTCTGGCACATCTTCACCTGTCACGGGCAGAGCACGTGCATTCCAAGGTTCAAGGCACGGAGAAATGGGCAGCGACCATTAATATATCACGAGCTGGGGGCTTATATAGCCTCCAGCGGGCAAGGACACAGCGAGCTGGGGGCTTACCCAACGGTCAACAGTGTGCAGCGAGAAGGACTTGCCATGCTCGTTTATCAAAGAAACAGTTGTCTTGAATAGAGACAGTTACTTCTGGGAAATCCTCCACCATTACCATGATGTTACCGTTGTGATAAATGAGACAGTTAACAGGGCAGTTAATATGCCCGCCATTCATGCCATGATCATTAATGGGCAGTTACCCTCCGGCACTAGATATAAAAACCCCTCCAAATGAAGGAGGGAGGTATGTGATTCTGATTTACTAGCATATACTCTGCTAAATTGTTGATTGAACTAAGTGTTGGGCTAATTCTCACGTTGGAGGGCTTTTGCAGGGAGTGTCCCTGCCTAGTTCACCGTTTGTGCTTGTTTGCAGAGTTAGGTCGTGAAGATTAAGGATATATTGAAAGCCAGGTATCCAATTGACAAAGCCCAGTGCATCCAAGAAGATTTTGGACGCATCAGAAATTATAAATTTCATAATACTAATTTATTAATACACATATATAATTATTTTTTGCCGTAAATTTTTTAATGTAAATTGTATTATTTCTATATATTAGTTCGATCTACTTTTTTTGTCATATAATTTCTACAATTATAAATTTTAAAAGGCAACTTTTCATTATCTTTTCGTTAACTTTTTGTTATCTTTCTAATGGTTGTCACGGTTAGGGTGCAAGCTGGTACAAATGGTAACGTTAGATGGCATTATGGGACAAACTTTAGATTATGGTGCACTTTGGGATTGAGTGAATACTTTGGGGGTAATTATATTTTGGTCTAATTCGACCGGTATGAACAATTAAATCATTAACCATACACAAATCTATTTGTCTATCTATATCATAATTTCGTTTAGTAGTTAACTACTGACCAAAATTCATTTTTACCAAATATAACTACTGACCAGGATTAAATCTCAAAAAAGTTAACTACTGGCTTGTGTACAACAGTTAATTTTAGCAACATTATTGAGATTTTACGACAGTAATTAAAGCATGTGTCATAACTAAGATTTTTACTATTTTACGGTTTTACTAGACATTTATTATTTTACTAAGATCATATTTTACGGTTTTACTGATCATCTCTATACTGATACTATGTTATAGGCACGGACACAAAATCTAGTATATATATAAAAGGAGAGGTGCGATTTTTGGAAAGTTCCTGCTAAAATTCACTTTCTAAAAATGGCAACACTTTTATTTTGTTTAAAATTAGTTTTGCTTTGGAAATGAAAACTATAATTTTTGTCATTATTTTGGTTAATTAGATTAATCAGTCCAAAAACTTTTCGCTTTCCTGTATTATAATTGATTAAACTAATTAATTGAATCATATTTTAATTTATTTCAAAATATCTCCTCTTCCCTTGGAACCAGATTAATTTAATGTTGTATTCCTATTTACTGCATAGCAATGAACGAGAACCAAATTTGGATTTTTTGGGCAGCTAAAGCATTATCATGGCAATTGAAAAACTGATGAAATAATGAGTTGTGCGAGCATTATAATTATAGATAACTAAAAGCATTAGTAATCTTACATTTACATAAGATTGAGTACAGACAATGGATATCAACAAGAGTCTTCTTCAAAAAAGCTGCTGAAGGCTCTCCATGAAAAGAGAATTGAGGTTAGTACTATGACATCATATTTATAATCACATGTGAATATTTGCATGTTTCATTTTATGACTTAATAATTCTCATGGAAGGCAGAAAGAGATGTTTCTCAGATATTCACTACCAACCACCAAACACAAATCAAATATTTTTGTAGACACCCAAATTTCGTATCATCTGGTATGTGACGCTGACATGCGATATCAAAACCTGTTAAAACTTAACGAATGTCAAGTTACTAGATTTAAAAATGCAAAATACAAAGCAAGATATGTAAAACAGTGAAATGCAAAGGCTAAAAGTGTCAAAAAGAGGCTGAAGTTTGAAGCATTGGCGCTGCCATAACTCCATCTGGGCGCGGCGCCCAGATCCTATGGTGCGGTGCCTGTGGTCTCAACAAGTGCCTCACCGACTTAACGCATTGCACAAATTCTCAAGCACGCGGTACAAGCTGGTGAAGCACGAAGAACAAATTTTAATCCGAGTGGTGTCCCTCCTCAGCCTATAAATAGAGGTCCCCGGTTTCGCTTTCAGGGACGAGAATTTCATCTCACTTTCAGCGTTGTTGTTAATACCGAAGAAATATAAGAGTGATCGTGAGATGGTAGTGGCGCCCTCCTAAAGCCTCGAAGCTCTGCCAAAACTCCTCCAAACACAAAACCAACCGGTCAAAGTGAGCCTTAACCCTCCAGCTAGGTATCCACCTTATTCCCCCGGTCCAAAAATCTCTAAAAGAGCAATTGCTCTGCCCGAGTAAGAAGGCCAAATCTGCCAGAAGTAAGTAGTTGCTTTCACTTGGCAAGCGCGGTTGCTTGAAGCAACCAACCGAAGCAATCTGCCCAGACCACAACAGCAGCAAAAAGACTCCCTCTCCCGAAAGGATAGAGTGAGCACACCAACGCTCTTAAAGGTGAGCCTTTAAGAGTTTTATTTATAAAAAGTTATTTTCCATCCGGCTCAATGTAAAAATATAAGCTGTTATGTTGCTCGGATTTATTTAGAAAATAGCATTAAAAAGAGCCGTTATTATGACCAAATATTTTTAAATGTATTTGTAATTATTGGAAGAAGGCGGCTGCAAGTCCGTAAATAATGTAGACATGGATGTATTTGTTTTGTTTAATGCTTTATTTATTTGCTAGATAAATATAACAAAAAACATACTTTAGCCAAAAACTGTTTTTGAGACCGAAAGGACGAGTTGGGTGCCTAGCACCTTCCCAACTCGTAATTTAGCCTCCGAACCCGTTTTTTTCTATCTCTGATTTTATTTTTGGTTTTTTCTTTGTTTTCTCCTTAAAATAAAGATGGCGACTCTGTCAAAATATTTTGGATCACAGTGGGGCATCGCAACATCCTTTCTTGCACTTTTCTGTTTTCCCCTACACAATGGAGAATGAGAATGAAAGGGTGATGTATTTCTGCATCCTGGTATCCCCTAAACAAGGGATAACAAAGCATTCATAGTGATCCGAAATAACCCTTAAGGCAATTTTTATAAAGTCCATAGTGGGGCCCCGCAACATCCTTTCTTGCACTTTTCTGTTTTTCCCTACACAAGGG
Organism: Codonopsis lanceolata; assembly: GCA_013146195.2. Taxonomy (NCBI): domain Eukaryota; kingdom Viridiplantae; phylum Streptophyta; class Magnoliopsida; order Asterales; family Campanulaceae; genus Codonopsis; species Codonopsis lanceolata. The sequence continues at coordinate 44,553,904 of CM028383.1, read as the reverse complement.
AGAATGAGAATAAAAGGGTGATGTATTCCTGCATCTTGTTATCCCCTGAAAAAAGGGATAACCTGATACAGAAAACTCAAAGCTCTCATATTGGACCAAAAATCACTAAAGTGACCGAGGCGTATTCCACGCGCTTTTTGACAACATCCTTTCCGCATTTTTAATTTTGTCTTCCCCTAAACAAGGGAGAGTGGAATGGAAAGCGTAATGTCCTTCCGCACGTCGCGTTACCCTAGAAAAGGGAGCGCGGGAGAATCTGGGGCACCCACAATTTTGTACACGATCCATTAGATATTTCTGTAATAAAATTAGTGAAAAACATAGTGCACTTTCAAATCCAAGGTTGACTACTTTGGTGGTGGACGTAGTACTCTTTAAAGTACGAACCATCTCAAAATACATGTGTTCATTCTTTTTTCGCATTTACTGTTTTATAAACTTATCTGTTCTTTAACTAATTTCCTTCGAACATCAAACTTAAGAGAATAGCCAAGTCTACTGGTAGTGCTTACCAGCAGACTTAGTCTGTCTTCCTTGCAACTCTTCTGCTACTACAATCTTTTCTATAGGCTGTTTGTACTTGCTAAAGGAACTCTTCTCGAAATTTTTTTAAGTATAACTAGGCTATTTAACCCCCTCCCCCCACTTTCTAGCCTAGTATTATGCCCTTTGGGACTAACAGGTTACATGCTTATGAACGCACGAATGAATATGTATGATTAAGTTTAAAATTTCACCTAAGTGAGTCTAAAAAGTATTGTTCAAAATTACATTTAATATGTTCAATACACCTGGAATTATTTACTCAATTGACATTGAGCACGAGACAACGTGATTTATTTACTTATGAGTCAAGATTGTTATATCATTTCATTTTTTTGTCGTGAAGCGCAAAAACGTGATTGTTTTCTTGCTCACATAAGTTAAAGGCATCAAACAAACCCCAATCTTATTAAATGGAGAAATATGCTTGATTTGCAAATGATGCACCTAAGGCTTCAGGTATAAAGTCCATGTCAATAGAGCCTTGGTTTTCCCCAACAGCTTCACCGTGCTCAAGCACATTACGAGCCTTCTCAAGCAGTAACTACTCAGAGATCTAAGCGACCAACATAAGCATATCATATGTCAGCCTCTTCCCGAGAGCCAACCGTATTAACCAGCGATACTTCTCGACTTCAAGATGAACCCTCGCATTCGAGAAGTAGGGGCTACACCAAGGAAGTTAAAGCATGATACACTCCTTTTCGAGAAGTTGACTTGAGAGCTTAAGGTTTGGCTTGTACCCAAGCCTTGAGCGTGGTTGAGATCTTAAGGTTTATCTTGTACCCATATCTAAAGTGTGGCTTAGCTTGTACCTAACCCCTGGGCATTGTTTAGCACGCTAGTTGCACTATGCTCGGGGGAAGGAGTTGGTTGAAAGCTTAAGGTTTGGCTTGTACTAAGTCTTGAGCATGTTTGAAAGCTTAAGGTTTGGCTTGTACCCAAGCCTTGAGCGTGGTTGAGAGCTTAAAGTTTGGCTTATACCCAAGCCTTGAGCGTGGCTTAGCTTGTACCTAAGCCCTGAGTATTGTTTAGCACGTTGATCGCGTTACTCAAATAAAAACATACTGTAGTCATGCTCCGTAAACTGAGGGCTTGTCGTAGCACTTATAAAGTTTTGATGCATAAAAGTATTGTGCTTGAGACACACTATCCTCATATTTTGCTCTAAGCATGCATGCGCTATCTACTCGCAAACTCGCAGCCAATTGATCACGCGCATGCACGCGCTTTATATCCTATTATCGACGAGTTGACCACATCTTGCCTACCTGCGCTTATGCTCCCCGCTCGAGTTTATTCGCGGTTGAGCTCTGCATTGTCCTCCTGCTCAAGGTTACTCGCGGTTGAGTTGTACACAACGCCTACCTATGCTTATGTTCGCTAGCTTTTTAAAGGCAGTCCTGCTCACAAAATCGAGTAAAAGGACTTGACCTTGTCCCAAGTGGCGTTCTGTTCGCTAGGATTTTAAAGGTAGTCTCGCTCGCAAAGTCGAGTAAAATGACTTGACCTTGACCCAAACGGCGTTATATTCGCTAGCTTTTTAAAGGTAGTCCCGCTTGCAAAGTCAAGTAAAATGACTTGACCTTGACCCAAGTGGCGTTTTGTTTACTAGTTTTTTAAAGGTTGTCCAGCTCGTAAAGTCGAGTAAAAGGACTTGACATTGGCCCACGTGGTGTTCTGTTCGCTAGCTTTTTAAAGGCAGTCTTGTTCGCAAAGTCGAGTAAAATGACTTGACCTTGCCCAAGGGGCGCTTTGCTCGTTATAGAAAGGAACTTATACAATCAAGTTATAAGGCTTACTTGTTAATCAAAATGTACAGTGGCGGTCAAAAGCAACCAAAGTCGTGACTCATCCCAGCACTTATGTTATCTTGTCTGCCAAGATGAAAGTGATTAAGCCTCGGCCATCCCGAGAAATTAAAGAAAATCACGAGCGAATAATACTCTTCACCCTCGAGATGAATCTCGAAAAATAATGAGTAGGGGGCTACTGATGTGTAAATTTTGGATCCACCTCAATGGCGTTTTTGGCCTCGTTTAATGGCCTACTGTATTTTACATGATGTCCGAAGAATTTGACCGAGTCCATGCACAACGGGCTGAACTCATTCCCTCGGGTATAAATAATCCCCTCTAGTTCATAGACTGGGGACTCTCTTTCTCGTTTTCTCATTCAGAATCACACACGCGCTTGAGGGCTATGCGCCCTCTCTTTTATACACAATGTACTGATGAACATGCCGGAGAGTTTTTTGCGGGGGCCCTCCCCGCCGACTCACGGTGTTTATGTTACATATAATATAGCTAAATATCAATCACCGACGACACCATCACTGCCAGACGGCAACTCTGGCGATCCATATACCTACGCTACCTTTGGCATCCACGATATGATTTATTTTGGATATATCAAATACAATAAAAAAAAACTTAATTTTTATTTCCAAAAAATTGTTCATTGAGTTTAATGTTGTGTGTGTATATAAATATGTGTAATTGTGGAATGGAAAGTGGGTGAAGTGTTCGAACATTTGATAAATGAGGTACGAAAATAAATCTGTAAATTATTTTCCTGAAAAAAATGTTTCATTTTTCGTTGATTTCGAAAAAACTTTTACATTAATTACATTTTTCAATAATTACTAAACACTAAAAAATGATGAAAATCTTTTTTCGTTAAATAAACCGAGCCTATTATTTTAATTTTATTTAAATAAAAGGTAAAAGGGTGATTAGAGAAAGTTGTTGATTAATGTGAGAAAATACGAATAACCATCAAACTCAGTGTTAAAATAAGTGGCAAATAGGGGATATTAGATCTGGAGATCTGGTGCTCGAATCTAGTACCAAATATAGTACATAAATTTTTACAGTATAACAAAGTTGTTAGCGTCCTGGCTTATGGGATAA